>JAOTNS010001644.1:265000-975803 GCA_028476615.1 Culter alburnus | reverse complement strand
CGATCCCATGACTGTGTTCCTGAAGTCAAGGACTCCGTTGAACTCTCGAGGACATCCCTGCCACCCCCCAAGTACCGAGCCAGCACAGGAATCAGTCCACAGGCTGAACTGCACCACCTTATACCACAGCTATATCAGCGTCCGACACTCGCTGGAGGATGGGGTCACGGAATGTGGTGAAGCGGACAGCAGGCCAGCCGTGGAGGCTTACGGCTTGGTACAGTGTACTCGGCGCCCTTGATCCTGCTGTGCGGACTCCTGGGGTTAGCGCTTCTGCTACTCCATCCAGAAGGAATGGCCCTTGCCTTCCTGCTTCTCCTGCTGGAGGCCGCAGCTGTGCTGCACATCCACGCCTGTAGCACCACTCTCTCCAGCCTGCACAAACACTCAAGTAAGATGCACTCCATTTCTACCTTCACCCCTAAAGCCTTGCTAAGCTATTACTACAGATGCCTCAAATATTCTTATTTTAACCCTTCCAGATGGTTTCAGTGCCATGGGCTCCAGTGGTTTCATGGTCTCTGGCAGCTGCCCAGTTTTTCCATGCTACGGGACACCTCCCAACCTTCCCCTCCATTCAGTGGGGTGCTGCATTTGTGGGTTTTCCTCAAGGTCACACAGGCACTGTACTTCCTGCCTCATTGGTGACCCTCAACACCTTCTCCTCTCACATCATCTTTGCAGGTAACTTGACCTTAGCGTAGGTTCGATGATACCCCAGGACAAAAAGTACACCATTTCTATAGAAAGAGCACTATACAGAGAGCTTCAATGCGCCCGACCAAATGGAATAGTATTGGGAGACAGTGCATATCCACTCCTACCATGGCTAATGACCCCTTTTTAGTTGCAAACACCCTGAGCAGGAACGCTTCAACTCCTCACATTGCAAAACAAGATGCGCCATTGAACGCTTAAATGGAGTCCTGAACAGACGGTTTGCATGTCTTAACTACATGATGTTTTACTAACAAAATTCAGGAGGAGCAACGTTCAAATAATCTGACTATTCATTACGTCATTTCAACCAGCTGTTAGCAATCAGTAATCAACATATCTACCCAATCAGAATGAGTGAAAGCATATATATGTAGACACAGTCGACTCACCAATATTCCTCGACCGTTTTACAGCATCTGACCCGCCCTAAGTTCCCAACATGTCTGAAATTAATCTCTTTGCGTCCGATGAAAGATCTTTTGTCCTCAAGGAGGCCGAGGCCTACTCTCGCCACTGCAGTCGAAACATCCGCGATCTCCTTCCGTGTATTTTCCTAGTCCTGTCCCTTCTATCATTCCTGCCATAAAGAAATGGACAACAAGGCGGTCTAGCACTAAGTTTGAGTCTTGGGCAATACCGCCTATTCCCGCGAAGGAACGGGCCTTCCTCCAGCATCAGGCCGCCGCAGCAGGCCTTCAGCAAAACAGAGCCGCGCCGCAGCGCAGATTCAGTCCCAGCCAACTCGCACTTTCCACCCCATCGGCTCAACTCCGCAAAGCACAGTTAAAATTCTTCTCGTTTTCTGTCCCTGAATTAATTTCCACAGTTGTGCCATCTGTATCAATGTTGATTGGGGGAATTAACGTTTTAAACTGTTTCTGTAAAAGTTTGCCGTTCTAAATTAACATGCCGCTTGTGGTTTAAACGCAAACAGCTGTCATATGCGCGTATGTGATGGTCAGATTGCACGCACGGTCACATATAGAGTCATTGAAACTTGGAACTTATTGTCATTGCTGTTCTGCGATTTATCAACAAAATCGCTTAGAAACTTAAAGTCATAATATGTATTTCTGTTTTGAAGTAACTTCAACCACAGTTCACTATTGGTAAAGACACACATAGACTGGTAGGACAAATTATTTTCAAATCGTCATTTTGATGTATTTAAATAAATCTTACCGTTCCCTTTTCATCTGCATCTGTTTTCTAACGAGCAGAAATCTGTAAGTAACAACAAACCATAGACGGATAACCAATGAATAAACTATTATGTCGCAGTTTGGAAAAGTATGGAATTTGAGTAATTTCCAGGTCTGGATGGAAAATATACTAAATATAAATAAACAATATTAAACAAGCAGCATGTTCATGGTAAAATTTTAGGCCTGCCGCTGCTCTGAGTGAGTGACAGGAGGCGTGTCTGTGTTCAGCTGCGGTGTGCGTGAACGCGCTGTTGGAGAGAAGAGAGAGAAAGCGCTGCCGGTGTATGGATGCCTATGATGAATACTCTAGAAAAGCAATATTGAACTGTTTAACATATTTTAATTTGCATACTGTATGGCAGGGGCGGAGCCAGACAGTGTAAACATCCGGGGCTTAGCCCAAATCAATATTTGTCCAAAGACATTTTCATTTTCTGTTAACAGCTTTACTGACATGAAAGGAGCTTTTGTTGTAGTATTGTTGTTCAGAAAATGTACATTATTTGCCACTGTAATTTGTAAAAGTTTGTTGGGTGTACCTCCTCTAAGGGGGTCTTTTAAGACGGTGAATGCGCGCGCGCGGCCGGGGCGCGCTCTCTCTCTCTCCCTCTCTCTAGCTGCTCGTTCTTATATGCGCCCTGACAAGTGCATTCTATTCTACATCACTCACCAAACAAATAAGGCTTTGGCAGCCGCAGGTGCAGAAAAACTCCTGCATTAGTCATGTCAGTGTAAATCTATACTACCATTAACCTATAAAACACTACTACACTATAAAAACGGGCGTGTGATTAAGCAGCACCAAAGGAGACATGCTCTACGATTTATTTTTGGCAACAGTAGGCTGTCATAAAATAAGAGAAAATTGACATTAGTGATGGGTCAAAAATAGGCCTACCATTCAACGCGCTGCGTGACAGCCTTTATGATAGCCAGCTAGTTAACGTTAAGTGAACACCGCAACATGTCGCTAGTTAGCAAAAGGGCTTAACTTACTGATGGGATGCATATGGGATGAAGGTGGTGTTTTTGGTTCGTCCATCTTTTTCGCTGATCAAAAGGCAGAACGGGAGCACGCGCAGTCTTCTTAATCGCTTGATTCGCTCAATGATGTGCCAGCTTCATCAAACCTGCCATCCACCGTTCTGGCAGTGGTAATGTGGGTTTGGAATGGAATGATTCGTAACATTTTTATAATTGTAACGAGTAACGATGCAGCACATAAAAAAATATCGGAGTAAAAGTATTAAACTCTTTGAAAATATGTACTGAAGTAAAAGTGGAAGTAGGAGAAAAAAATAATACTCTAGTAAAGTACAGATACCGCCTTTTAGTACTTAAGTACAGTAGTGAAGTAGTTCTACTTCGTTACTATACATCTCTGGAACACACAGAATGCACAGTTTGTCATTAGGCATTGCATTTATGTTCTAGGCTTATCTGCTCACCTGTATATAGTATGCAACATCAATAAGCTGTATAAATAATTTGATCTTTTAATTCTACTATTTTATTACTTTAAGGTATTTGTAGTGAATACTCTACAGTTTAGTGATTGAAATACTGCTGCAGGTGCTGTATATGGATCACAAGTGCCCAAAACGTGCATTTTACTTTCATATTGTGTTTTCCTTTTTTTGAGACGCAATGTAATATTTGTTGTTTGAAACAGATGGAAAATTAACAGGCCTGTCCTGCAGTTCTATGTATGTTTTGCCCTCCAGGTCTCTGCTCCAGTCACCTGACTGAAAGCTATGAGTAAGAAAATAGCCTGTTGAGTAAAGAAATAAAAGAAAATCAATATTTGTTTTATTTCCACCCTAGCAAAGATTTACATGCGTAACATACACTATCATTCATAAGTTTGGATCTGTAAGATTTTTTTTGAATGTTTTTGACATTGACATTTCACATTCACTTACTTTCCAAGGGTACATTCATTGTATTTTATCAACAATACAATATAAACAGTAATATTTCAATTATTATAATTTAAAATCTAGTATTACAAATTGTAATTTATTCCTGTGATCAAAGCTGAATTTTCAGCATCATTATTCCAGTCTTCAGTGTCACATGATCCTTCAGAAATCATTCTAATATGATGATTTGCTGCTCAAGAAACATTTATGATTATTATCAATGTTAAAAACAGTTGTGTTGCTTCATATTTACGTGGATTACATATCTTAACTGTCATATTTGATCAATTTCATGTATCTCTCCTTGGATTAGTGTATTTATTAAAGTACTTCTTCCTGGCATTGTTCCCGCTGTTGTGCAGCGTCCGCTTTTCGGCATTGTCTTCTCCATTTGGCGCGGCCTAGAGCATCTTCGGGGGATACGTTGACCAACTTCATGTCTTCCTTTATTCGATCCATCCACCGCTTTTTCGGACGTCCGCGTGGACGGCGGCCCTCTGGCTTAATGCGCATGGCAATCTTGGCCACTGATGACTCCTCACTTCGTATCACATGGCCATACCACCGCAGTCTTGCTTCAAGCATTTTGTCCACAATGGGGGCCACACCAAGTCGCTTCCGGATGTCTTCATTCATGACACGGTCCCATCGGGTGAGTCCGAGGCTCCATCTGAGCATCCTCATCTCTATAGTATGGAGGGCTTGTTCATGTGCAGATGTGGCTGGCCAACACTCAGATCCATAGAAGTGCCACCGGGCGGACGATGGTCTTGTATATCTTGCCCTTCAGCCTGTCTGGCATTTTCCGATCGCAAAGCACTCCGGTGACTTGCCTCCATTTCATCCATGCCGCGTTGACTCATGATCTTACATCGGTTGTGATGCTGCCATCTGAGCTGATGGTGGAGACGAGGTACTTAAAGTCTGCCACTTTCTTCAGATCTTCCCCATTAATGCTGATAATGCCGTCGGTTTGGGGCCCACACTCCATGTACTCCGTCTTTTTGATGTTGAGCCTCATCCCATTTTCGTCCAGACGTTCCTTCCATAGGCGTGTCTGCCTTTCTGCTTCTCTTCTCTCTTTGTCCGAGAGGAAGACGTCATCCGTGTAGAGGAGTGACCATGGCAAAGGCGTATGCAGGTCGTCAGTGATCGTGTCCATGCATAGGATGAACAGGAGTGGTGATAAGGCCGATCCTTGGTGCACTCCGACGCTGATGGGGAATGGTGGTGATGTTCCAACTGCGCACCTGACTACACTTGTGACGTTCTTATACAAGAGTTGTACCCAATGCACGTAGGTTTCAGGGACTCCATGGGATCGAAGTGAGTGCCAAATGAGGTCGTGGGGCACCCTGTCGAATGCCTTTTCCAGATCGAGAAATGACACGTGGACCGTTTTATTCTTTTCCCTGTGCCTTTCCAGTAGGAGCCTTGCCCCGAATATGGCGTCTGTCGTGCCCGCATCCTTTGATGAAACCACATTGGTTGGGCGAGAGGGTGATGATATTCCTAATCCTCGTGTCCAGGACTCATTCGAAGATCTTCATCGTATGGCACAGGAGTCGAATAGGCCGGTAGTTTGAACATTCTGCCACGTCGCCTTTGCCCTTACAAATTGGGTAAGCTCCTGGTAAGGCCAGAGGATTGTGGCAAAGATTCCTTGAGGACAAAAGATCTTTCATCGGACGCAAAGAGATTAATTTCAGACATGTTGGGAACTTAGGGCGGGTCAGATGCTGTAAAACAGTCGAGTTTGGCGCCACTTCCTGAAAGCTGTCTTTTTCTCTTTCACTGCTTGCTGCACTTCTTCATTCCACCACCATACTTGCTTGTCGATAAAGCGCTTTATGTGATGTCCCGTTATTGGTGGGCGTTGGCATTGGTCACCGTTTTCAGCTTATCCCTCTTGATCAGCCAGTAGTCGATTTGGGTGGATCTCCCACCACTGGCGTAGGTGATTAGGTGGGACGGCGTCTTCTTGAAGAAGGTGTTGACGAGGACAAGATCATGGGCTTCTGAGAAATCCAGGGCCTTAGGGCCGTTGAGATCTCCGCCAATCACTAACTGCTCTTCACCGTTGTACAACAGTTTGTTACAATGTTTGTTACCATTTGTTACAATATATGGAAATTACTGTCATGAATAATTATATAATATTAAAACATTATTATATTATTAATAATTGTTTGGCATCCTAAAACACAATGTAGACTGAGACTTTATATCACAAATATAAAGATGTTTAAGCCCTCTTTAATGTCCAGGTACAAGTCAATGTTGTTTCTTTGTTCAATTTGCATACTGTGGGCTTAAGCTCTTAAGTTTTGAGCTCTCAAAGTGCACCAGATTGATGAATTTAACCTTAAAATGTACAAAAATTTTTTACGGGGGTGGGGGTGGGGGGGGGCATGCCCCTGGACCCCCCTAGAGGAGGTACACCCAACAAACTATTACAAATTACAGTAGCAAATAATGTACATTTTCTGAACAACAATACTACAACAAAAGCTCCTTTCATGTCAGTAAAGCTGTTAACAGAAAATGAAAATGTCTTTGGACAAATATTGATTTGGGCTAAGCCCCGGATGTTTACACTGTCTGGCTCCGCCCCTGCAGACACACATAGGCTGCGTCCGAAAACTGAAAAATGCTGCCTTCCGAGGACACATTTCAAGGTAAGAAGGCACCAAGGCACGTCCGAATCCAATGTTAGCTTCACTTCCTCTCTCATGAGATACCTTCCTCAGATCGATTTTTGAAGGAAGCATAGATGTATCCTTAGCTGCCTTTGATATCCCACAATCCTGTGCTTTCCATTCTGTGACAGTTGAGCTAGAAAAATAAAGATGGTGTCCGAAGGTTGCGTTTGCTGCTCAGTTTGTGTATAAATGTACGATTTTGATCAACATATTTAAATTTTGATATCATTTCTATCGAGAAATTACTACTGTAGTAATTAAATATTTGTTTAGTTCTCACCAAAGCTCGCGCTATATTGCTGTAGATCATTAAACTGTTACACTGCCTCAGAAGTCTGTCCGAAATCAATTTCGTGAGGTACCTTCATGCACAAACGCTGCCGTACAAGTCATTCTCTTATAAGATAGCGAGGCAGCAAGACAGCTACCTAGGTTTTCGGACGCAGCCATAGTATAAGTAACTAAAAAGTTTACTCTATTTTTCTCCCAGATCACCGGCCACTTACTTACATGGATTTCGGGAGAAATGGATGAATTCACGTGCTGTAAATCCGACTGACAGGGCTCTCTGAACAGCTGCGCAAGCAAACATGGCGGCGCCCATCTCGAGTTATAGATCAAGATAATTTATTAACGTTTTTAAACGACAAAACACACTCACTTATACATATTTGAGAATCGGAATATCAGATAGTTGAATACATGGTAAGCAAGTTTGTGAATATTTTTAATAAAAAAGGAGAAACGAAATAAAAGCGTTACATCTGTCATACAGTGTATATATTGTGGCTGCGGTGTGTGACGTGACAAGCATGACGCGTCACCATGGAAACAATAAGGGGAAACGTTCTAAAATAATGGTCGCGTAAAAAAAACTCAAATAATATTTAATTAATTTATATATATAAATAAAATACAAAAAATATAATTGCACTTTTATTTTCTCTATTTGAAAGTTTTTAATGCTTTATTTGATGTAATGTTTTAAAATGTAATGTTAATAAAATAAATTAATACATTTTAACAGTTAAACTTAAAGCCAAGTTTATTAACATTTTGTTGGGTGCGACTGGGGACAGGTGGGGCTCGGAACCCAGCTACCTCCAAAGTGGGGAATGGCAGAAAAAGTTTGAGAAACGCTGACATAACATAACATAACATAACATAACATAACATAACATAACAACATAGCATAACATAGCATAACATAAAATAGCACATAACAGCATAAAATAACATAACATAGCATACATAACATAAATAGCATATAGCATAACATAAAATAGCATAGCATAACATAACATAATAGATAACATGCATAGCATAACATAGCATAAAATAACATAACATACATATAACATAATATAGCATAGCATAGCATACATAGCATAGCATAACATACATACATAGCATATACATAACATAGCATAGCATACATAACATAACATAACATAACATAACATAGCATAACATAAATACATTGCATAACATACATAGCTAAAATAACATAACATAGCAAAGCATAACATAATAGCATAGCATAGCATAACACATAGCATAACATAACATAACATAACATAGCATAGCATAGACATACATAACATACATAGCATAGCATAGCACAGCAACATAGCATAGCATAGCATAACATAACATAGCAACATAACATAATAGGAGAGGATGAATGTCACTCTCTTCACTCTCTTCTGTTGCCTTTTCCTCATATATTTTTGTAATCATCATAAATTAGGTATCATTCGAAAGCTTAAAACTCAAAATTCGTCAAGTGAAACACGTTTTAAAATCGGACATTGCGTTACCATGGAAACGGTACTTTAAAACATTTTAGCGGGCTCCTTCCCCTACTCGACGGTGTATTTAATTTGAACTATTTTATGTTCTTTCATTTCCATGACCTTGATCAGGCATGCATGTGTCATGGGACTGAAACGTTGCACATAATTTTTTGCAAGTAGGGAGAGTGGGGTAAGATGAGCCATTGTTTATATATGGTCCTCAAGATAAGGGAAAATGAGGCAGACGTACAATTAAAGTATTAAACGTAATTTCAGGATGTTTCCTATCATTTTAAATGATCAGAATACATCTATGACAATCAAAGGGTTGTAAAAATATGGCTTCTTATAAAAAAAAGTGTTCCTCTGGCTCAATTTACCCCAGGTTAGGGGTAAGTTGCCGAGTCAGTAGGTGGGTGTAAACTGACCATCTAACTGAATCTGAATCAAACCCATGTGAAATTTTAAAGATAATGTACCTATTTTAAAAACTAATTTAATTATCAATTTTCCTTTTACAAATATTCTTTGTTAAAATATTTTACAAATATTTATTTTTTTAAAGCTAACTTAAACAGCATAAAACCAACCAAATGAAGTTGAAATTTCAGTATGTTTAATTGTTTGCATTTCTGAAACAATATGTTGAACACCAAAGTTGTAACCTTCCCATAAACAGACTAAACAGAGAGTTTGTTGAGTAAAATTAAATAAAAACTAAATAAGAATGAATAAATGTCACTGAAACTAATAAACATTTTAGTCAAAAGGTTCTTGACATGGTAGTTTTTCTGCAATGTCGACCATGTTAGGCCATTAGAGACTACAGGTGGAAAGATATATATGATTAAACAAGGATTTGGTGCACTTGTACTCTGTTCCTATCAAGTAAACTTGAAAATTAAGATAAACTAAACCAGTTGCGTAATATTACATTGAAATGACATCAGTTTATACTTCAGATTTAACTTACATTCATTGCCTTATGGTGGGGTAAGTTAAAACGCTGGCTCAATTTACCCCACAGCATTTGGCTCACTTTGCCCCATAGCTGCCATTTTAGGAAAAACAATCTAGTTTACCAATTCAGAATAATATTTAGCTAAATGACTTGCATGGTTTTATACGTTGCTAAATCACCAATATTTATCATAAATATTTTTAGACCTGTACAGATTTGCTTTGATGAAACAACCATTACATACATATGTTATGTTAAAATTTTACTTAGACAAGCCAAAAACAGTTTTTAAAGTAAATAAGTGACTTTCACTCCTCCCATGTGCTTCTCCTTTACACAGTCTGGCAGAAACGATGTGTGGTTTTAAAATATATGGTCACACCACAATAAAATGGTATGGTACGGCCCGTTCACACCAAGAACTATAAAGATAATGATAAAGATAGTTCTAAAAATATAAATATATATATAAAAGAATAGCACTGTCTACACCACAGCTATCAGCTGAGCATAGCATGCTGAGGACATCTGCTGGTTAAAGCCGTTTAAATGCAACAAGTACAGCAAAAACGGGGCTCCCCTGGTAAAATTCGCATTCCAGTGTCTAAGGGACATTCTACTAGTAACGTACATTATCTGTCCCTGAATTGTTACAGTGACTAAAAAGTATTTCATCCAAAAAATGTCTAAAACTTACTGATGGTTAATTTCTGTGAGTTGTTCTGGAAATGAATATGTCATTCATTAGGTTCTCAGATATTTTTTTCTTTATTAAAAACACTTTTGAAAATTACAAATCCTGTTTTTGTCCTTGTCCTCAGCCAAATTGGAGCTACAGCTTTCATAGTTTTGTTATACTAAAAACTGTTATTTATAAAAAAAAAAAAAAAAAACCTCCATCAATAACAAGTTTAAGCTGTTATCATTCACATCAATTGATTAAAAACATGAAATTATACATAAATTCTACAAATAAATTTTACAACTGTCCCCATGTTTTCAGTCAGCCCTGTCACGTTCACATAAAAACTCTACATAAATGTTTGCAATAGGCCTTTAAGGGTATGACTCAGAGGAAGTGACATCATTTGACTAAGGTGAAGCTGACACTGATCAAGGGTGAGTTCTATCATCGAATTTTATGATTTTAAGCTTTGTTTTTTTTTTTGTTTTTTTGAGGAGGACAAGCTAAAGGGTCAGGCCCTGTCACTGTAAAACATCCCAGAAAATAATGAAAATGTTTTAAATCCAAAACATGTCTACTTTACTGATTACTGGTTACTGAAATTCCTTGCTTGCATGTTAACAGTTCCCATTCAGTCGGTCAAGTTCGATGTACGTCGGACAGACCGACGAATAGGAATCTTGCTAGAGAGGCCAATCTACTTCGAGTGTAACTACAACGAGCCAATGCACATTGGCATGCAATCATATGCATCAGCTGCTCGCCTCGCAGCGCAGGTATATAATGAGCAGCAGGTGCGTTGCATCTTCAGCTTTTTGCTTCGGAGCCGAACCTACATGGTGTCTATGAGCGAGTGTGTGACAACAAACGAGTCAGCTTTTTTTGGAAATTGCTCTTTGTTTGGTGCAGGCGGACAGCACTGCAGCGGGGTCGATCTCTCTCTTTTACTTTCTGTTTTTTCTTTGTTTTGCCTTTCATTGAGCAAGCATGTGAGAGCTTCCAGCTGGAAACGGCGTTCTCATGGCTGGTAAACGGTGCGCTGTTGAGCACTGAAAAGCTGTTTTGACAGCTGGTAAGAGAGCAGTTTCAAAGAGAGAGTGCACACGACAGGCTGCACTTTTCCCTGTCTGTGCTGCAGCAGCCATTCCCCTGCGTTCTTTGGCACTTAAAAGAGTTCAGTCCCTAAAAGAGCTTGCACTTTTAGGGAGGTGTGTACCATCCATATATCCTTCGGAGCTCCCCAAGATGATAGGATGTCGATCGCTGCATCGGGGGGTGAGCCTGACACTTCAGGGGATGATGATTCCCCTTCACGGGCCGAAATCGTGTCTGTGGGTCCTCCTCCCTCACCACCCTTGATGGCGGGGGTGGCTAAGGGTTATACGCGCATACCCCCCCTGTGGAACGAGCCGTTGCTATGCAACTGTGCCCTAACTCCACCTGGCGGGGGGAGCCGTCTCTCCCTTCCCAGGCCTGTAAGTATGCGTCAGATCTTACCGGCAAGGCTTATCAGGCCTGTGGGGAAGCCGCCTCTGCCCGCCATGGCATTGTTGCAGATCCATCAGGCCAAGGCACTGAAGGACCTGCACGAGGGTGATCATGACCCACAAGTTCTCCAAGAACTTCGTGCTGCGACGGACCTCGCGCTTTGTGCGACGAAGGTCACAGCGCGATCAGTGGGTCATGCGATGTCCACACTAGTGGTCCAGGAACACCATCTCTGGCTGTGTCTCGCGGACATGAGGGATGTGACTGCTCTTCCGGAGATGGTGACCGCACCACTCCTTCCCCCAGAGGAGGGCCGGGGTGGAGAATCTTTTGTTCCCCTTTGTTTGTGTTCCACCGCTGGCCCAACAGCCAGTGGTACTCAAATTTTCAATAAAAGAGCAGTTTCCTTCATCTCTGGGTCCAAAGAGGGCTCGGAGAGCAGTGGGAGGGCAAGAACCTCACCACTCTCATCCCCCTCTTCTGTCACCAGCGACAGCAGCGAGCAGCGGGCAACCAAAGCCTCGACTGCTCCCTCTGTCCATCCATGGAACCAGGTAAGTGTTGCACAGCACACTGTGACGCCGCTTCAGGCTGCCTCGTAAAGAGAGCCCCCCGGGCCGCGTCCCTGTGTTCCACCTCATTGCCCCACTGCGGGTACGCCTGCGGTCCCTCTGGTCCCGCTTGTACGGTCTCTGAGAGCCTGGTTAGCGCTCCCCAGTCCGTCTCGCTGGCTCATTCGGACCATCAGGCTCGGCTATGCGATTCAGTTCGCCCGGCGTCCCCCCAAGTTCAGGGGCGTCCACTTCACTGTAGTGAAAGATGTCGATGCCCCTGTCTTGCGTGCGGAGATCGTGGTCCTACTGGCGAAGGACGCAATAGAGCCGGTCCCTCCAGCCGATATGAAGTCAGGGTTCTACAGTCCCTACTTCATTGTACCCAAGAAGAGTGGTGGGTTATGGCCTATCCTGGACCTGCGAGTTTTTTTTATCGGAGCCTTCACAAGCTACCATTCAAAATGCTCACGCAGAAACGCATTTTCGAGTGCATCCGTCCCCAGGATTGGTTTGCAGCGATCGAACAGAAGGACGCGTACTTTCATGTCTCCATTCTTCCGCGACACAGGCCATTCCTGCATTTTGCGTTCGAAGGTCGAGCATATCAGTACAGAGTCCTACCCTTCGGGCTGGCCCTGTCTCCCCGCTTCTTCACGAAAGTCGTGGAGGGAGCCCTTGTTCCAATGAGAGAACAGGGTGTTCGCATCCTCAACTATCTCGACGACTGGCTCATCCTACGTTCAACGGCAGGACAGCGGTCCCACTGAAATTCTTTCAGAGGCTCCTGGGGCATATGGCGGCCACAGCGGCAGTAACCCCGCTCGGTCTGCTTCATATGAGACCGCTTTAACACTGGCTTCATGGCCGAGTCCTGAGATGGGCGTGGCAATGCGGCACGTTCCGGGTGGCAATCACTCAGGAGTGCCACTAAGCCTTCAGCCCCTTTGTTTCTCCGGGCAGGAGTGCCCCTAGAGCAAGTGTCCCAGCATGCTGTGGTATTCACAGATGCCTCTACCACCAGCTGGGGTGCCACGTACAAAGGGCATACAGTGTCAGGGGTTTGGACGGGCCCCCATTTGCATTGGCACATCAGCTGCCTCGAGTTGCTAGCAGTACACCTTGCTCTGAGCCGCCTCAAAGGGCCGCTACGGGACAAGCATGTACTGGTCCATACAGACAACACTGCGACCATTGTGTACATCAACCGTCAAGGTGTTCTACGCTCCCATCGCATGTCGCAACTCGCCTGCCATCTCCTCCTCTGGAGTCAAATGCATCTGAGGTCGCTTCACACCATTCATGTCCCCGGTGTGCTCAACCGTGTGGCCGACGAGCTATCACGAGCTGCGCTGCCAGGAGAGTGGCGACTCCACCCCCAGGTGGTCCAGCTGATTTGGAGAGAGTTCGGAGAGGCTCAGGTAGACCTGTTTGCCTCACCAGAAACCTCCCACTGCCAGTTGTTTTACTCCCTGTCCAAGGGAACACTCGGGACAGATGCACTGGCGCACAGCTGGCCCAGGGGCCTTCGCAAATATGAAAAAAAAAAAAGATTTGTAGGGAGTTTGAACTTAGCCTGGAGCTGGGCAAAAGATGCAAAATTATTGTCAATGTAGAGATCCCTAATAATAGATAACCCTTTATCTGACCATTGCATAAAGACAGCATCCATCAAGCCAGGCTTGAAACAGGGGGTTCTGACATATAGGGGCATGAATTGAGTTTTCTGGGAGGTTCAAAATTACCTTGATTTGCTTAAAAATTGCAGAGCAAGAAATTATTGCATAACGATTTAATTTTAATATTAGGATTTGAGAATAGAATGGCAGGCAAAGAGGCACCAGTAAGTGATACAGCTTTAGTAAGCTCAATCTCAGGCCATCTAGGGCTGGGTCCGTCCATCTCTGCACTCCCAGCCGTGCACCTTTTCCAGAAAACCCATGCTCTGGCATTACAGTCCCAGTAGTAGTGTCGAAAGATAGGCAGGCCTAAACCCCCCTCTGCAGTGGGCTTCTGCAAGTGGGCCTTTGAAATACGGGGGGCTTGAAGGCCCAGACAAAGGGCATGATAATAGAGTCTAGCATCTTGAAAAAGGAAGAAGTGAGGAAAATTGGCACATTCTGAAATAAGTAAGTAAATTTAGGGAGCACGACCATTTTAACAATGTTGACACGGCCAATCATTGAAAGGGGGAGAAGTTTCCATTTATCTATCATACACTTAAGCCTGTTAATCAGATCCATATAATTAAGTTTAAAGAGAAGTTTTGGATTTCTGGGGATTTTGACCCCCAGATAGGAAAAGTGGTCATGGGAGACTCGGAAGGGCAGATTGAGAAGAAAACTCAATCTGAGAGTCAAGATCATTAGACAGAGGCATAAAAACAGATTTCTGCCAGTTTATAGTAAACCCAGAGAATCACCCAAAGCCATCTATCAAATTAAGAAGGGGTGAGAGAGATGATTTTACATCTGAAAGGGTCAGAATTACATTGTGGCGAGGGGGGCGTGGTTCAGCGAGGTCTGCAACCGGAGAGAATAGCGGGAGACGCTTGGTAAGTGAGTGGGTTGAATACAAATCACGAACACCTGTCTCTCATTCCAGTGATTGGCGCGGAGACAGGACAAAACGCCGTGAGAAGCAGGAGTGTGGGAGAGAGAGGGGAACTGCTGACTGAGTCGTGTCGAGGTTCTTGGAGTGAAGCCCTTGTGGATTGTGTATACCAAACTTGGAGAGAAGCCCTTGTGGATGGTGTATACCGAACCTGGAGTGAAGCCCTTTGTGGATTGTTTATTTCTGTTGTTGTGCGCTGCACAGTCTTTCTGTTGAACCTTTTTGAAAGTCAATAAAGTCTCAGTCAGCAGTTGTTCGTCGACCCTGACCTCTTCCTTCCCCAACTACGAACTTAACTGTGCTACATACATCATCTGCGTACAGGCCGATGGTGCACTCGGATGTGCCGCACTTGATACCGGAGATTTGGGGGTTGGCTCTAACGGCTATGGCCAGCGGCTCAAGAGCTAAAGCAAAAAGCATTGGAGAGAGGCAGCAGCCTTGCCTGGTGCCGCGGTGCAACGGGAACGGGGGGGATCTTTCGTGGTTGGTTAGAACAGAAGATTGGGGAGCGGCATACAGCATTTTTAATATATTCATAAATTTCGACCCAAAACCAAATTTGTCAAGAGCAGCAAACATGTATCTCCACTCCACCTGGTCAAAGGCCTGCTGGGCGTCTAATGAAATTACGGCAGAGTGGGGCAATTTAGTGGAATATATTAAATTAAGCAAACACCTCGTATTTGAGAAGGAAAATCTATCAGGAATGAAACCTGATTGATCAGGATGAATTAAAGTGCCAATATATTTGTTTAACCGGATGGTCAGGACTTTTGCTATAATTTTTTGGTCCGAGTTGAGCAGAGATAGAGGACGATACGAAGAGACATTGGTTCCGTCTCTGTCCTTTTTTAAGAGGAGACAGATATGTGCGTCGTAAAGAGTATGAGGGAAAGTGCCCTTTTTCAGTGAACATTTTACCATCCGAAGCAGAAGGGGGGCGATAACGTCAATGTGTGTCTTAAAAAATTCTATCCCAAATCCATCTGGACCGCATGCTTTGCCACCAGGGAAAGAACGAATGGCATTTCTGATCTCCTCCAGAGTAATATCAGAGTCCAATTCTAGTCTTGCGGATTCAGAAAGGACTGGAATGTCTAAAGTATGGAGAAAATTGTCAATGTCTGTATCTGTGGCAGTAGATCTGGAGAAAAAACTAAAAAATCTGTCATTAATCTGCTTGTGATCAGTTAATAGCTGACCGGTGGAGGAAGACATTTTATGTATTGCCCTGTCAGATATGATGCCCTTCAGTTGCCTAGAGAGCAATTTATCGGCCTTGTCGCCCAGCTCAAAGTACTTCTGCTTTAGTTTACGAATATAGTTCCCTACCTGCTCGCCTAGAATATGGTTGTATTCATATTTCACTTTCAAAATAGAGCTAAGTGTGTGTTTAGATAGTCCTCCTCAAGTTCTGCTAACTCAGCCTCAATATCAGTGCGACGCCTGAGCCTGGCCCTTTTGCGAGACGACTGATACGAGATGATGTGCCCCTCTTATCACAGCTTTAAACGACTCCCACAAAGTGGAGTCTGAGACAGCCCCATTATCATTAATAAGCATAAAATCAGCAATCTTGGTCGATATATAGCCACTAAACATGTCATCTAAATATAGAGAGGGGTTAAATTTCCAGCTATATTGAGGGGTATAGAGCTTGAAGTCAATCACCAGTGAGAGGGGTGCATGGTCGGAAATTAAGATACTATGGTAAGTTGAGCTTATTACATTCGACATAAGTCTAGAGTCAACCAACATATAGTCAATTCTTGTGAAACTACCATGCACGGGGGAGAAAAAAGAAAATTTCCTTTCTAAGGGGTGCTGGTGCCTCCATATGTCAACCAAATCCAGAGATTTGGCAAGGTCATTGAGAACCGAGACAGATTTTAATGCTGGGGCCACGGACGAGGAGGACCTGTCCAATACCGGATCAAAATAACAATTAAAGTCGCCACCGATAATTATGCTGTAATCATTGAATTCTGTGACAAAGTTGAATATTTTACAGAAAAAGTCAGGGTTATCGAAATTTGGGGAGTAAATGTTTAGAAGAACTATAGGAATTGAATTGACTGTACCCATGACAAGTATGAACCTCCCACCTGGATCGGTAGTCTGCGATTTGAATACAAATGGGATGGTTCTGCGAACAAGAATGGCAACCCCCCTCGCCTTGGAGGAAAAGGTGGACTGGTACACCTGAGAAACCCACGCAGATCTTAAACGCCTCTGCTCTGAAGGTTGGATATGGGTTTCCTGCAAAAATACAATATCAGACGACAGGGACTTCAAATGTGTGAATACTTTGCCTCGTTTAAGAGCACTTCCCCATACCCCTACAATTCCAAGTGATAAAAGTGATGTGACTCATCCCAGACCTAAGTGAGTAAATGACATAGATCTATGAGGAGGGACATAATGTTTAATTTAAGTCAAATTTATTTATATAGCGCTTTTACAATTGGTAATTGTTTCAAAGCAGCTTTACATATTAGAAGCACAGAAAAAAGGGAAGTGGTTAAAAATAAGCTGTACAAACAAGCGTGGTAATAAGTAACATATACAAGATGGTGCTACATTAAGCCAATGTCGGCTGACTCCCAGGGGTGGAAAAAAAACCCTAGGAGAAAAACCCAGCGTGCTAACACTGGGAAAAAAGTCCTAGGAGGGAAAAAACCCCTTGGAAGATATATATTTATATGTAAATGGATATGGAGATCAAAATCCGAATTATACATTTTTATTATAGAGATTAAAATAGATTATATATAAATATATGTAAGCGGATACGGGGATTAAAAATCTGAATTATAGATGCAGCCAGAACTGGATCTGTAGGCCCATTGTCTCCTGGGCTACGTTGTAGTCAGGTCCAGACACAGGTTCTCCATCTGATCTGGATACGGCCTGGATCCAGCACCCGGCAAACCTCAGGATAAGCAGAGAGACAGATATTAGCGTAGATGCCATTCTTATTCTGATGTACAGGTATATCTAGTGTTATAGGAAATGTTCTCGGTTCCGGCCGACCTAATTATTGCAGCGTAACAATCCTTTAACGGATTTGAAAAATGTTAATGTATTGATAATGTGTTATGTGTATGCAAGAGCAAAGAGATGTGTTTTAGTCTAGATTTAAACTGACAGAGTGTGTCTGCTTCCCGAACAATGCTAGGAAGATTGTTCCAGAGTTTAGGTGCTAAATAGGAAAAGGATCTGCGCCCTTCAGTTGATTTTGATATTCTGGGTATTATCAACTGGCCTGAATTCTGCGATCGCAATAAACGTGAAGGACTATAATGCATTAAGAGCTCACTTAGGTACTGGGGAGCTAAACCATTTAGAGCTTTATAAGTAAGTAGCAAGATTTTAAAATCTATACGATGTTTAATAGGGAGCCAATGTAATGTTGACAGAACTGGGCTAATATGGTCATACTTTCTGGTTCTAGTAAGAACTCTAGCTGCCGCATTTTGGACCAACTGTAGTCTGTTTAAAAGCCGAGCAGAACAACACCCAGTAGAGCATTACAATAATCTAGTCTTGAGGTCATGAATGCATGAACCAACTGTTCCGCATTTGTCATTGAGAGCATATGTCGTAATTTAGATATTTTTTAGATGGAAGAAGGCGGTTTTACAGATACTAGAAACATGACTTTCAAATGAAAGATTGGTATCAAAGAGCACACCCAGGTTCCTAACTGAGGACGAAGGTTTAATGGAGCACCGTCAAGTGTTAGAGAGTATTCAAGGTTTTTTCGTGAGGAAGTTTTTGGTCCAAAGATTAGGATATCAGTTTTTTCTGAATTTAATAATAAGAAATTTCTTGTCATCCAGTTTTTAATGTCAGCTATGCATTCTGTTAGTTTTGTGAATTTGTAGGTTTCGTCAGGGCGCGAGGAAATATAGAGCTGAGTATCGTCAGCGTAGCAGTGAAAAAACACCATGCTTCTAATTATCTCTCCTAAGGGCAGCATGTATAGAGTGAAAAGCAACGGCCTAGTACTGAGCCTTGTGGTACTCCATATTGAACCTGTGATCGATACGACATCTCTTCATTAACTACTACAGACTGATAACGGTCAGATAAGTACGATTTGAACCATGCCAAAGCAATTCCACTAATACCAATATAGTTTTCAAGTCTTTTTAAAAGAATGTTGTGATTATGAAACCAAACTCCACAGAACATTTCTGCACTGGTTTGGTTCTGATTTGGGTGAAAAACCTAGGACTAGTTCGCAAAAATAGGTTTTGGAGAAAATTCAAAATGTCGGAAAACTTTTCCAGGTGGAAATGAAATCGAACATACGCCCTATACGTTTTGTTTGTCTTGAGCCAATGATTACAATGATATAAGACACACAACAAAACGGTCTAGGAGTTATGAGCAGTTTTGCATTTTGATTGCTGTAGCGTCACCTATGGGCCAATCTGGGTCATACTCTGTCAACCTCTCCCCAAATTTAGACCTATCATCTGCACAAGTTTCAAGTCTCTAGGCCTTACAGTTTGGGCTGCACGATCAGTTTTACGGTGGAAGAAAAATAATAAAAATCCTTACAATTACAATAGGGTTTCAGCACTATGTGCTTGAACCCCTAATGATGATAAAATGTAATAAATATAAAGTATTAATGCTAATAAACATTAATACTAAAATAGAAATTAGCAATATTTTATTCAAGTATTAACTTTGCTCTATATTGTAAGTCAAGCAAGAAGCATTACTCACAATATTGCAGCACACAATATTGGATTAAATAATGCATTTTTGTTTAGGTTGAACTATATTCATCATAGATAGGATCAGAGGATCTTACCTTTACGCTTCAAAATGATTGATACATAAAAATATTCATAAGAGTCTTCAGCTCTGCAGCGATACTCAGAACCGAGGTCCAGCTCAGAAACTTTAGTAATGGTCAAAAATGACTCCATGATGCCACCTTGCTTTCTGGAGAAAAACAGCAGACATATTTGATTACCCATTTATTCATCAGAAAATGTGCTGTTCATATCAGAGATCTGTTTAGAGTAACAACAACTAGAGAAGAGCGGGATATCAGTTGTTTAGTTTAAATATATGTATACTTATTTTGAGCCATGTGTTTCTGAAAATGTAGCTCAACTGTAGTTTAACTACTTTTAAAGGGATCATGACATGAGAAATCAAATTTGCATTTGATCTTTTGACATATAAGACGTCAGTGTACTATTAAACGTTCCCAACAAAGACTTCATATTCTTCGCAAGCTCCATGTCCTTTCTGTCACCCCATATCTTTTACTACTGTTGTACACTAGCATTATCCAACCCATCCTCCTCTACTGTTCCCCTTGTTATTTTAATATGCTCTACATCACCAATAGAAATAAGCTTATTAAGGTCACTTGTATAGCATCCAAAATTATCAGTTTACCCATTACGGATCGCTCTCTTCTTAACAGCAAAGCTGTCACACGCATGGCTCGGACAGTCAGCAGAGATTTGGACCACCCTCTCCACATTTACTTTTCTCTGTTGCCCTCAGGCCGCAGATACAGAACTTTACGGTGGAGGAGAGCACGCTTTAGTAAAAGCTTTGTCCCTTCTGCCATTGCTGCCTTAAACAATCTGTAACTTGTATGGATCTCGCATGCGCTGTCTTTTTGTCTATTGTTGTTATTGTCAGAGCCTGTGAAAGAAAATTTCACTTGGTGGACAATAAAGGTCTATCATCTATCATCATCTAAAACATTTTGCATGTTTCATAGCTTAAAACATCTCAATCGTTATTGTGATTGACATGACCAATGAAATGTTTATCGGCTTCAGGGTGGGATTTCCGCTGAACTAGTTTGGGGGAAGAAAACACGCTCAAAGCACATATTAAAAAAATCCTTTAATTATAGATAGTTTAGAGCGAGTTAATTGAAGGAGATATCCACCTCGTTTCCTGCTTATATCCATTCACTGCATCTATCCTGGTTTTATTCCTTTCCCACTGAACAGAGCACTCATCACACACAGTGTATCCAAAGAAGACAGAACAATGGAGGATCAATTCTGTACCTGAGAAACAAGAGCAATCAAGGCTTTCAGATTTGACATTGACATTAAAGGTGCCCTAGAATCAAAAATTGAATTTACCTCGGCATAGTTGAATAACAAGATTTCAGTACATGGAAATGACATACAGTGAGTCTCAAACTCCATTGTTTCCTCATTCTTATATAAATCTCATTTGTTTAAAGACCTCCGAAAAACAGGCGAATCTCAACATAACACCGAGGTTACGTAACAGTCCGGAACATTAATATGTACGCCCCCAATATTTGCATATGCCAGCCCATGTTCAAAGCATTAGACAAGGGCAGCCAGTATTAACGTCTGGATCTGTGCACAGCTGAATCATCAGACTAGGTAAGCAAGCAAGGACAACAGCAAAAAATGGCAGATGGAGCAATAATAACTGACATGATCCATGATAACATGATATTTTTAATGATTTGTAAATTGTCTTTCTAAATGTTTCGTTAGCATGTTGCTAATGTACTGTTAAATGTGGTTAAAGTTACCATCGTTTCTTACTGTATTCACGGAGACAAGAGCCGTCGCTATTTTCATTTTTAAACACTTGCAGTCTGTATAATTCATAAAAACAACTTCATTCTTTATAAATCTCTCCAACAGTGTGTAATGTTAGCTTTAGCCATGGAGCACCATCAAACTCGTTCAGAATCAAATGTAAACATCCAAATAAATACCATACTTACCAAGGTTATTATAGTTTTGCATTTTTCATTAGTTTTTATTTTTATTTCGTTTTGACTTTTTGTTTTCAAATTCAGTTTAGTTTTAATTAGTTTTTAAAGTGGGTTTGCTAGTTTAGTTTAGTTTTTATTTTTTGAAAATGCTTAGTTTTATTTTAGTTTTGTATTAGTTTTAGTGTTAGTTTTAGTCTTTTTTGTAATTTGGGTTATATGTCAGGGGCAAGATTCAAAAAGGTCAGAAAAAGTATTGTGTAATAATAACTCAACAAAAAACATCATACAATTTTAGAAAATATTCATTCATAAATAAAACCAGTACATAAAATGTACATATGGGCACAAATATGTAAACAGTCTCAACACTCCGCAGTAAGTGCAAAATGTGTAAGTGACGTGTGCCAGTAAAAAACCTAAAGAGCCAACAGACTAAAGAAGACATACATGAACCGCATGTAGCCTATTCAACCCATTTTTGAGCCACAACAAGACATTTCTGTCAGATTGTCAGGGAGCTCAATCTGAGAAAAGAACATGGCAAATAACAACAAAAAAAAAACTTTAAATACAGCTTTTCAATTTTTTTAATGTGTGTGTGACAACTTCACAAAATTGCCAAAAAATCTACCAAAAATCTGAGCATCCAACAAATAGCAACCAACTCTGACGTAATCTGACCTGACTGACCATTGCCATGACGATGAGGCAAGTCCCCTGCAAAGACAGCTGTTTGATCGCGGAAATGTGACATCGCAGCTTGTTCGTTATAAAAAATAAAATACAGTTATGAAAACATACAAAAGGTACAATAGTCCATAGTGCAATCCGTGCCATTCAGCAAGAGCACATTAAGAGAGGTAACGTTAACCACCATGAGCAACGCAGGTTTACCTTCAGTGACACTAAAACTCTGTAGCCTAAACTTGATTTTTTTCTCACAGTAATTTTCATTTTGGGTGAACTATGCAAACACATTTGGATTGAAGCAGCAAACATTCAGTGTAAGAGTAAACAAATTACATTATTTAATATTTGAATCACAGCTTATATAGTGTTTTGACATCGACAACCCAAGTGCATTTTACCTCAAACTTGCGACTAGTTAACTTGCTGCAGTAGCAATCGCTTCTCGGGTCGACATTAACACGCTGACAAAGTTATATTCAGAATTAAAAATATTTTTATACCACTTTTTAATGTGTGTTTGTGTAAAGGTGTTCACGAGATACCAACCTTTAGCGAACTTGCTTTCAAAGTCGAACACTCGTTCTCATGGAGACGCTGTGTGCACGAGGGGAGGGGCTGTGTGTGTGCGCGCGTGTATGTGAGAGACGCAGGGAAAGGAAATGCAGCTAAATGTTGCTCTATGAAAGACATTGATAAACTAAGGACATTTAATCTATAATTTTATTTTATTTTAGTTAGTTTTGCCAAACACACATTACAGTTTTAGTTAGTTATCGTTTTTTTGTAATGCCTCGTTTTTATTTTATTTCAGTTAACGACAATGTTTTTTCCCACCTAGTTTTCGTTTTTTCGTTCGTTTTCGTTAACGATCATAACCTTGATACTTACGCGATTAGACATGCTGCATGACGAACACTTTGTAAAGATCCATTTTGAGGCTTATATTAGCTGTGTGAACTTTGTTTATGCTGTTCAAGGCAAGCGTGAGCTCGGGGGGCGGGGAGTAGGATAATTTAAAGGGGCCGCAGCCTGAATCGGCGCATATTTAATGAAGCCCCAAAATAGGCAGTTAAAAAAATTCATTTAAAAAAAAATAAAAAATCTTTGGGGTATTTTGAGCTGAAACTTCACAGACACATTCAGGGGACACCTTAGACTTATATTACAGCTTTTAAAAAGACGTTCTACGGCACCTTTAAATCTTTCCAGAGTTCACTGTACTGTGAAAACATGCTGTAACTTTTGGTGCATAAAAAACACCAACATTATAAAACGACCTTAAGGTGGGAAATTAAATAATAATAAATGATTTGACTCCTTAACCAGCAACACATATCTGAGTTGTCAGAAAAACTGGTTAAAATTTAGACTATTTCTCAGTTAGGGTCATAAACATGCATGCAGGGTTTCGAAACTCTGAGATGTTGTGGAACGTGCAAACTGAATTTCTATTGCATTTTTAGTGTTTGGCAGGTCAATTTGATAAAATATGTATTTTGTTTTGTCAGATTCTCAACTACCCTCCAGGATCATTATTGTAATCTAAAACTATTAAAAACATTTCTGTTAATTGAAAGTAAAAGTAAGAAATGCAAAAAATAAAGCTTAAATAAAATAAAATATAAACATTTATAAAAGTAAAACCAAAATAGAAACTAATCAAACCTTAATAGCAATATTTAAAAAACAACAACTAATTATTAAAAATGAACAAAAATTAAAGTAAAATTAACATGAAAACTATAAAAATAAAAGCTAATTCAAAATGAAAAAGAATAAAACAAAAATAAAAACTAAAATAACACTGCTACCCTCTGAGGGTTTAATATTTAAAATACCATTTATAATCAGTGGCGTACGGGACACCCCCGCAGCCCCCGCGGTGCGGGGGGGCCCCCACCCTATGATGGGCCCCGTCGCAGATTCACCTATTTAGGCTAGACTACTTTATAGCCTTTACTTTTTTTTAGAACTGAACTCAATTGACTAAAGATGAAAATAAAGCATCCAACTGAAGCCCAAAAATGCAAGCAGAAGATCATAGAAAATAGTGCTAAATTACCACAAAAGGAGGAAAAATTCATCACTGTTCTTTCCATCGCCGTTTGTAAGGTAGCCAAGACAACAGCAAGCCTTGATGCGCTGTGTTACTGTTAGCGGATGTGTGCCGAGACAAATAAATATGTTCGGTCTTTGCTGAGACATTATTATTGTTATTTATATTATTATATATTGCCCAAACGTATTTACCCCATCGCCAGCTCTGCTAATGGTCAGCTACCGGAATGTCTGAAGTTCTTTTCCAAATGTAGCCTATAGCCAATAAGTAGTTATTTCTTTATTCTTTTACTGTAACTACATGAATTTAATTTAGGCCTACATCATTTGATGCACCGATCGAAATTACTGAAAATTTGCGACCGAAACAGCAATTTACACGCTTGTCTAGAAGGGAACCTTATATAGCGCAAATTTGTGTCTAACTTAGAATTTAGAGCAGCTAAAATATATTGTTAGACCCAAAAATATCTTATCAATTAATTAAGTAATAAAGACATGTATTTAAGAAATTTAATAAAAACAGAAAGACGTCTATTGCTTCAGCCTTATTCAAAGGCCGCGGAAACATGAGTTCGTTTGTTACGCAATCCATTCCACACCCGACGTTCTTGGTTTTCTTCCTATTTATTAAATATAGGCAATTGGTTGATGAAACATTGATTGAAATTAAGATACAATTTCTACAAAACGAAATTCACTTTAAAGAAAGACTTAATATAAAACAAAACTTAATGAAGTGGTCTGACCCGCTGCATGTCTCCCGACATTGCGCATCCGTCATGCTATTCACTTTTCATAATCAACATAGGTGACATTTAAAAAAAAAAATAATATTAGTCTATAGCCCAATATTTAAATATAAATATGAAACTAAATTGGCTACATTTTTATCCCTCTGGCCGACGAATGCGCCGGCGCGTTCTGATGGATTTTTTCCTCATGGCAGCTGAAACAACTTAAAATAGGCATTTCGTCATTTTTGGCGATAGCCTACAGATTAGTGCAAGACTGCAAATGGTCTACTTTTTTAAATTTTATTTTATATTTACGCTCACAATAACAACAACACCTTGTAGGCTACTTTTGTAAAATAGAATAAATAAAAAAACAGGGTGCGCTTTCAGCTGTCTCTCTGCGAGAATCTTTCTGAAACGTCTCAAAAATTAATTTAAACTCGGCGAATAACTGTACCTAAAAGAAAGAAACATCTCCATTTGATAAGAAATTTGTAGGTCTGTGTTAAATAAGAGGCGATCTATCCGCTGGAATGTGTTGTTTCTGAAGTCATGGCCAGTGCTCGTTGCGGCTGTTATCCGTTCTCTTGGCGCTCCTTTGGTTTTAATGAGTAAGTTAGCCTAAATATTTATTCCTGCCGGTATTTTAGTCTGCGATATCAAAATCACTAAACATTATATAGGCCTATCATATAGGCTAGGCTATAATATTATTCAAAAATAACATCAAATAAATCAATGCAATGATAATTCACCACATGATTCACTGTTAAATCAGTTTTTGTAAACTGTGGGGCAGATGGACGCAGGTGCACAACAAATTTTAACACATGACATCACTGCTTGTGGGAGGGCCCCCATCTCATTCTTTGCGGGGGGGCCTCACAGACTTGCTGTACGCCACTGTTTATAATATTCACATTTTGAGAAAAACAAGTGTTTAAAAAGTTTTAAAAAAATATGTTGACATGTTTACCTTTTTGATAACACTTTAGAATAAGGTATGGAAGCCTGTTTCCACCATGAAATAATAAATAAAATAGGTAATTGCAACTTTTTATCTCACAATTCTGACTTTTCTCGCAATTGTGAGTTACAATGTCAGAATTGTGAGATATAAAGTCAGAATTGCGAGATATAAAGTCAGAATTGTGATTTACAATGTCCAAATGTGAGGGAAAAAAGATTGACGTTTTTCCTCAGAATTGTTAGTTTATATCTCACAATTCTGACTTGATAATCACAATTGTGAGATAAAATGTCACAATTACCTTTTTTATTATTTTATTTAGTGGCGGAAACAAGCTTACATACATTTGTTAAAATTAGTTAACGTATTAACTAACAAACGAACAGTGAGCAATAATGTGTACAACATTTAACAATCATTATCAATGTTAGCTAAAAAATAGTTATTTATTCGTTCATGTTAGTTCACACTCACAGTGCATTAACCAATGTTAACAAATACTACTTTTAATTTAAAAAATGTATTAGTAAATGTAGAAATTAACATCAACTAATAATGGTAAGAGATTTTAACCCATTCCTTACCCACATCAGTGATCACAATGGAGTTATTAATGGGAAGTTGAAACCTAGGAGAACTGCTGGACATATCTATGAACAAGAGGAAGACGGTGTTAGAAACTAACTTCTAGCACAGAGTTTATAGGACTGCACATGGTCGGATGAGGAATATATACCTCTGATGATCAGTTTGCGAAATCCAGAGCGGTTGTGTTTTATCCCGTTGTGCTCCCAGGTGCAAACGCAGGTGTAAATACCCACGCTTTCTTTTGAAGAGTTACGGAGAAGTAAATACTCTGCAGACTGGTTTGGAATAAGAGAGAAATTCTGCCAAAGAGAAAAGATCGGGACAATGATGTTGCATTCATGCACACAGTTAAAAAGAAACTTTGATTTAAACATAAGAGTGTAATTCACACTTTCCATAATCAACTGTAACTGTAATTATAATTTCAACTGATTCTACAGTTCCTCATGTATAATTAAGTTGGCTTGAGAAATATCTATCTTAAGTTGTCTGTCTATCCACCTATCTATCTATCTTTCCAACTATCTTTCCGTCCATGCATCCATCTATCATATTTCTATCTATCTGTTTTTCTGATAGACTGTATTGCCTTCAAAACAATCAAACTACTTTAAACTTCATATTTCAAACTTAAACCTTCAAACTTTAAGATTTTTAAACTTATTCAAACTTTCTGGTCCAGCTTTCTCAAGCCAACTTAAGGTTTGTCTTGACAGACCTTTTTCATATATATCTACAGTGCACAGCATAAATGAGTAAACCCCTTTGAACAAATACAAAATATGTATTTTCTTAATGATCACTAATACAACTCATGGAAAGATGGCAAAACTGAAATGTATTAAACATATACATAATAAAAACTGAGAAATATATGTCATTAATAGCCATATAATAAGTAAAATAGCCAATTTTGTTTAAATTAAGGATTGCAGAAATGAGTACACCCTAGATTTAATTAAACAAATGTATAATATTCTATTTCTTAGTATTTCCTCCATCATTTTGAATATACTGCTCTGACCCTTCCTGGCACGGAGTGTACAAGTTCATGACAAATCGTCACATCTGTCCTGTTAAACTCCTGAATGATGAGCTCCTAAAATGCCCTGATCTTTAATGGGGAGTGTTGCTCAACTCGTCTCTACAGAATCCCTCACAGGCGCTCAAGAGTGTTAAGATAGGATGCAATACGTGTCCACAGAAGGTTTTTCACCTTGGGTGAATGCATATCCTCATTGTCATGTTGAAAAAAATGCCCAACAATGCAGGGAATGAGGAAAGGGTAATATCTTCTGTTTCAAGTTTGTGTATTAAATTACACAGTGGTGTGTGAATTCATGACAGCATTGATAAAGCACACACCTTCACACTCATACATCCCTATATAAGAGCTTTACTACCTCTGAACTTTACTGTGGGAACCAGGCACTTCTCACTGTACTCCTCCTCTAACAACACCAGAACATTTTGGATGCAGTTAGATCCAAAATAATTGATTTGGTCTCATGAGACCAGAGTATTGATATATATTTTTGTAAATATGGGCTTTGGAAATGGCTAATTGACTTTATTGTGCTTTGGCTACAGTGAGAACAACAACCATGCATGTCATTTCTGCAGACTGCATCTTACTCTGTGAGATAAACACTCACTCTTTCACAGCTTTTGCTGGCTCTGAGACACTCGCTTGGTAATTATCCTGCTCTTTGTCTAGCAAAAAAAAAAAAAATCCCTCATCCCTAAATGAAACCTTAAAGGTGCCCTCGAATGAAAAATTGAATTTATCTTGGCATAGTCAAATAACAAGAGTTCAGTACATGGAAATGACATACAGTGAGTCTCAAACTCCATTGTTTCCTCCTTCTTATATAAATCTCATTTGTTTAAAAGACCTCTGAAGAACAGGCGAATCTCAACATAACACGACTGTTACGTAACAGTTGGGGTGTACGCCCCAATATTTGCATATGCCAGCTCATGTTCCCAAAATTATGAAAGGCATTAGACAAGGGCAGCCAATATTAATGTCTGGAGCAGCACAGCTGAATCATCAGACTAGGTAAGCAAGCAAGGACAATAGCGAAAAATGGCAGATGGAGCAATAATAACTGACATGATCCATGATATCATGATATTTTTAGTGATATTTGTAAATTGTCTTTCTAAATGTTTCGTTAGCATGTTGCTAATGTACTGTTAAATGTGGTTAAAGTTACCATCGTTTCTTACTGTATTCACGGAGACAAGAGCCGTCGCTATTTTCATTTTTAAACACTTGCAGTCTGTATAATTCATAAACACAACTTCATTCTTTATAAATCTCTCCAACAGTGTAGCATTAGCCGTTAGCCACGGAGCACAGCCTCAAATTCATTCAGAATCAAATGTAAACAATATAACAGTATACAATACTCACATAATCCGCCGCATGCATGACGAACACTTTGTAAAGATCCATTTGAGGGTTATATTAGCTGTGTAAACTTTGTTTATGCACTGTTCAAGGCAAGCGCGAGCTCTGTGGGCGTGGAGCAGGAGAATTAAAGGGCCGGTAGCCCTGAATCGGCTCATTTATAATGATGCCCCAAAATAGGCAGTTAAAAAAATTAATAAAAAAAAATCTATGGGGTATTTTGAGCTGAAACTTCACAGACACATTCAGGGGACACCTTAGACCTATATTACATCTTTTTTTAAAAAAGTTCTAGGGCACCTTTAAAATGAAGGCCTGATTATTTCAGGGGCCTTGTCACAATTCCATTGTTTTTGAATTTCTGTGTTACTTTTGCTATGTTTTCACACTTAAAATAATGATTTGGTAATCCTCTTGTTCTCTTTTGTGTTCAGAAATAAGTCTCCTGATGATTCTCTCCCAAGTGCTTCCATTGTTGTAAGCATTCAGTCAAAGAATGATTCAGTGGGCTATAACACTTTTAATTGTCAAGAAATGACTTCTCTTTAAATGTTTTGGTTCAACATACTTACCTTGTCATGAATACGGCTCCCGCGGCTCTTCCTCCCGGCCGCCGGAGGGAGCCGTCACCCGAATATTGACATGTTCCCATCTGGACTACACTACCCATAGGCCCTCATTCCTGGGACTGATTGCGCACACACCTGCACTGCATCACACACACACACCATAAAACACTCACACACGCATCCATACACCGCGAAGTCTTGATTTGCCTAGGTGATCATTTCTGAGCGTTTTCCTGTGGACTGTTATTCTGTTACCGATTGGACTGCCTTATCTCTGTGAACCTTTGCCGCCGACCCTGATCCTTGCCTGCTTTCTGGACTGTGTTTGTTTGCCGCCAGCCACGACCTCTGCCTGTTATAAGACCTTGATTCTAGCCGCCTGTCTCGACCCAAGCCTGTCCCTGTTTTTGATACTGCCTTGTCCCTGTTTGTACTGTGCTGTGTTGTCTTAATAAAGACGCTGCAAATGGATCCTCACGCTGTTGACCCATCATTACATACCTGTTGATCAAACATTGCCTTAAATTTACAACAGAAAATTATTTTATTTTTATTTAATAACTTTTAGGAGGGTGTACTCATTTTTGCTACACAACATTTTATCACCTTGATAAAAAAATCTTTATTTTCCTGAATAATTTTGACATGCTTCTTTGGTAATTGATTAAACAGAACAGTATATATCTAAAGAACCCTAACATGTCTTCTAAGTAATTGAGTAATTGCTGACTTTTAGAAGTTTTTCGAGGGGGTGTACTCATTTATGCTGTGCACTGTATATATAGTTCTCATTTCATATGCAATGATGTCAAGTCTTAAAGGACCTTTAAACAAAGTTTTTAACAGTAGAAAATGGCCATTTATTTCTAAATTATGACTGCTTTTCATGTACAAATCTTACTATAACTGGACCTTAGGGAACATTATAAAATGAAAAATTAAATTCATGACCTCTTTGAACAGATGAAAAACAGCCTATAGTGAAATTGAGTTTCGTATTATTGTCTTTATTTTCATTCAGTGTTATAATTTAGTAAATTATTAGCAATACGAGCTGAATTCCCCTTTGCACTAGCCAACATGACATTGTATGAATCATTTCCAAGTCAAACACAGGATATTTGTCATGTCTAAACCTTGATCAGATCAAATGATGAATGATTAGTTTAGTTTAGTTTAGACTCATACATTGCAAACATGCTGTCAAATTTACCACAAACATCATACAGTACCTTATACCAGATGAACGTGGCCTGCTGATTTTCACACACTGGACAGTAGATTTTTGACGGCTTTTCTTCTTCCGGAGTATTGTCCAAGAGATCTGTGTTGAACTCCTCATAAACCACAACGTCAGTTTCATATTCATCACATTTGTCCTCCTCATACCACCTACAGGACGACACACACCGCTGTTAGAGGAAGATTCTGGGATGAAACGTGAATAAAGTTTGCAGGTGCATTGACAGTGAATGGAAGTGTGTGCGATCACCAGCGTGTGATGTAGCGTCCTGTGTCGTTCAGGGTTAACCATAGGATGTATAATTCAGAAAGGTGGTAATGGATGCGTTCGCTCTCCTCCGTCCTGATTTGCTCAACCTGCTCTGTTCTTTCGAGGTATTTGAACCATTCATACGAGGTGTTTTCAGTCTCAATATGGCAGTCACTGTCGGGGCAGGGTAAATACAGGGATTCTCCAGCTAGCACTCTCACGGTTTTCTTTTTATAAGGTCTTTCACACAGAACTAATAAAAAAAGACACGTTTAAATGTGTTTAAAGCATCTTCTTATCTGTATGCATATGAATATTCAGTTAAATAATCCCTTCAAACAAATAAAAAGGTCAACCAGTTGACAAAAACTTTTCTCTTTGCATCTCATCTTCTCCTTTTATTCCAAAATCTGTCCATTTGTCAACCCATATAACTTTAACAAATGTGCAAATAAATAAATAAATAAAAGTAAATAAATAACTGAACTCAACTGAACAAGAACTCAAATATCTTTTTTTGAAAGAAATGTGCAAATAAAAATAAAAAAAACAAAATAAACAAAAAAAATTAAACCTAAAATCTGTTCACTTGTCAACAACCCAAATATTTATTTTTAAAGAAATATGCAAATAAATAATAAATAAATAAATCTGTTCACTTGTCAACAACTCAAATATCCATTTTCAAAGAAATGTGCAAATAAATAAATAAATGACAAAATCTGTCAACTACCCATCTATTTTTTTAAAAAAATGTGCTAATAAATAAAAACATAAAAGAATGAATGAATTTTTTTTTTTTTTTTTTTGCAAAATCAAAAGCATCTCAGCATCTATTTAACCCAAAATCTGTCCTTTTGTCAACAACCAAATACCAATTTTTAAACAAATTTTCTAATATGAAGTTACCTGTGGAGTTCGACTGATATGACGAGATCAGGACAGATTCAGTCAGGAGCAAAATCATCTGTAACATCCTCATCATCATCATCATCCCTGTAAAGCAAATAATCTCAAAGGCTAAAATTTCAGTTCATAACTACTTTACTATAATGCAACACCATATACTGATAACTCTAAAAAAGAAATGAATGAAAAATAAAAGTGCGGTACCTTTATTTATTTCAGGATGTGCAATCGGTTCCAGTGCGTAATAATGAAATCTGCCAGATTCGGGCAAAGAACAAAGGTCTCAACGGAGCGCAAAGCTTGTGGCTCACACAAACCACTACTCCTCTCGATCTTATAAAGCGTGTGGAAATCTATTACCATGCACACGTCCGCTTACGGAGACCTGCTCTTAAAGGGGCCGTAGCACTTTCTCATAAAAGTCACATCTTTACCTCACTACACACTTTTGAAAACAGGATATCATAAGAAGAGATTAAAGGGATTAAGCACGTTTTAACAGTTTTAATGTTCAAAAAACATTAAACGGATTTATATTCAGTATATTTAGTATATTTAGTGATGGCCGATTTCAAAACACTGCTTCATGAAGCTTCGGAGCATAATGAATCAGTATATCGAATCATGATTCGAATTGATTTTTTTTTTTTTTTACTTTCAATGACTTTTCAGATGTATTTAAATATAAAATATTATACAATTATATAATCTGCTAACATTAAACAGGCCTATTTCATGTTTCCTCCAAACAATATTTTCTTAATTATCAAGCAAGCACATTGAAAGGCCAATGAACAACATTTATGAATTGTGTGTGGCACAAACATGTTCATTCAACAGAATCTTTGCTTGGAGAAAATAACCTGTTTGATTTTGGCCAAATTAAAGATACATTGTCTAGGAATTTGCATATGTGGTGCATACTGAATTGAACAGATCACAAACATTTTAAATACATTTGTCCTCAGGTTAAAGAAAACTGAATGTTTTGGATGGTTACCACTCAGTTTAGTATACTCTGAAAATCAACAATTACACATTTAAAGGGGAATCCAGTTTTAATGCAAAAGGAAGCTGATGTGCATTCTAAAAAGGAAAATAATTTGGATAATAATGTAAATATAATAATATTCACTCATCCCTTTTCTTAAACAATGGTTAAAAGAGTTGAAATGTGATGTTTATCATTTTATAAAACTTTTTTGTTTTGAGGATGTTACCATAGACCATAGAGTTTTTAAAAAAACAAACAAACAAACAAAAAAACCCATTGCAACCTGAACATGCCGTTTTATTCTAATTCGCTGAAATAATTTCAACTGCTGATTTTTACTCAATAAGCTGCAAGATTCTGGAAATTGAGAATCACCTTTTTTAAATAGTGTTCACAATTCTCCCATGATTCTGAATAGACAACTAAAAAAAAGAAAAAAATGTAATTTACTGATTCTGACATCATGTTAATTGCTGCAGTCTATTTACAAAAAACATTAATTATTTTGAATGAATTATTATTTTATAAAAATTGGTTTGAATAAATGATTCAATGTATCAATAAAGATGTCACTTGTTTCATAGATGAATTAACGTTTTTGAACAGTTCTTTGTAATGAATGAATCAATGACAAATACATTTTTAACAATCATTTGTCGCCATCTACTGGTGTAACAATGTAATTGACGCAATCTTTATTTGAAGTATCAAGTTACTTTCAAAGGGTAATTTACTCTATTTTGTTCACTTCCGTTTGGGATGGGGGACTGGTTGTCTTCCTTGGTTGCAAGGAGTTTGGGTTTGCTCCCTCGTGAGGTTTATTTATTTGTTTGTTGCTTTATTTTTGCAAAATGGTCCACACATGCAAAGTTGGTTGATAACACAACTGCAATAAAGTAACAGCCTATAGTTAACAATTAATTGTTTACAAAGTACCATGGGAAGTCAAACTATCTTAAAGCAGAACTAAGCAAGATTCGCGAAGCTCCCCCCTACAGTTTCCTTCAGTGAATGACACTGTCATAAATACTCCAAGCGCAGCTCTGGACTACAACAACTACAACACTCGCCAGCGCAGTAGTTTTGCAAATACAGTACAAGAAAGAGGAGGTGGGTAATTTGCAAATACAGTACACTCGATGGAGGTGGGTAATTTTCGAAATTGTCTTATAAAGACATAATATATACATTGTTTTTGAATTACCGTAAAGCATTTTGTCACTCTCGCGTGAACGTGAACATGAGGCGAGATTGTGTCGGGTCGATGCAGCTCAAGTTGCAAGTGCTGTATTCTGGCGTAGACGTGCCAGAGGGGGTTAGTGCTCGCCTCAAACACACCACTACAAGTCAATTAACCATCGTAAGGACTTAGAAAACTATTTATGAAGGTAAAAAAAGTTACTTAGTTCTGCTTTAAAATGTTCTTATACCGAACTTGTTGATTCTTGGAATACAGCCAGGTTTTTCCTAATAAGCATATCTGTCATATTAGCAGAACACATTTTAAACATGAGGAAAACTAATGTTTAGTCAATAATTCAAGAAGATCCATGATTCTAACTTGTGCTTGGCCTTATGAAAAAGTAGTTCTTGTAATTGTTTAACCATAGCATTTGTTACAATAAGGATATAATTAAAGCTAGACCATTGATGGCTCCTCATTGCATGCTTAGGACAATGTTAACTTTTTTCTCTTTTTTAAATCTATTGCCTTAATAAATTATATATATTATAAATTCTTGAACAAGTTAGTTAAAATGTACCACAATAAATACAACAGAACGTAATAAATTCTAGAAAAGGTGGTCATGAGAATTTTAAAAAGCTTGCAGGATCATCATCATGTTTTCCCCTCTTTTCATCAGTCTTTTACTGGCTGTTTTTAGATCATGATGACTTTCTCCAAACGTTTTACAACATTCTGAATAGAATTCAAATGAAACCCATTTGAATTCTATTGAGAACGTTCTATTTTATCATAGGAACGGCTCGCGCAAATCTTATCACACTTTGGAGCGCGCTGGTGAACGCGCCTGCGGTGATTCGCGTGCGGTGCGCCACTCATGCTTATAAAAGCTCCGAACGCGCGATTTATAAAATTAATTAACAGCCTGATTCTATGTTTCGTTGTGGTGGTTAGATCGAGTACGGCAACATGTGAGAAGTGCAGGTATGCAAGACAAAGCGTGGGTACGCTACAGATTAAAGTGCGTACCGGCCCACTTCGAGCACTGAGTAAGATCGCGTGGGTGTTTGAATTCAGATTGCGAATTCTTTTTATGATTAAACATGCAATTTCATTGCGCTATGTTTTTGCGCTGAATCGGTTTCGTTTTCGTAGGCTATTGAGTGTAAATACAGAAATCCCTTAATTTCTATAAAAAAATCAAACCAAATTTGAACTGGAACGCCGCCCCCCCGCGTTACCCCCCATTTCCACCCCTGACTATAATGCAACACCATATACTGATAACCTTTATTTCAGGATGTGTAATCGGTTCCAGTGCGTAATAATGGAATAAGTTCTAGCGAATCTGATGGCTGAAGGTATTGCTAAAGGATGTAATTTACCCAACTCTTCTATCATTTAATCTTCACTTTATCTCTCTTTCTTGACGTTACACTTTTGAAAACAGGATATCATAAGAAGAGATTAAAGGGATTAAGCAAGTTTTAACAGTTTTAAAGTTCATAAAACATTAAACGGTTTTATATTCAGGAGGAGCAAGATCAACAAATACTTTTTATTACTTTAACATTATGCATGTGGCAGATGCTTTTATCCATAAGTAACATTGCACTCAAGGCTTCAAGTTCAACAATCCCCTCAATAAATAAATAAATAAATACTAATAAACAGCAAATATCCTAGTAATATGCAAGCTAATAAGCAACTAGTTAATTGTGAGATACAAATTAAAGTGTTACCGATTTGTTTCCATAAATCTGTTAAAGATTTTGTAAGCATATTGCATAGTTGTGCTTGGAGTCAATTGTTTTATTTGTGATAACGCAATAAAACATAAATTATGAAACATATTTTTTTTTTATATATAGGCTGTCAAAAGAAAAAAAAGAAATGAACTCACAGAGAGAGAGCCAATGAAATATTAAAAACTGTCAAATGCTTTTGTTTTTCTATACATTTGTTTTTTTGCATAGTAAAATAAAACCTGTAAATGTAGTTTGCCTTTTTTATGCCAAATAATTTTGTCAGATAAATACCTTAACCAAGTTTAGTGTTTTCTTCTTCCCTCATATTTAAAATGCAAAATAAATCACCATCACCTGCTTTCAAATGGAGCGGCATTTAATAGACAGAGCCGTAGTTCACTGACAAGCCACGCAATATCGCGTTCATTATCAAAGGTGATTCATCTGCGATATGAACGCGATTGTAACTGCACGTCTATTGGTTCAAAGAGTGAAACTTTTTGAACCAATGACGGCGCGGCTTAGCAGCGCGAGCCTATGGCGAAACAGCGCGCCAACGAGCCTGCCAAAATGGGCGTGGCTTATAGCTATATAAGCAGGCGTTTCCCCATAGGATTCAGTTCTCTCTCCTTCAGCAACGATTGCACTTCGCTGGATCCCGCTGAATGCCTTCGCCGCTGGAACGTGCTCTTTCTGCCGTTGAAAAGGCATCGCAGAGGACCAGCTGAGACCGCCGCCTGCTTCAGCGCCGGTGACCTCGCAGACTGCTGCTTTGAGCTCCACTCTCGACCCGCCCGCTTCAAAGTTTCCGGTTGCTTCTCAGTGAGTCTCCTGCCGCCATCCGGCGATCTAAAAGCAGCTTATTTCCGTGGTTTTATACGCCGCTGCTAAAAGAGCGTGTTTCCAGCGGCCTATACCGCTCTAAAAGAGCCAACACAAACGCCGTTTTCACGGCGGTGGCGTTGTTCAAAATGCCGCGCCACAGATGACGACTGCCACGGTGAGTGCGTCGGATGTCTGGGCAAGCCCCATGCAGAAGCCGCGCTCACCGAGATTTCATGCCCGCACTGCGAGTGTATGAGTCTCGCCTCTCTGCGCTCACGGATTGCTTTCTTCAATTAAAGCGGTCCCGCCCCTCGCACCCTCCCATCTGCTTCCTCCCGCGAGCCAGCTAGTGGGGCAGAGGGGATCAGCGCCCGGATTTGGGAGAGCTCACGCCAGCCCAGTGCCCGCCTGCCTCTCCCTCTCCTATGAGAGAGCCGTCCCCTGTCCTCTTCTCGCGCCCAGAGCAGCGTCCCTCGGCGGAAGCGAGCGACCTCATCTCGTTTGGCGGATCAGAGGACGAGCCGCTTGATGACTCCATGTCTCTTGCTGCATCTGAGATGGAGGAATGGGTTGGCGACGAGGACCCCACCCACCTGCCATCATTGGAGCCCATTGAGTTCAGGCCTGGGATGGACGCCGAATTATTCCGCGTCCTCTCAAAGGCCGTCGAGGAGCTCGACTTAGAATGGGCCCCACCTGAAGAGCCGACTCGCAGCAGGCTGGACGAGTGGTATCTGCCGGGACGCAGCCAGAATCCCCCGCCAGCGATCTGCCCCCTTCTTTCCCGAGGTCCACGTTGAGCTCACGAAGTCATGGCACGCTCCATACTCAGCCCGCCTGCGAACTTCTTCACCTGCGGCTCTCACCTCGGTTGACGGCTCACATGAGAAGGGTTACGAGCAGATGCCGCCGCTGGACGAAGCCTGTGGCCGCTCACCTCTGTCCTCCCGCGGCTGTGAGCTGGAAAAGCAAGAGGGCCCTTCCTTCCAAACCCTGTCGTACGACCTCTGCCATCGTCGGCCGAGCATACTCTTCAGCTGGGCAAGCTGCATCGGCGCTCCACACCATGGCCATTCTCCAGGTGTTCCAGGCCAAACTCCTCCGCTCCCTGGATGATAGATGCACCAGCTTTCCGCGACCTCCGCAGCGCCACTGACCTGGCCCTGCACGCCACGAAAGCCACGGCTCAAGCCATCGGAGATCCATGGCCAACCTAGCTGTGTTAGAGCACCATCTCTGGCTCAACCTAACAGAGATTAAGGAGGTAGACAAGATGGCCTACCTGGATGCCCCGGTCTCTCCTTCCGTCTCTTTGGGCCAGCTGTGGAGGGGTTCACCGAGCGCTTCACCGCCGCGCAGAAATCATCCCAAGCCATGCAACATTTCTTGCCTAAGCGCTCCAGCTCTTCTTCTGCTGCAAGTCGATCCAAGCCTGCGTCGAACCAGCACCAGAGCAAACCTGCCCCTTCTGCGTCGCAAGCAGCGCCACCTAAGGAGCAGCGACAGCGAGCCCGGCCTGCTAAACGCTCCACGCTCCCGAGACGCCAGGGTCCCCGGCCCAGAATAGTGCTGGACCCGACGCCTCCGGCGTCTTCCTGATCTAAGGGGAAGAAAGAGGATGGGGCAAAGTCTGGCCGCGGCCGGACCACCCCAAAAGCTCTCTCGCACAGTTCCCCCGCCACCTCGTTCGTTCGTTCAGTTCTGGGAGTTGGGGACAAAAGTGTTGTTATGTGTCCTGAGTCCACAGTGGCTGCGCCCACGCAAAACGCTGTTCTCATGGCGAACACAATAAATATTTTACATTGTCAAAAAGAGAGCAAAATTTCTCTTCCATTAATGTCAGTGCAACGACCCCTGTGCAGCGGTCCATCACCAGACGCTATCCAGCCCCTTGCCACACGGGCTGAGGCCTGGCAAGCCATCCCCAGTGTGTCAAAGTGGGTCATGGGGATTATAAATCACGGCTACTCACTGCAGTTCGCCCGAAGACCCCCACGCTTCAGCGGCGTGGTTCCCACTTCAGTCAAACCGGACGACGCTCATGTCCTCTGTGCAGAAGTGATGTCTCTGTTAATGAAGGGAGCCATAGAAATTGTTCCCCCTGCAGAGTGTGTGTGGTGTGGCTTATCAATACACGGTCCTTCCCTTCGGGCTGTCACTAGCTCCCCGCACTTTTACAAAGTGCATGAACACGATGCTTTCCCCCTCTGAGACAGATGGGAATCCGAGTTCTAAATTGACCCTTCGCTAAGCCACGCCCGAAAACCGCCACAGGCCAATCGTGGTTTAGCAACCGTTACTAGGCACGGGAGGTCTGTCAAGCTTTCGAGCAAGGGAACATGCCGAAGCATTGTGCGTATAGATTGTGTTAATCTGATACCCGGTATCCTAAGAGTTTGGACGGGGTGGTGCTAAATTGTGCTTCCAGTGTGATATTAACGTGGTCTATGGCTTTATTAACATCTACACCTACCCCAACCCTGAACCTACCCTTATAATAATGCATATACAGTAATTTTGTGTTATTTATCATGACAACAATGATGTAATATTGATGTATGCATATGCAGTAAGCCCGGGTAGGACAATCTGACGGGTCGGTTAGCTAGCTAGCTAACTCAGCACATCATTGCTTGGAAATAATGACGATTCTTTGTTCATAATGCATATATTTGAACGTGAAATAAAATGAGTAAAGGCAAGACGGAGAATAAAAATATAAAGCGGGAGAATGTTATCATTGCAAAGTGGTCAGGCTAACGTCTTGTGTTTATTCCACAAGACTTATGGATAAGCTGTTTGATTTATAATTATTAGGTTATTTTTCACAAATTTCACTTAAACTGCTGTGGATGAACAAAGCTTTTCCTCAATAAATTGTGTGTTTCCCATTTGAATGGTCAGCATATGAGGCGGCTGCTGCTCGCGGTGGGAACTTTAGCTTCAATTTTGATCAAATTATTTTCTAATCGGTTGCATATTATGTCGTGGATATATCCCTTGAATGCATACTGCAGTCCCTTTTGTCTTGCTCTCTCAGATATTTTACCTGTTCGCCAAAAATGATTAATTATCTCCTTGAAAATGTCTGACACCGGTGCATACATACTGTAAATGACTTGCCAGATGCGAAAGCTTGACAGGCGTAGCAACAGTAACTAAGGAGGGCGGGGTTTAGCGAAGGGTCCATTATCTCGACGATTGGCTCATACTGGCCCAATCTCATACTGAGCTAGAACATCACAGATCCATGCTCCTCAGCCACCTTAAGTGCCTAGGACTCAGGGTCAATTTTGCCAAGAGCTCACTGCTCCCCAGCCAACGCATCACGTTCCTGGGTGCAGTTTTCGACTCAGTCCGCATGAGGGCTGTAGTCTCACCAGAGCGTGCTCTGATGATTCAGAAGCTCACGGCATCTGCCAGGAACAAAGCCCGTTACCCTCTGAAGTTTTTCCAGAGGATGTTAGGGCTGATGGCTTCCGCCTTCCCGGTGCTGCAGCTCGGCCTTCTTCGGATGCGGCCTCTGCAATACTGGTTGAAGCCCAGGGTTCCACCCCACACTTGGCGGCGCAGCCGCTTTCTAGTCAAGGTCAATCAGGCCTGTATCGTGGCCCTAAAACCTTGGATGAACCCCAGTTGGTTCAGACTGGAGTTCCCTTACAGGCGGTGTCCAGAAGGACGGTGCTCTCAACAGATGCCTCCAACCTAGGTTGGGGGGCTGTATTCGAGGGCAGACCGGCCTTCAGCTCGTGGTCTCTCACGAGGAGAGCCATCTGCATATCAACTGCCTCAAGATGCTGGCAGTGGAACGAGCCCTTCTCTCATTCCAGACATTCCTGGAAGGACGCCACGTCTTAGTCTTACATAAATCTTTGTCTTACATAAATCGTCAAGGAGGCCTGTCGTCCAGCTGCTTATGTGCCCTGGCGAAGTGCCTCCTCGAGTGGGCAGCACCCAGGCTGCAGTCGCTAAGAGCGATGCACATACCTGGAAAATCGAACCTGGGAGCAGACATGCTATCTCGGAGCAATGTCCCCTCGAACGAGTGGATGCTTCATCCCCAAACGGTTCAAAGGATCTGGGAGATCTTCGGGAAGGGAAGGCAGAAGTCGACCTCTTCGCCTCAGAAGACAACTCTCACTGCCCAACTTACTTCTCAAAGGAGATGGATGCGCTGGCCCACGACTGGCCCAGCCTCCTCCTTTACACCTTTCCCCCGATCACACTGATCCCTCATGTCGTCAGGCGAGTCAGGGAAGACAGACACAGAGTCCTCCTGGTGGCCCCCCTCTGGAGAACCCAAGTTTGGTCCTTGGAGCTGTTCAGGTTTTCCACGAAAGCCCCATGGCCAATCACCCTGAGACAGGACCTCCTCTCTCAGGCAAACAGGACAATCTGGCACCCCCCAGCCAGAACTGTGGGCTCTGCACCTCTGGTTCCTCGATGGGAGCCGATAGACCTCCCCGGGAACATACTACACACCATTTCTCAGGCTAGAGCTCCGTCATCGAGGTGCCTCTATGCCCAGAAGCGGTCTGTCTTAATTTACTGGTGCTCAGCATGCAATGTTGACCTTGTGGAGAGTGACGGATCTCAGATACTGTCTTTCCTCCAGGAGCGACTGGACAGAGGCCTCACGCCCTCCACGTTCAAGGTGTACGTAGCAGCCATCGGAGCATTCCACGGTCCCATTGCTGGCCAGCCAGTGGGAAGAAACAGCCTTATTGTGCGTTTCCTAAGAGGTGCTAGGCGGATGAATCCCCTTCAACCACTCACCTTTCCCACCTGGGACCTCTCTTCGGTCCTGGCAGCCCTCAGAGGTCCTCCCTTTGAACCACTGCGGTCAGCTGACCTCCGGCCCTTGACGCTTAAAACCGCTCTGCTACTAGCACTAGCATCGGTGAAGCGCTTTGGCGACCTGCAGGCCCTCTCTGTGAGCCCTGCATGCCTTGAATTCAGGCCCAAAGACTCCAAAGTCGTTCTGAAACCCAGACATGGCTACGTCCCTAAAGTGCTCTCTACTCCGTTCAGAGCACAGGTCATTTCCCTCTCAACGCTACCTCCTTCCTCGGACGAGCGAGAGGTGGAATTGCTCTGCCCCGTCAGGCGTTAAGGACCTATATTGAGTGGTCTGAGCCGTTTCGGCAGTCTGACCAGCTCTTCATCTGCTTTGGCGGCCGCACCAAAGGGTCTCCGGTCTCAAAGCAACGCCTCTTGCGTTATTTAGTCGACGCGATCGCTCTATGTTACTCCTCTTTGGGCCTGGATTGCCCCATAAGTGTAAGAGCACACTCCACTAGAGGTATGGCCTCTTCATGGGCGTGGTCTAGTGGTGTTCCACTCAAAGACATCTGTGAGACGGCCGACTGGTCCTCGCCATCCACATTTGTCAGGTTTTACAACTTGGGTATCTCGACCTTGCATGCTCGGGTCCTCTCAGTGTGACACGACGGCCTCGTATCGAGCTCCGTCGTCACACCACTGTCAGGGAATTCTTTCCCTCTTCCAGTGTAACATAAAGGGTTCGACAGCCCCTGGCCCCTCAGGTATCCGCTGGGCCCCTAGGCGCCCAAGATATGTTTTGTTGTTCCCTGCCGTGGCAAGGAGTGATTGTATTTGTTCCCCCATACGCAGTCGGTTCCCTGAGATACGGGAACGAGTACTGCGTTTTATGCCGTGCCACGAGGCTGCGGCTCAGTGTCGTCGCTTCAGTTGAATGACCTGAATCCTATGGCGAAATGCTTGCTTATATAGCTATAAGCCACGCCCGTTTTGGCGGGCTCGTTTCCGCGCTGTTTCGCCATAGGCTCGCATAGCTATGCCGCGCTGTCATTGGTTCAAAAAGTTTAATTCTTTGAACCAATAGACGTGCAGTTACACTGCGCTATTGAAAAAAGGCTTCAGCGAGGAGGAAAAAAGGAGCTTTTCCCCATACGCAGTACTCATTCCCGTATCTCAGGGAACTGAGGTTACATATGTAACAGAGTACGTTTTATAGCCTAACTCAGATGCTGAAGGGCCAAATCATCATTACAGTACCTTAAAATAACTTAACATAACATAACATGCTGCTTTTTATGATTTATATAATGTTTTTTTATCATGTAAAGCACTTTGGTCCATTGTTATGGTGTTGAAAGTGCAATCAATCAAAAATACATTTTGATTGAACATAACATAACATAACATAAATAGGAGAGGATGAAAGTCACTGTCAGTGTCCTGCTATAGGGCTATCTTCTATTGCCTTTTTTCCCTATCACATATTTTAGTAATCATCAAAAATTAGGTATTATTCAAAAGCTTAAAAACTCAAAAAATTCGTCCTGTGAAACCCGTTTAGAAATTGGACATTACATTACCATGGAAACGGCACTATAAAATGTTTTAGCGGGCTCCTTCCCCTACTGGACGGTGTATTTCATTTTAAAGGGTTAGTTCACCCAAAAATGAAAGTAATGTAATTTATTACTAACCCTCATGCCGTTCCACATCCGTAAGACCTTCATTCATCTTTGTAACACAAATTAAGATATTTTTGATGAAATCCTCCATAGCCAGCAATGACATTTCCTCTCTCAAGATCCATTAATGTACTAAAAACATATTTAAATCAGTTCATGTGAGTACAGTGGTTCAATATTAATATTATAAAGTGACGAGAGTATTTTTCGTGTTCCAAAAAAAACCCCCACTTATTTAGTGATGGGCGATTTCAAAACACTGCTTCAGGAACCTTCAGAGCATTATGAATCTTTTGTGTCGAATCAGCAGTTCGGAGCGCCAAAGTCACGTGATTTCAGCAGTTTGACACGCAATCCGAATTATGATTCAATAAGCCGATTCATTTATGCTCCGAAACTTCATGAAGCAGTGTTTTGAAATCGCCCATCACTAAATAAGTCGTTATTTAGTTTTTTTGGTGCACCAAAAATATTCTCGTCGCTTTATAATATTAATATTGAACCACTGTACTCACATGAACTGATTTAATATGTTTTTAGTGCATTAATGGATCTTGAGAGAGGAAATATCATTGCTGGCTATGCAGGCCTCACTGAGCCATCGGATTTCATCAAAAATATCTTAATTTGTGTTCTGATGATGAACGAAGGTCTTACGGGTGTAAAACGTAATGAGGGTGAACTAACTTATGATCTTTCATTTCCATGACCTTGATCAGGCGTACATGTATCATGGGATGGCTCTCTTTTAATGCCCGTTCACACCAAAAATATAAATATAAAACAATAGTGCTGTCTACACCACAGCTATAATGTTAAGTATATATAATATATATATATATATATATATATATATATATATATATATTTTATATTTTGATGGTTCAATTGAACTTGTAGGGTCATTAAAAACAAATATCCCCTCTGGACATCACTTCTGGTCATTACTGTATTTAATCATGCAATTAAATTAAGTAGAAATAAAATGTGTTGCTTTAACTAATTTTAATTAGGTCTAAGTAAATTTTAAAAAGCATCAAAAATCATTTTTTACAGTTAGTGATTGTTTGTTGGCCCATGTCCTAAGTGTGTAAATCATTGAGCGCATTGTCATAATCCAGCAGACTGATGTTTATGGTGATTTTGCGCTCCAACAGACAGATGGTTCTGCATCTGGTGCATCAGTGACGTGCAGCTGGATTCTGATGGAGCGCTGCAGCGACGGAGCACTTGGATAACACACTCGGAGCATCTGCAGCAGGATCCGCTTCACTGCGATTCACCGCTGGAAAAAAAGAAGAAGACATGAATCAGACGGCTGGAGTGTCCAACCACTGCCACAGGCGCTCATCTATCGATGTGAAGGTGAGGAAGACTTCTGCTCATCATTATGTGAAAAAGAAACAATCAAGGCTGTTTCTGGTTTTGTGATTCTGACTGCGTGCAACTACTGCTCCAAGTTTAATGTAGATTTGAAACTTTTTGAAAGGGGTTTGGCAAAAAACGTCCTGAATTATATAAATAAACATTTTTCTTTAAATGCATTATAGACAGATATACTGCATAATGTAAATTTTGTAAACTAGAGAGCTAACCTTGAACTCATTCTGTAATTCATTAGAGTGAAATACTTCAATTTAATCATTTAAATTAATACTTTTATTCAGCAAGGACACTTTAAATTGATCAAAATTGACAGTAAAGACATTTATAATGTTACAAAAGATTCTATTTCAAATAAATGCTGTTCTTTTCAACTTTTTATTAATGAAATAATCTGATTTGGTGCTCAATTTTATATATATATATATATATATATATATATATATATATATATATAAAATTAAGCAGCAAATCATCATATCAGAATGATTTCTGAAGGATCATGTGATACTGAAGACTGGAGTAATGATGCTGAAAATTCAGCTTTGATCACAGGAATAAATTACATTTTAAAATATATTCACATAGAAAACAGTTCTTTTAAATTATAATAATATTTCACAATTTTTTACTGTACTTTTTATCAATAAATGCAGCCTTGGTGAGCAGAAGAGACTTCTTTCAAAATATTATAAAATCTTTCTGACCCCAAACTTCTGAGTGGTAGTGTATGATCACTATCTCTGCATGGGTTAGTTTTTCCTCTACCATGGTTAGTTTAAGATCAGCACAAAATAAAATAGCTCATGTTAGGTTAAAGCGCTCTGCAGATTAAAGGTTTAACCGGATGAAGGTCAGAGAGATCTCGAGGGAGACGTCAGAGGACTTTCATTCAATGATTCATGAGACTCACTCAAACTTATACTAAGTGCATCTAAATGTAGAGCATGAGGGAACCTGCATGGATGTGTGTGTGTGTGTGTGTGTGTGTGTGTATACATGCATTTCTTAATGCTGTTTGTAATGAAAAATACACATTCATAACTGTCTTCCAGTGGTGTGAGAGAGATATATTGTGCCACTGGTGTTGCTCTGAAATCTGAAGTGTTTCAACTCTTCCCCATCTGCATTAAGAAGAACAGATCATACAGATCATGTGATTAAAAACTCCTGTTATTTAATTTTTGAAGTATCTGTCTGTATAACGTCTGAGTTGCTGAGATTAAAGTTAAACTCACTATTTAATCTCCTGCTGATCTCTAACAGCACTTTAAGCCTTAATGCCAGTGGAGACTGAAACAAAAGACAAAATGAAAAACAACATAAATCTGTTTGTATTTGTGCTGAGATTGTGTTGAAGGAATATAGTCGTGGCCAAAAGGAGATACTTGTTTTTAATGACCCTACAAGTTTGATAAAACCATCAAATTATGAGAAAAAAAAAAAAAAAAAAAGGTCCAGATATAAAAAATGGCTATTTTTGCTTCTAAATCGCAAAAACGGCCAAAAATTATAAAACTAGTCTTGTTAGATTCAGGGTAGCATGCTGAGTTGAATGATATCCAATTTTACCATATCGGCCATTTTGTATTTTGTCGCAAAATGCTATATTTTTTGAAAGCATGAGCGTATCATTGCGAAACTCGATATGGGTAATCAGCACAATGCCCTGAAGGAGCCTGAGAAGTTTTGAGACGGCGAAATATTTCATATGCTCATAACTTTTGATGTGGTTGACTTATTTTCAAGGGAGTCATCTCCTTAGATTCCCAAATCCTTGCCGAGTCCAACGATACCTAACATGCTAGGTTTCGCCTTATGGTTTGTGCAACGCTGCGATATAGCGTTGAAACAACGTTTGCGAATATCTTCGAAACCGTCTGATCGAGACGAAACCACCGTAGGAAATTCGGAAACATAGGTCGTTGGCTACACTTCAATGCCAAAATACCAAAATTTTCACCAAATTTGACACACTTATTTATGGGCACACTCTGAGGACACATAAAATAAAGTGGTGGGATTGCGTCTGTTGGTGGCGCTATAACTGAACAAAATATTAAATTGCCACTAACTACAATAAAGTATTGAAATAAAATGTTATATTTTACTTCTTGCTTGCTTCTTTGTGCTTGGCCCCTTAATGGCTGCTTGCAGCCATATTTTTAAAGGATTAGTTCACTTTCAAATAAAATTTTCTTTATAATTTACTCACCCCCGTGTCATCCAAGATGTTCATGTCTTTCTTTCTTCAGTCGAAAAGAAATTTTTTTTTTGATTTTGATGAAAACATTCCAGGATTTTTCTCCATATAGTGGACTTCACTGGGGTTCAACGGGTTGAAGGTCCAAATGTCAGTTTCAGTGCAGCTTCAAAGAGCTTTAAATGATACCAGACGAGGAATAAGAGTCTTATCTAGAGAAACCATCGCTCATTTTCGAAAAAAATACAACTGTATATGCTTTATGTAAACAAATGATCGCCTTCCAAGTGCTTCCGCTTTTCGCATTCTTCAAAAAGCTTACTCTGTATGTTCTACGCCTTTTCAGGAAGTACAGCGTAAGCTTTTTGAAGAATACAAAAATGCGATTTTGGCGGAAGCACTTGGCGATCATTTGTTTACATAAAGCATATACATTTATATTTTTTTCGAAAATGACAAGACCCTTATTCCTCATCTGGTATCGTTTCAATCCCTTTGAAGCTGCACTGAAACTGTAATTTTGACCTTCATCTGTTTGGTGCCCAGTGAAGTCCACTATATGGAGAAAAATCCTGGAATGTTTTCATCAAAAACCTTCATTTCTTTTCGACTGACAAAAGAAAGACATGAACATCTTGGATGACATGGGGGTGAGTAAATTATTTATTTGAAAGTGAACTAATCCTTTAACGGTTGGGTTTGTTCATATGTGACCCAAATTTGAGTTGAAACAACCCAGCATTTTTTAGGCCACTACTGTTCATACTGTATTGAAACTCAGTGTCTGTCCTAATCGAATGCAAAGCACTGAATTTTACTTGTCTGCCCAAATGAATGGGTGGCTTTATTTCACAGAGTTTTAAAGTTATATAACAAAACAAATGATGGCATAATACCCAGCACTCATACTCATATGTCTTAACATGTTCCCAATGCCCTAAATCCTACAACCGATTTTGACTTTGATTTACAGTATGAGTATGTCTGCTTCTAGATAAAATTCAAATTGTGTTAGTTTATCAGATGCGTTAATTCAAAGTTTGACTCATTCTGACAGAATCCAAGACAGAGACAAAACATTGTTGTCATTTTGATAAATAGTGTTCAGTATGCACTTAAAAATAGAACAAAGTCAACCAGATTCAGTCTAAATACAAACACACACTTCAGTGGAACAGTGGCGCTTTCAAGATCACTTTTGACCCCTAATGTATATATAACCAGCGTAATTCAAATAGACCAAGGCATTCACATTCCTTTCCTGCTATTTTGTCAATCGTTACGTGGCATTTTGGTGATTCTTCTAATTTAATGTTTAATTTAATATCTAAACTGGACTTGCAACATGTTACACATGCTAGCCGTGAATAGCTACATGCTAATAGTGATTAGCTTAAGGTTTAAACATGACACAAACAAGTAAAAATGTGTTAGCATCATGCTAGTAGCATGTTTATCGTGTTAGCATCACGCTAGTAGCATGCTAATCATGTTAGCATAATGCTAGCAAACATGCTAATCATGTTAACATTTTGTTAAAACATGCTAACAACATGATAATAATGCTAGCATGATGCTAGCAACATGCTAATCATGTTAACATCATGCTGTTAACATCATGCTAATCATGTTAGCATCATGCTAATAACATGTTAGCAGCATGGTAATCATGTTAGCATCATGTTAGCAACAGGCTAATCATGTTAGCATTTAGCTAAAAACATGCTAGCAAGACAGTAATTATGTTAGCATCATGCTAATCAAGAGTGCCGAGTTTTGCCACTGCAAGCACCATTCACATTTTCTTCAGGAAATGTACATTCTAGTTTAATATTGCACTCTAAAAAATGCTGGGTTAAAAATAACCCAAGTTGGGTTAAAAATAGACAAACCCAGCGATTGGGTTGTTTTGACACAATGATTGGGTTAAATGTTTGACCCAACCTGCTGGGTAGTTTTATTTAGTTTATAAGTTTAAAGAATAATAATTAAAAAAATAAACATTTATTAAATTTCTTATTAATAATGTTCACCTTTGATTATTACAGTTTCCTCTAGTATTATGTGTCTGATTTGGGTTCATTTTAAGCCAGCCATATAGTAATTTTAATCAATAGTTGGGTTAAATAAAACTACTCAGCATGTTGATCAAACATTTAACCCAACTGCTGGGTCAAATGACCCAATCGCTGGGTTTGTCCATATTTAACCCAACTTGCGTTGCATTTTTAAATATCCTTGTGCAAGTAAACAGGGTCAGTGACTCAAAAACAGTCACCCAGATGTTCTGATTAAAGATGAATGTATTATCTAAACTCATCAAATAGATTAATAAGGTTGAAAAATAATCATCCTCCTTTCTCTCTCTCTCTCTCTCTCTCTCTCTCTCTCTCTCTGTCATCTGTAGGATGTGGGAAGTATTTCCTCGGAAATGAACTGGAAGGGTGTGGGAATCTCACTTCTGGTCATAGCGTTTGTGCTGTCATTGATCGGTCTGTCCATATTTCTTCTGTCTACAGGTCTGTGTGTTTCCAGTGTCAATAAACATTCATTCACATAGAGTTGAAGTACCAAATGTCTGGATTTAAGTCAGTTTTTCACATTTTAGTTTGTAAAAAAAAAAAAAAAAAGTATTAATTGTTAAACCACATGGCTGGTGAATGCTTGATTCTGATTGGTTGACAAACAGTCTTAGGTGTGTAATTAATTTCCAGCTAAAGTAGTTCCAGGCAAGTTTTGACAGTTTCATTGTTTGTATCACTTCGCCAAATTATTTCAGGTATTTAACATTGGGTACCTATAGAACCAAAAACCCACAAAGACACTGACCAAGCAGAACAAAGTGTACAATAATGACAAACAGTTCCCTTTTTTAAGTTTTAAGAAATTAAGAAATTAGTCCTCCTACACAGAACAGCATTTTTTAGGACAAAAACCTGAAAAATGTCTGACAAATTGACTTTGCACTGTTAAAAATGATGTTCTTCCTCAGTGTTTCTGTCTTGTTTTCCAGTACAAATATCTAAACATTCTTACATCAAGATGCATTTACTGGAGAAGCAAAATGACTCAAAATTAATCAAAATTAATTGAGTTTAAAAATATCTGCCAGGTGGGTCAGAAAAATAAACTTAATTCAAAGGAAAAACAAGATAATTTTTCTTATTCCACCAGCAGATATTTTGTTTTTCAAGTTAATGTATCTTAATTTAAGAATTTTAAGATATTTGTACACACACACACACACACACACACACAAGATAAAACAGAGGTTTGTTATCGGAAATGACACACGGAGAGCATCTGTTGCTTCACATCCTGACTCTCTATCACTAAAAGCCAGTAATCAGATCAAGAACATAGGAGTCATGTTTGACAGTGACCTCAGTTTTAAAAAAACATATTAGCATTATTACTAAAATGGTCAATTGAGAAACATCTCCAAAGTATGTGACATTCTTTCCCCTTCTGACAATGAGAAATGTGTCTGTGAAGTTTCAGCTCAAAATCCCCCACAGATCATTATTATAGCTTGTCAAATTTGCCCATATTTGGGTGTGAGCAAAAACACGTCGTTTTTGTGTGCGTCCCTTTAAATGCAAATGAGCTGCTGCTCCAGAAGAGGGCGGAGCTTTAACAGCTCAACAACAACAAAGCTGGAGAATCTCACGCAGCCAAAATGAGGATTGTCAGTAACGGTGTTCAGCCTTACATTGTTCAAACCGGAGTCGACACTGATGGAGAGACTCAGGAAGAAGTTACAACTTTTAGAAGTTTCTGAATGGTTAGTGGATACATTTATGTAGTTGCTGTGGAGTTGATTCAACTCATCCACTAGCATGTGCCGTCATGTTCATCTTTTGTGTAAAACCCGTATGGACGGCCACTATACATAGCGTACCTGTTTGCCAAACAGAGCCATACACACCAGGCTAACGTTTATGATTGTTATCAAATGCTGTGAATGGTCTAATATTTTTTCCAAAATATCACTCGGACAGAAACGCTCCTTTTTTAGAGTCCTCATGTGGCATTTGTAACTTACCACTATCTTGAACATGCTCATGTAAGTGTGTGTGTATTTGTGTTAATGGTCTCAGGTGATGCTCACCACACTCTGGGATCTTGTCTGACCCTGGATGACCTTTTCTCCAGTGAACTGCAGGATCACGATCTCGAAACTCAGTGGGTTTCCGGTGAGAAAGATCACACTTACAATCTCTGTCTCAATCTCAGTACATTCTGTGCCTGTGTTGGACTAAACAAGACCTGTCAAATAGACACACAAGACTGTAAACACATATGTAGGCTCTTTAAAGAAGACCAATTATGCCTTTGATGTTGTTTTTTGTGCTCTACTAGAGCAGGTTTTCATGCTTGAATGTTGATTATTTTCCTTATATTCTCCATTGTTGCAGCTCCTCTCTTCCCAGTCTGTCAGTAACGCTCTGTTTAGTTCCTGTCTCTATGAAGCCCCTCCTTCTGAAAAGCACAATGTGCTCTGATTGGTCAGCTGGAGCAGTGTGTTGTGATTGGTGTTAGGGAAATGTCCCGCCCCTTACCATAACCGCCAGTTTCAACACACTACTGACTCACTCAACCAGGCCCCGCCCCTTTATTCTGCATATGAATTATTTAAATGAGGAATATTGTGATGTGTTCGTTCCCCGGAAGAAAACTCAAGACTACAATGGAGGCGTTTCAGGGAGTTCAGAAACTGATATAGAGAATAATTTATTTTTCATGCTCAAACAGCAACATTAAACACACTCAAGACAGATGAACATGTAGAAAAGCATATTAGGATCCTTTAAAAGAATCAACCCTTGAATCTGAATAGTGGTGTCACGCTGCTGTTTACAGTATGTGCTGTATGTTTGTCCTTCAGCTCATCGGCTCGTCTACAGGGACAGAGACGGAGATCTAAAGATGCTGAACATGGAGACCAATCAGACGGAGGTTTTAATGAAAAACAGCACATTTGTGAGTCATGTCAATCACAGTTGAAGTGTTTATAATAAAATGTGAAGCATTTACATTAAAACACATAGTGGGACACTGAAGACTGGAGTAATGATGCTGAAAATTCAGCTTTGATCACTGGAATAAATTACATTTTACAATATATTCACATAGAAAACAGATATTTTACATTGGAATAATATTTCACAATTTTTACTGTATTTTTGATCAAATAAATGCAGCCTTGGTGAGCAGAACAGACTTCTTTCAAAAATATTACTGACCCCAAACATTTGAACAATAGAGTATATTGTCTTAGTGTTCTTAGTTTCTAAAACAACTATTCACGATATGCAATTATCTAACAATTAATTGCTAAACTCACACTACAGCATCATAATATTGATTGTTGAAGGATTACCTTCTGACATTTGATTGGTTGCCGCAGCATCACTGTAATGAATTATTATTCAATGATTAATTCAAACGAGACTGTTCTTCACACAGGCAGTTTTCAAGGCCTCCAAGTTTGCCGTGTCACCAGACCTCAACTACGTGTTACTGGCGTATGATGTCAGAAAGGTCAGAGGTCACAATGATTCACAGATTCTAAAAAATGCTGTTCTTATTTAGTTTTTGTCTTGTTTCTAGTAAAAATATCTTAAAGTTCTTAAATCAAGAAGCATTTTCTTGACAAGTAAAAATTATTTTCTTGTTTTCAGAAAAATAAGTCAAAATTAAGTGAGTTTTTCCTTAAAACAAGCTAAATAATCTGCCAGTGGGGTAAGCAAAATAATCTTATATCAAACCAAAAATAAGCTATAATCTTGTTTTCAGTTTGGATTAAGATTATTTTGCTTGTTTTAAGGAAAAACTCACTTAATTTTGACTTATTTTTTCTGAAAACAAGAAAATAATTTTTACTTGTCAAGAAAATGCTTCTTGATCTAAGAATTTTTAGATATTTGGACTGGAAACAAGACAAAAATTCTAAGAACAGCATTTTTTTGCAGTGTAAAAGGCCAAATATATATATATATATATATATATATATATATATATATATGTTGTTTTGTCTTGTGTTGTTTTTAGGTATATCGATACTCCTACCTGGCATCTTACTTGATCTTCAACTTACAAACACGGTATTATAAATTTCTATTGTTTAAAACGCTATAAAAATAAAGCTGACTTGACTTGACTATACAGACATGTGCATAAGAGAACTGTTATTTGTGTGAAAGTTACGTGATGTTTAGTTTGTGTGTGTGTTTGCAGGGAAGTGCATGAACTGAATCCTCCGGAGGTCTCTGATTGTGTTCTACAGTTTGCATCGTGGGGGATTCACGGTCAACAGCTGGTGAGTAAAACACACAGATGCACAACATCACACCACAGCACTACAACAAAAAGAGATGAGGTCACATTAGCGAAATTCTGTGGGCAAAAAAGGTCCATTGTCAATAATGTACTGATGTGCATTACAAAAATAAGTCAACACAGGCAATTTACTATGGAAATATATGTTTTTTTAAAGATTTTTAACAGTTATATCGCCACCTATGGTCTGATCTCCACAAAAGTTTTCATGCTTGTTTAGAGTCATATAATGCATATGCTTGCCTGATTTCGTAAAGTTTTGAGTTTTCGTTTAGGATTTATAGGCTTTTGCCATGCCCATTTTTAAATGACCCTGTTATAGCTATTCAAATGCCAAGTTCAACCTTTTTTTTTTATAATTATGACCGTGAGAGTCCAGAGAATTGAGCAGTGGTCTTATCAATGAAATAGGACTAGTTCGCAAAAGTCCTTTTTTCAAATAATCTCCAATATTTAACGAACGATTCAACTGACAGCGGCGGTCCTAGAGGCAAAGTTGATCAGAATGAGGAGATCTATCATATGGTGAATATCATGTGAATGTGTGAAAAAGTGTGTAATATACAATTTATTTACGCACCTGAAAAACATGATAGTGCCCCCCGGTGGGCGATTTCTTTCGAATTTCTCACAGGCCACTAGGGTCACGAGTCAAACAGTCCCACCAAGTTTCATTCCAATCTGCCTCCATTAACCTTGTCTGATAGCAGCTCAAAATTCATTGGCTGATGCTGGCCATGTTTTTTGAGATACGGCAGTGTCCTCATAGACAATCGTGGCACTAAAGACACTGCATGCCAATTTTCAAGTAAATCGGACTGACTGTTGCATAATTATAGATTTTTTTGTGTTTTGATTTGTTTTTCATTTTATAGCGCCACCAAGTGGCCAGTCGCCACGTCCTTTTTCACGCAACCATAGACTGAGCCCGTACATAGGTGTACCGAGTTTGGGAAAATTATCTAATTTCATTCAAGAGTGAGAGCCGTTTTAGTAAAAGTGGCCACTTTGAATGTTTTGAATGAATTAAAATTTAGACTTTTTTTCGATAATTATTGACAGTCAGACTCCAGAGAATCTTTCTGCACTGATTTGGTTCTGTTTGGGCAAAAAAATAGGACTAGTTTGCAAAAGTAGGATTTTTAAAAAATGGCGGCGTTGTACACAGGGTGGGTCCCTCAAAGTTTCAAGTCTCTTATGGTTTGGTCTGCCTGATCACTTTTAGTGCAGAATGCTGATCCTAACAATTACAATAGAGTTTCAGCGCTATGCACTTGAACGCCTAATTATGAACTGATTGAGATGCACCCTATATCTTCACAAGTCTTCAAGAAATCAATGGCTCATTTATCATTTATCTTAGCAGTGTGGTTATGACTTTACTAGGTAATCAGTAACTGGAATATAAACAGCAGCAAAACCATTATTCACAAGCATTTGTGTATCTGTGTTACACTACAACCCTGTTGAAAAGTGCTGGTCGCCTCCTAGCTTAACCAGCAAGAAACCCACGGTCAAGCAGCTTCATCAGAAAGAGTTAGAGTTAGCTATGATGGTCCGCTGACTAGACCATCACCAAACAAGCACTAACCAGGATTAAAAAATCATAAGCTGATGTGAAACAGATCAAACTGAAAGAGCCAGAAAAGCTTCATCGTCCATATATAGTGCAGTGTGCCAAGTACACATGAAAATTTTATATGTACAAAAGAGATATAAAAAATTGAAAATATCATGTCAGAAGTAGCTGCAGTCTTCTAAGAAATAACAGTAAAGTGCTGCTGGAATATGTATTCACATCAGACATTAAAGTCACTGACTATTTCAGCTAAAATTCAGTCAGAGTGCAATAAGAAATGAAAACTAAAGCTGGGAGTCAATAATTCAATTCTGAGGTGCTGGAAATCGAAAGTAATGGAGGAAATCGAGGAAATCGATTGAGCCAAATACAATGTAAAATGACTCACAAAACACTACACTGAGGACATCTGCTGGATAAAAATGTGTAAAGCCTTGAAACACACAATGCTTTGAAAATTGGGTTTCATAAACCCTTAACACTTCATCTAGTCAGGTATAATATTAATATCTGGTTCATTGGTCATATGCAAGAGGTAGACAAAACAAAACCATTTATAAACAAACGTTTATAACATAACATTGAACAATTTAGAGTTTATATTTTGCAACCTATAGTCATGGTTGCGTGGTTTTCACAACAAAACCCGCCCAATTGCTACTCAAAACTAGCCCATTCGCGTTTCAGGGGGGTTCACCTGGTAAAAATCGCATTCCAGGGGCTAAATATCATGTTATTTGGGGTCGCTTCAACCCACGGACGTGAAAAATAACCTGCGGCAACAGTGTAAAAGTAGCCCAATTCTGCGGGAAAACTTCGAAAATAAAAAGTCTTGAGTTTTCTTCCAGGAACGAACACGTCACAATATTCCTCATTTAAATAATTCATATGCAGAATAAAGGGGCGGGGCCTGGTTGAGTTAGTTAGTAGTGTGTTGAAACTGGCGGTTATGGTAAGGGGCGGGACATTTCCCAAACACCAATCACAACACACTGCTCCAGCCGACCAATCAAAGCACATTGTGCTTTTCAGAAGGAGGGGCTTCATAGAGACAGGAACTAAACAGAGCGATACCAAAGAATATACACTCACAAGAAGCGACAGTCAAGATCGTTCCATTGTAACACCAGTGCCCAGCAGCAGCTCTGCGTTTCCGCCATTTTGGGTGAAGCGACTCGGCAGTCCATTAGTTTCTATGGCAATATCAGCTGCTTTGTTAAAACAAAAGTGCATTAAAGCTGAAATCCAACCTGAATGATGACAACACAGAATAAAATACTATCACTAGTGATCATCAAATCATTTTTACAGTTTATTTTACACACTTTGTGTTTAAGTCTTCCACTTTTTTCACAAAACCTTTGCTCTCTAGAAACCCAGTCATTTTGGGTTAAAATTCTTTAAAAGGCTTATAAACACTGAATTATTACCAACATATGAAATTAAATGAAGGACATGCATCAGAAAAATTGGGAATGTTGGACAATAAATATATAACAGAAAATAACAGCTTGATTTTGCAGTGTTGTATGTTAAAGCAAAAGTGTCCAAACGTGGGAATTATGTGATAACGCCTTTGGCTTGCTTAGTTGGGGACACTTGACATTTGATATTCAACAGTGTTTTGATCTGCCTGCATTGACACCATTGTATGCGAACTGAACTGAGCTGGATGGACATGATTACTCCAGTGCTGATATAGATAAATTAACTAAATTAAAGGTGCCCTCGAATGAAAAATTGAATTTATCTTGGCATAGTCAAATAACAAGAGTTCAGTACATGGAAATGACATACAGTGAGTCTCAAACTCCATTGTTTCCTCCTTCTTATATAAATCTCATTTGTTTAAAAGACCTCCGAAGAACAGGCGAATCTCAACAAACACCGACTGTTACGTAACAGTCGGGGTGTACGCCCCAATATTTGCATATGCCAGCCCATGTTCCCAACCAGCCAGTATTAATGTCTGGAGCAGCACAGCTGAATCATCAGACTAGGTAAGCAAGAACAATAGCGAAAAATGGCAGATGGAGCAATAATAACTGACATGATCCATGATTACATGATATTTTTAGTGATATTTGTAAACTGTCTTTCTAAATGTTTTGTTAGCATGTTGCTAATGTACTGTTAAATGTGGTTAAAGTTACCATCGTTTATTACTGTATTCACGGAGACAAGAGCCGTCGCTATTTCATTTTAAACACTTGCAGTCTGTATAATGCATAAACACAACTTCATTCTTTATAAATCTCTCCAACAGTGTAGCATTAGCCGTTAGCCACGGAGCACAGCCTCAAATTCATTCAGAATCAAATGTAAACAATATAACAGTATACAATACTCACATAATCTGACGCATGCATGCCGCATGCATGACGAACACTTTGTAAAGATTCATTTGAGGGTTATATTAGCTGTGTAAACTTTGTTTATGCACTGTTCAAGGCAAGCGCGAGCTCCGTGGGCGGAGAGCACGAGAATTAAAGGGCCAGTAGCCCTGAATTGGCTCATTTATAATGATGCCCAAAATAGGCAGTTAAAAAAAATGAATTAAAAAAAAATCTATGGGGTATTTTGAGCTGAAACTTCACAGACACATTCAGGGAACACCTAAGACTTATATTACATCTTTTTAAAAAAAGTTCTAGGGCACTATTGTTTCTTACATCGGACATCACTGTGCAGCCAAAATTATAAACCAGTTATCACTGTAAAGCTGCTTTGACACAATCTGCATTGTAAAAGCGCTATAGAAAAGGTGACTTGATAACGGACACAGCAATGCATCATGTATTATAAGATCATTATGTTTTTAGCGTGATCCATTAAAACATACAATTTATATATTTCATTTCAGATAGTGGAGTAATACTATTATTATTCCATTAGAATCTATATTGTTCGCTGCAAACATGATGATCTTACATTTATTAATTATAAATTTACTATTAATAAATGTGTAAAGTTGCATAAAATGGAAATACTCAATAAAGTAGGCTAACTATGTTACCTCAGATGGATGAATGGTTGGATTCCACAACTGGTAAAATAAAACATATATAAGACAATACAACATTTACTGTAAGAGCCATACAATTTACTGGTGACTTAATTTAAAAAATGTTCTATTGCGCTTCTGATTTGGCCGTGAAATTCACCAATTTTTGGTTGTGTAAGATGTGAAGGATACTATGGTCCAGTTGGCATTTTCACCCCATAATGGCGGCAGCGCTACCGGAGCGCCATCTAGTGGCTGTTACCCAAAAAGGATAAGAGTTTCGCCTCTTGAGTTCTACACTCTTTGGCGTTACTGACCGACTGGGAAGAGAGGAGCTGCAACAATGGAGAATATGGGAAACATAATGTGTTTTTTGAACATTCAAGCATTAACACCTGTTCTAGTAGAGCCCAAAAACAAAATCAAGGGCATAATAGGTCTTCTTTAGTGATTGACAGCTGTGGACCCAAGCTTTCTTTCTTTCTCTTCCATGAGCGTGGCGTCCTCTCAGCTTGTTCTCTCTCTTTCTCAGGTATACATATTTGAGAATAACATCTACTATCAGCCGGAAGTGAAGAACAGTTCTCTAAGACTAACATCATCAGGGCAAGATGGCCTCGTATTTAATGGAATAACTGATTGGCTTTATGAGGGTAACACACCATCATCATACTGTTTTGAACAACACAAGCCATGTCTCTCTTTTTGGTGACCCCAACCTTTGCTGTTTTTCTGATTGGCTATTAGAGGAGGTCTTGCATTCTTCAGTAGCTCACTGGTGGTCTCCATCAGGCTCCAGTCTGGCATTTCTAACCATCAATGACACACTTGTACCCAAAGAGCAGCTGCCCCGTTTTACAGGGACGGTTTACCCTCGCGGACAACAGTATCCATACCCGAAGGTAAGCAAGTGTTTTTGACCCCCTGCCAAATTATTACCCCCCTCGTTGAATTCGCTACCTGATTGTCTAATCTTAACCCCACCCCTACTCCTAATCTCTCCCCTACACCTACTCCTAAACCCACCAATAATAGGGGGCAGGGGGTTGAAATTCGGCACAACGCCGGCAGCAATTCCTGGACATCTGTCTGCCTCAACCTGCTATCGAATGTGTATCTTACAAAAGATTAACAGCTCATGATGAACTGACTTTCTCCCTCCTCTAATGTTTCTCATACTCAACTGAAATGACAAACTCATGAAGCTGTACTGGTTTTAACTGGCCTCTGTTTGCTCTTAGTCACCAGTGTAAAGATCCCTTCTCAAAATCAACTCACTGGCTCTGGCATGTGTGTTTAGAGTTGAGTTAGTTACGGCTGGGACGGTGAACAACAGAACACTGGATTTCACTTCATTTCACTGTGTGTGCAACAGGCTGGACAGGTGAATCCTGAAGTGACACTGTATGTGGTCAGTTTGAACGGATCCACACACACTACACAACTCCTGCATCCTGACAGCTTACAGAGAAGGTACCGAATACACACACACACATTTACTTAGCTATTTAAATGGGGACATTGCATAGACTTCTGTTGTTTTATGCAGCTAGTTATAAATACTATAACCTCACCCAAACAGAAAATGTTCTGCATTTTTACAATAAAAAAATTAAGTGATGGGAGAAATAAACCAATCAAATAAACCAACTGCTTCAAAATGATTCAGTATTTTGAAGCGCTGGAAGCGCCAAACTCTGGTGACGCCTGCTGGTCAAAACAGTGTAAATGCAATGAAAACTCAGCCAAAACATGCATAAAAACACCTTTTGCAAACCAATTGCAAATGTTTTATTGAAAGTGCAATCTATTAAATGCATATAACAAATCATCTAACACCATTAAATATGAAGTGTCTGTATAATGTTATTTATTTAATTGTAGGGCTTTTTTTTAACCATTGACTAAACTCTTCCTTTTTATTAAAGGTGCCCTAGAACTTTTTTAAAAAGATGTAATATAAGTCTAAGTTGTCCCCTGAATGTGTCTGTGAAGTTTCAGCTCAAAATACCCCATAGATTTTTTTTTAATTCATTTTTTTAACTGCCTATTTTGGGGCATCATTATAAATGAGCCGATTCAGGGCTACTGGCCCTTTAATTCTCCTGCTCCACGCCCACGGAGCTCGCGCTTGCCTTGAACAGTGCATAAACAAAGTTTACACAGCTAATATAACCCTCAAATGGATCTTTACAAAGTGTTCGTCATGCATGCTGCATGCATGTATCGGATTATGAGTATTGTATACTGTTATATTGTTTACATTTGATTCTGAATGAGTTTGAGGCTGTGCTCCGTGGCTAACGGCTAATGCTACACTGTGGAGAGATTTATAAAGAATGAAGTTGTGTTTATGCATTATACAGACTGCAAGTGTTTAAAAATGAAAATAGCGACGGCTCTCTTGTCTCCGTGAATACAGTAAGAAACGATGGTAACTTTAACCACATTTAAACATTAACATGCTAACGAAACATTTTAAAGACAATTTACAAATATCACTAAAAATATCATGATATCATGGATCATGTCAGTTATTATTGCTCCATCTGCCATTTTTTGCTATTGTTCTTGCTTGCTTACCTAGTCTGATGATTCAGCTGTGCACAGATCCAGACGTTAATACTGGCTGCCCTTGTCTAATGCCTTGAACATGAGCTGGCATATGCAAATATTGCGGCGTACACCCCGACCGTTACGTAACAGTTGGTGTTATGTTGAGATTCGCCTGTTCTTCGGAGGTCTTTTAAACAAATGAGATTTATATAAGAAGGAGGAAACAATGGAGTTTGAGACTCACTGTATGTCATTTCCATGTACTGAACTCTTGTTATTCAACTATGCCAAGATAAATTCAATTTTTCATTCGAGGGCACCTTTAAACAAATGCGTCATTAAAAATGTCTACGAATTTATAAAACTATTGTATGTCCGAATTGCATTCATACTACCCATATTCATACATACTTTAATGGTCATGAAGTTCAAATTCAAATGTAGTAACCAGGGTTGCCAGGTTTTCACAACAAAACCCACCCAATTGCTACTCAAAACCAGCCCAAATCTAGCCCAGTCGCGTTTCAGGGGGGGTCCCCCAGTAAAAATCGTGTTCCAGGGGTAAATCGTGTTCCCCTGGTAAAATTCCCATTTCAAGGACTAAATATCATGTTATTTGGGATCGCTTCAACCCACGGACATGAAAAGTAGCCCAATTCCGCGGGAAAACCACGGACTTGGCAACACTGGTAGTACCTACTCAGTGTACACGATTTTGGACGCAGTGAGTGTGTTAAAAACTCATGGTTATGGTAAGGGGCGGGACATTTCCCAAACACACTCGAATCGCTTGACCAATCACAACACACTGGTCCAGCTGACCAATCAGAGCACATTGTGCTTTTCAGAAGGTGGGGCTTCATAGAGACAGGAACTAAACAGAGCGTTACTGACAGACTAGGAAGAGAGGAGCTGCAACAATGGAGAATATGAGGAAAATAATCAACATTCAAGCAGGAAAACCTGCTCTAGCTCTAGTAGAGCCCAAAAACAAAAACAAAACTTTGAAAAAAGGCATAATAGGTCGTCTTTAATAAGACTGCTCCATTTCTAAACCTTCTGATGTTCATAATGTTTGAGCTGACAGCCTGCTGTGTGTGTGTGTTTGTGCAGTGAGCTCTATATCAGCATGGTGCAGTGGGTAACAGACGAGTGTCTCGCTGTACGCTGGTTAAACCGTCCTCAGAACGCCTCCATACTCACACTCTGCTACACACACACGGGGAAATGTGTGATGGTGAGCTTACAATAACACCATTCATTTAAATTGAATTGGCCACAACAAGTTGAACTGGAAGAGGAATTTACTGAATTGCAACTCAAAGAAATTATACACAGGTGCATTCTGGGAAATGAAGTGCACTTCCATCCTATCTATTTGTCTGTCGAAGTCCCTTCAAGGAAAGTCAGTTCACTCAAAAACTGCTCGCCATCTCACCTTTAATTCTACTTGGCAGCTGCAGTGACGTGTTGACTTTACAGTTTGTGATTGGATCTTTTATTTAGAAGGCGGAACTTTTTCCAGCCATATTGAATTTTGCAGTCTCTACCATTCACAGTAATATGAGTGAACCATTTGGAATATTTACAGTCTTTCTGTCTGTCTTGAAAGCCTCTGAACACTTTTAAGACTTCAATTTCAATTCATTTTAATTCTACTTCCTTGCATTCAAAATTGAAATGCAATTCTTCATGCTGGTTGCTACCTCAATTCAAATTCAGGAACTGAATTGGAATTTAAAAGGCATCTCAATTCACTTCTGAATAACACACAACCCTGACACACACACACACACACACACACACACACACATATACATATACGTTTGTATAATGTATGCACACATATACATGTTGGTTTGGTCTCTCATTGCAGAAGCATGTCGTGACATCAGACAAATGGATTGACAGACAGGTAAGATTGTCACTTTAGACTCTGCCATATTTATTTACCTCAAACAAGACAGTAAACTGATGCTCTCATTTCATTGGTGCAGAATGAAAAAACAGTTTTTTCTAAAGATGGAGCAACATTTTTCGTGACATCACCCCTCGGAAGCGGAGATCGAGGATCTTTTAGACACCTCACCATGATGTCAGAGCAGGTATAAAATTGCACAACCATGATCTGACTTTGAAGGGCTCCTATTGCGCTTTTTTCTATGTTCGTCTTTCTTTAGTGTGTAATGTTGCTGTTTGAGCATGAAAAAGCTCTGCAAAGTTACAAAGTCAAAGCACAATATTCCTCATTTAAATAATTCCTGCCCAAGGCATGCGCAGAATAAAGGGGCGGGGCCTGGTTGAGTTAGTTAGTAGTGTGTTGAAACTGGCGGTTATGGTAAGGGGCGGAACATTTCCCAAACACACTCGAAGCACCTGGCCAATCAAAACACAATGCTCCAGCTGACCAATCAGAGCACATTGTGCTTTCCAGAAGGAGGGGCTTCATAGAGACAGGAACTAAACAGAGCGTTACTGACAGACTGGGAAGAGAGGAGCTGCAACAATGGAGAATATAAGGAAAATAATCAACATTCAAGCAGGAAAACCTGCTCTAGAAAAGCACAAAAACAACTCAAGACTTTGAAAAAGGGCGTAATATGTTCCCTTTTACCTCTTATGCTTTCAGCCTGAAGGTGAAGAGGTCAGCATACGTCACCTGACCTCAGGCACCTGGGAGGTCACAGAGATCCTGACCTACGATGAAAAGTGGGACACAGTGTGAGTCACTTGTTCACACACACACACACACAACACACGCAAGAGCCTACTAGATGTCTGACATGTTGTGTGTTTTCATGCAGATATTTTCTCAGTAATGAGGCTGGATTCAGTCAAAGGCACCTGTACAGGTCAGACACACTGATTCTGCACAGACTTCTTTTGTTTTTATTCTTCCTGAATGCCTCACATTACAGCAGTGTGACCTTTGACCTCCAGGGTGAGCACGGTGGATCCGTTCCATCGTGAGTGCTTGAGCTGTTCTTTGTTCAAACCTCACTGTTCATTCTATGAAGCCTCTATGAGTCCATACGGACGAGCTGTACTGCTGAACTGCAGGGGTAAATGACTTGGCGCACACACACACACATCGCGATTTCTTGTTTAAAATACAGGTCACGATTCTCCCATGATTCTGAATAGACAATTAAACAAAATAACATGTAATTTACTAGAAGTTCTGACAAAATGTTAATTTGGCAGTCTATTTAAAATGTTTAATTAATTAGATTTTTTTTTTTTAAATCGGTTGTGTGAATAATTCAATGACTCTCATAAAGACTTCACTTGTTTCATTACTGGATGAATCAGCATTTTTGAATAAATCTCTTGAATGAATGATTAAATGACAAATAAATTATTTAACTGTCACTTGTCACCACCTACTGGTGTAATAATGTAATTGATACAATCATTATTTGAAGCATCAACTTACTTTCAAAAGGTGATTCTACTCTATACTGAAGACATCAGTGTTTATATCCGAATTATAAACTTTTATCTCAGTAATTCTGTAATAATTTTAATGATTGTAAGATACTGTGTGGTTGAAAAGAGTGTTTGTGAAGCTGTTTTATGTCTATTCATGACATCTGCTCTTTCTGGATCAGCATTAAAACAGATTTGAATGTTCACTGTGATCATAGACATAGACAAATCATTGTCATTTAGGAATAAGTTTGTGTCTGTGTTTAAATCGATATCATGCAGCTCTAGTTCACACCATCACTTTGGATTTGTCCTATATCAGCCTCATTCTGGTTTACAAAAATGTCTGAAAATTTATGTAAACAATCTGTATTTTATGTTCAGGTCCAGGAATCCCTCAAACCACTGTGCACCTTCTCAGCAACATCAGCAGTGAGTCCAAACACAAAACACTGATTCACACACACAAATGCTTGTTCTTCATCAGAGCTGTTGTGCATGTGCACAGCGATCATGACATATAAGAGCCACTGCTCACAGGATTTCAAAACACCAGATTTTGGATTGCATAGTGCCCTAACAATCCCACTCTCCCCTACTTTTCCATCTACTCTATGCTGTCGTGTCGATAAAGGCAATAGCCCTAAAATAAAATTATGCTGTATATGCTGAAACATACTGCTGTTCTTCTGACAAATAATATATTTAGTTTTGCCAGGATACATCAAAAACCTTCAGCTGTCTTGTTTTCTTTCTCTTCCTCTCTGTAGATCATGTGATTATAGATGCTCGTCTGGAGATCAGAGAATTTCTCAGAAAGAAACAAATTCCAGTTAGACAAATCTCGACTTTACAGATTAACAACCAGGGTATGAATCATCATTATCATCACAGTCATCTTCACCACCACTGGTTACAAGAGAAAGTGGCAACAATGAGATTATCATCTCATTAGACAGCATAAACAAAACTGGCATTGTCCAAGAAAATGCATAATAATAATCATCATCACCATAAAGATAACCATCCTCCTGATCATCTTCATCATGGTCGTCACTGTCAGTAGGGTTAGTGTTAATCAATTCTCTGGTCAAAGATGTGTTTTGTCTCTGTCACTATGACTGAAGGTTCAGGAGGTTTTAGTTGTAGGCGTGTGTGGAGACTGAGGCTACATTCACACCGCAAGCCTTAGCACTCACATCCTCAAATTTTGTTTGGATTGGATTTCATTACAAATATCTAAACATTCTTAATATCTAGGTAATTTTCCCTCTCAAGTAAATGTATCTTGATTTAAGAATGTTTAGATATTTGTATTGGAAAACGAAACAAAAATACTGAGGAAAAAATGTTTTTGTGTAAAGTCTATGCAGCGACTCACGTCAGCACAGAACTGTGACGAAAGTTGATCTAGAGTGACTCATGACATGAGAAATCAAATTTGCCTTGATCTTTTGACATATAAGAGGTCTTTGTACCATTAAAACATCCTGCAAGTTCATCTTAAACTGCTCCTTTGATATTGTGGGATCTGTTATGTCAAATATATTTGCATATGACCGCCTCCAGAGCAAGACATTGACGAATAGTTTTACATCATCGAACCATAGGCGCTGCCCACTGGCGTTCAGCCGCTTAACATCTGACATTTGCCTCCACTGGATGTGAGCGTCGCATCAAAAGCAAGTAAAATCCATTATAATCACTGATGCTGTCTACACTGATACATATACATACAGATGTGCGTTCAGTTTCTGAAGCACTCTACGCACTTAAAGGTGCCCTAGAACCAGTTTTTACAAGATGTAATATAAGTCTAAGGTGTCCCCTGAATGTGTCTGTGAAGTTTCAGCTCAAAATACCCCATAGATTTTTTTAAATTCATTTTTTTAACTGCCTATTTTGGGGCATCATTAACTATGCACCGATTCAGGCTGCGGCCCCTTTAAATCTCGCACTCCCTGCCCCCCTGAGCTCTCGACTATAATACAGTGCATTTACAAAGTTCAACAGCTAATATAACCCTCAAATGGATCTTTACAAGATGTTCGTCATGCATACTGCATGCATGCGTTGGATCATGTGAGTATAGTGCTTCGTGGCTAAAGCTAACATTACACACTGTTGGAGAGATTTATAAAGAATGAAGTTGTGTTTATGAATTATACAGACTGCAAGTGTTTAAAAATGAAAATAGCGACGGCTCTTGTCTCCGTGAACACAGTAAGAAACGATGGTAACTTTAACCACATTTAACAGTACATTAGCACATGCTAACGAAACATTTAGAAAGAATTTACAAATATCACTAAAATATCATGATATCATGGATCATGTCAATTATTATCACTCCATCTGCCATTTTTCGCTATTGTTCTTGCTTGCTTACCTAGTCTGATGATTCAGCTGTGCACAGATCCAGACGTTAATACTGGCTGCCCTTGTCTAATGCCTTGAACATGAGCTGGCATATGCAAATATTGGGGGCGTACATATTAATGATCCTGACTGTTACGTAACAGTCGGTGTTATGTTGAGATTCGCCTGTTTTTCGGAGGTCTTTTAAACAAATGAGATTTATATAAGAAGGAGGAAACAATGGAGTTTGAGACTCACTGTATGTCATTTCCATGTACTGAACTCTTGTTATTTAACTATGCCGAGGTAAATTCAATTTTTGATTCTAGGGCACCTTTAAGTCTGTCGACAAGAGGACAAATGGAAATGTGAAAGCTGGTTTATGTCTCTGTATAGACTTCAGAAGGATCTCAGCATCAGGAACAAGTGGATTTTTTTTACTGGCATCATGGATCATGTCGGAGGATTATATGTTTGTTCGGAGCATTTAGATTTGTAAACGAGACAGTGTAATGGAGAGTTTGCAAAGAAACTTGTTGAAAGATGAAGCAGCGAACTGTATTGTATCTGACAGCCACTGCATCACAAACCATGATTAAAAGAAATCTGATTTGGGCCACTTTTGGCTTCAGTCTGAATGTAGCCTCAGATGATTTGTACTGATTCAGTTTTTTGCTGTAAGTGACAGATGTGTGTTTACTGTGTGTTTACAGCATTGAGACTTGAGCTCAGCCTCCCTCCACAGTTTGAAGAGAGTAAGCGGTACCCTCTCCTGCTGCTGCTGTACGATCACACACACTCACACACATAGGTTTTCCATGTTTCCATAGACATGATTTTTATACTGTACAAATTAAATATCATCAGAGTAACACTGATCATGCCACGTCTGTCTGGATCTGTCTGACCTGTGTGTGTGTGTGTGTGTGTGAGATAGTGAGTGTGATCCTGGCTGCCAGCAAGTGAACGATCGCTTTCGTCTGGAATGGGCCGATGTGCTGGTGAGCTGTGATGATGTCATTGTGGCCCGGGTGGACGGCAGAGGGAGCGGCTTTCAGGGCCAGCAGATTCTCCAGGATGTTTACAAGCGTTTGGGACTCGTGGACGCAGAAGATCAACTCTCTGCTTTAGAGTAAGTGTGCCGAACCTCAAACCTTAAATCTCCATCTACTGTGCGAAAGTCTTACACTGTGTCCTAACCAGATGTGATGCAATTAGATTCCAGCGACATGCAATTTGTCTGTCCACACCAGGGCTGCATCCGAAATCGCATACTTCCCTACTATATTATAGTAGGCGAAAAACAGTATGCAACAAAAATGGTATGTCTGAATTTACAGTACTCATAAAAGATTAGGCAAAAAGTACACGGATGACCTACTACTTCCGGTGAGATTCTGAAGTGTGCATTCGATGGACACTTTACTATCCCATGAGGCCACGGAAGAGGATTTGTGAATGGCAGTGAAGCGATGCAACTGATGCTGGTAGGTCACATGATAATAACAACATGGCACTCTGTTATATTCTATCTGTACTTGCTGACTGATTAATAAAAAAATAAAAAGAACATACTTTTTAGCGGCTGTGAAGTGTCCAACTAAAGAGAGTATGCGATTTCAGACACAGCCCAGATGTGATACGACAATGAGACACAACAAAATCAATCAGAAATCACAGCCAATCAAGAGCGTGTGGGCGGAGTCTCTCTGCAAGCGCACTGCACTCGCAACCAAATCAATCGCAAATCACAGCCAATCAGAAGAGCGTGTGGGCGGAGTCTCTCTGCAAGCGCACTGCACTCGCAACCAAATCAATCGCAAATCACAGCCAATCAGAAGAGCGTGTGGGCGGAGCACTGCACTCGCAACCAATCAATCGCAAATCACAGCCAATCAGAAGAGCGTGTGGGCGGAGTCTCTCTGCAAGCGCACTGCACTCGCAACCAAATCAATCGCAAATCACAGCCAATCAGAAGAGCGTGTGGGCGGAGTCTCTCTGCAAGCGCACTGCACTCGCAACCAAATCAATCGCAAATCACAGCCAATCAGAGAGTGGCGGAGTCTCTCTGCAAGCGCACTGCACTCGCAACCAAATCAATCGCAAATCACAGCCAATCAGAAGAGCGTGTGGGCGGAGTCTCTCTGCAAGCGCACTGCACTCGCAACCAATCATCGCAATCACAGCCAATCAAAGAGCGTGTGGGCGGAGTCTCTCTGCAAGCGCACTGCACTCGCAACCAAATCATCGCAAATCACAGCCAATCAGAAGAGCGTGTGGGCGAGTCTCTCTGCAAGCGCACTGCACTCGCAACCAATCAATCGCAAATCACAGCCAATCAGAAGAGCGGTGGGCGGAGTCTCTCGCAAGCGCACTGCACTCGCAACCAATCAATCGCAATCACAGCCAATCAGAAGAGCGTGTGGGCGGAGTCTCTCTGCAAGCGCACTGCACTCGCAACCAAATCAATCGCAAATCACAGCCAATCAGAAGAGCGTGTGGGCGGAGTCTCTCTGCAAGCGCACTGCACTCGCAACCAAATCAATCGCAAATCACAGCCAATCAGAAGAGCGTGTGGGCGGAGTCTCTCTGCAAGCGCACTGCACTCGCAACCAAATCAATCGCAATCACAGCCAATCAGAAAGCACTCGTCACAGCCAATCAGAAGAGCGTGTGGGCGAGTCTCTCTGCAAGCGCACTGCACTCGCAACCAATCATCGCAATCAGCCAATGAGCGTGTGGGCGGAGTCTCTCGCAAGCGCACTGCACTCGCAACCAAATCAATCGCAAATCACAGCCAATCAGAAGAGCGTGTGGAGTCTCTCTGCAAGCGCACTGCACTCGCAACCAAATCATCGCAAATCCAGCCAATCAGAAGACGGAGTCTCTCTGCAAGCGCACTGCACTCGCAACCAATCAATCGCATCAATCAGAAGAGCGTGTGGGCGGAGTCTCTCTGCAAGCGCACTGCACTCGCAACCAAATCAATCGCAAATCACAGCCAATCAGAAGAGCGTGTGGGTGCAAGCGCACTGCACTCGCAACCAAATCAATCGCAGCCAATCAGAAGAGCGTGTGGCGGAGTCTCTCTGCAAGCGCACTCGATCGCAAATCACAGCAGAAGAAGTCTCTCTGCAGCGCACTGCACTCAATCGCAAATAAGAGCGTGTGGGCGGAGTCTCTCTGCAAGCGCACTGCACTCGCAACCAAATCAATCGCAAATCACAGCCAATCAGAAGAGCGTGTGGGCGGAGTCTCTCTGCAAGCGCACTGCACTCGCAACCAAATCAATCGCAAATCACAGCCAATCAGAAGAGCGTGTGGGCGGAGTCTCTCTGCAAGCGCACTGCACTCGCAACCATCAATCGCAGGAATGCAAGCGCACTGCACTCGCAACCAAATCAATCGCAAATCACAGCCAATCAGAAGAGCGTGTGGGCAGCAAGCGCACTGCACTCGCAACCAAATCAATCAGAATTCACAGCCAATCAGAAGAGCGTGTGGGCGCAGTCTCTCTGCAAGCGTAGTGCACTTGCAACAAAATGGACAAGTACATAATCAAAAATTATACCATTTAAACATTATTAATGTTAATTATCTAAAATATATCATATAAATATATATAATATTAATTATCTTTGTCATAGAATACACTTGTTTTTTTCACATTAAGTTTGAATGTTCTTGTTTCCTTTAAATCATTTTCAGTCAATCAAGATCTGAGGTGAATTATCCATGGTCGCTTTCAGTATGACTATAAAGGTTTAGACTCTTTTAACAATAAATGAAGCACATAAACAGAACCGGAGATTATCATTTTCATACTTGATGTTTTTTCAGCTGTGACGTCACAGAAATAGAAATTGTTTCTAAAATTGTCGCGTCTTGCTGTCGCGACTGCTTAGGAAAAAAATTCTGATTAACATGATGGAAAAGATGCCTTTTATCGCACTGGTCACTTGAAGAAACAGTTTTCAGGTGACTGGTTCTACTGTGGAAAAACAGTGATCTTAAATGAGACTGCATGAGTATTTTCCCTCATATTAGCATTACACCTTGTGCTCATTTGTTTATTTGTCTGCGGCAGGTATCTGGTGAACCAGCCGTACATTGATGGAGGCAGAGTCGGGGTTTTTGGCAAGGTGAGTCTCACCAGAATCATTAAAGGGTTAGTTCACACAAAAATGATCATTTACTCATCCTCATGTCATTCAAGCCTGTAAAACTTTGTTCTTTTGCTGGAGAGTAAATGATGACAGAATTATAATTTATGTGTGAATTATCCTTTCACGTGTATGCTGCAACTTTACACTGCAGGCTTGAATAAACTGGCCAAAAAAGCACAGACATTTAAAGGTGCCCTAGAATCAAAAATTGAATTTACCTCAGCATAGTTGAATAACAAGAGTTCAGTACATGGAAATGACATACATTGAGTTTCAAACTTCCTTGCTTCCTCTTTCTTATATAAATCTCATTTGTTTAAAAGACCTCCGAAAAACAGGCGAATCATAACAGTCGGGATCATTAATATGTACGCCCCCAATATTTGCATATGCCAGGCATTAGACAAGGGCAGCCAGTATTAACGTCTGGATCTGTGCACAGCTGAATCATCAGACTAGGTAAGCAAGCAAGGACAATAGTGAAAAATGGCAGATGGAGCAATAATAACTGACATGATCCATGATATCATGATATTTTAGTGATATTTGTAAATTGTCTTTCTAAATGTTTCGTTAGCATGTTGCTAATGTACTGTTAAATGTGATTAAAGTTACCATCTTTTATTACTGTATTCACAGAGAGCCATCGCTATTTTCATTTTTAAACACTTGCAGTCTGTATAATTCATAAACACAACTTCATTCTTTATAAATCTCTCCAACAGTGTGTAATGTTAGCTTTAGCCACGGAGCACCATCAAACTCATTCAGAATCAAATAAACATCCAAATAAATACTATACTCACATGATCCGACGCATGCATGCAGTATGCATGATGAACATCTTGTAAAGATCCATTTGAGGGTTATATTAGCTGTGTGAACTTTGTAAATGCACTAGTCGAGAGCTCGGGGGGCAGGAAGTGCGTGATTTAAAGGGGCCGCAGCCTGAATCAGTGCATAGTTAATGATACCCCAAAATAGGCAGTTAAAAAAATGTATTAAAAAAAATCTATGGGGTATTTTGAGCTGAAACTTCACAGACACATTCAGGGGACACCTTAGACTTATATTACATCTTGTAAAAACTGGTTCTAGGGCACCTTTAAACAAATCAGCTGCTTTAAATAAACTGTATCTCCATCAGAGAAACAGAGATAAAAATACCTGTACAGACTATAATTAAAGTTTCCGTCTACTACAGAAATAGAAACAGGCAAGATCAAAACTTAGTATTTTTGTCCATTTGAAAGTTTGTGAATTGATCTTAGACGTCAGATGTTCATAATGCGGTTCTGTGCAGGTCTACGGCGGGTTTCTGAGCTCACTTCTGCTGCTCTCTCACAGTTCTGCACTCCGCTGCGGCGCGGCCATGACACCCGTATTTGACTGGCAACTCTATGGTACTTGTCACACAAACTTAGAACGGACACACACACACACACACACACACATTCAGTAGTGTGACCATTCTGTGTTTCTACACAGCTTCTGCCTTTACAGAGAGATACTTTGGCTTCCCCATACAAAATGAGCTAAAATACAAGGTAAGATGTTGTACTGTATAGTTTAAGACATAAACGTGTGACATTCAGTGTTGGGGAAAGTTACTTTTAAAAGTAATCCATTACAATATTGCATTACTCCCTAAAAAAGTAACTAATTGCGTTACTTAGTTACTTTTTATAGAAAGTAATGCATTGTTACTTTTGTGTTACTTTTTCTTATCTGGGCTGGGCTTGCTTGTTTGTTTGTTTTTAATAAAAAAAATATATTTTTGGCAAACTTAAAGGGTCTTTCACACCAAAAGTGGAATGAATAAGCCTCAGGCTGAAGGAAATTTAAATTCACATCTGTACAGTAGAGGGCGCAACTCAAACAAGCCTTTCAGCTGTGCTGCCATTCTGCATCACAGAATAGGACTCAGGAGAAGAAGGTTCAACACTCTTATTTTAGAAATAAAAACTAAAAAATGAACCACAAATGTGATGTTTAACTAAAGTCATTTTTGCTTATTCGTATGGTTTAACTGGATCATAAAATGTCAGCAGCAAAAATATTGGTTAATAAAGTGATATTAAATGCATGTGTTATTTAGCATATTTATTTACTGCAGGTTTGTGTAATATTCTGAGTTTGCATTTCACTGTTTTTATTCATTTTGAGGAATACTGAATGTGTTGATGAGGTGAGATGAATGAATGCATGTTCACAGTTTGCATTCTCTTGTCAGATACTGTAGTGGAGTGTGGGAAAGATGGAGCAGAATCAGTCGGGGAGAAATGTTTTTGTAATCAAACTCTAAATTACTGCAGGAACTGTATCTCCTGCACCAGTTATTTATTGTATTTGTTTTGCATGTTGAAAGCTGATTTGAATGGCATCAGTGAATGTGGTGCAGTGTGAACTAGAGGCTCAACTCTCTGCAGTAACACAAAGGCATGCGGTGTGAACGGCTTGACATCACAGTCACAGAAGACTTTTCCTGTGTGTCCTTCAGATCTCCAGCCTCCTGCTGAACAACACGCGCTCTGAGATGTTATGGTTCCTGATTCAACACGGAACAGCGGATGGTGAGCCCATTAAAAAGGAAACCCATAATACAAAGGCAAATTTGCAATTACCTGCAAAAGGGCTGCATCATCACATGACTTTCTCTTTCTCAATTAGCGAACGTTCATTTTCAACACACTGCAGAACTAGTGAAGCTGCTGTCTGTGATTAATGTAAACTACAGGTTACAGGTGAGTCCTTCACACTGACAAGCACCTGCACCTTTTGACCTCAAAAACTTGACCCTCTGACTTCACGCGCTCAACCATCTGACTTCATGTGCTCGACCCTCTGAACTTACGCTTTCGACCCATTGACCTCACGTTCTCGACCCTTTGACCTCACGCTCTCGACCCTCTGAACTCACTCTTTCGACCCTCTGACCTCACACGCTCAACCATCTTATCTCACTCTTTCGACCCTTTTACCTCACACGCTCGACCCTCTGAACTCACGTTCGACCCCTTGACCTCATGCGCTTGACCCTCTAAACTCAAGCTTTTGTCCCTTTGACCTCACGCACTTGACTCTCTGAACTCACTCTTTCGACCCTTTGACCTCACGGGCTCGAACTTTTGATCTCACACTCCTGACCCTTTTACCTCATGCACTTGACCCTCTGAACTGACGTGCTCGACCCTCTGACCTCATGCACTCAACCCTCTGAACTCATGTGATTGACCCTTTAACCTCACACTCTCGACCCTTTGACCTCAAAACTTGACCCTCTGACCTCACGCGCTCAACCATCTGACCTCATGCGCTCGACCCTCTGACCTTACGCTTTCGACCATTTGACCTCACACGCTTGACCCTTTAACCTCACGCACTTGGGACAGCCTTTGACCTCACACCTGACCCTTTTACCTCATGCACTCAACCCTCTGAACTCATGTGCTCGACCCTTTAACCTCACACTCTCGACCCTTTGACCTCACACGCTCAACCATCTGACCTCAAAAACTCGACCCTCTGACCTCACACGCTCAACCATCTGACCTTATGCGCTTGACCCTCTGAACTCACACTCTCAACCCTTTGACCTCATGCGCTTGACCCTCTAAACTCAAGCTTTTGTCCCTTTGACCTCACGCATTTGACTCTCTGAACTCACTCTTTCGACCCTTTGACCTCACGGGCTCGAACTTTTGATCTCACACTCCTGACCCTTTTACCTCATGCACTTGACCCTCTGAACTGATGCGCTCGACCCTCTGACCTCATGCACTCAACCCTCTGAACTCATGTGATCGACCCTTTAACCTCACACTCTCGACCCTTTGACCTCAAAAACTTGACCCTCTGACCTCACGCGCTCAACCATCTGACCTCATGCGCTCGACCCTCTGAACTTACGCTTTCGACCATTTGACCTCACACGCTTGACCCTTTAACCTCACACGCTCGACCCTCTGACCTCACGCACTTGGGACAGCCTTTGACCTCACTCCTGACCCTTTTACCTCATGCACTCAACCCTCTGAACTCATGTGCTCGACCCTTTAACCTCACACTCTTGACCCTTTGACCTCACACGCTCAACCCTTTGACCTCAAAAACTCGACCCTCTGAACTCACACACTCAACCCTTTTACCTCACGCTCTCGACCACTTGACCTCACACGCTTGACCCTTTAACCTCATGCTCTCGACCCTTTGACCTCACACGCTCGACCCTCTGACCTCACGCACTTGGGACAGCGTTTGTCGCGCCGCTGTGAAGCATTCAGTCTGCGAAGGATGCAGCGTCTGAATTGGGAAGCAGCTTTTGACTTTGTGCGCTCGTCCCTCTGACCTCTCTCGCCTCTGTGCAGATCTTCCCTGATGAGGGTCATGATGTCATCAGCAGACGCTACATGCTGAACTCGCGCTTCTCCTTCTTCAGAGAGTGCTTCTATGACAACATACCTGTTCCCACAGAAACCAGTGACGACGACGATGACGACTAGCATCTTGGCGACCAGCTCTCCCATCCTTTAAGACAATCTGACCTGAAGGCAGAGACAGAGAGATGCTGAGTCTGAGGACACACTCAAACTACTTGTTCAAGTTTGTTATTTTTCATCATTTGTCCACACTATAGCATTACATATGTATTTAGCAGCAGCGTGACTGATGTTGAGTGCTGTCACTCTTAACAGGCTCAATGAAACATTATTCTGTCTCAATTAAAAGAGAAGTACACAATATAAAATCTAACATCTTACGTGTTTGTAGTTCAGTGTGTGTTTTTCCTTTCAAAAGGAGCATGACTGACCACTCTGGGCTCCCGTTGAGTCATTGAGTCTGGGCTCTTTCTGAAGGCCTAATCCTGTTTCATCATCCATTCTATCATCTCCAGAAGAATAATGATGTGAACATCAGATCATACAGCGCATGTCATCTGCAGTCACTGAAACATGAATTTTCAGCATTTTCTACCATTTTTATACAAATTATATAAATAATAAATAATATCAGTACTTTGGAGATGTTTCTGAGGTGATAATATGCTGTTTTAGTAATAATGCTAATATGTTTTTTTAAACTGAGGTCACTGTCAAACATGATTCCTAAGTTCTTGGCCTGATTACTGGCTTTTAGTGATAGAGAGTCGAGACATGGAGCAACAGATGTTCTCCGTGCGTCATTACCAATAACAAGTACCTCTGTCTTATCTTTGTTTAGCTGTAGAAAGTTCTGGGACATCCACAGTTTTATGCTCTCTATGCAGTCCAGCAGGGTGGAAACTGAATTGTGGGAATCTGGTGCAAGTGACAGAGTTGTATGTCATCTGCATACTGGTGAAAGGAAATATTGTACTGATTAATTGCACCAGCTAAAGGAAGCATGTATACAAAAAATAATAGAGGACCCAAAATTGAGCCTTGGGGAACACCAGAGGATATGATGTAACGCCTGGAGGTGTAGGTACCCAGTGTATTCCCTGCTACTTAAGTAGGATCTGAACCAGTCTAAGGCAGGACCTGATAAACTGACCCAGTTCTGTAGTCGGTCGAGTTGAATGTTTGTTGGAACTATGGTTTTGGGAAACACCGACTCGTTGAACTGTGCTGATAATGACGGAACTTGCGATCATAGTTAACAAACAATGCTTTTGGGAAACACACCCCAGGGAGATCGATCCTGGGAAGTAAATCAGTTTTGCTGAAGTTCATCTCAGCAGCTGCCTCTTTCCACTACAGTAGTTACTTTTTATAGATTAAAAAACTACAAAGATTTGGGGACAAAAGTGCCTCTCAACTACACCATGTAAGAGTTACTAAACACTTTTGATATATAGCTGTGAAACACCATGTCTTCATCATATCCAGTGACCTTCATTAATTATTGATTTGGACAGACAAAAATATTTCAAACCTAGCAAAATTTGAATGTGTAATGTCATTGCTGTTTTCATGTTTATTATTGTTTGTTCATGTAATGCAGGGATTCCCAAACTTTTTTTGTCAGATAAACTTCTTTGATCTAAAATATTTAGTTTTCAATAATTTAATAGCATTTGCATGTTCTCAGTCCTCTGATGTTTGATAATTGTCACATTGACATGCAAGTAAACAAATAAAATATAATTTTTTTAGTGTCCAATCTTTTTATTTTCATTTTAAAATAATCTATTCATTATAATTTTACATTTTTATGATTTAATTAATCATTAGCTTTTCATCAACTCACAATCCCCCTGCAGTTTTCTCTTTAATTAACTCTGGCATAATGTAATGCTTAATGCATTTCATGTTGTTGATAACAAAGAATGGAAAATATTATCTTTCTCTATGTTTAAAAAAAATAAAATAAAATCACAGAGCTACTATAAACAATACCATAAAAAACATCAACCATTTTATCAGAGATACAGACTTTGAATGAGATGAGTTGGTTAGACCAGTGCTTCCCAATCCTGTTCCTGGAGGAACACCAACATTACACATTTTTCAAACTCTTACTAAACAAACACACCTGACTCAACTCATCAGCTCGCTAGTAGAGACTCCAAGACCAGAAATATGGGTCAGATAAGGGAGACATCCAAAATGTGCAGTGTTGGTGTGCCTCCAGGAGCAGGGTTGGGATCAGATTTTCTCTTTGTTTTTCTTGCCATAACAAATGTGCCTTATAAACACAGTTGTAGCAACCAAGAAAAACTAACATAAAAAGTCAAGGTTTTAGAGATCCTAACTGAAGCAAACACTGATCACCATGATGGCGACGTTAAACGAAACTCGATAAAACATCTAAACCTCTGTGAATTCTCAATAAGAACTTTTGTAGATATATGACTGAAATAGAGTCAAATTGGTATATACACTGTATTGCCAAACGTTTTGGGACACCCCTCCAAATCATTGAATTCAGGTGTTCCAATCACTTCCATGGCCACAGGTGTATAAATCAAGCACCTAGGCATGCAGACTGCTTCTGCAAACATTTGTAAAAGAATGTGTCACTCTCAGGAGCTCAGTGAATTCAAGCGTGGCACTGTGATAGGTTGCCACCTGTGCAATAAGTCCATTTGTGACATTTCCTCACTACTAAATATTCCGTGGTCAACTGTTAGTGGTATCATAACAAAGTGGAAGCAATTGGGAACAACAGCAACTCAGCCACGAAGTGGTAGGCCACGTAAAATCACAGAGCGGGGTCAGTGCATGCTGAGGCGCACATTGCGCAGAAGTCTCCAACTTTTTGCAGAGTCAATAGCTACAGACCTCCAAACTCCTTCAGATTAGCTCAAGAACAGTGCGTAGAGAGCTTCATGGAATGGGTTTCCATGGCCGAGCAGCTGCATCCAAGCCTTACATCACCAAGTGCAATGCAAAGCGTCAGATGCAGTGGTGTAAAACATGCCGCCACTGGACTCTAGAGCAGTGGAGACGTGTTCTCTGGAGTGACCAATAACGCTTCTCTGTCTGGCAATCCGATGGACGAGTCGGTTGCCAGGAGAACGGTACTTGCCTGACTGCATTGTGCCAAGTGTAAAGTTTGGTAGAGGGGGGGTTATGGTGTGGGGTAGTTTTTCAGGGGTTGGGCTTGAACCCTTAGTTCCAGTGAAAGGAACTCTTAATGCTTCATCAAGACATTTTGAACAATTTCATGCTCCCAACTTTGAGGGAACAGTTTGGGGATGGCCCTTCCTGTTCCAACATGACTGCGCACCAGTGCACAAAGCAAGATCCATAAAGACATGGATGAGAGAGTTTGGTGTGGAGGAAATTGACTGGCCTGCACAGAGTCCTGACCTCAACCCGACAGAACACCTTTGGGATGAATAGAGCGGAGACTGTGAGCCAGGCCTTCTCGCCAACATCACTGCCTGACCTCACAAATGCGCTTCTAGAAGAATGGTTAAAAATTCCTATAAACACACTCCTAAACCTTGCAGAAAGCCTTCCCAGAAGAGTTGAAGCTGTTATAGCTGCAAAGGGTGGGTCAACTCCATATTAAACCCTACAGATTAAGAATGGGATGTCATTAAAGTTCATGTGCACGTAAAGGCAGGCGTCCCAAAACTTTTAGCAATATAGTGTATATATAATAGATACATTATATATAATAGATTTGTTATGTGGCTCAGATAAAGTATAGTTCTTGGCTGACATGTGGCATTGTGGTGGTCCAGATCTGCTGGTCATTCATTTGTTTTTTAGAAAGCCAATAAGCACTGCAAATGACCATCCCTTCTTCTCTCGATCTGCAGTTGGATGCCACTGAACTATAACTTGAAAGGAATGAAGAATGATTGTATAAATTCATTATGATATATAGGAACATTCATAATAATCATTGGTTAAATAAAATAGTAATTATTAAACAAAAATAATGCAGAAAAAATCCTAATGCCACAGTGAATCATAGCCACTGTTATATCCGCATTAACACATTCTCTGACATCACATGGTCTACTCAACTTGAAATTTAGCCATTTTGAATTGAATATATGCTTTCATTTACATGATTCATGCAATTCATAACTGAATGTGTCGAGACATGATGCAAGGTTTTGCATTTTCAACATATTAGACATAGGCTACGAATAAGAGTATATGTGCAAATATGTGCATATTTTAAAATATTATTTACAAAAAGTTTAAATGGATTACATCATAAATACAAGTAGACCTATACTTCATTTACCGTTTGTAAACTTTGATTCCCATAGCCACTGGCTGCAGATGGAAATTCATCATCATATGTAAATTCAGCGATCCTGTCATATGAAATAAACTACTTGGCGAGCAAAATTAATCTACAAATTTCAGTGATGCTCAATAGCACTATCTTTACCTGTGTCTGCTGGTAAGGGACAGACATCTGACACTTGGAGCTGGTGATGCAGGACTGGGTTCCTGATCCAACAATATCCTGTGAACTATGTTAAAAACATCCGAAGATCATACAGAAGATCATATCACCTTTTTTTGTGGCCAAAAGTGATGTACAGCCTAGGAAAATTGACATCTTCACCCTTCATTCAGATATTATTCAAAATTTGTTAAAGATTTTCTAAGCATATTGCGTAGTTGATTGTTTTACTTGTGATAATGCAATGAAACATAACAAATTGTGCCGACATAATTTTTATCCAGGCTGTCATACAAAGAAATTATGAACAGATGAATTCATAATGAATATTCATAACCGATTATGTTTTAGTCAATGTTTGCTTTCCTGTGAGCTTTTTGTAGACTAAAAGGCCTTTTTTGCCAAATAATTTTCTCAGATAAATACTTTAACCAAGTTTAGTGTTTTGTTCTTCCATCAAATTTTAAGGTGTAATAGGAGCTAGCTTTCAATTCATAACATCCCCATCTTCTTGGCAAAGCGTCACAAGAGACACTACCTCACGTCTCAAAGCACATAACATTACAATAATATTAAAGATAAACAACTTTAGAGAGCTTGTACCTGACTGCTGCAGATTCATTTCGGTGTTGATACTCTTGACATGCACATAATTCCGATTCTGAGGACGTGAACAGCTCCAGTTTGAATGTCAAGGGTTGCCATCTCTTAATCACGGTAGTTATGGCATGAACACAGCATAAGCTCATTGTTTTGATTCGGTAGCAACTGTAAAAGGCAGCTGCTATATTAGTTTGTGGTGCTCCTGACCAAGGTCTGTCTGTATAAACTCAAAGTCCATTTCAATCGGCGGCCATCTTTGAAACGTCTCTCGGGGATGCAAGTGCAGCTCATATCTCTTTGATTGGGGAAACATTAAATTCTCCAAAGCTGTACTTACTATTAAATTTCATATTTGAAATCACCAATGAAATCTGACAACAACTGTCTCATAAATTGAGATTCTAAACGCTTGAATCATGACAAAAAACGGCCTTTTTCAGGCCGGCTCAAGCTAACTGCATGTCTCTATAGGTTGTTTGCACATGACGTCACTGCTGCACGCGAAATGCGGCTGGAGGGCAGGGACTGATTTTTCTATATAGGAATCCTATCAAAAACTCAAAATTCGTATGTTTTGCGTCGTTTATGGTTGCTAAAATCTATCAAACCGAGAACCCACAAGGAGCTTTTATCGTTTATATAACTTATATCATTTTTTAAACTTTAAAAGTTGTCACCTTTTATAGCGTTTTGCGTCTGCTGATACTGAAATGCTTACCTTATTTGTTTTTGACTCGGTTCACATTCATCATAGTATCGTTTGCAGGCAAGAGAAGCTATTTTATCTCATTTAGTGGTAATTCGATGTTTTCACTTCAGTTTTGTACAATTCCATTCACAATGTTGATCTGGTTACCATGAGAACAGTGCCACGCGCTGCTGCTTCAGCCATCATATGGTAGAAAATGTCCAAATAAATAAATGTTTAACAAGCTGAGAGAAGTCGACCCATATCTTTGTTGGAAGGGTGTAAGGTTAAATGTAAGTGTAGTTTTAATGTTTTCTTTGTAAATATTCACTTTCCCATATGACCACGGAGGAGAAACGGAGTTCAGCGGACAGACACCCTTCTTTACAGTCTATGACAGACACCGACACACTTTTTTGTATTTATTTCAACAAATGACAACCAAAATCAAACCCAAAGAAGCTCGTGAAGTTTGAAGTGGCTGTGTGCAGGTTATTCACAAGCCGAGTGAGAGTCATACTCGCAAATGTAATTATTACACCAAAACAAAATACAAAACTTTCAAAAACACTCAGCAATGTGATTACTTTATAGATTAATGGGTAGTGGGTTACATTTGCTATACGTCGTCTTCCCGTCACCTTCTCAACCTGTATTTTTTACACATAGAAAAGGTGAAAATTGTTTTACACCGTCCAGTTTTTTCTTTGAACGATGATGTGAGCTCCTGTTGCAATTCTCGATTCAGCATAAATGTCCTACAATGGCGACATTTTTCACAATCGCGACAGAAAATCAAAATACTGCCCTAACTTCACTATTAGAAAGGCAGCATGATATAAACAAACCCAGCCTAGAACTGAAGGCGGCGCCGGCAGCTTCACATTCTCTATATCTTCCTCCTAGATGGCAATCAAGTCTTCCAATTCAGTGGAAAAGTTGCTTCTCTTCATAATATAAAGATCACGTCCAACATATGTTGTGATTTTCTGTTTATACCTTTCTAAACCAGCACAGAAAAGACTTTTCCCCATCTCTTCCATTCTAATTTTCACTGCTTGCCCTCCACCGGAATTTCGCGCGTCACCAGAACCACGTGATTGCAAACAACCTCTTGGAAGCGCGCGTCTGACTGTTCCTATAGGAACCGGAGCTTCTAACTGCCGCCGCAGTGAAATGATATAACTATTTAGAAGGCGGGACTTATTCCGCCATTTTGCGCATTGCACTTTCATAATAATACGAGTGCACAGTCTTTCTAATATAAAGTCTTTGACAAACTGCATAGCATGAAACGCACTTACATTATGATGTCTGCTGCGTGAAAATAGGTATGTAAAATCATACACTGACAGGCAGGTATCGTATTATTTCATTCGGACCGAATATAACGAATGGATGAACATTTTATGATCTTTCGCCTTCCACAGACAATATACATATTTGTAAAAATACATTAAGACTGTTTAACATAGTGATTGCTATCAGGATTTGAGGAGACTTTCAACCAGTGTAACAAAAAATGTTTCTTTAGAGAATCACCCTTAAAATATAAAAAAAAAACAAATATTTTTCTGATATTTTGATGGTTTAATTGAAATTGTAGGGTCATTAAAAACAAATATCACCTCCGAACATCACATTTTGCTCACTACTGGATGTGGAATTCATTCATTCCAGCCCATTTTCTCATAACTGTACTGTTGGCATGATGACATTTCTTCATGTTCCTGTAGGTTGATCAGCTGAACCAGAGACTCTGATGGTAAATTATAGTACATTGAATAATGTTGGATTTGGACTAGTTGTTTATTTATAGACATGACTGTCATAACTAGAGAACAATAACAATCAACCCGACCCCTCACCCCCCTCCCCACCACCACCGACAGTAAAACTAAACAATCAGCGATACAAAAGCCCTCCAGAGACAAATAATCTGATCCAAGACAGTCCGTTCTGCCATCTGATGCATGTCAAAAATACATTTCAACGCCATCTTCTGTACAACACACAGCCGCATCCATCCCAGAATGCACATACAGAGAGTGTTATACACTTGTGCTGACCTTCACGCAGATCCTCAAGCTTTTGACGGATGGATTTACGGTTCTTCCCAGCAAGTGCTTGTGATAAACAGAATCGAATGCAGCTCCTCCGGAAGGTGAAAACATACTGACAGAAAAGTGGCAAAAGAAGTGAAGCGAAGCAAAAGAACCATGCAATGGCTGACTTGAGCCGTCCCACCTGGACAGTCTGTGCTGTGATTGGCCAATGCATCAGCCGATCGGAGATCATAGTGATTCATGATATGTGAAACTTTCTAATCCATTTCCAGTGATAATGATCCATAGGCCAGGTACATAGAAACTCTTTCTCTCTCATACACACACACACACGGCTCTAATACATACATCATCCAAACGGTTACACACATGCATATGTACATGTTCAAACACACCACACACTCCCGGCTCTCGCTGTTTATTTGAGCGTTCTGCTCTGGATGTTTGTCTCAACGTCCAGTGTGTTTCACTGTCCCGTGTGTGTATTGTGGTGTGTGCTGCATGTGTGTTTGTGTGCTGCGTGTCATCTTCGCTCTACTCTTCCTCTTCCTCCTCCTCCTCACTGATGGGAAGCCCTTCCTCCTGCAGGCAGGATCTGAAGTAGCTGCTCAGTGTCGCGGCCACATGTCGCCCACTGCTCTTAGACAGAAAATGACCCTCGTCTGGATAAATCTGAAGAAGAAACATCCAGAAAACGATCAAGAAACTAGATGACAATCAATCGTCACGATGTTGGAAAACACAACGCCAGTCACATGGTTTTCAGTACCTGCAGCGTGTAATTCGCTCCCACCTTCACCAGGTTCTTAATGAGCTCGGCCGTGTGCTGGAAATGAATGTTCGCTGGAGGAAAAACAAACATAATTTTCAAGAATGGCTCAATGGCAGAATAAGGCAATCAAATGATATGCTACGATCGCGAATATAATAGTGGAATATAAGATTTACATCTTCGCCCTTTATTCAAATAGTAATCAAAAGTTGTTAAAGATGTCGTAAGCTATGGAAGCTTGTTTCCACCACAGAATAAAACAATTTAAAAGATAACTTTTTTTCTCAGAATTGCGTGATAATTGCAACTGAATGTTATATAGTCTGAATTGCAAGGTATAAACATATATATAACTTTTTTCTCAGAACTGCGAATATATACCTTGCAATTCTGACTTTTTGTGATGGAATTGTGAGTTTATATCTCACAATTCTGAGAAAAGAAGTCAGAATTAGGAGAAAAAAGTTAGAATTATGAGTTAATATTCCACAATTCTGACATTATAACTCGCAATTGCAAGCTTATATCCCACAATTCAAAAAAAGTCAGAATTGCGAGATATAGATTCGTAATTCCGACTTTTTTTCTCGCAATTATGAGTTTATATTTCGCAATTCTGACTTTATAACATCAATTGCGAGTTTATATTTCGCAATTCCTTCTTATAACATCAATTGCGAGTTTATATTCGGCAGTCATTGCGAGTTTTATATTCGCAATTCCTTCTTATAACATCAATTGCGATTTATTTCGCAATTCCTTCTTATACATCAATTGCGAGTTTAATTTCGCAATTCCTTTATAACATCAATTGCGAGTTTATATTTCGCAATTCCTTCTTATAACATCAATTGCGAGTTTATATTTCGCAATTCCTTCTTATAACATCAATTGCGAGTTTATATTTCGCAATTCGGACTTTATAACATCAATTGCGATATTTCGCAATTCTTATAACATTTGCGAGTTATATTTCGCAATTCCTTCTTATTCAATTGCGAGTTTATTTTGCTTCTTATAACATCAATTGCGAGTTTATATTTCGCAATTCCTTCTTATAACATCAATTGCGAGTTTATATTTCGCAATTCGGACTTTATAACATCAATTGCGAGTTTATATTTCGCAATTCCTTCTTATAACATCAATTGCGAGTTTATATTTCGCAATTCCTTCTTATAACATCAATTGCGAGTTTATATTTCGCAATTCTTTATAACATCAATTGCGGCATTCCTTTATAACAAGTTTATATTCCGCAATTCTGACTTTATAACATCAATTGCGAGTTTATATTCGCAATTCTGATTGCGAGTTTATATTTCGCAATTCTGACTTTATAACATCAATTGCGAGTTTATATTCCGCAATTCTGACTTTATAACATCAATTGCGAGTTTATATTTCATAATTCTGACTTTTTTTAGAATTGCGAGTTATAACGTCAGAATTGCTAAATATTAACTCTTGTGAGAAATAAAGTCAGAATTGTACGTTTTTATCTAGCAATTATGAATTTTCTCAGAACTGCGAGATATAAACTCACAATTCTGAGAAAAAAGTTATATATATTTATAACTCGCAATTGAGAGTTTATATCACGCAATTCTGAGGGGAAAAAAGTTAGAATTGTGAGATAAAAAGCCGCAATTACCCTTTTTATACAGTGGCGGAAACAAGCTTCCAAAAAAGCAGTTGTGCTTGGAGTCAATTATTTTATTTGTGATAATGCAAAGAAACATTCCAAATTGTGCCAATATCATTTTTGGCAAAAAAAAAAAAAAACTTGTAGGGTTATTAAAAACAAAAATCCCCTCCAGACATCACTTTTGGCCACTACTGTACAAAGTGAATATCTGTATGGAATCATTCAGACCAGTGTTTATTAATTTATTTATAGAGCATGTATGTGAATTGCATTGTATTACGTATTGTACGTCATGCACATTGTGCAAATAGTGTACATCGGAAACTGTAACACACACTGACCGTCTGCAGTCGCGTGCAGCAGCATGAGCGTTTGGTCTCTGAAACCCTGTGGATTCTGCAGCACACTGGAGAACTAGAAAACAAACAGTCTGTCACTACATTCAAGCAGAGTCTGAGTTCACCAACATCTAAACAGCACTTACCTGATATCTGCTGTCGTCCTGGAGAGGAAATCCCAGGTAGCGTTCAGAGAAGGCCGAGTCTAAGAGAGAGAGAGAGAGATCAGTTTCACTCATAGAACAGAAAACAAAGATGATCTCTGGTCTGAAACTCCTTTTAAATTTTATAATGTTCTCTGAGGATTTTTTGTTTAGTTCCTGTCTCTATGAAGCCCCTCCTTCTGAAAAGCACAGTGTGCTCTGATTGGTCGGCTGGAGCAGTGTGTTGTGATTGGTCAAGCGCTTCGAGCATGTTTGGGGAATGCCCTGCCCCTTACCATAACCGCCAGTTTCAACACACTACTAACTAACTCAACCAGGCCCCGCCCCTTTATTCTGCATATGAATTATTTAAATGAGGAATACAGTGACGTGTTCGTTTCTGGAAGAAAACTCAAGACTACAATGGAGGCATTTCAGAGAGTTCAGAAACAGTGACACTGATATAGAGAATATCTCTTTGTGCTTTGGAGAGCTTTTTCATGCTCAAAACAGCAACATTACACAATTCAAAATGTAAAAAAGCACATTCACATCACAATAACTTACCGTACAAATTCCAATCTGTCACAGGCGACATGGCCGCTGCACATTTAAACAAGTTCTCAGTGGATTTAATCAGAAGAAGTGCGATATATCCTCCATAATCCTGCAGAAAGACGAATGTGGAAGTATGATGAAGGAACAGTGTTTCTATCAATACAGCAACCGTGTGTGATACTTAAACCGTGACTTACCCGACCAAACACACCGATTCTGGTTCGATCGATGTACGGAGAGATTTCAGCAGGTACCTGGAACAACAGCATGATTTCGTTAGCATGTTTTCACAGCAGTGTGTGCAGTTTTAGATCACACAAACAGAGCACGAGGGAGAGTAAATGAGGACAGAAATGTCATTTTTGGCAGGTAAACGTTCTTACTCAACAGCGGCCAGCTGATCCTGCAGTTCCACGGCTCCCAGGCGCTTGTGCACGTCCTGTAACACCTTCTGACCCTGGAAACCGCTTCCCCTGCCATCCAGACGAGCTACGATGACATTGTCCGAACTGACCAGCACAGAGTCCCAGTCCACTGCGTACTGCTCATTCACCTGCTGACCACCGGGGGCAGCATCACTGACGCACAAATAAAAAACATGATGCATTTCGATCTGAAATCACGTGCCACGTGTGTTTACAGCGCCTTTGAAATTCAATGGAATGTAATGTTTTCACAGCTGAGAAATGTGCATGGCACCCTTTCTACTCACAAAAAGTTGTTTATTTCACCTCAGAGCTGCTTGAACTTCACATCACAAGGGCTTTAGGAGACTAGTAAAGGTAGTGACACAACTACTCACTTCAAACACCTCCATAAACCCAGGGGAACAGCAGAACTAATTGTAACATATGCCTCTACTTTATATGCCAGATCCATTGTAAGTATCTTTAACCCTTGTGCTGTGTTGAAAACCCTATAACACTCGTGGTGTTCCAGGTCAAAAATGACCGGCCTGCAAAAAATTGCTTATAAATCTCTCGTTATGCTACCTTATCACCAAATATTGGATGCAATCTTTTTGTCAGCTTGTTTTCTTTTAATTGACCCTTCGCAAGGAGTTTGATTGACAAGCGATCTAACCAATCATAACGCAGAATCCACCGTTTTGTCCGACAAAGCAGTCAGGAGTTAGAAGATTAACCTCAGTGGACTTGAAATTGAAAAATGGTGTGTATTTACATCTTTCCGCGTTTGAAACAACATTCCTTCTGATGTTCATTCATGTTTATTTGATGCTATAAATGAACTAGTAGGAAGAGATGATCGGTTCACGAGCCGCTTGAGCTGAGGCGCTACAGCAATCTGTCACGACACATTAAAGAGCCACAAAACGTTTTTTATTGTTCAAATTTCTTAAAAAAAATACACAATTTGAAAGCTGGGACTTTGTTTAATATCATAAGTAACCTGCTCTGTCTTGTCTGTCGACGTGTTGTCAGTGTCATCTTTGCTCCGCGATGTATTTTTCACTGTGTGTGGCGTGACAGCGCCACGGCTTGTCGGACAAAGCAACAGTAACTAAGGGGGGCGGGTCTTTGTGAAGGGTCAATTAGGACAGATTTGAACACAAATCTGCTTACATGATCAGCAGAAGGGCGTAAGTGCGGGACTCAGAGAAATCGGGTGGAAAGGAGATCTTCAGCGGCAACTCTGCAAAAACACACAAGAAACAGTTCAGTGCTGCGTATGACGATCTATCAAGGCCAAAAGTGATGCCCAGCCTAGGAAAATTGACATCTTTACCCTTTATTCAAAGATTATTCAAAATTTGTTAAAGATTTTATAAGCATATTGCATAGTTGTGCTTGGAATCGATAGTTTTTTTTTTGTGATAATGCAATGAAACATGCCAGATTAAAGGCACAATATGTAATTTTTCACCACTAGAGGTCGCTTATTCAAAACAAAGGTGTAGCTTGATGACGTCTTGATTTCGTGGAATCATGGGAGTTGTTGTCTTCACGTCTACAGCCGGTGGAAAGAATCCAACAGGACTCAGAAACAGAAATCCTGTTCATGGATGAGCTAATGCATTAAAAATGTATTACTGTAGTATGAAGCAGGGTGTGACTGAAAGCCGCTGGAGCGATTGCTAATGAGAGACGAGCGTGACACATGGCTCAAGAGCAGTGGGGCTTTTATTATGCCGCAGTCGCTGCTTCTGCTTCTTCTGGTCAAGCGTATGTAGGGTAACGCAGCGCTGTTTATCATATTAGACACATTTGAGTGTTGAAAGTTGTTATAACGTTATAGAGCGTTCGCTCGGCGGCTGATGTGAGACACTTGTTGCACACTGCATAAGCTAGATCGATATTAGTCATGGTAAAACATGGTACTTGCGGTAAATCAAGAAAAACAATTTAGACAATAAGACTTACTGTGTTTAGCTATAAAACATCATTAGTTTTCTGTCGATGAATGTATCCAAACTGTTGTTCCCTTGTCTAATAAAACACATAATATATTAAAGTGTTTTTGGTGTTTCCATGGTTTCTACAAAATAAAAGGAGAAATCGAGGGTAACGCGGATATGATGTCATTGATAGGCGACACACAAATTTCTCTGGATTAAAACATTCTTGGAAACATTTGGGATAATGTCAACAAAATATATAACACTGTTTCTAGTGATTTTTGGATATTTTAATCCAAAAATCTTACATATTGTGCCTTTAAGCAGATACAATTTTTAGGCTGTCGTACAAAGAAATTATGAACATATTCAAAGACAAGAGAGAACCAATGAACAGGCTTGGGAGGGTTACTTTAAAAATGTGTTCCGTTACAGTTACAAATTACTTCATAAAAAAATTATTCAGTAACGTAAACCAAGTACCACAATATGAAAGTAATGTAATCTGATTACTTTTGGATTACTTCAAGGTCACATATAGAAAGAAAAAAAGAAAGAAATTTGGGGGGGATCAACTTTACTATAAATAAATTGCATTTTTAAGTTTAATTTGAATTATTTCTTCTCAATTTCTGCAAGTTTTTAAATGTTACAGGTTCCATACTTTTAAATGGGTCTCAACAATAAAAATATTTGCCAAATCCGATAAATTATCCATTGCAATATTATTGTTGTTGTTGTTTAGAGCTTAAAAATATAAAAGTGACATCAGATCATAACCAAACTGAACAAGCTCGGATCAAACATCTCTGTTTATGTTTGTTCTGCTTTCATTTTAATGTTTAGCATTTTGGTTACTTTTAAAACCTATTAAAACTAAGCAATCATGTCTTATTTCTACAACTTGGGAATACACAGCCCTGATATTATATATATATATTATATATATATATATCTATATATATATATATATATAGATATATATACAGTACAGTCCAAAAGTTTGGAACCACTAAGATTTTTAATGTTTTTAAAAGAAGTTTCGTCTGCTCACCAAGGCTACATTTATTTAATTAAAAATATAGTAAAAACAGTAATATTGTGAAATATTATTACAATTTAAAATAACTGTTTTCTATTTGAATATATTTCACAAGTAATTTATTCCTGTGATGGCAAAGCTGAATTTTCAGCATCATTACTCCAGTCTTCAGTGTCACATGATCCTTCAGAAATATTCTAATATGCTGATCTGCTGCTCAAGAAACATTTAATGTGTACAATTGTACAAATATTTGTGTACAATATTTTTTTCAGGATTATTGATGAATAGAAAGTTCAAAAGAACAGTGTTTATCTGAAATCTAATCTTTTGTAACATTATAAATGTCTTTACTGCCACTTTTGATTGATTTAATGCATCCTTGCTGAATAAAAGTATTCATTTCTTTAATTTCTTTTCAAAAAATAAAAATAAAATTCTTACTGACCCCAAACTTTTGAACGGTAGTGTATAATGCTACAGAAGCTTTGTATTTCAGATAAATGCTGTTCTTTTGAACTTCTATTCATCAAGGAATCCTGAAAAAAAGTACACAACTGTTTCAACATTGAAAATAATCAGAAATGTTTCTTGAGCAGCAGATCAGCATATTAGAATGATTTCTGAAGGATCATGTGACACTGATGACTGGAGTAACGATGCTGAAAATTCAGCTTTGCATCACAGGAATAAATTACATTGTCAAATATATTTAAATAGTACACAGTTATTTTAAATTGTAATAATATTTCACAATATTACTGTTTTTTACTGTATTTTTAATTAAATAAATGTAGCCTTGGTGAGCAGATGAAACTTCTTTTAAAAACATTAAAAATCTTAGTGGTTCCAAACTTTTGGACTGTACTGTATATATATATATATATATAAAGGGCTATATGACATCTAGTGGCTACAGTGTGGTATTACAGATTATTTTTTAGTCCTTTGATAAAGAAAGTGTTTTCGTAGCTGGAAGGCAGAGTTTGCACTGTACAACCATGTTGTTTGCATTTTCTCCTTTGAAAACAAAATAGCAGCGAAATTTCCATGAATTGAAAGCGTTTTTCCCAGCGTGAAGCATCGTTTCAACTAGCAGCAGTGATTCAATCTGCTCTGAGGAGATTGCAGACGGGTGTTATTTGCGCATGCACCAGCGGGTGGCTCACGTGAGTCATCACTGGCAACAGAACCAGGAAATACTGTATGTGTTATTATGGCAAAATAATGATTTTTTTAGTTTTAAATGAAACGATTGTAATCCTGATAATATTTACGTTTTTTGATGTAAACTGTAACGAATTACAGTAACTGGATTTTTGTATGCTGATTACGTAACGCCGTTACATGTATACCGTTACCCCCCAACCCTGCCAATGAAATATTGATAACTGATTATGTTGTAGTCAATGTATGCTTTTTCCTGTCATTTCATATGCATTTTTGCATAGTAAATAAAACCTGTATCTATAGTTTGTCTTTTTTTGCCAAATAATTTTTTTATATAAAAATACCTTAACCAAGTTTACTGTTTTGTTCAATATTTTCCTCATATTTTGATGGTTTAATCGAACTTGTAGGGTCAATAAAAACAAACATCGCCTCCAGACATCACTTTTGGCCACTACTGTATCTTCAAGAGCAAGATATTTAACTCCAGCAATACCAAAACCAACACATTATTCTTTCACACTGTGTGCTGAAGCTGCTCTGTGTGTTTATCAGGTAAAGCTGAGCGGTACGTTACCGAAGTGGTCGGTCTGGATGCTTTTGTACTCCAGCAGCTGGATTCGTTTGTATCTCAGAGCAGCTTTGAGCGCAGAGTTGTTCTCCAGGATGTAATAATCTGACGAGAGATCAACAGCACAAGACGTGAATCAACACAGAGTTATCAAAGCAGAACCAGATGGATAAATGAATCCGTGAAAACTCACTGGCAGTGTTCAGAGTATGTATGATCACTGTCGGTGCTCCTGGACCTGCAGGAAGACAAAAGTTAAGACTTTTTTGACCCCACTGGCAGATATTTTTTCTTGTTGTAAACATTTAATCTCTTATTTTTTATGCATTTTTCAGAAAACATGCATCTTGATTTAAGAATGTTTAGATATTTGTGCTGGAAAACCAGACAAAAATACTGAGGAAGAACATCATTTTTTGCAGTATGCAGCTGTGCTAATGCTCACAGAGGGGTGAAAGTTCACAACTTATGACTGTGTACTGTTACGTGAGAGTAAAGTATAAATTCGTGGTCTTCGTACCTTTGCAGTGCAGAAGGACGTGTTGGCTGGTGGGGCTAAAAATGGCACTGAAGAACGTGCAGTGAGCTTTATTCAGCTCACACGTCAGACATCGGCGTGAAAACAAGCCCACTGTGGACACACTGAGCACAAGAGAGACTGGGTTATTATTATAGTTTTAAAATGTTACTAGTTTTGTATTTTGATTTTTAATTTCAGTTAGTTTTAATGGGGCATAAATAGTTTTGATTTAATTTTTATCTTTTGAAAATCATTACCTTTACTTAATTTTAGTATCTTTTTTGTTTTTATAATCATAGCTTTGGTATTTGTAAATGTGTATTAATATCTAACAAGCTACAAAAATCACTCAGTGTTGAATTGAGCTGTTTAGCTATTTATTACAGCTCAGAAATACTATTAATCATACTTCCAATATATTAAAACCTCATAATATTGTCTGGAACAAAAAAAACAAACTTGTTTTTAATTGTCATACATATTTCAAAGATTTTACTTTGCATATATATTATTATCAGAAGTAATACTTCTGCATCATAACCAGGTCAGCAGACAGAATTAGTAAAAGATGCATTTGCTTTCCAAACATTGCATATATGGAATGGAAAATGTAAATTTAAACACAGAAATGCATTGCCATTTTACATATTGCATTGCCATTTTGCATATTACATTTCAAATTGAATATTGCTACACATATGCTTCCATACATTGTGTGAGATTCTTCAATGCACTTTCAAATCGGTTGGACTCTTCCCCTTTATTAAAGTGCCATAAATGTTTCCATCGCTGCTGATTATCATGCATTTGCTTTTATCAGAAGCAGAATCATAAAAAAAACCCCAAACTGAGCTGTCATTTCCTACAGATTATTTTCTCCATTAGTGGCCTGCGGCTGCACTGAGTGACATTACTCTGCCATCTACTGGTAATTTATGATTCAGCAACATTGATGGATCGACTCCTTTCAACCTCTGTTTTCAGTCAAAACATGTACGAGAACATACGTTTTATTCTCCAAGGATGCAAACAGGCAAGGGGAAAAAAGGTGAGAACATTGCGTGGCATGTTATTTAAGACAATATTGGCTGATTAGATGGCAATACTAAGATGAATTGGAAACTGTTTGCCCTTTCTCTCTTCACCATTCCCACACCTCAGATCTCACATACAAATATTACCCTTTATAGACATAGACAAAGAGTAAAGTACTTTCTGAAACAACCAGTTCTTTATTTACCCTGTAAGTTCACAAGTACCCCCCATAAAAACACTTTCTCATTGGATCTATGCAAATCGGTGACCTATTTTGATCTCAAAAAGGTGAGTTGTCACTGAAAGGTGAGGAGTTTGCATCTATGAATTCTCTGAAATTTTCACGACAGTTTTCGTTAACAATAATAACCTTAATCAGAGGCCTCTCTACGCTCATCTGAACACACACTTCTATTGACAAACAAACATGAACGGACACGAATCTCACCTGAAGAGATGCCGGTGTGTCGGGGAGCCCTCGGTGCTCAGGAAATATCTGCATTAGAACAGACATTGATTTATAGTGTTTTTAAAACACTGTGATCATGTGTGTTACACACAGCCAAAAAAAAAAAAAAAAAGTCTTAGTATTTTTGTCTCATCTCCAGTCCAAATATTTAAAAATTCTTAAATCAACATGCATTTACTAGATGAGTAAAATGGCATAAGATGAAATGAATTAAATAAAATGGCAAACACACACACACATATGCATATATTATATATATATATATACACAAACACACACACACACACACACACACTACATATATATATATATATATAATATACATACATAGATTTTTTTTTTCGTAGTATTTCTGTTTTATTTTCCAGTACAAATATCTAAACATTCTTAAATCAAGATTCATTTACTTGAGAAGCAAAATGACAAAGGACATTGAGTCTTGTTTTCTGAAAAACATGTATCAAAATTAAGTGAGGTTTAAAAACAAATGGAAAGCAAAATTATTTTTCTGACCCCATTGGTAGATATTAGTATAATTTTGATTATAAGAATTTTTAGATATCTGTACTGGAAAACAAGACAAAAATTTGAGGAAGGACATCATTTTTGCAGTGTGTTTGTCAGTCGCTTCATTATCTCCAATGGAAATGCAGAAAATCATATATATAGTATGTATGTTACACAAGTATGCAAGTCATAGAGATCCTGTTTTGTATGTCAGAGTGAGTTCTCGGCTGTGTTTTACTCACATGCTCTGTGCGCTCTCATCGTAAGCCAGAATCTGTGTCACCTCCCAGTTACCTGACGTTAGATGACGCACCTCATTCTGATCTGCCCGCCCCTAAATAACCACATGATATCATCAACACCGGACTGATGCTATCAATCGCACAAACAGATTTGCACATATTGGCATCACTCCTGGCGTATCTGTACCTGAGAGGTGAACATGGCGATGTGATGAAAGTCTCCACGTCCTCCCTGCTTCACCGGGACCGTCAGGAAGAAGCGGCTGGCGTCTCGTGAGAAGAATGGTTCCTGGTTCTGAAGCAGAGAACCAGCCGTTGAACACGAGATGCATTAAACTCATGTGACTGAAGATCATTATGCAAACATCTAGTGGAGATTCACCTGTTTCGAGAGCCAAACTTCTGATGTTTCTTCATGTCTCTGAAAAGAAACATGACCATCATTATCATCAGCGTGTGAGTGCATATGTGAGTGACAGTATTAATTCTGACAGCAAATTTTGATTTAGTTTTAATCATAGTCTTTTTTTGACTAATATGCCATTTAGTTTTAGTCATATTTTAGTCATTCGAAATTGTTTTGGTTTTAGTCTAATTTTAGTCGACTAAAATCTAATTTAGTTAAATTGTAATGCATCAAGTAATCATTTCTCTAACAATACACAGATCCAATACACTAATATAGGTACATCTGATATTCCCCAAACTGTTTATGTTTATGTTACAGCAGTCCTGACTGGATATTTTCCCAAATCGTCCATCTCTATCATTTTCGTCTCGTTTTTATTCGTTGACGAAAATTAGAGTAGATTTTAGTCTCGTTTTCGTCCATGAAAAAATGCAAAGAAATTAACACTGCTGTTAAATGCTTGTGCATGTGTGTGTTCTTGTGAGCGCTTGTGCATGTGTGTGTGTTCTGTTCGTGCTTGTGCCATGTAGTGTGCATGTGAGTGTTGCTTGTGAGCGCTTGTGCATCTTGTTGCATTTGAGGCGCTTGTGCATGTGATGTGAGCGCTTGTGCGTGTGAGTGTGTTCTTTGAGACGCTCTTGTGCATGTGAGTGTGTTCTTGAGAGCGCTTGTGCATGTGAGTGTGTTCTTGTGAGCGCTTGTGCGTGTGAGTGTGTTTCTTGTTAGCGCTGTGCTAGTGTGTTCTTGATAGCGCTTGTGTGAGTGTGTTCTTGTGAGCGTGTGCGTGAGCGTCTTGTTTTCTTGTGAGCGCTTGTTGCGTGTGAGTGTGTTCTTTGACGCTCTTGTGGCGTGTGAGTGTGTTCTTGAGTGAGCGCTTGTGCGTGTGAGTGTGTTCTTGAGAGCGCTTGTGCGTGTGTGTTTTCTTGTGACGCTTGTGCTGTGGTGTTCTGAGAGCGCTTGGCGTGTGAGTGTGTTCTTGTGAGCGCTTGTGCATGTGAGTGTGAGCGCTTGTGCATGTGAGTGTGTTCTTGTGAGAGCTTGTGCATGTGAGTGTGTTCTTGAGAGCGCTTGTGCATGTGTCCGTGAGAGCGATGTGTGAGCGCTGTGCAGTGATGTGTTCTTGAGAGCGCTTGTGCATGTGAGTGTGTTCTTGAGAGCGCTTGTGCATGTGTCCTTGAGAGCGCTTGTGCATGTGAGTGTGTTCTTGTGAGCGCTTGTGCATGTGAGTGTGTTCTTGTGAGCGCTTGTGCATGTGAGTGTGTTCTTGAGAGCGCTTGTGCATGTAGTGTGTGTAGCGCTTGTGCATGTGAGTGTGTTCTTGTGAGCGCTTGTGCATTGTGCAGTGTGTTCTGTGAGCGCTTGTGCATGTGAGTGTGTTCTTGAGAGCGCTTGTGCGTGTGAGTGTGTTCTTGTGAGCGCTTGTGCATGTGTGTGTGTTCTTGTGAGCGCTTGTGCATGTGTCCTTGAGAGCGCTTGTGCATGTGAGTGTGCTTTGTGCATGTGAGTGTGTTCTTGAGAGCGCTTGTGTGTGCTTGTGCTTGTGGTGTGTTCTTTGAGTGCCTTGTGCTTGTGTTCTTGTGAGCTTGTGCTTGAGTGAGTTCTTGTGCCTGTGAGCGCTTGTGCATGTGAGTGTGTTCTTGTGAGATTGTGTGTTCTTGTGAGCGCTTGTGCATGTGTGTGTGTTATTGTGAGCACTTGTGTGAGTGTGCGAGTGTGTGTACCTTGATGCAGGCTCCAGTGGTAGAGTCACAGACAGTCAGAATTGAGACGTTCTGTGCTCGATTTAACCAGCGCACTGCTGTCTTGGTCTTACTGATCCACTTCACCATCACCACATAGTGTTCTCTACAGACACAGAGAGCGTCAGTCACGTGCTGCAACCTCCATCACAGACACAAACACACTAACACTATACCTGAGCTTGAGTTCATCTGGTGGTGTCAGCTCTAGCGTGTGCGTCGGTCCGTACAGATTGACTACAAATAGTTTGACCATTGGATTGGGCTGCCCAGCCTGCAAACACAACACATGTCAACACTTACACTTACAATAATATCAACAACAGAAATAATTAATGTTCCTCTACCCAGAGTTAAAAACAGGGTTCAGCGCAGTGTGAAAAGCCCTATTATTTTCTTTCTTCATGCTCTTTTTTATATCAAATAACGCTGTGTCTGTGTCTAATATATCTGAGCATGAGGATGTAAAGGTCAAGCTTAGCCACTTACCTTGGGATACGGGTACTGTTTGCCTTTTGGGTATGCGGAGCCGGTGAAAGTGGGCAACACCATGTTTGGCACCAGACTGTCATTCAGGACCAGAAACGCCAAGCGCTCGCCATCAGGTGACCACCAGTGTGCCACATGCGTGTGCAGGATCTCCTCTGAGTTTGTTGTAATGGTAATTGGTAATTTGGTCTTTTACAATAGGTTCAGTTATCTGTTATGTATGAGATCTCACACTGGAGTCAAACACAAACACCTGAGCATCACGTCACTCATCAAGTCGCACCAGAGGAAACATGCATCATCATTAGAGCTGCACGGTTAATCGTTAAAAGGTTGCAAAAAAAAACACTTGATCTTATTCCTAAATGACAATGATTCAGCTCTGTCTATTAAACCTTTGATAAGTACAATCAAAGCGAACATTTAGATCTGTGTTCTGATCCAGAGGGAGCAGTTGTCATGTATAGATATGAAACAGCTTCACAAACGTCTTTTCAACCACACAGTGTCATTATTTCTGTGTTACAATAATTCATATTGTCACAGAAGTACTGAGATAAAGTTTATAGTTTAGATATAAACACTGATGCTACAAGCGATCAAAATAGAGTAAATCACAATTTGAAAGTAACTTGACTCTTGAAATAAAGATTGTATCAATTACATCGTTACACCAGTAGGTGGCGACAAGTGACTGTTAAATGTGTTTGTCCTTGAATCGTTCATTCAAGAGATTCATTCAAAAACTCCAATAATGAAACAAGCCTTTATAAGTCATTGAATCATTCATTCAAACTGAATTTAAAAATATATAATCAAATTAATTACTTTTATCACCTCTAGTATCATTTTGAACATATGGAAGCTTGTTTCCGCCACTGAATAAAAAATAAAGATAATTGCACAATTTTATCTCAGTTTACATATTGCAATTCTGACTTTTTTCTCAGAATTGTGAATATAAACTCACATTTTGAGTTATAATGTCAGAATTGTGTGATTATAAAGTCAGAATTGCGTTATATAAGTCAGAATTGCGAGTTATAAAGTCAGAATTGTGAGTTATAAAGTCAGAATTGCGAGATATAAAGTCAGAATTGTGAGTTATAAAGTCAGAATTGCGAGATATAAAGTCAGAATTGCGAGTTATAAAGTCAGAATTGCGAGTTATAAAGTCAGAGAGATATAAAGTCAGAATTGCGAGTTAGTCAGAATTGTTGAGTTATAAAGTCAGAATTGCGAGTTGCGATATAAAGTCAGAATTGCGAGTTATAAAGTCAGAATTACGAGTATATAAAGTCAGAATTGCGAGTTATACAGAAAGTTATAAATTCAGAATTACGAGATATAAAGTCAGTTGAGATAAAGTCAGAATTGCGAGTTATAAAGTCAGAATTGCGAGATACATCTTATTTTGTTTAGTTGTCTATTCAGAATCGTGGGAGAATCGTGACCTCTATTTTAAACAAAAAAATTGTGATTCTAAATTTATCAAAATGGTGCAGCTCTAATCATCATCATGTCATATACTCCTGAAATCATCTCATATACAGACATATAACAGAGCAAGGTCTCACCTTCATAGAGCCAATCAGAAATGCCATTATAGATGATGCCCTCCTTCCCAGATGAGGTCAATCTCAGCGAGTTACTCCTGATGTCCGACTGATAGTAAATATTATCTCAAATATGTACCCTACACATACACAAACACAGGGAGCAATGCAATATTGTAACCATAACGCATTATTTTTGAAAGTAACTTGGCACATGTAGTACATCCGGATCAGAGACCTGCTATTTCAACTCAATTCGGTGCATTTGATAGCCGTTCTCAATTGGTCCCATGCTTATTTTTGTGTTCACGCTCTCAGACTGTTAAAGGGTTCTAATTACAGCACGATTTGCAGCGCTGAGCACTGTAGCCAATCACACTGCTTCTGATTGACCGCTATAGTGATTATATTAAAGGAAGTGCGCTATATTCACAATTTGAATAAAAGTTTTAGCCTATTTTTTGTGCTGCTACAAAGAGGACCAGCGGCTAAGTAAATACTACCGAGTTTCAGAAGAGACAACCGTGTTCAAATGCCGAGTAAATCTGCTAAAATATTTACTAGCTTTAAGCTAAGAGTTAAATAGGCCTACTAAAACATTCTGCGTTCTGTTATTTTATATGTGATTTTTAATGCAATGTTTAATTAATTGCATCGAATCAGATTGCTAATGCTGGATTTATTGCTTGTGTTAGACTACATGAGAAAATGACTTATCTACCTCATGTAGGAGATTTAATGCGGGTGCGGTTCAGGTCATGTTTTTTATGTCAAATGGGTCGGGTCGTGTACGGACTATAATTAGTGTTTCTGTCAGATATCGGGTCAGGTGTTCTGTTAATTACTGCAGGTGCAGGTTTATCAAACAGGACCCGTGCAGGACTCTAATCCGGATTACATTCATAATATATAGAACATACTTTTTTAGCACTTGCAAAGCAAGTACTCATTCAAAATAAGTACCTACTCAAGAGAATATGCGTTTTTGGACGCAGCCATAGTTATGGCCTGATAGTAAAAGTTGAGCTCACCAGCTGCTGGCCCTGAACGCCCCACGCCGCATGCTGCAGTTTAGAGTTTAACACCTCTGGAGGGTCCAGCTGCAAAACCTCCCTACACACACACACATAACAGCTTTTACACTCCTACTGCAGTACATGATTGTTGCAACATGCGGTCATGCAACAATGTCTGCTCTCGCATCAACACAACACGCATGCGTTGCCTTGTTGGAGAAAAATATTTTGTAAATAAAGTGGTAGATTGTGTTTTTATTGCGCAAACAAAGCACTCGAGTCGCTTCATAAAATTGTTGTTAAAGGTGTAATATGTAATATTTTCTGTCTGCTAGAGGTCGCTAGAGGCCTATTCAAAACAAAGGCGTAGCTTGATGACGGCAAGTTTGAGTGCGGAATCTTGGGACATGTGGTCTTCACCTCAACGGCTGGTGGAAAAGAATAGGGATAGGACTCGGAAGAAATGATGTTCATGGATGCGATTATTATGTTACTGTATTATGAAGCAGAGCAGGAGCGAGTGTTGTGGAGCTGAACGAGGAGCTGGAGCGATTGATCAACACACGCCTCACGAGCAGCGGGACTTTTATTATGACACAGTCGCCGCTTCCGCTTTTCCGGTCATGAGTATGAGGTAACGCAGCTCTGTTTATCATATTAGATACATTTGAGTGTGTTGAAATGATGTTATAACGTTACTCTGTGCGTTCGCTCGGCGGCTGCTGTGAGACACTGTTGCACACTGCAGTAAGATAGATCGATTTTACAATATCATATTAAATGCTGGATGGCTTGTGTTGATAAATGGCATGCAATTCATTTTAAAACGTATTGTATGATGGAGAAAATGCTGTATTACTGTTACTAAAAATAAACCTGCATCTGGTTATGCTATGTTAGCTACTTCACAAAATAGTGTTTTTCTCTGAGGCATGGTAAAGCATGAGACTCGCAAAAAATCAAGAAATTAGATTTAAACAATAAGACTAAACGTGTTGAGCTATATAACAATAATTAGTTTTCTGTCTATAAATATATCTAAACAGTTGTTCCCTTGTCTATTAAAACATGTAAATATTAAAGCGTCTTTGGTGTTTCCATGGTTTCTACAAAATAAAACCGGAAACCGAGGGTAACGCGGGTATGACGCGATTGACAGGCGACTCCTCACATGTCCCGCAGCCTTGGTTAAAATTGCAATTTTCTCACGATTTACAAATAGTTGCAAACATTTGGGATATTGTAAGTACTCAAGTGACCAAAATATATAACACTGGCCTAGTGGTTTTTGGGTATTTTACTGCAAAATATTACATATTGCACCTTTAAGTCTACTTTTTACAACAAAGAAGCAGTGGCAGGATGATGGCTAGTATGTGCCAACAGTGGTAAAGTGTATATTTGTGCAGCGTGCGCATGATGTCTAAAGATCAAATCCGATTTTAAGCTTGTGACATAAATGCACACATCAATTTAACCCTTTATTGCACATAATGTACATCTTACATAGATACATTAACTATATTTGTTTTCATAGCCTTAATATTGCAAATTGTTTAGGGAAAACATTGGGCCTTGTTTTTAAAATAAGTTACAGCCCTATTGGATGAGAACAAAATTCGTACTGAATTGAGCTGAATAATGAGACTATTGACTTCTATGTCTGCTTATAGATGCAGTAACTGATGAACTTTACACAGTTATTGAACTGAACTGTATCAACATTAAGCCTTTTAACATCACAGCAGCATGTTCAAAGTGTCTGTCATATCTGCTGCTCCTCTTCTCCAATTAGGACTTATTTAATTGCATACTTTTCAGCTCATTTCACATTGTTTACCCTAGAACACCTTGCACAGTACATGCACATTTAAGTAATAAATTATATAGACTATATTCTCTGAACATCTGTGAGATACAGTGAGATCAATAATCTTACTCCACCTGGTGTGAATGCTGTATATGATGTAGGACGCCATGAATGAGTGCCGGTAAACCTGCAGTCAGAAAACAAAACAACAACAAATATTAAACGAAACTACCTTAAAATCACCAAATTACTTTATTGTCTTAATTTACAGTTTGCTAATGAAAACAAAATCTGATTTTAAACACAATAAATAAGCCATATTATTAGAATGAAAGTTTGTGCACTGCAAAAAATATTTTTTTTTACTCTTTTCCCAGTCTGTCAGTAACGCACTGTTTAGTTCCTGTGTCTATGAAGCCCCTCCTTCTGAAAAGCACAGTGTGCTCTGATTGGTCGACTGGAGCAGTGTGTTGTGATTGGTCAAGCACTTACCCGCCCCTTACCATAACCGCCAGTTTCAACACACTACTAACTAACTCAACCAGGCCCCGCCCCTTTATTCTGCATATTAAATATTTAAATGAGGAATATTGTGACATGTTCGTTCCCAGAAGAAAACTCAAGACTACAATGGAGGCGTTTCAGGGAGTTCAGAAACACTGACACTCATATAGGGAATAATTCGGCCTTTACAGAGCTTTTTCACGCTCAAACAGCAACATTAACACACTAAAGAAAGATGAACATGGAAAAAAGCATAATAAGAGCCCTTAAAAAAGCAAAGCACACGTCTGTTAAATTCCAGAAAGCATCACATACCTGTTTGACATTGTAGGCGAAAAGCACATACTTCATGTCTGGGCTTAAAGAGTATCTGGTGGCTTTAAAAGTGTCCTGGGAAAAACAAACAAACAAACAAAAGCTCACATAATCATTATTATTAATATTCCGCAGATTCTCTCTTGTTTTTGCATGTGTTCATAATTTCTTTGTATAACAGCTTGGTTAAAAATGACATGTTTCATTGCGTTATTATCATAAATAAAACAATCGACTGCAAGCACAACTACACAATATGACTACAAAATCTATTTTGAATAAAGGGTGACGTTGTCAATTTTCCTAGGCCGGACATCACTTTTGCCCACTACTATATAAATAAAGATTCACTCACAAATGTGACATTCTTCAGCACAATCTCCGTCTCGTTCGTGAGGATGTTGAACCTGATCACATGTCCATTGTGGTTTCTGTAGATAACCTCAGATTCTGACAAAAAGTAAAAAAAGGAGTTAGTTAATATCTCCTATCTGTGATAAAGAACAATATCTGCCAGTGGGGTCGAAAAAATCAACTTAATTCAAAGGGAAAACAAGATTATTTTTCTGACCCCATTGGCAGATATTCTCTCTCCCTTCTTTTCTGCTTTTCACCTGTGCTCTAGCTTGTGTCCTGATCTATCTTATACTTCAAACTGTGTCCAGTCCGGACAGATAAACAGGCTGAAAGTAAAGCAGGACTGCTCATCTGTTTCACGTTCAGTCATTCACATTTATGAGCTGCTTGACGGTTGTAAAGGTAAATTTCCGGTCTGAGACTCTTGCAGAGCTGCAGTGAGGAAAAGCAGACGACACACGTGAAACATAATAGACAAACACAAAAACCAGAACAAAAACACTGAAAGGATCTGGAGAACGGTGACCTATTCAAAGTCCGGATTTTGTTTTTGGGCTCTACTCATGCTTGAATTTCAAAAAACACCTTGCACCTTAAATGATTAAAACTTGAATGATGAAAACAAGCTAAAGTAAAGGAGATCTTTAAAAGGTCTATTGCTATCAGAAGGTTTCTGGATTGTCGAGCAAGCTATAGTCCATCTTAAGTCTGGATGTAGGGCTGCTAAAGGCCCATAAAACACTGCTAAATTATGCATAAACATCTGTTTAAAAGGCTCATTTTTCGGCTATGGCATTGTGCACTTGAAATAAATTCAAACAGCAGCAGATTTTACATTATTTGTACAATGTACATGTGTAAAAGGTGAACTCTAGAAAAAGTTTGTCCAGACGAATGGTGAGCTTTCAATAAAGCTTTGCTGCCTATTTATTAGGGCCCTATGAAATCAGTTTTATTTTTTCCTAAATTCCATTTTTTCCATTTAATTTTTTGGACTCGATTTTAATGGTTAAATTAAATTTTAATAATCAAAAAAGAATGTCTAATTAATTGAATTCTTAAAAGCAACAAATGTATTCATTAAAAAATTTATTTTTATGATTTTTTTGTTTTTTCAGAAATTTTAATTTTTCTGGCAATTAAATGAATGGATAACATTAATTTAATTCATCTTTTAATCATGAAATTTAACTTTTTTTAATCAAACAAAGTGCTGCATTACTGTTAAAATTAAAAATGAAAAACTGAGATTGTTCCTTAAAGGGTTAGTTCACCCAAAAATGAAAATTCAGTCATTTATTACTCATGTCGTTTCACACCCGTAAGACCTTCGTTAATCTTCAGAACACAAATTAAGATATTTTTGATGAAATCCGATGGCTCAGTGAGGCCTGCATAGCCAGCAATGACATTTCCTCTCTCAAGATCCATAAAGGTACTAAAAACATATTTAAATCAGTTCATGTGAGTACAGTGGTTCAATATTAATATTATAAAGCCACGAGAATATTTTTGGTGCGCCAAAAAAACCAAAATATCGACTTATTTAGTGATGGCCGATTTCAAAACACTGCTTCATGAAGCATCAGAGTACAAATGAATCAATGTATCAAATCATGGTTCGGATCGCATGTCAAACTGCCAAACTGCTGAAATCACATGACTTTGGCGCTCCGAACCACTGATTCGACACACTGATTCATAACGCTCTGAAGCTTCCTGAAGCAGTGTTTTGAAATCGGTCATCACTATACAAGTTGTTATTTTGTTTTGTTGGCACACCAAAAATATTCTCGTGACTTTATAATATTAATATTGAACCACTGTACTCACTGATTTAAATATGTTTTCAGTACATTAATGGATCTTGAGAGAGGAAATGTCATTGCTGGCTATGCAGGCCTCTCTGAGCCATCGGATTTCAACTAAAATATCTTAATTTGTGTTCCGAAGATGAATGAAGTTCTTACGGGTGTGGAACGGCATGAGGGTGAGTAATAAATGACAGAATTTTCATTTTTGGATTAACTAGCCCTTTAAAAATATAGTTTTAATAATTTATTATTATTATTTTTAAGTCTGTTAGTGTTAATATTATTATTACATTGAAACGTATCTAAATTCTACTGTACAACAGTAATATGTTTCTATCAAGTTAAATCGAACTTTTATTTTGACGGGTTGCCAAGAGCTTTGAGTTTCTGTGTGTTTATGATGATAGATTTTCTTAAAGCTGTAAAAAGCTGATGAAGTGACAGCTCTGGAGATGAATTTTGTGCGTTCATGTCCTCATATAGTGAGGCGACAGAGGATGAAAACACCGCGAGCATAACACGGGTGTGTGTGCGCGTGGTAAATGAAACCGCGCTTCTGTGCCATTAATTTCAGAGACACACAGACATGCGGGATTCATATTTAAATAGTCTTTTTGCAGTTTAATATTCACACACACTAGTCTATATCGTGATTTAATTTAAATGTACTGACCTGCTTTTAATTCATCAATCAAAAAAATCAACAAATTCCCTGACATTCCGAGTTATATAGTAAATTCCGTTTTTATGAATGGATTCCGCGATTCCGTCCGCGTATTCTGCATCGCGGAAATCGTAGGGCCCTACCTGACTAGAGAAAACAGAGAAAAAAAGGCTGTTATCTTCCCATTTGCCAAATAGGTAGGAAAGCTTCAACACCCATAATGCAGACCCAGTCTGCTATGGATACACTTGACCAGAGTCAAATACTGCCTTGCTTTAGTAGAAATACTTCTTAGCAAACTTTTAGTCACAATGGCATCGACTTGTATTGTTTCCAAGAGCAAGTATTCAAATGTTTAGTGGGAGTGAATTATTTTTGGTTTCCAGTGAAGGATCCAGCGCATTGTAGGCAGTCAATAAAGGCTGCAAAGAATCGTAAATTAAAAATTTATGAATCGAATCAGCGGTTCGGAGCGCCAAAATCACGTGATTTCAGCAGTTTAGCCGTTTGATAGGAGATCCAAGTCACTGATTCGACTCGTAAAGCTCCGAAGCAGTGTTTTGAAATCGGCCCATCACTATATTGTTGAAAAGTCTTTATTTAGTTTTTTTTTGGCACACAAAAAGTATTCTCATCGCTTTAAATATTAAGGTAGAACCACTGAACTCACATGAACTGATTTAAATATGTTTTTAGTAACTTTATGGATCTTGAGAGAGGAAATGTCATTGCTGTGAATGGAGGCCTCACTGAGCCATCGGATTTCATCAAAAATATCTTAATTTGTGTTCCGAAGATGCCTTACGGGTGTGGAGCGACATGAGGGTGAGTAATAAATGACATTATTTTTATTTTTGGGTGAACTAACCCTTTAAATGTTCATGTGATAAGCCATATTTGAGGTCGATGAATGATGAATGATAGACAAATGTTTGGATTTCCTGCCGTTAACGATTCCTGCCATGATTTTGCAACTTCCTGTGGAGTTTTCTTCTTCGACTATCCGCCTAATACCAGTTTTGGTCGACTAAGTCTCTTCTCAGTTTGTCAACAACTAGCCCTGCTATTAGATCTCCCGCTGTATATGATGTCATCAGTACTAATCAAAAAGCAGTAAAGCTGAGAAAGTGTAAAATCAATCACTGCTCTCAACTGGAAAACGTTCAGAGAAATGCTGCAATGAAATATTCATTCTCTTGTACTCTGCAGATGTGACTCTGTGGGTCATGCGCTGTACGTACATACAAGCGCTCGCTAGAGGACGATCTACACATAGATGCTCGGCTCGGCTCTCAGGGTTACATCAGCTGCATCGCGTCCGTGTCTGAGACAAACTGAAGAGCAGCGTTTGTCTGGAGTGACTGCAGGACTCTGATAAGCATGGGTCTGTCAAGCTGAAGGATTCACTGCATCACACACACACAAACAAACACACACTGAAATATTCATGCTGCTGCTGCTGCCAGTGTAAGACCCGAGTGCTCCTTCCCTCTTCCTGTTACCATAGCAACTACCACATCTACTGCTCAGACACATCCACACACACACACACCACACACACAACGCCAATGCCTGTGATGCCCGATATGACAAAAATATTTGGGCAAAAACAGTCATAGATGGTATTCAAGGATCTGAAAGGTCAAGCTCTCACATCATGTGCAACTGTATATTAATTTCCTACAGGCTGGCCAAACTAGTCCTTGTCTCACTGATTCTTATGATGCAGGAAATAATATTTGTCTCTTTGATCAGAAATTAGCTCTAACAGGAAGATGCATGACGTTAAACTGACACACTCTCCACTTACAGCCTCTATATTAGCCTACATTTGATCACCCCATTACAACAGACTGTGAAGTTTAGCAGAGGCTCGCTTACATAAGGCTCCTGACAGCAAAATGTAAATATTTGCATGACTTTTTATCATTTACAGATGGAGAATATACCTGTGAAATGTACGTTATGCACTGAGGAAAACCACATCTCATTTATCTCTCAGAGCATCTGACAGGGCAAACCGCGTTAAACTGTGCACATTAACTATATCTTACCAGTTATTTTGAAGCCCTTAATATAAGTGTGTCTCATGTATAGGACAAATTGGATTATGCACTTCCCTCACAGCAGCTCACTCTGTGTCCTCCGCAATTTTTCAGATGTGCTTGTAATATCAAGCTACTGTATACTGATACGAACAGTACTGCCCCATTTTATATGGTTTATAAAAATATATCGACATTGTACAAACTCGATATACCGCCTAGTATTGATGCATGATATATCGGCCACCATATTGGATATATTCATTTTTAATGTTATCGTTATCAACCCGATAAGAAAATTTGGCCGATAAATATGTAAAAGAAGATAAATAATGAATTATTTCCTTAATATAATGAATTATTTTCAGCTGAGATACTTCAGATGTCCACTTTTCGCAATTATAGTTTTAAATTGCTTGAAATATGATTGAAATCACTCCAAAAAGGAAAATACGGTTAAGTGCAACATGTGCAGCACAAGTCTGTCATATAGACTACATAATATTATAATGGGAACATTATAATTGTGTGTTTGGGACATGGCTTTTAATGGTGAGACTTTTGTTTTTGTAATCAGGCTCTCAAAAATTACATAAAATTTGGATTTAGATTTATCGGCCAATATATCAGTTATCGGCTTTCAAATATAAAGAATTATCGGTTATCGGTATCGGCCAAAATCGGTGCATCCCTACCGCCCGGCCCTAACAACCTCACTGTGCTGTGATAAATAAGGAAAATTTAAAAATGTTTAGTGTTTGCTTTCTGTAAAACACTAAACATGATATTAACATGACATATTAATATTCCCACAATCAGTTCAACTGACGGCACAATCTGAACTGCACATAAAAAGGGTCAGAGCTGCTGAAATTTGCATGCACAATTCGACTGTACTGCAAAAAATGATTTTCTTTCTTAGATATTTGTACAGGACAAAAATACTGAGAAAAAACTTTTTTGCAGTGTGGTTGTTCAGGTTGGTGCTTTCATTTGCCACTGTATTTGATTTTCTTTGTAAGATATTTGTACTGGAAAACAAGACAAAAATACTAAACATTCTTAAAGAGGACATAATATTATGAAAATCAGACCTTTTCCATGTTTAAGTGCTATAATCGGGTCCCCGGTGCATCTACCAACCCAGAAAACGTGAAAAGGACAACCCAGTAACTTTGTTTTGGCAACTTTTTGTCTGCACGCATGTGAAAAAACTCAGATTTGCTCAGATTTCTCTCCCCTAGTGACATAGGAAGGAGATCTTATTATAATATTACCTTGTTGAGCTGTTAAAGCTCCGCCCTCTTCTGGAAAGGGGGCGGGAGCAGCAGCTCATTTGCATTTAAAGGGACACACACAAAAACGGCGTGTTTTTGCTCACACCCAAATAGAGGCAAATTTGACAAGCTATAATAAATGATCTGTGGGGGATTTTGAGCTGAAACTTCACACACACATTCTGGAGACACCAGAGACTGATATTAAATCTTGTGAAAGGGGCGTTATAGGTCCCCTTTAAATCAAGACACACTTGAGAGACAAAATGACAAGATATTAAGTCTTGTTTTCTGAAAAATGTGTTAAAATGAAGTGAGTTTATGCTTAAAACAAGTACAAATATCTGCCGGTGGGGTCAGAAAAATAAACTTGTTTTAAGCATAAATATTTTAACACATATTTGAGAAAACAAGACTTAATATCTTAAGTCATTTTGCCTCTCAAGTAAATGTCTTGATTTAAGAATGTTTAGTATTTTTGTCTTGTTTTCCAGTACAAACATCTAAGAAAGAAAATCAATTTTTTGCAGTGAAGCTTTACGTGTCAGTCAGATGTTTTCCTCTTACTCAAGCTGGCAGTTTTATAATGTTTATCTGCGGTAATGATCAATCATCATCTGTGATCAGCTGTTCTTAAGAGCACATGATGGTGTACAGATGATTAATGAATGAGAACCATTAGGGATTAATGATGCGTGTGGATTTAGGGTCATATTGTCTTACCGTTGATCCAAAGAGCTTCAGGGTCGTGCACATAGAAATCTGTACTGAAGAGATCCTCCACCGTCAACTTGGTGTCACTACCTGGTAGCGTATCCACTGTCACACACAAACAGACAGACAAGAGTGTCACGATCAGTAATGGAGCTGCTGAAGGCCACAGGTGTCACGCATTACGTAACAAACAGCAGATTCACTAACACTCAGAATCAAGACTTTAGCAATGCAAACGTTTGGTAACACTTTATTTCAATAGTCCACTTTAGTCAATCTACTGACTATAAGCAACTAAGTAGATCAACAACTCACAGCATGTTAAAGCCTATAGAATCCAGTTAGAATGACCCTAAAATTCAAGATATCAAGGCAAAAGTGCCGCTGAATGAGTTGTCGTCTCATATTTATATCATATGATATAGTTAAGTAATATCACAAGTGCTGTTTTTGTCCTGAGTAGCAAATGTGAAGTGCAAATGTGATACTGATTTTAAACAACAGTTCAACAAAGTTAATATTGTGTTATTTTAGACACAATATTGTCTGTTTTTGCTCAAATTTGCCAATGAAAATATTACCTATAAAGCCAGAGCAGAACTGTTGTGCGTCTCCGAGCAACACACAACATTTTTTCTGAATGAATCCGCGTTTTGAGCGATTCAGTTGGGTGAATCAATGATTCAATGACTCATTCATAAAGTGAGCCATTTACTTCATTCCTGAATGAATCAGCTGTTTGAATGAATCGAATGAATGAATGACTCAAGGACTTACTCTTTTAGACATTTACCACCACCTACTGGCAGTTTTAGCTTGTTATTTAGAGTATCATTAAAAAAAAAAAACATTTTCATATTAATAAAAACCCATTAAAGGTATAGTTCGCCCCGAAAATGAAAATTCTGTCATCATTTACTCACCCTCATGGCCTCATGGTCATTGTAGCCTAAAAGTTTGTGTAATAATAAATGCTATGTTGAATCAAATAAAACTTTTCTAAAGCTACTTTTTGTAATGTCTCTTTGATGCTTTTCTTATTTAACATAATAATGACTTTAAATGATCTTTGGGGATAATTTCTCAGCCAAATTTGATGTCAGATTAATTTGTAATGAATTAGATTAACTAATCGCTACATCATGTAATTAATTAGATTAAAAATGTTAATCGCTTGACAGCCGTATGTTATATATTTTGTAGTCATATGCTTGGAGTCGATTGTTTTATTTGTGATAACGCAATGAAACATGACAAATTGTGCCAACATCATTTTTATCTAGACCAACCAACCAAATATTAATAACTGATTATGCTCCTGTAAGCTTTTTGTTTTCCTATGCATGTTTTTGCATAGTGAAATAAAGCCTGTAGGTTTTGCCTCACATTTAAAATATTTAAAAAATATCATATTTTGATGGTTTAATCAAACTTCACCTTTGAACATCACCTTTGGCCACTACTGTAGATGTCAACAAACGCTCATTGGAGTATTAGTAGACTGCTGGTTAGGGTTCGGGTTAGAATAAGTTGGCATGCACTTGCAAAGTTACTTATAGTTAGTAGAATGTCTAAAGTAGACTATTAAAATGAAGTGTTACCAAAAGATTGCAAGTTTCCAGGTGGAACTGGAGCACTCCAATGAATGATGATGATGATGAAATTCATCATTATGGGTTTGCTGTACCTGGAGTGAGGAGGATCACAGACATGGTGATGAGAGAACAGACCACCAGAATGACCAGCAGAGCGATCGCAATCCCCTTCCAGTTCCTCTGAGGAGGACTCATGCCTCCCAGATCCTTCAGGAAAGAGAAACAGACACGTTATTTCTTCAGCTGCTACAGAAATCATAGCAAAAATAATGTTGAGGGTTTAACGTTTAGTAATGCTATACTTTCCGGGTTTGAACAATGTAAGGCTGAACACATTTACTGACAATCCTCATTTTGGCTGCGTGAGATTCTCCAGCTTTGTTGTTGTTGAGCTGTTAAAGCTCCGCCCTCTTCTGGAAAGGGGGCGGGAGCAGCAGCTCATTTGCATTTAAAGGGACACACACAAAAACGGCGTGTTTTTGCTCACACCCAAATAGGGGCAAATATGTAATAAATGATCTGTGGGGGATTTTGAACTGAAACTTCACAGACACATTCTGGAGACACCAGAGATTTCTTGTAAAACGGCATTATAGGTCCTCTTTAAACTAGTTGAATTGGAGTCACGGGTTTCTGTCTAATGGATCAAGGCCTTTTGCTCCAACGCTTTAGTGCTTGTTCTGAAAAGCAGCTGTGGAGACATCATTCATCTTCTCTCCTGCTGTGTTCTGTCAACAAGTTACTTCAAACCTTTACCTTCACAAAGGTCTAGAAACGCTGGCTGTACAGGTACCGCTGAACCTGATTTAACCTGTTAACCATGAACCCCTTTTTGAGCACAGATCTGAACTTAAATGGTTATAAATCATGAATGCTTTGGAATACAGACGTAAGGTTAATCTCTTTTTAAAGAAGACTCTTAGCTGATTATTGCAAAGTGAAAGCATCTTCACAAAATGAAATTGTAAAAGAAGTTACAGAAGTTTAACCCTCATGTTGTTTTGGGGTCATTTCAACCTAGAGAGGATTTTATTTTTCCCAAAAATGCTAGTTAACGTTAAATTGCAATGGACTTAAACTTACTGACTTTACTGACCCAGGGTATAAGTACTTACCCAGATTTTTTTTTAGATTTTTTGTAACCCCCACCCCCATACACACACACCTTTTTACACTCGTGGTGTTCCCGGTCAAATGCACAGCCAACAAAAAACTGCTTATAAATCTCTCATTACTCTATATTATCACCAAATATCGGATTCAATCTTTTTAACAACTTGTTTTCTTTCAATTAGCACAATTTCTGACCAAAATAAGCCCAATAAATGTATGGGTTATTTTGGAAATATTAAATAAAATTAAAAAGTATTCTGCACAATTTATCACACTAGTGTGCTTTAATGTTTAACCAGGAAGTTTGTTTTGAAATGCTTTTATCTTCACTCTAAAAAATAAAACATGGGTTCAACAAAAAAAAAAATATGTTAACGTTTTCCACTAGAATTTTTAACTTAAGCCAACTGGGAGAATTAATTCAAAGTAATATTTTGAGTTGATCCAACATAACGTTTTAAGTAAGGTGAAGACGTTTTTTTGCCACAATAAAAACACATTTCTAAGTAACATGAACTTAATAATTGTCAACATGAATGCATCTATTTAAGTAGATTCAACATAATGTTTTAAGTAAGGTGAAGACGCTTTTTGGACACAATAAAACGCATTTCTAAGTAACATGAACTTACCATGCTCCTCTTGTCACCTTGATGGTAAATCTCCAAAAACCCACATTAACAGAAACTCTTCTAAATTGGCATAACAAAACACTAATTACTGCTAAATCTCCTTTACCATTAATCTTGTGCAAAAAACATTATATAACACTTAATTTTAGCATTTACTCTCCCTTTCAAGTGCCATGGGCAAAGCATGATGGGAAATATAAATCCCAGCCCAGTTTCACTTAACTTAAGTGCGTCTAAATTAAAAGAAGTGTTCATACAACTCAAAACAATGAAACACGTTTACACGTCATCAGATTGTATTTTACATTAACAGAACTTAAAATTAAATACATTTTTGATTAACTGAAAATGTTAAACTATGACAAGTCATGATAGTATATCGAATCAATAGGCATAATTTGTGTGTCATCCAAGCTCAATAAAATAACAATTACAAGTAAAAAGTCTAACAGCATTTCAGAACTTGATTTTTTATTTCACAACAATATATATATATATATATATATATATATATATATATATATTTAAGTAATGACTAAAGGTCCCCTGAATTAGTTTTTAGAGTGTTGTACAAAATGGCATAAAAGTCATACTTGTGGTGTTACCGGTCAAAAATGACCGGCCTACAAAATATAGCTTTTAAATCTCTCGTTATGCTATAATATCCTCAAATATTGGATTCAATCTTTTTTTTTGTCAACTTACCATTTTGTACAAAATAAAAGCATTTCAAAACAAACTTCCTGGTTAAATATTAAAGCACACTAATGTGATAAACAGTGCAAATCTTTCCCATATTTTGTTGAATATTGACAAATTGATCCACAAATAATGCTTTTTTCACTCAAAAATGGATGTGCATAAGCTCAGATCAATGAGGCCTACGATCAATCAGTTCCAAAAAAGAAATGCAAAACCTGTCCTAATTAAAAGAAAATAAGTTGACAAAAAGATTGAATCCAATACTTGGTGATAATACAGCATATTTTTAAAAAATTTTAAAAGTCTGGTCATTTTTGACTGGGAACACAAAAGGTGTTACAGGGTTTTCAACACAGCACAAGGGTTAAGTTTACAGTAAAACAAATGTACTAAACTAAAAAAAAATATTTTATACAAAATATCAAATTTGAAGTTGATATCAGAAACTGAGCAGGTAAAAGATTTTAAAGTACTGTTTAAACGGTTTTCATCAGTATGAAATTGGAGTGTTTAAGCTTTCGACCGATAGGCTACCTAATTTATGATGATTGCTAAATTATGTGATAGAGAAAAAAGGCAATAAAAAGTGCATTACTGATACTGAAGTGCATCAGATCTTGTACATTATGTCTTCAGTCACAGACAATCGCTCTCCTTTCAGACTATCATAAATCATATAAACACTGTCAATGTCAAAAGACTTGTGTTCTCATATACATGCAAAGACTTTTAACTCTTTTCATGTATAACATTATAACTCTCAATCTCTGCAAAGCCACTCTCGGTGATTGAATCTAGTTATTTTTATGAGGGAAGGGTTTCAAAACGTTTAAACAAAGTGATATGCTGAAACAGATTTGAAGAATGATTTGGCATTAGCTGCGAATTTAGCTGATGGCAATAATACAAATATAAAATGAAGAACTCATTAAACCTAAGGTGTGAGCATCTGTACACGTGTATAAAGACACGTGAGTATGCGGCGCTATTTTTGGCGAGGCGACACGTGTAATGGCTGCTTGCTTTGACCTCGCTGAGGGCACATTTAGGACGGTCACAGGGACGAACTGATTCACCCAATCATCATTCATCTTTCAAATAAGCGGCGGCCCACAGGTTCGTACGCTTGATGTCACTTGCATTCCCTCACACGCCATGAAACACGATAATCGATAGTGTTTACTAATGCAGCAGAGGACAGAAAACACGTGTGAACACTCAAAATCCATAAATGCAATAAACTGCAAGTCCATGTAAGCAAATGTCAGCAATGTCATTGTGCAAATTATTTTTAGCATGCATGTATAACTGAAAGGTCTGGACAATGTCAGAATTATAAAACGGACAAAACAACATCTGGCCTCTGAAAACCTCTAGAATCTATTCCAACTAGAGGTGGGCAATATGACCAGAATTTTATATCACGATAGGAGTAATTTTACTTCACATAACGTAGGGCTGCTCGATTATGGCAAAAAATCATAATCACGATTATTTTGGTCAATACTGAAAACACGATTATTTAACACGATTATTGGTGGGTGATATGATCAAAGTATTATTTCATGATATGAGTCATTTTAAATGTCAGTGAAATTTCACAATTATCAATACTTCAGCAAAAACTATTACTAGGTTAATGTAAGTAAAAAGTCCTCAAAACAGCTACAGAAGACAATAAACAGCCAACAATTAAATAAGAACAAAGAAACTAATACAAATTAAATAAACAGTGCTTTAGGTTTTCAGATAGATGTACTAACTGTGGTATTTAGATAAGTAATACCCAACAGAAATTGAATAAAGTATTCAAATGTAAAATAACTGCTGCATACATTAAATATAGACTAATTCTTATTTAAAACTAAAAAAAGTTATTCATTCAAGAGCAGTGAGTGATTTTATCTTTGTCTTTTCTTGTTAGATTAACAATGACTTTAGCAATCATTAATGTTAGCTGCTGTCCCTTTAAGAGTTGCACAGACCCAACATAGGCTTACTGTTATGCTGCCTTCACGAGGTCTCGGAATTATGGTAAATATGAGTTTCCTAGGTAAAAATTGCACCTGAACACCCTTTCATTTCGCAACATGAATGCGATGAGCTCGTAATCACGACTTCAGAAGTGGTGCAGAAGAAGGCAGCAATACACACGCGCACTTTCTCAGTGTACACTTAAGAAATAACCGACTGCATTTACGAGGATACTTGCCAAAATGGCATTTGTTGGCTATTTGACTGTTTAGGCACGTATCTGAAGCCCTTATTTATCTCGGAGCAGGCGCACAGGTGGCTGCCTAGGGAACAGCATCCGTTTTGCGGCTTAATGCGCTTTTAATTGCACGGTTTATATTTAATATCAAGCACATCCCGAAGTTTAGCAACAGTAGACTGCATTTTACATCCCTCTCTTATTTGGCTGATTTGGATGTTAAGTTTGGGTTAGAGAGGAATTTTTATTCACCACTGTGAAGGAAAGAAGGTGTTCTGAACGGAATGCAGCAGCGGTACAGTAATCGTTTTACCTCAATTATCTTGTTTTCATAATCGTTGGAAGCCAAAATCGAAATTGAAATCGAAAATACGATTAATTGCACAGCCCTACGGTAACGAAATATATTATGATATAGTTACTGTTACTTTAAAGGATTAGTTCACTTCAGAATTCAAATTTTCTGATAATTTACTCACCCCCACATCATCTAAGATGTTTACGTCTTTATTTCTTCAGTCGAAAAGAAATTAAGTTTTTTTCTGGAAGAAAATGAGATGGAGTTTTTCGCCCTACCGCGGTACTTCCACCTACGTCACGCGTGATCTTTCCAACGTGGTTACATAATGCGTGGAGCATCGCAGAGCAGTGCAAGACGAGCATTTGTGGTTAAAAAGTATATAATTTTTATTTTTTTTAGAAAATGGCCGATGGTTCCTCTAGATAAGACTCTTATTTCTCGTCTGGGATCATGTAGAGCTCTTTGAAGCTGCACTGAAACTGACATTTGGACCTTCAACCCGTTGAACCCCAGTGAAGTCCACTATATGGAGAAAAATCCTGGAATGTTTTCCTCTTAATTTCTTTTCGACTGAAGAAAGAATGACATGAACATCTTGGATGACATGGGGGTGAGTAAATTATCAGGAAATTTTAATTCTGAAGTGAACTAATCCTTTAAAGTTATATCAACATTTTTGATACCATTGAAACTTCATAATTCTTGTCACCAATTTAAATATCACAAAAAAAAAACTAATGCTAGTCTAACTAACATAAGTAAATAAAACTCTCAAGCTTATTGAAGACATGAAAACAGTCTGCATTTTGACACATAAGTGTGTGTATTTGACCGTTTACCATTTTAAAGCCCAACATGGCGCCAAAATGAACTCTGTATGAGCAGCGGCTTTATGTGTGCGTGTTTTATGTGTGTGCAGTCAGAAACCGTCTCTCAGACAGCGTGCACTTATACTGAATTAGTTCTCTTTTGCTGCTTATATGAAGCACCAGAAACACTGTACTGGAACATTTTCTCTCACTGATGAAAGCTAATGGTTAATGGCTTATATACACACACAAACACACACGATTTTGAATGGAAACAATGCATTTATATAGTTTGCTCACATCAGTTTTTTTGAGTGTGTTGATATTTTCTTCATCTATCCATCAAACCAATAAGATTTGATCTTAGGGTCACATGCAGTGTTGCCAACTTAACAATTTTGTCATTAGATTAGTGACTTTTCAGTCCCCTGCAGCAACTTTTTGTAGGGTTCTTTAATGAATAGAAAGTTCAAAAGAATAGCATTTATTTGTAATACAAATCTTTTAGAAAATTATGTCTTTACTGTCACTTTTGATCAATTTACTTACTGATCCCAAACCTTTGAACGGTAGTGTATATGTATACATATATCAAACCATAAACATGACTATGCTTCAGATTTCTACAGTAATGATTGCACAGCCATAACCCAGTAATGAACTACATCATTATATCATATCCCGGCACACAGACACTGAACTACAGTGACATTTCTCCAAGCGCAGTGCTGTTTTTAGAGTGCATTTTTATGGTTCCCTGCATCTGACATCGCAATGTCATTGTGTGCATTCATTTTCAATATAGAGAATAGAGAAACTAATACACAAACAATTATTTATAATGAATCTAATAACATTGCACCGTGAATGTGATAGTCATGTTTGTGAAGGCATCATAATGTCAAATACATTCAACTGAAGGCTGAGAGGTCGAACGCATCAGGTAAGGATAAAGAAACAGATCTTTTGGCCGGCACTAAATATCATCTGATATTTACAAATGTTGCAATATTAATAATATGCTATTGTCAACAAATGTTTTGATGGCATATTCATTGTGTTTTCATTAGCCGTGTCTAGTCATCTCTGCAGTTTAAGCTGGTATAGGAGAAAGCAAAAAAACACACACACATAACCTTATCCATGAAAAGTCCCTAATGAGGACACACCTGCCTTACAGGGAATAATTCACTTAAAAAATAACATTTTGCCATCATTTACTCTCCCTCGTGTTATTTTAAACTCGTATGATTTTCTTTCTTCTGTGGTCCACATAAGTGGATATTCTAAGAACGTTTCATCTGTTTTTGTGCATAAAACTCCAAAAACTACATAAACAGAGAAAGTGATCCATACAACTCCAGGAGTTTAATCCGAGTCCTAGGCGTTCTTTCAGACAAACACAATCAGAGATATTTTAAAAAATATCCTTGCATTTCCAAGATTTATAATGGTAGTGAATGGGGGGCGAGATTTTGAATCCCAAAAAAGTGCATTCATCCATCATAAAAATAATCCATACGGCTCCAGGGGTTAATAAGGCCTTCTAAAGCTAAGTTATTGGGTTTTTGAAGAAAAATATCCATACTTAAAACTTTATAAACTAAAATAACACGTTTCCGGCAGACGACCGTACTCATACTGCGCAAGTCGACTTGCGCCATAAAAGTAACGCCCTAACACGATGTATGACACAGGATGTAGGAGTAGCGTAAGCTTAGACATCTCTCGCAATTTACAAAACCCCATTCACTTTGCTTCAGAAGGCCTTTATTAACCCCCTGGAGCCGTATGGATTATTTTTATGATGGATGGATGCAGTTTTTTGGGCTTCAAAATCTCGCCCCCCATTCACTCCCATTATAAAGCTTGGAAGAGCGAGAATATTTTTAAAGGGATAGTTCACCCAAAAATGAAAATTTGATGTTTATCTGCTTGCCCCCAGGGCATCCAAGATGTAGGTGACTTTGTTTCTTCAGTAGAACACAAATGATGATTTTTAACTCCAACCGTTGCCGTCTGTCAGTCTATAATGCATGTCAATGGGAACTCCATCTATAAGAGTCAAAAAAACATGCACCGACAAATCCAAATTAAACTGATCGTTTCATGTCTCAGGACATCAATGTGTCGTCACGAGCCGCAGGGTTTCATTTGGATTTGTCTGTGCATGTTTTTTTGACTCTTATAGACGGAGTTCCCATTGACATGCATTATGCAACTGACAGACAGCAACGGTTGGAGTTAAAAATCATCATTTGTGTTCTACTGAAGAAACAAAGTCACCTACATCTTAGATGCCCTGGGGGTAAGCAGATAAACATCAAATTTTCATTTTTGGGTGAACTATCCCTTTAAATATTTCTGATTGTGTTCATCTGAAAGAGGATAGTCATATACATCTAGGATGGTTTGAGGGTGAGTAAATCAAGGGATAATTTTCATTTTTGGGTAAACTATCCCTTTAAGGCCCATTTACACCATGGAGGATAACTATAACTACAAAGTTTTAATAATCAAACTAATTTAATAAAAATAAGTTCACATCACAACTACAACAAAAATGACAGTGAGGAACTATATTGGTGGAATCACTTTTTTTTTTCAAATGATGACTGATAAAAACATTGACAGCCAATCAGAATCCATCCTGCTTTAAAGAGCTCGAGCATTTAAAGAGACAGACGCCAAAACAGCAGTGCAATATTGCCTGCTGGAGAGGACACTAATATTTACAGTGCTTCCCACGCATAGACTTTACTTGGGCGGGCCGCCCACGTATAATAACAGCCGCCCAAGTATATTTGGAGACACATTTTTGCTTTTATTATTTTTATCCTCTTATACTTTTATATTCGCGCAAGATAATGAAACCATCCGCGATCGAATAGCTAGTCGTTTCGTACCTGCTCGTTATGTGTGCGTCAGAACTGTCCCGCTAACATTCCCACGGGCGCTGCATTTTGCAAAGTCACAAGGCGGCGCTGTTGCGTGTTCTACAAGCTCGCGCAACAGTGCCTCAGACTCTATGTTCAGACTGCTTCAAAATGATTCTCAATCAATGAAAAGCGCAGATTTATGCCAAGCGATTGCTAATGAACTTAATGAAGTTAATGAATTATTACAATGTCTACTTCATGGCCTTTATATAAAATATTTTAGACGATTGTAAGAATCTGAAGGATCAGCCTGCAATTGTACAGACATTTCAAAATAAGAGTACCTGTGTATTTAGGGCTTGTTTATAATTAAAAGTCACATGCAAAGTTTTTTCTTTTTCTTTTGGGCATTATTGGTATTTTGGTTACACAATAAATTGTATGTAATTTGATTTCCATTGAATTCATGGTAAATTATTGTAGTCTCCCCCACAGGAAGAAAAGACTAAGAGCTTTATTTGACACATATATTATTCATTTTATAAATTTTACTAGTAAAATCTGTCCCATTCACTGAGAGAGACACTATATGACAGCAAGGAGACCATAGGAAAAGGTGAACCATTTAAATGCTGTAATTTTGCATAATTTACAATGCATAATATTAGTATGTAATTAAATGTAATATGCTATGTAATTAAAATTAATTTCAATAAATAAAATACTGTTACAAATCACACATTATTTTTTTGTCACATGTAGTAGATCATTTTTGTGCCGTGGGTAATAGGAGGATTTTTCGCCCGGCTACCACCGCAAGTATATTTCAAACCTGTGGGAAGCACTGATTTATCATTATAGTTATGGTTCTTAGTGTGAATGGGCCTTTACCCTAACAGATATGTGACACTTGGTCCATTAAAACTTCATTTAGAGGGTGGTGAAATATTACTTTGGATTTAAGAGAAATAGACTGGTTAAGTCTAAGTGTGTACTTGTGAGACTAGGCTTTGTGCCAGTATAGAGGAACCATTTTCATGCAGATTTTTTCCACTGTGGCTTGAGACACGTGACCAAAAGCTCAAATCATAATAATCAGGACATGCTCATCATTGGCTGAAGGGTGAATGTTCGTCACCGGTGTGAAAAGCACCAAAAGAATGCATTATTTCTATTCAAAATCTTGTTTGCTCTGAACATTCGTGTTCAGAGCCTTTACAGTTGCCTCTACCAGTCAATCATTCTAATAAATGCCACATTCTCTAGATTAAAAACCATATAATAAAAGCAACCATTAATTGAGATGTGCATCTGAAGGCCAGCTGTGAAAATGAAGGCTAAAAAGCATTTAATATTTTTTTAATAGTTTTTTTACAATTATAACATCAGCACTGAACTGAATGAACTGTTTTAACATTTTTTAAATACTGTAATTCCTGCAATTTCACTCCTTGCATACAAAACAAAACACTTCTGAAAGCGTGCAAAAAATAAAAAAAATATAGTGCATTCTCACTTTAAAGTGTCTTTTTTAAATAAAATCTTTGATCAGGTAAACAAACAGGTAATGCATATAGCATGTAAAAATACTTCTAACAAATACAAAAAGCATAAAACATTCTAAACTACCTTAATAAAAACAAAACAAAAAACAAAACGCATTATTACTTTAGTGGTTTAATAATCCCAGTTGCATCTTTTCATTTATAACAATAGCATATTAACAAGAGGCAAAATTAATTTACAAAGTCTAATGTTTTCAAATTAGAAAGTAAAGAAATGACAGGGGAGTCTATCAACTCCCCAAATATAAACATAAATATAAGCATTCGTTTTAAACTACAGTTTTATGTGTTGGTTGATATATAAGGATGGAAGGGAATGGAACAGCTGGAATATTCACTGCAATACGCACATGTTACGCATACATTTGCTGGAATACACAGAAAAAATAAACAAAACCGCGAATACATCATCTGGCAAGTTATCTGAATTATTAATAATGTTTTTGTCGGTCTAGATTGTTATGTTAAATAAAATTTATTAATGAAGGGAGGCAAGCTATTTTACTTTTGACAGCATTGTTGACTCCTCTCCCTTCAGACACAATACTTTAATGGTGGTCTTGCGTGCGATTCTCAAAACGCCCACAATATGGCGCCATTTATCGGTTAATCCGATATTGAAAAACGACACCCGATTATGGGGCAATGATTAAAGGCCCACTGAAGTGCCTTGGAACGAGCAGCGTTATTCAATGTGTTGACGTAATTTCCACTGAAACAGGAAGACAGGGCAGGACATATCAAACAGCTCCTCTCCTTTTTAAAAATAGCCAATAGCATTTTGTTTATATCACAGCATATTTACACTGTATTAAAGGTGCAATATGTAATATTTTCTGTCCGCTAGAAGCCTATTCAAAACAAAGGCGTAGCTTAATGATGCCAAGTTTGAGCGCTGAATCTTGGGACATGTGGTCTTCACCTCAACAGCCGGTGGAAAAGAATCGGAATAGGACTCGGGAAGAAATCATATTCATGGATGCGATTATTAACGTTACTGTAGTATGAAGCAGAGCAGGAGCGAGTGTTGTGGAGCTGAACGAGGAGCTGGAGCGATTGATCAACACACGCCTCACGAGCAGCGGGACTTTTATTATGACAGTCGCCGGCGCCGCTTCCGCTTTTCCGGTCATGAGTATGAGGTAACGCAGCTCTGTTTATCATATTAGATACATTTGAGAGTGTTGAAAATGATGTTATAACGTTACTCTGTGCGTTCGCTCGGCGGCTGCTGTGAGACACTGTTACACACTGCAGTAAGATAGATCGATTTTACAATATCATATTAAATGCTGGATGGCTTGTGTTGATAAATGGCATGCAATTAATTCTTTTAAAAAAAGAGAAAATGCTGTATTACTGTTATTAAAAATAAAGCTGCATCTGATTATGCTATGTTAGCTATTTGACAAAATAGTGTTTTTCTCTGAGGCATGGTAAAGCATGAGACTCGCAAAAAAAAAAAAAAATTAGATTTAAACAATAAGACTAAACGTGTTGAGCTATATAACAATAATTAGTTTTCTGTCTATAAATATATCAAAACAGTTGTTCCTTGTCTATTAAAACATGTAAATATTAAAGCGTCTTTGGTGTTTCCATGGTTTCTACAAAATAAACCGGAAACCGAGGGTAACGCGGGTATGACGCAATTGACAGGCGACTCCTCACACGTCCCGGAGCCTTGGTTAAAATTGCAATTTTCTCACGATTTACAAATAGTTGCAAACATTTGGGATATTGTAAGTACTCAAGTGAACAAAATATATTACACTGGCGTAGTGGTTTTTGGATATTTTACTGCAAAATTCTTACATATTGCACCTTTAATCATTCCCTGTCCCCTATATAGTGATAAAAGTGATTTTAGCTTCAGCTTCAGCGTCTATTTGGGGGCGGAAAAAAAGATGTAGGTAAGAGTAGAGCTGTAAGAGCTGTGCATGTAAACCTTTGTCCCCCGAACTCAAGAGGTGCTCTAGCGACTGATGCTAAAGACTGCAGTCTTTAGCCTCCTTGTTAGAAAGCCCGACTCCCATGCCGGCAGACCCGGGTTCGAGTCCCGCTTAGAGCGGGCAGTTCTAACAGTAACACTGTGTCTACACCAGACGCGACTTTTATCGTGTTGCATCGCGCCGCAACAGCTAAAATCCACAGAACAGTCCACACAAAACAAGAAAAACAAACAGTGACGCCAGTGAACATAAACGAAACCTCGATGACAAAAGCAGAAACCAACTCGGTATAAATAGACAGACACTAATAACATAAATCAAGACAGCTGGGTGCAGTGAAGTGATAATGAGTCCGGGAAGTGGGTTATGGGAAATGAAGTCCAAAAGTGGTGAGGCAATAGTCCGGGTTGGTGATCCGAACTGGTGATCATGACACTGTCGGGAATTTGTCGTGTTGCGCCGCATCCAGCGTAGACAATATCACGGATTATAATGGGTTCTGTTGTCTTTTGACACGTCGCGCCACTCGCGTCCGGTGTAGACACGGTGTTTATATCATGCAATTCTGACTTCATATTTCACAATTCTGACTTATTTCACAATTCTGACTTTATATCACACAATTCCTACTTTATAACATGATTGTGAGTTTATATCATGCAATTCTGACTTCATATTTCACAATTCTGACTTCATATCACACAATTCCTACTTTATAACACAATTGTGAGTTTATATCATGCAATTCTGACTTTATATTTCACAATTCTGGACAACAACAACAACAAGATTTTCCAGGACATTTTACATTTTCTCTAATTTTCCATGTGTTTTCCAGGACTGGAAAGTTTGTCATCAATTTTCCAGGTTTTCCAGGACAAGTGGGAAACCTGCTTTAAATATCCGGAAATATATCGGTAAAACTGATTATCGGTCGATCTCTAAAGTTGAATTGCAGGTACTGTAAGCTACATCAAACTACTCAGACGATGTCTTTCTGTTTCAAAACGTTGCATGAACTTGCGAGAGAGGCTACAGAGACACCAGCGACCGCTCTGAAGATGCTACTGGTGGACTCTCACAGCACAGGTGTCAAACACAAACAACCTGCAGCAAACGCTTCTGCATGACTGCCTCATATCACAGCTGAAACTCGCTCCTCATGTCAACAGTGGATTTCAGCTCCTTATTTGGGGTTACAAATATTTCCTAATGTACTATACGTGGAAATGAGGTTTCAAACTAAAACCTTTAACACTTTATGCGACAACTACCACAAATCTGTTCCAGTCCAGCTCAGTTTAAGCACGTTTTTCCGTCAGTGTCAAAGCAGCTTTGATGAAAAATTCAGCAGCTATTCGCTCTTATGTCAGAGAAAGCCGCGATCAATTATTCACAGACGGACTGTCGCACCGTGTTTAACGCGCGAGGGTTCGCGGCACGGACAGGTGACGCACGGGCCCAAACCGAGCTATAAAGACACGAAGCACCTTTGTTATCCATTCGGTGTCCTCTCGTGATTTTATTTGACTTTAGATACTGTTTAGACACGGGTGCGCGCATGAGAGGACAGCAGAAACTGATGCTCGCGATGAGATGCGAATGATAATTTAATGTCGATGAAAGAAACACGACAGAGGAATTGTTTTATTTTTCATTTTAACCGAATGCTACCGGTGATGTCATGAATGTAATGTGACAGAACGAACGGGAACGGGCGTTGGATGCGCGCGCGCGCGCGCGATCTATTACCTGATACTCTCCGGATTTGGGAAGAAAAGATGTTACAAATCAGTGAAAACGCGGACGCGCGTCTTTTTTGGTGTAACGCCGTTCGTTACCTCATCCTGCTGATTCGGTCTCTGGCTTTGCTGCTCTTTGGTGGCCGTCATGGTTTGAATCCCCTTTCAGATGCCGCTGAGAGATGCCAAAAATACCCGAACTGGCGATTCTAACGCCGTTTCCAGGACTGCAGAATCGTGAACTCGAATCGCTCCTTTCGTCCGTGGAGGAGCGCGCGCGGCGTTTTTGGCATTCCACCGCAGCAGCGCGCGGACAGTCAAAGCAAAGCGTGATCGATCGTTGCGAATGATGGTGTTCCGATTCTGATCTCTGTCGAATTTAAACTGACGGATGCAAATCCGGCGGGCAAGAGCAGCGCGCGCACTGATGCTGCGCTCGAGGGGCGGGAGGATTCGCGTTGATGACGCGCGAGCCCGACATACAGACGGCACCTTGAACAGCACGAGAGCTCAAGGATATCGCATTCTTCAAGGCAACTGCATTAATGCATTCTGTCTGAAACATCAATTCCAGCATCACCTGCAGTCAAATCCTGATGAACATCAATGACAACTTGTTTTCACGTTAATAAGGGTCAAGCAGAAGCGTGACCTCGAGACTTAAGAATGACATCCGACATAGAATTATGTAACAGAGGATGCTCATCATTCATTTATTTGTGAATGCCATTTAATATAAATAAAACCATGCAACACTTCAATTGAAAAAGTGGTGACATCTTTGCAATTGAAAGGTTCTGCATCTAAATATAGCTATTCCTGACAAAAAAAATTCAGTGTCAATGCATTTGCCATAAAATCTGAATACATCATTCAAGTGAACAGCTAGTTAACGATCGCTCTTTTAAAGCTATGAAATGTTTGCATCCATTACAGTTTAACAGATGTAAAGTAAATTTTAAATGTTTTTTCTTTTGTGAATTTTCCATAGTATGGTTGGCATTTATGTTCTGCAGCAGGTCAGATGCCAAACAGACCAAGTAAAGGATTAGTTCACTTCAGAATTAAAATTTCCTGATAATTTACTCACCCCCATGTCATCCAAGATGTTCATGTCTTTCTTTCTTCAGTCGAAAAGAAATGAAGGTTTTTGATGAAAACATTCCAGGATTTTTCTCCATATAGTGGACTTCACTGGGGTTCAACGGGTTGAAGGTCCAAATGTCAGTTTCAGTGCAGCTTCAAAGAGCTCTACATGATCCCAGATGAGGAATAAGAGTCTTATCTAGAGAAACCATCAGCCATTTTCTAAAAAAATACAAAAGTTATATACTTTTTAACCACAAATGCTCATCTTGCACTGCTCTGTGATGCGCCACGCATTACGTAATCATGTTGGAAAGGTCGCGCGTGACGTAGGCAGAAGTACCGAGCAAGTGTTTAAAAAAAAAACAAACGTGCAAAGACTAAGTCAAACAGCCTTTACAGAAAAAAAAAAGTAAAACAACAATGTCGGACAATTTTGTGGTACTTCCTACGTCACGCGTGACCTTTTCAACATGATTACGTAATGCGTGGCGCATCGCAGAGCAGTGCAAGATGAGCATTTGTGGTTAAAAAGTATATAACTTTTGTATTTTTTTTTTAGAAAATGTCCGATGGTTTCTCTAGATAAGACTCTTATTCTCGTCTGGGATCATGTAGAGCTCTTTGAAGCTGCACTGAAACTGACATTTGGACCTTCAACCCGTTGAACCCCAGTGAAGTCCACTATATGGAGAAAAATCCTGGAATGTTTTCCTCAAAAACCTTCATTTCTTTTCGACTGAAGAAAGAAAGACATGAACATCTTAGATGACATGGAGGTGAGTAAATTATCAGGAAATTTTAATTCAAAAGTGAACTAATCCTTTAATACGAGCCTGACGACAGCAGTGTTTGAGGATTAACATGCTGGAGCACAAGCAGAATTACAACAGGAGCAGAAAGTGCTACAAATTTTCGTTATTTAAAAAACTGCAAATTGATTTTGATAAATGGAAACAACAGTTGCGATCACATCATTGATTAAATATGACTAAAAACTCACAAATCGATGGCTTTAATGAAGGATTAAAGGCATCTGTGACATGCATGACACAGTTGTTGAAACAAACTGAATCAAATAAACATTGAACAATTGAAGTTTGCATCATTGATCATTTTTATTTTCCTGTTTATCACTGTGAAGCTGCTTTGAAACAATCTGTATTGTATATAAAGCGCTATAGAAATAATTTGATTGACATGCTGTTGGTTCCCAAAGAACAGAACTCAGATTCATTCCTCAGTTTGTTGAGATGAACAAATAAGCAGAAGAAACATTTACACACAGTGGATGTCTGTGGGTGGATCTGATTGTTGCAGGGTTTAAAGCAATGTAATGTATAGTGTAATACTGAAGTGTTAGATTTATACTCTCAATACAGTATGAAAGTTGTTTATTTGCAGTTGTTATTCAAGTCCTCTACAGTTACGCTGTTAGCTTTATTCAACACAATTCCACTTTACGTTCTTGTTATACAAGCTGATTTTCTGTGGAGGCTGCTGATCAATGTATTTAAAGAAGATGTATTATGCGCTTTTTCAAAGTCTTGAAGTTGTTTTTGTGCTCTACTAGAACAGGTTTTCATGCTTGAATGTTCATTATTTTCCTTATATTCTCCATTGTTGCAGCTCCTCTCTTCACAGTCTGTCAGTAATGCCAAAGAATATACACTAACAAGAAGCGAAACTCAATAGTATGTTCCATTGTAACACCGGCGCCCATCAGCAGCCCTGCGTTTCCGACATTTTGGGGTGAAAGCGAGTGTCAGTCCATTAGTTTCTATGGCAATATCAGCTGCTTTGTTAAAACAAAACGTACATTAAAGCTGAAATCCAACCTGAATGATGACAACACAGAATAAAATACTATCACTAGTGATCATCAAATCCTTTTTAGTTTATTTTACACACTTTGTGTTTAAATCTTCCACTTTTTTCACAAAACATTTGCTCTCTAGAAACCCAGACAGTTTGGGTTAAAATTCTTTGAAGTTTAATTATTAGCATTATAAACACTGAATTAATACCAACATATGAAATTAAATTAAAGACATGCATCAGAAAAATTGGGAATGTTGGACATTAAGCTTGATTTTGCAGTGTTGTCTAATGTCCGTTAAAGCAAAAGTGTCCAAAAGTGGGAATTATGTGATAACGGACACAGCAATGCATCATGTATTATAAGATCATTATGTCTGTAGCGTGATCCATTAAAACGTACAATATAGCCTATTTCAATTCAGACCTAGATATTATTACTATTACTCCCAGAGGTGTAATACCTGAAAACCATACTTGAGTAAAAGTACTGATACCTTACATCGAAAATGACTCCACTACAAGTTACAAGTAACCAATTCCAATACGACTTGAGTAAAAGTCTTAAAGTATCTGATTTTAACAGTACTTAAGTATTTTACTCATGCTGTAGGCTCAGAGATGCACTAGTCCTGAGAGACATACCAGTGAAAATAAGAAACAATTGATTTGTAAGATGAGAAATCAAGTTTATTTTCTAAAATCAAAATAAAACTGAACACCTCAATGTTGCAATAAATCAAGGTCGACACAACAACCTTTTAAACGTCTACAAACTCTCAATTCTCAGTTAGTGCACAGAAAGGTCATAAATAAACCAATATCCTTCAAAACAGTGTGTAATGTTAGCTTTAGCCACGGAGCACCACCAAACTCATTCAGAATCAAATGTAAACATCCAAATAAATATCATACTTACGCGATTAGACATGCTGCATGACGAACACTTTGTAAAGATCCATTTTGAGGGTTATATTAGCTGTTTGAACTTTGTTTATGCTGGTTAAGGCAAGCGCGAGCTCCGGGGGAGGGGAGCATGAGATTTAAAGGGGACGCAGCCTGAATCGGCGCATATTTAATGATGCCCCAAAATAGGCAGTTAAAAAAATGAATAAAAAAAAAAAATCTATGGAGTATTTTGAGCTGAAACTTCACAGACACATTCAGGGGACACCTTAGACTTATATTACATCTTTTAAAAAGATGTTCTACGGCACCGTTAAGTAAAATTAAATAGTCAAAGTCTACTGTATGTGCTGGTTTGAGCCTCATCACCAGCTGCAGTCATTTCCTCATCTAATAAATCAAACACCTGCAATTAGCAACTACCTGCTAATGCACTCACGTTCACGTAAAGTAGCCTTGTTGACAAGTTTGGGTGAGTAAAGGCAAAATGCACAAGATATAGTACCTTCAATGCTTTTAGATGGCGAAATCACTTCTTTATAGAAGAAATAAAATGCTGCAGAAAAAGTTAGGTGTCATGAAAAATGTAATTTGTAATTGCATTACTCATCACAAATGTAGTGGAGTGAACAATACATTTACTTGCTCAAAAATGTAGTCAAGTAGAGAGTAAAAGTTGCCAATATCTTTGATACTCAAAGTAGCCAAAAAGATACTTAAGTACAGTAACTACATTTAATCAAATAATTTACACCTCCGATTACTCCACTAGGTCGAAATATTGTTCACTGCAAACATGATGATCTTAAATGTATTAATTATTAATTTACTATTAATAAATGTGTAAAGTTGCATAAAATGGAAATACTCAATAAAGTAGGCTAACTACGTTACCTCAGATGGATGAATGGTTGGATTCCACAACTGGTAAAATAAAACATATAAGACAATACAACATTTACTGTAGGATCATACAATTTACTGGTGACTTAATTTAAAAAACTGTTCTATTGCGCTTCTGATTTGGCAGTGAAATTCGCCGATTTTGGGTGCGTAAGATGTGAAGGATACATGGTCCAGTTAGTATTTTCACCCCATAATGGCGGCCGCGCTACTGGAGCGCCATCTAGTGGCTGTTACCTAAAAAGTATCAGAGTGTCGCCTCTTGGGCTCTAAGCTCTTTGGTAACGCTCTGTTTAGTTCCTGTCTCTATGAAGCCCCTCCTTCTGAAAAGCACAATGTGCTCTGATTGGTCGGCTGGAGCAGTGTGTTGTGATTGGTGTTAGGGAAATGTCCCGCCCCTTACCATAACCGCCAGTTTCAACACACTACTAACTAACTCAACCAGGCCCAGCCCCTTTTTTCTGCATATGAATTATTTAAATGAGGAATATTGTGACGTGTTCGTTCCTGGAAGAATACTCAAGACTACAATGGAGGCGTTTCAGAGAGTTCAGAAGCGTAACAGCCGTAGGACACCGTTAATTCAAAGGCAAATAATCAGGTGTAATCATGTCTCACTCACAGCACATCATGTTATCTGTCAGTTAAACTCAATTTTGCAGTATTTTTGTGTGTCATTTCAAAGGTTTTTCAGATGCTCCAAACATCCTGATAATACAAAGGCCTTGCTGCTTTATTATTTCACACAGAAGACACAGCTGATCTCTCTGATCTATCGCCTCTTTATTCATGAGCTCCAGATTTAGTCAAGGTGATGACAACCTTGTGCGAGGTGTTCAAGAATGAGAGAGAGAAACATCTTTCTGACCTGATTTCACCGGCGTCTGGATATAATATGGACATATTGTACATTCAGTCTACATCTTGGTGTTTGTGGTACAGCATATTTTACTCATGTTGACATTATGTTCACACTTAAACCTCTCGCCTTTAGTCTTTGTCCAGCAGACTGACCTCTTCCTTTAAACAACACCAATCATTTTAGATGATCAACATTCGTAGCCCAAATCACATCAATTCTTATAAATGAGACAATAATAATAATACATTTTATTTAAAGGCACCTTTCAAAACACTCAAGGACACCATACAGTTGAGTGACAGCCATAAAAACAAATCAAGACAGCAATACAACAAACAATAGCTATTTAACATTAGATAATTTAAAATGAGAAAGTCAGAGATTTAAATAGATCAGTTTTAAGATGTGATTTAAAAGTAGCCAGACAATCACTTTCTCATAAAGATTGTGGAAGAGAATTCCAGAGACGAGGAGCAGCACAGCTGAACGCCCTGGACCCCATAGTGACTGAACGAACAACAAGAGAAACAGATGAAGAAGATCGAAGAGTACGCTTCGGGGTGTAGTTATGAAGCAATTTGGAGAGATATGAGGGTGCAAGATTGTGACGAGCTTTAAAAGTGCAGAAACTCTATCCGATATTTAACAGGAAGCCAATGTAGATGATAGAGGACAGGAGAGATATAATCAATCAATATTCCAGAAAATTTCCATGGGAAGCTAAACGGGAATTTTGGAATATGACAAGTTGAGAATTTACAGGAATTAATTGGAAATTTGGGGTAATTTATACAAACTGTATCATATATAAACATTTTGTTTAGTCATAAGCAGACATCATGCAAACTAATACAAATTTTAAAAATGACATTTTGGCTTTAATTTGTGAGTAGATCTTTAATCAGTTCTTTCATTAAACAACAAAAAAGCATGCATGTTGAATAAAATAACATATTCCCTATGATGGGAATAAAATAAACAAAAAAGTCCCATTAAGATGTGAAATACAAGCATTTTCTCTCAAGCATATGGTTTCTGCATTTTTCCTCTCAATCCTCAATAGCCCTACAGTAAGTAGTGTGCTGTATGCATGTGATTGAGGAATGTGTAGGGTAAAAATTTGACTGAATTTGCATTAGGCTAAATCTGGTTGTTTTAACCAAGGTTATGCTGCAAGATGTTTTTTCCCCAACTACATTTAAGTTCCCTGTTATAGGCTAATCTGCAATTTATCAAATTTCCATTTTATTCCCATTAATTCCCATGGAAATTTTCCAACTTTAAAAATTCCTGCGAATTTGCAAATTTACAGTTTATTTCCCATAAATTCCCATATATTTCCGTTAATTCCTATGGAAAGTTTAAAACTTTGAAAACTTCTGGAATTTTGCAACCCTAATTCAGTTCCCTGTTATAGGCTAACCTGCAATTTGGCAAATTCCCAGTTTAATTCCCATGGAAAGTTTCCAACTTTGAAAATTCCTGGAATTTTGTGAGTTCCCTGTTGTAGGCTAAACTGCAATTTGGCAATTTTCCAAAAAGTTTCCAACTTTGAAATTTTCTGGAATTTTGCAACCCTTATTCAGTTCCCTGTTATAGGATAACATACAATTTTGCAAATTTCCAGTTTAATTCCCATGGAAAGTTTCCAACTTTGAAAATTCCTGGAATTTTTTGACCCTAATTCAGTTCCCTGTTGTAGGCTAACCTGCAATTTGGCAATTTTCCAGGTTTATTCCCATGGAAAGTTTCCAACTTTGAAATTTTCTGGAATTTTGCAACCCTTATTCAGTTCCCTGTTATAGGATAACATACAATTTTGCAAATTCCCATGGAAAGTTTCCAACTTTGAAAATTCCTGGAATTTTTTGACCCTAATTCAGTTCCCTGTTGTAGGCTAACCTGCAATTTGGCAATTTTCCAGTTTATTCCCATGGAAAGTTTCCAACTTTGAAATTTTCTGGAATTTTGCAACCCTTATTCAGTTCCCTGTTATAGGATAACATACAATTTTGCAAATTCCCATGGAAAGTTTCCAACTTTGAAAATTCCTGGAATTTTTTGACCCTAATTCAGTTCCCTGTTGTAGGCTAACCTGCAATTTGGCAATTTTCCAGTTTATTCCCATGGAAAGTTTCCAACTTTGAAATTTTCTGGAATTTTGCAACCCTTATTCAGTTCCCTGTTATAGGATAACATACAATTTTGCAAATTCCCATGGAAAGTTTCCAACTTTGAAAATTCCTGGAATTTTGCGACCCTCATGTAGGCTAACCTGCAATTTGGCAATTTTCCAGTTTATTCCCATGGAAGTTTCCAATTGAAATTTTCTGGAATTTTGCACCCTTATTCAGTTCCCTGTTATAGGATAACATACAATTTGCAAATTCCCATGGAAAGTTTCCAACTTTGAAAATTCCTGGAATTTTGCGACCCTAATTCATAGGTGCAATTTGGCAATTTTCCAGTTTATTCCCATGGAAAGTTTCCAACTTTGAAATTTTCTGGAATTTTGCAACCCTTATTCAGTTCCCTGTTATAGGCTAATATACAGTTTTGCACATTTCCAGTTTAATTCCCATGGAAAGTTTCCAACTTTGAAAATTCCCAGAATTTTGCGACCCTAATTCAAAGTGAGACAAAATCTGGGCTGTATTAAAGTATCACTCCTGCTGATGTCCAGCAGCTGATGGTCTGTGTTCTCCAGGAATAGCTCACTATCCTTCAAGTCAAGGTAAATGAATGATGAATCTGCTGACAGTGAGGAAACCATATTTTTTTAAAACGGATGGACTAGTCAATGACCAGTCTGACCAACTATTCGAGTAGCCAGAACAAGTGCTAAACTGCAGCTCACTGGATCTGTCAAAAAGAACCAGGATGGAGCTCAGCTGTGTGTCCTGGTTTCATCTGGTGTGTGTGCCGGTGGCTTTACACTCATTAAGGTGAGACGGCGTTCTCTCTGTCTCTCGGGAGTGTATGCTAATTATTCTGGGTCAGAGTGATAATTGCACAAGTACGTGCTGGATTCAGCACTATTAATAAAGTTCTTTAAATTTTCTGTCCTCTGACCCCAGCGACCTTTACTGACACTCTCTTAATTGAGGATCACAGCTTTAAAATGGACACACAATCTGATCAACAATATCAGAGCATTTTTACGGCGAGTGTGACTAAGTTTAATTAGGTTGCACTGGTGTGACTACAGCTGCTCAACACTGCTGTTCTGATACACGTGAGAAAGACTAAAAGTGGGATGAAACAGCACTTTGGCTTTGAATCTCATGAAGAATTATCATGAATATAATATAGTGTATTGATGGTCAAAAACATAGAAAATAAAGATATTTTTGACACATCACCAAAAAAACCAAATACGTCCATAGAAATGTTTTGCATATTGATGCAAGTAGATTAAAAACAGTGTCCAGTAGTGCATGTGTATGTGAGTTCATTCCTGCTGTGCATATGTGAATGGCGGTAAAAATAAACAATTCTTAGGGAATAAACAAAATAATAAAAATTGCGTGTAAACAGGAGTGAAGAGGTTTGCTTGTGTCATGTAAACATCTTACTTATAAAATAAAATAAAGGTTTTTGGCATGTATAAGGTGTGGTACATTTTTCTAAGGACAATCAGAATTAAGGGCTTTAAAATTCACTGTGATCAAATAACAACAAACTAATATGATTCACATCTTTAAAATTTTACTGTTTAATATTTTATGTATATTATCATGGGAAAAAGTACTGAAGAGCAGGAATGACCCATAAACTCAACAGCACCACAGAGAAACTTAGTATCATCTCAAAATAAACGCATCAATCAACACGACTGACTTCAGTGCTTTCTTTATTTTTAGGAACTGATTCAGTAAAGTTCATGCAGGCTGCCATGTTGAACTGATAGTTGCACTGAGGGCTGCTGTATGAACCACAGACACTCTCTAGTGGTCACGACTGAGCAGTACAGGCAGTCAGTACATCAAAAGTGATGGGAAGACTTAAAATCACATATTTGACTACCATTATGGTTGCGTTTATGAACTTAATCACATCAATTTGATAAACGTATAGGGTGCAGTAGTGTGCAAAAGTGATGTTCAGCCTAGGAAAATTGACATCTTCCGCTTTATTCAAATATTATTAAAGATTTTGTAGTCATATTGCGCAGTTGAGTCAATTGTTTTATTTGTGATAACACAATGAAACATGCCAACATCATTTTTGTCCAGGTTGTCATACAAAGAAATTATGAACACATGCAAAAACAAGAGAGAGTCAACCAAATATTAATAACTGATTATGCTGTATCAGTGTATGCTTTTTCCAGTGAGCTTTTTTCTATGCATTTTTTTTTTTTTTGCATAGTAAAATAAAAACTGTATAGTTTCCCTTTTTATGCCAAATAATTTTGTCAGATAAATATCTTAAGTTTAGTGTTTTGTTCTTCCCTCATATTTAAAAAAAATTAAAAAAAATATATAAATATTTATCAAACTTGTAGGGTCATTAAAAACAAATATCCCCTCTGGATACTAAACTATTACTATACTAATCACTCTCTCTAAAAAGTATTGCATTACTTATACTACTAAATCCCATATCAATCTCACCCAGTTGAACAATACAAGGATAGACATGCTAATTCTTTCAATGATATAAAATTGCATAAATTATTCTTGAACTGACTAAAGTATTTAAAGGGATAAGGTTACATTTAAACCATATATTAACATTAGATGTTAAATTTTAATGTGTCAAATCCACTATTGTGTTAGAATTGTTCTAAAGTATTTAATTCAATTACATCAGAAGTAACTAATTAAAAAAATTAAGAGTAATCCCTTACTTTACAAGGGTAATTAAATTACAGTAATTAATTAATTAATAATGCATTACACCCAACATTGTCAACATGTGGCAATAAAAGTCAGTCAACTCACCTTTATTTCTATAGTGCTTTATACAATACAGGTTGTTTCAAAGAAGCAACTTCATCAAATACGAGACAAATTCAAATTCTGCCTATAAAGCAGCTCTAAAAAGACAATAATGTCATTATTCAGCTCAATTCAGTTCAGTTCAGTAACTGTGTAAAGATCATCAATTATGAAACAAGTTCAGTTCATCTATAATGGGCTCTACAGAAGACAATAGTGTCATTATTCAGCTTAATTCTCATCTGATAGTGTCAGTGCAGTCAAATTGATATCATTACTAATTAATTCTGGTACCTCACACGATAAACTAACACATAAAAGAGATTCTCTCACATTTTAAATCAGCTAACACTCGAGCAAATCAAGATCTTCTAAATCAGGAACAGATGCTGCAATGGGCCACTAGATGGCGACCAATTATGCATCAGCGTGCAACACGAACATGATTAGATCCATTACAACTGTGGAAAAATGCGTGGGAAGAAAGTGCTCACTAAACTCTGTCACTGCTGCTAAGAAACACCAGATGTTTCTTCCAAGGAAGCATAACATGAAGATGAAGAAATAATCAACAGTACAAAAATAGGCTATGGGCTGTTAAAGAGCTCCTATTATGTATTTTTCCATGTTCAACTGTCTTCAGTGTGTAATTTTGCTGTTTGAGCATGAAAAAGCTCTGCAAAGTTACAAAGCACAGTCCCTCCCTCCAGTAGTGTAAAGTATTTGAGTAAATGTAATTTGTTATTGTACTTAAAGGGGACATATCATGAAAATCTGACTTTTTCAGTGTTTAAATGCTATAATTGGGTCCCTTGTGCATCTACCAATCCAGGTAACGTGAAAAAGGTCAACCCAGTATCTTTGTTTTGGCAAACCTTTCTCTGCAAGCATGTGAAAAAACGAGCCGCTCAGATTTCTCTCCCCTTGTGACGTAGGAAGGGGATCTTATTAATATTACCGCCCCTTAATCTGCACGTTTCCACCCACGGCGCCACCATTTTGTTTTCACAAGCAAGTTCTAACGCCATGGCAAAGGTTTGAGCAAAGCATGCTAACTGTTCTGTCGTTGACTGCACAGACGAGCACTGAACACTATTTAGAGTCTCGTTAGCTTGGATAGCCTGCAAGTTGATTCTGGCAAGCTAGATTGATAGAAAAGTAGCGTTTCTGTCCGAGCGATATTTTGAAAAAAATATATTAGACCATTCACAGCATTTGATAGCAATCATAAATGTTAGCCTGGTGTGTATGACTCTGTTTGACAAACAGGTACGCTACGTATAGTGGGCGTCCATATGGGTTTTACACAAAAGATGAACATGACGGCACATGCTAGTGGATGAGTTGAATCAACTCCACAGCAACTACATAAATTTATCCACTAACCATTCAGAAACGTCTAAAAGTTGTAACTTCTTCCTGAGTCTCTCCATCAGTGTCGACTCCGGTTTGAACAATGTAAGGCTGAACACCGTTACTGACAATCCTCATTTTGGCTGCGTGAGATTCTCCAGCTTTGTTGTTGTTGAGCAACTGAAGCAAGGTTGCCAGGTTTTCTCAACAAAACCCGCCCAATTGCTTTTCAGGGGGGGGTCTCACGGTAAAAATCTCATTCTGGGGGGTAAAATCTGTGTTTTTGGCAGGTTGCCCCTGGTATAATTCGCATTCCAGGGACTAAATGTCACATTTTTTGGGGTCGATTCAACCCGCGGACATGAAAAACAACCTGCGGCAACAGTGTTAAAGTAGCCCAATTCCGCTGGAAAACCGCGGACTTGGCAACACTGAACCGAAGCGTGAGCTGTTAAAGCTCCGCCCTCTTCTGGAAAGGGGGCGGGAGCAGCAGCTCATTTGCATTTAAAGGGACACACACAAAAACGGTGTGTTTTTGCTCAAACCCAAATAGGGGCAAATTTGACAAGCTATAATAAATGATCTGTGGGGTATTTTGAGCTGAAACTTCACAGACACATTCTGGAGACAACAGAGACTTATATTACATCTTGTGAAAAGGGGCATAATAGCTCCCCTTTAAGTATCTTTTTGGCTACTTTTACTTAGTATCAAAGATATTAGCAACTTTTACACTCTGCTCGACTACATTTTTGAATAAGTATATGTACTCTTTAAAAAAACATTAGTGCTGAGTAATGCAATTACTTGTTACATTTTGCATGGCACCTAACTTTTTCTGCAGCTGTTTATTTCTGCTACAAAAGAAGTGATATTGCCATCTACAGGGCATTGAAGGTACTCACACCTTTACTCACACAAACTCGTAAACAAGGCTACTTTACAGGAATGCAAGTGCATTAGCAGGTCGTTGTGAATCGCATGTGTTTCATATATGAGACCGAAACCAGCACACCCAGTGCAAGTAGGCTTTGACTATTTATTTTTACTTAATATTTTACGTATTCGTCATATTGAAGATACCTTTTATTGAATGATATTGGTTTTCTTAAGCCCTTTTTGAGCACTTAAGCTTAACTGAGACGAGGCTGTTGTGTCGACCTTGATTTATTGCAATTTTGAGGTGTTCAGTTTTATTTTGATTTTAGAAAATAAACATGTTATTTTGATTTTAGAAAATAAACTTGTTTTTCACTGGCATGTCTCTGAGGTGTTGAGGACTAGTGCATCTTTGAGCCTGTGTTCAGTATGTACTACTGAACATGCCACTTGCACAGTTTTCCATTAAATTACATAATTTGTCTAAATTGTTGTTAATGTATCTACATAATGACTTCTTCAACCTAGGCTGGAAGAGCGTGTATAGACATTTTTCAATCTTTTTCTTTGTGTGTATTTAATAAAGTATATGCTTATGGACAGATATAATATTGTCCTTTATGTTTCCCTTTGCACAGTTTTCACAAAAAACTAATCAACACCAACAACATTATCACCATTTTTCTTTCTTGAAGTGAATTTTTGTCTCTATGGTGATTAGATTTACTGTTTCGCATTGCCGCCTTAAAGGGAATCCTTGGTATTAAGACTTGTATGGCTTAATATAACATAAAATTATGTCTCTTATTGAAATATGTAGTAGAAAACCCATGAAAGATTTACGTTATTTAAAAAATCCATGACATATTTGGACAATGGGGGGGGCGCCATCTACGTCGATGATGTCAAATGGTTGCACACAGTGAGCTACTGACACTGTCCTATTGCTATTTTTACAGAGAAACACAACTCGGAATATAATATACGATGCCACATTGTGCAGCTTTTGGTTGTAATTTTTAGTCGATGGACAACAAGAGAACCGATGCAAATCTTCACTGCTTTACTAGCGGTAAGAGGAGAAAAGACGAATGACAAATAAAACTTCCTAAAGATCTGCATCTTTTTTCTTTTCACTTCAGATATGATGCCTTTGAGGCTTTTAGTAGACCACAGCTGAAAGAGCTTAGAGTTGGCAATGGATATAAGTGTCTGCTTTAACCAAATGCCGCGCCTGCTGTGGAGACTGACGATAATAAGCCCATAACACATCTCGATTGAGACAGACTGCCTCAAAGCTCGTGTGCGCTGTGATGCACGGGATCTTCTCAACATGTTTTACTGTGTGTAATGCATTCAGGTGACATATCAGATGATTTTTACAAGTCAATCATACAACAGTAGTTCGAACAGCCACAGAGACACGGCTTCGATGTTTTCATTCTTACTAATTTTTGCACTCTGGCTCAAATTGAAAAAGCTGATCGTGTTTTAAAGGGAACCTAGCGGATGTGTTACTAGATTACTGTTGCACCAAAACATAATCAAAAGTAAAATTGGAGAGAACAATTTTTGCACCTAAACAAAATGGCACCGCCATTGTCCAAATATGTCATGGATTTTTTAAATAACGTAAATCTTTCATGGGTTTTCTACTACATATTTCAATAAGAGACATCATTTACGTTATATTAAGCTATACTAGTCTAAATACCATGGGTTCCCTTTAAACTTGAGAACGTGATGCGTCTGGTGTGAGGCATATGGCGCTTCATCCACACTGAGCGCATACAAATACTCTTCTTGCTCTTGAATGGACAAATTCACATAAAAGTATGGCAAAATGGCAAATCATGGTAAAAGTCGGTTATGTCTTAACTAAATGTAAACAGGTGAGAAAGAAGTCGGATGTGTGTCATTATATTGGATGTAATATATTGCATTTGGTCTTAAAGTGACAGCAGCCTAAAATAGCCTACCTGCTGCCGTCTGAGTCATTAAAGTTAATCAGTGGCGTCATTTCACCAAAAGTCAAGGTATGGCAGAGTTTGATGACGTCATCCAATCTTATTCCCTCGACGCGACAGTCCAAGTAGCTTACTTCACAACTTTTTCCAGCTCCTTAACACCGTGTCTACACCAGACTAGGGGTGGGAATCGGAGGGTACCTCACGATACGATCACGATAAATGGCTCATGATAACGATAATATCGCGAGTCAGCAATTCTGAGATAATCAATATATCGCTAGACAATCCTATAATGATACATCACATATCGGTCTTAATATGAAAACAAAATGCAAGTGAAAAGGTTAAGTGCAGGTTAACGTATAAATCCGATCTTCAGTTCCTGCATGGAGATTTAATAGAGTTCACGTCACCGAAAGCAAGAAATATGAGGTGCATTTTATTGACCATCAGTTAATTTCAAAATCAAAGAACGCAATAGGAGAGAGCGGCAACAGCACTGGTAAGGTCTCATTACTTTTAATGAAGATAATCGTGTGTTACGCACAGTGATGGGAATAACGGCGTTATAAATAACGCGCGTTACTAACGCCGTTACTTTTTTCAGTAACGAGTAATCAAACGAATTACTTTTTCTCCCGTTACAACGCCGTTACCGTTACTGACAAAAAAAATGCCGCGTTACTATAATTGAGCTCACTGAAGCGGTTTTCATCCGAGTAAGCTCTCTCTCAGCCATAGGACCTGCAAAGTTTTTTTCTCTGGTGTGTGCTGCGGTTAGTCATACACAAATATAATTTTAAACTGATAATAATATATGATGCGCTGTGTGTGTCTGTCAGAGCATGCGCGCGAAGCGCGAGCTCAAACCAGAATACCCTTTTTGATGCTTGATCGAAAATATGTGAAATGAGTTTTTTTCTAGTCGACTAGTAGTTGTTCATTTAAGCTATTAGTTGACTAATCACATTTATATTAATTTAATTTCTTAAATACTGGAGAGAATAAACCATAATAAGGAGCGTTTACATAATATAGGCTATATAGCACTCAAGGGCACGCATAATTGCCATAAAGAACCGGCAAAAGTAATGATTATGAGTGTGACAAAAACAGCAAGGAGACATTTTAATTGTTTATTAATAAAGTAATGTTTTCTGAATCAGTGTCGGCTGCAAAGATGAAGTTGACATTGCTGATTCTCATTGCTGATCATCTGCTCATATGGACGCGCCTATAACGCACATTTCATTCGGATTAGGCTATATAATCAGAGTAGCCTCTTTCTTTTCGTGTTTAATTACTTCATTTTCGTTAAAGTAGATATTTCAAGCATTCTATAGATATATTTCTCATGTCTGCGAGGCAAGCAGCCTCTGAGTTTCGGTTCATTTAGCCTATAAGACGCGCTCCAGTTCACGCGCCAGTGATCGCGCCCGCGCCTCCATGTCATGATTTTATTGTCTGCTATATTTGCTTGTTATATATTAAATCCAAGCAATTGGTTGATGAAACATTGATTAAAATTAAGATACATTTTTTACAAAATGAAATTCACTTTAAAGAGAGGCTTTCTATAAAACAAAACTTAATGAAGTGTTTAAAATCATGTCTGACCCACTCCATGTCTCCCGATATATTTGCGCATCTTATGATGCATCTTACTCACGCTGTTCACTTTTCATAATCGAATAAATGGATTTAAAACATAACATAGGACTATTTAAACATAAATATGAAACTACGTTTTCTTTAATGGCTACCAACACAGTACAGAGAAATTTCATGTCGTGAGCAAAAGCGGATCATGAGTCAGGAGTCGCATCAAGAATAATTTATTCTTAGAATTATATGTAATATTGGGGGCATTCAATTTATTTGGCATATTTTTATTTTTATTTTTTTTATTTTTTTTAAAGTAACGCAATAGTTACTTTCCCTGGTAATTAGTTACTTTTATAATGATGTAACTCAGTTACTAACTCCGTTACTATATTTGTGAGAAGTAACTAGTAACTATAACTAATTACTTTTTTAAAGTAACGTGCCCAACACTGGTTACGCGTCTGCGACTTACTTTCACTTTCATATGCGGCAGTTTGCGCGTCAGCTTGCTGAAGAGATCTGCGGCGATGCGTGATGCAGTAGCGTTGTCAAATCTGACTCTCACATGTTTCAGTTTTAGTATTTTTGGGAGAAGTAAAATTTACATATGTAGTTTCAACAACCAGATGCATTTAGACTGATGCATAGACAGTTTTGACTGGAATGCGTCCCAGACCACCTCCTGAAGTGGTTTGAACGATCGGATTTAAATCCGTCTCAAATGCGTTTCGGAGGGCATTTAGACCTGGTCTTTTCACGGTCAGAGAAAATGCATGAAGTGACCAGGTGAAAACAGACCTTTTGATATTCTTCACTGAGTGCTTACACAGATATAGGCTACACGGGCGTTCAAGTCTATCAGCGGATCTCTAATATATGCTTTCAAACACTCCCATGTATATCTAAGCGCTCGGTGAAGAACGTCAAAGATGTCTAGTTTGTCACATCAATGGTATAAAAGTGCGTCGAAACTTTGAACTTAAACGTGGCTGGGGCATCTATTTTACTCACACTGCTGTCCGCCATCCTGTTAATAACCTCTTTTTCTTAGGCTAGTTAACTTATGTTCACGTTTCCCTCATTCATGTGTTTAGTGCCGCCTTGAATAGTGATGCTTTGAGCAAAGAAATCTATTTATAGCACTTTATTTATTTTAATTAAAATATCGATATTTGGCGCCGCGATACAATTCTCGTATCGCACAGAGAAGGACAACGATATATCGCCATATCAATATTTTGTCCCACCCCTACACAGGACGCGACTTTCATCGCGCCGCAACAGCTAAAAACTGTCTACACTGAACAAGACAAGACAACCGTTGGAAAGCACTTGGACTACATCAGAAATAGAACGGGGAATCCGTTTACTGTTGGGAATTTGTCGCGTCGCGCCACATCCTGTGTAGACAATATCACAGGGGCTGACCGATATATCGCATGCGATTGTCACGTGCATTTCGTCAGTAAAGCCGGTTCCCTGATTGCCGTAGATCACTGCCAAATCGCGTTCATATCGCAGATGAATCGCCTTCGATAATGAACGTGATATTGCGCGGCTTGTCAGTGATCTACGCCTCTGTCTATTAAATGCCGCTCCATTTGAAAGCAGGTGATGGCGATTTAGCGGTAATCAGGGAACCGGCTTTACTGACGAAATGCGTGTGACAATCGCATGCGATATATCGGTCAGCCCTATTTCAAATTATAATGGGTTCTATTGTCTTTTGACGCATCACACTCGCGTCCAGTGTAGAAACGGTGTAAGCCTCAAAATCTGAAAAGTTTAATGATATAGGAAAACTAACACTTGATAAAAGCAAAATCTTTTATTTTAAAATCCAAAAAGCCATTAAATTACCGCTATCACCGGTAATCACTATTATAACAGTTAAAACTTTATTTTTGTCTTTTTTTTTGTTCTGATGTAGGAAAAGTCAAAGTCTCATGAAGAAAAAAAAAAAAAAACTTTTCTTCAAATTGCAAATGATTTTTTTTTAAACCTTTATTTAACCAGGACAGTCCCATTGAGATTAAAAACCTCTCAAATTAAACAGCGAGTAAAAAGCATTTCCTAATTAACGTTACTGAAGCTGTCAGTTCAGGGCAACTGATCTAGTGTGAAAACCGTTTTAATCAATGAATCTGTCAAAACTGCACAATGAATCTTTTATTTACATCATGTCTCCACTTTGTTTATTATAACGAGAGGATATGTGTGCATGCAGAACTTAGTAAACTTGTGCTAAATATAAACTCATTCAGTGTTTTGAGAGATACTGAGCAGATTCTCACTACCAGTAACTTAAACACCTCTAATTGGTCATTATTTTCAACAGAAATCCCTGTGGCTACAATACTCAACGCTGCAAAATCACATTGAATTACTGTAAATAAGAGACATTTGCAGTGCTGTTGAATTCAAATGACACCAATATAACAACCAGATAGCTTTAATTCACTTACTTTTCTGTTTTATTTAACAATACAAATTATATGTTACTCGTAGTAATATAACTCTATTAATCCTGCAATAAAAATATATTACTTGCATTGATCTGATCAGGCAGGCAAGGTATGGCAACCCAATTGACATCCCTGAAGTTAATCAAATAACAAAAGAAAAAAAAATCACTGATCTTGACTGAATAACTTGTAGTAGAGCCCAAAAACAAAATCAAGACATTGTAAAAGGGCATAATAGGTCCCCTTTGAAAATGCACAAACCTGATGGAGAGTGGAGACTTCAATGCAATTTGGTTTTAATAAATAGTATGTTTAAATAAACAATAAACATGCAAAATACTAGGCTGTGGTGCTGGTTTACTGTTCATAGGGTAAACAGCTTCAACCTGGACACCATGTAAACATCAAATGAAAGAAGAATTTACATTGGAATACACAAATGCTCTGGTGTTTGCATGTTTCTGCATCTGTTGCGTGGGAGCGTGAGGAGTTATGCGGCACATTAGCGAGCTGCCACCCACCAACAACCATCATCATCTACAAGCAACCATCTTTAATTCCTCTTTGACATAAAACCAATAACAGGAAACTGTAAAGCAAAATTGACAATCACCTAAACACTCAAGTGGCTGTAAAGGCCAGAAAGGTAAAGGCTATAAATCATTTATAGGTACTTTGGAATGAAGCCAGGCTGTGATGGACATGGTCTAACATATATGAATACATGTGAATAACGTGTGCACAGTTTTATAAAATCGAAATTATCTCTGTACTCTAAAAATACTACATTTACTAAATACATACTACAAAAATACTCAATTTCTGACACTTCATATGACTGTCACTCTTTTGAATCACTGTCTAAATTCTCATTGGGAGTATTTGGGACAGAAATTTTGGTGATGCTATCTTGCATCAGATTCAATGCTAAATTTTGAGAAATATGTCACACATATTATCTGAGCTCAGAGTAGAAGCAGCTAATATTTGTGTTCTGAACATCGTCTCTTTAATCGCCAAAAAACAACCATGTTTCTTTTGTCATTTCAGTTCATCTAATGTCACTTTCCTTCTCTTCATCTTATCTGAGTGCCCGGCCGATATCAGATATTCTTGAGCCGGCAGACGAGACTCTCATTCAATTAGAAGATGCTCAGCTAATTACACTTGTGTTTGTCACAGCAGATACACGTTTCATTGTAATTTTGGGAAGTGCTGCGATGCTTTCTATGACTCTGTGTATGTGTGTGTGTAACCTGAGTCTCTGTTATAAGCATATCTGATAGCCTCTCTGAAGTAATATGAGCACACAAACACACACTACTGTCATACTAACTGCATTGTGTGTGTAATGTGCATTTGAGATGATGGACAGGGTGATGAGGGATGTTTGTTAATGGTCAACCTCTCATGTCCAGCACTGCTGTGAGAGGAACCGATCATAGTGACTCATTCACACACAAACTCACACAAACACGCACACACACACACACGCTTACGCAGCACATTTGGGCTTCATCAAGAACCAAGGAGGTTCATTAAATGAGATCAAATGTGCTGCGTAACATGTGAATTAACCTCATTGGTTCTTCGGGAAGCTCAAATGTGCTGTGTAACACAAGAATGAACCTCATTGGTTCTTGTTGAAGCTCAAACGTGCTGCGTAACACACACGAATTAACCTAATTGGTTCTTCCGGAAGCTCAAACGTGCTGTGTAACACAAGAACGAACCACATTGGTTCTTGTTGAAGCTCAAACGTGCTGTGTAACACAAGAACGAACCACATTGGTTCTTGTTGAAGCTCAAACGTGCTGTGTAACATGAGAAAGAACCTCACTGGTTCTTGCGGAAGCTCAAACGTGCTGCGTAACACGAGAATGAACCTCATTGGTTCTTGCGGAAGCTCAACGTGCTGCGTAACACGAGAATGAACCTCATTGGTTCTTGCGGAAGCTCGAACGTGCTGCGTAACGAGAATTAACCACATTGGTTCTTGTTGAAGCTCAAACGTGCTGCGTAACACACGCGAATTAACCTAATTGGTTCTTCCGGAAGCTCAAACGTGCTGTGTAACACAAGAACGAACCACATTGGTTATTGTTGAAGCTCAAACGTGCTGTGTAACATGAGAAAGAACCTCATTGGTTCTTGCGGAAGCTTAAACGTTCTGCGTAACACGAGAATGAACCTCATTGGTTCTTGTTGAAGCTCAAACGTGCTGTGTAACATGAGAATGAACCTCATTGGTTCTTGCGGAAGCTCAAACGTGCTGCGTAACACGAGAATGAACCTCACTGGTTCTTCCGGAAGCTCAAACATGCTGTGTAACACAAGAACGAACCACATTGGTTATTGTTGAAGCTTGAACGTGCTGCGTAACACGAGAATGAACCTCATTGGTTCTTGCGGAAGCTCAAATGTGTTATGTAACACGAGAATGAACCTCATTGGTTCTTCCGGAAGCTCAAACGTGCTGTGTAACACAAGAACGAACTTCATTGGTTATTGTTGAAGCTCGAACGTGCTGCGTAACACGAGAATGAACCTCATTGGTTCTTCCGGAAGCTCAAACGTGCTGTGTAACACAAGAACGAACCACATTGGTTCTTGTTGAAGCTCAAACGTGCTGTGTAACATGAGAAAGAACCTCATTGGTTCTTGCGGAAGCTCAAACATGCTGCGTAACACACGCGAATTAACCTAATTGGTTCTTCCGGAAGCTCAAACGTGCTGTGTAACACAAGAACGAACCACATTGGTTATTGTTGAAGCTCAAACGTGCTGTGTAACACAAGAACGAACCACATTGGTTATTGTTGAAGCTCAAACGTGCTGCGTAACATGAGAATGAACCTCATTGGTTCTTGCGGAAGCTCGAACGTGCTGCGTAACATGAGAATGAACCTCATTGGTTCTTGCTGAAGCTCGAACGTGCTGCGTAACACGAGAATGAACCTCATTGGTTCTCGCACATCAAGCAAGCAAACCTGAGCTTCCGTTTACCATAACCGATGTGTGAGTTGATGAATGTTTTTATGTGAATAAAAGCCTAAATTCAATCTGTTCATCATACTGTATAAAGCAATCATATCTTTTCAGAAATTTTGTACTAAACCGCTCAATTCATTAGTTTTATGATCTCTTTATGAACTTTTTGAGGCGTCAAAAAAACTAAAAGCTCTCAGATTTCATCAAAAAGATCTTCATTTGTGTTCCGAAGATGAACGAACACCTTATGGGTGTGGAACGACATGAGGGTGAGTAATTAATGACAGAATTTTCATTTTTGGGGAACAAAGAGGACAGTTTTTTAACATTCAGAGAAGAAAACTTAGTTTAGGATTGGGAAAGTTCTTGATATTTTATGGTAGTCTATCCATGAATAAAATTTTCAGTCACACTCCAAAGTTGAAGTTAACATGAACTAAACTGAACAATACTTAGTTTTAAAGCATTAAAGCATATCTATCTAATATACTATATTCTTTCAAGATAAAAAGGGTGAACTTTGCAGGGTGGTGTGGCTGTCATGCATTGACTTTTATGATGACAACAACCACTAAACTCACTGCCTTTCTTAATGCATTGGACAACTGCATCCCTGGATTATCACGTACAGCTCAGAAACTGAATCCATACATTCGTTATGGTTAATCTGATTTCATCTGCATTTGTGCTACTTTTTGTGCGTCATGAATGTAAAAAATTAAAACAAAACATCACTGTGATACATGACAATGCCATCTGCTTAACTATTATTGATCATCTGTGTGTGATTAGTTGTGTGACGCCACTGCATTGGGAGGAAAAAACACAAAAACACTTACTGTGATGTTCTTGGCTGAAGACTGACATTTGACCTGATGATGAGAGACGCCGGCTGTTTGATTCATCGAGGAAAAGCGATGAAGATCCAAAGGTGCGATTGATTAACTGAATCTGTGATGGTTTATCTGACAGAAGCTCCTCGATCATCATGAAAGCGAATGAATTGAGCAATGCTCGCCTCGTTCTCTCTCTCTCTCTCTCTCTCTCTGTGTGTGTGTGTGGTGTGTGTGTGTAATGCAGTATTGGAGTCATTGAAACTCACTGAGATCTGCTTTCATAGTTTATCTCTAACCAACCGCAGTCTGTTCCTTGTGCTTCAATTAACATCAGCGGGTGTATAAACTCTGCTCATCTGTTGTCATGAGGCGAGTTAGTTAGTTAGTTAATAAATAAATAAATAAATAAATAAACAGTTACAAGGCTGATTTTATTCGGTTTGACAAATTCAGAGAATCCGCGACCGCGCGCGCGAACCTGATGCCAACGGTCGATCGCGTAAAAACATGTAACGTTAGGAGAATCAAATTAACCTCTCGCGAGAGTCAGATTCAGTCCGATTTACTAACCATTAAATAGGACGAATATAGAAGCCTGATTATAAGCTGAATGTATTTAAATATGATAATGATTACATAGAATATGTATTTAAAATGGAAAAGCGTTTCTTTTAATGTGCTCTGTGAACGTCACGTGTGTTGTCATCTAGAAATAACAGTTGATGACGGTTTTAACGGTCATCAATATCGTAAATCCTGAAAAGTTTTTTTATATTTTAATTTTTTTTAAATGTATGTACATTTATAATACTATATTTAGTATTAATATTACATTTGCATCAAACTACAAAAAAAATAGTTAACGCTGCTTTGAGGGTGTTTCTATGGAAGCCCGTTTCCGCCACTAAATAAAAAAATAAAAACAGTAATTGCGACTTTTTATCTCAGAATTCTGACTTTTTATCTCGCAATTGCGAATTTATATCTCACAATTCTGACGTTTTTCTCGCAATTGCGTGATATAGTCATAATTCTGAGATATAAACTCCCAATTGCGAGAAAAAAGTCAGAATTGAGAGAAAAAGTAAGAATTGTGACTTTATATCATGCAATTGTAAGTTTATATCTCAGAATTGTGACTTTATATCACGCAATTGTGAGTTTATATCTCAGAATTGACTTTATAACACACAATGGCGAGAAAAAAAATAAGAATTGTGAGGAAAAAAGTCAGAATTGTGACTTTATATCACGCAATTCTAAGTTTATATCTCAGAATTGTGACTTTTTTCCCTCACAATTCTGATTTTTTTCTCGCAATTGCGTGATATAGTCACAATTCTGAGATATAAACTCCCAATTGTGTGAAAAGTCAAAATTGCGAGAAAAAGTCAGAATTGTAACTTTATATCATGCAATTGTGAGTTTATATCACAGAATTGTGACCTTTTTTCCTCACAATTCTGATTTTTTCTCGCAATTAATATAAAGTAACAATTCTGAGATATAAACTCACAATTGCGAGAAGTCAAAATTGCAAGAAAAAGTCAGAATTGTGACTTTATATAACGCAATTGAGTTTATATCTCAGAATTGTGACTTTATATCACGCAATTGTGAGAAAAAAGAATTCTGAGATAAAAAGTTGCAATTACGGTTTTTATTTTTTTATTTAGTGGCGGAAACTGGCTTCCATGTTTCTAATTTGGCTATGGGAGTGACGGTAAAAATAATCTTTCTCTCTTCTGACTGCTGTTATCAATCGCTCTCTATCTTTTCCCTCTTTTTGAAAGTTGTGAACACTATTGTGGAGCTTTTCTTTTGCTATTTGCACAAAGGGAAACAAAAAATATATTTAATGTAGTCTTCTACATTAGTCTTCTACATTTATAGTTCACTGCTATAAAAGTTTACCCAACTATGACGATTTCTGCTTCTGAGAAACACGGAAATGTGAAAAAGGTCTATTACAACACACTTAAAATAATAGTTCACATAAAAATTTAAATTCTCAACGAACGTCTTATGGTTTTGGAACGACATGAGGATAATTAATGACAGAATTTTCCTTTTGTGGGCGAACTATTCGTTTAACATTTTAAAAATGTTAGATGGACATCCAACAAAAACATTTCAGAAACAAATTCCATGAATAAAGTTTTTTGGTTACATTTTGAGACCTTATTTAAGGGATAGTTCACACAAAAATGAAAACTGTCATTATTTACTCACCTGAAAACACACTGACGAACATCTTAAACACACCTGTGAGCCTGTTCATTAGAAACCATGAGCTTTTATTGGAATGTTTCACCATTACACTTATAAATCCCACCCATGTGTCATCTGCCTTTATCAAAACAAGCTAATACTGGCACAATCATCATTCCACTCAAGCACATGTTCAGATGACTGGTCTGCAATCATGAATAAATGACATCTGAAGGTAAAAGCAGTTGAGTATCTAAAATGCCATGAAGAAAGAAAGAGAGAGACAAAGAAAATCCAGTATATGGGATTTTTTTTTAAAGTTTTCTTTTAGTCACAAATGTGAGAGATTGAAAGCAAGTATCAAAGTAGAGCAGGAAACACTTTGCTTTAATGTGGTAGGGGTCGAGGGTCATAAAACATTAAAATAAAGGACAGGATGGAGCCGTACACACAGTTCAACATGTGATTCTTTACACCTCAAAGACAATAATGATGCCGGTCCAGTTATCATCATCAATCTGAGTTCAGTTACATGCCGTCACACATTCACTGAAGACTGAAGCTGCTTACAATGGGATAAAAATCAACAAAAACTTATGTTTGTATGTTTCCAGCAGTCGGGTCTTTTCACCGTCGGACACATGTCTACTCTGAGGGGACCAACAATAGAAAAAGTATTTCTCATTTCTGTACCCTACCATCCCATAAGTGTGTATGTGTGCGTGTGTGTGATAGTTTAGGACATGACGCCGAACACAGGGTTGTGGCGGCAGATGCTCGGGCCGATCTCTTCGTAGTCCTTCTTGGTGTGACACACCTGGTAGAACTCCGGCTGAAAAGAAACAGACATACAAAATGTCACATTTTGTGTGTTTTAGGGTATCTGAAAGGTTTTTTAAGAGCTTTTTTTTTTACAGGAGCTATATGTAGAATTCAGAAACCCCCTAGTTATTAGCGACACCGGTGGCCGTTAAGTGAACTGCAGCCAGAAACTTGCTGCTCGTACAAGAGACTGAATGCGATTCAAGGTCCCAATATACTAACTCACATGGAAATTATTACATATAGCACCTTTAAGACCTGCACTAGGGCTGTTCAACAATAATCATGATTATCGTGTACAAAATAAAAGTCTGTGTTTACGTAATATATGTGTGTTTTGTGTATAATTATTATGCATATATAAATACACACACATGTATATATTTAAGAAATATATGCATGCATGTATAAATATATATTTTTTATATATTTATATTATATATAAATGTAAATATTTTTATAGAAATATAAGATATTTTACTTAAACATATATGAATGTATGTTTATTTATATATACATAATTATACACAAAACAAACACACATATATTGAGTAAACACAGACTCTTATTTTGTACACAATAATCATGATTATCGTTGAACAGCCCTAACCTGCACAAATAAAATTAATACCATATGAGCGGAGCAATGTAGATCAATGTCTATGGTAACATACTAAAATGTGAAAAATGTGATTTAAACAACCTTAAAGTTCAAAAAAACAAACAAAAAGATGATTAACCTCACATTTTAGCCTTTAAATAATTTTTTATTAAGTCAAAATGATAAATTATTATTTATTTTCATTTAAAATATTATATATAAACTACTTTTCAAAAGTTTGGGGGTCAGTGTTTGTGTTTTCTTAAAGAAATTGATGCTTTCGTTTAGCAAGGACACATTAAATTGATCGAAAGTGACAGTAATGTTACACAGCAAAATCCCAAGAGTTAAATCAACACTGCTCCGAGTACATATGGTCCCTCTCTATATAGTGTTAAAGTTAATGAGATAATTAAGTGATGATTGAGCATTAGTGATGAACACCTCCTGTTAACAAGCAGAATCACAAAGAGAAACACAAGAACTACAACTGACTTCCAGCCACAGCCTAAGATGAACTCAACTGAAGATAAAAGACATTAAATCTCTCAAGATCTGATAAAACAACTCCACAAACAGCATATTATCTCATTAACTTTAACTCTGCTTCAGTGTTATTTTAACTATATGTAGAGAGGGACCATATGTTCTCTGAGCAGAGTTGATTTAACTCAGGATTTTGCTGTGTACAAAAGATTTTATTTCAAATAAATGCTATTTTTTTCAACTTTATATTCATCAAAGAATTACGGAAGAGGATTAGGGCCAAGCAATAATAAAAAAATAAAACCATCTCGAGATTAAAGTTGTTAAATTTCGAGAAAAAAAGTTTAGATAAAATGTTGAGAATAAACTCTTTAAATTACATGAAAAAAACTCGTTAAATTACGAGAAAAAGTCGTTAAATTACAAGAACAATTCGTTAAATTATGAGAAAAGTTTTATTTCGAGAAAAAAGTCGAGATAAAATGCTGAAAATAGTCATTAAATTAATAATTAATTAATAATTAATTTATTCTCATAATTTAACGAATTTGTTCTCGTAATTTAATGACTTTATTCTCAACATTTTATCTCGACTTTTTTCTCGAAATTTAACGAGTTTGTTCTCGTAATTTAACGACTTTTTTCTCATAATTTAATGACTTTATTCTCAACATTTTATTTAGACTTTTTCTAATAAGAGTTTTTCTCTAAATTTAACAACTTTAATCTCGAGATGGTTTTATTTTTTTATTATTGCTTGGCCCTAATCCTCTTCTGTAAAGAATCCTGAAAAAATAAAATGAACAATTGTTTTCAACATGGATAATAATCAAATTAATTAATTATTAATCATCATTAATATTAGAATTATATCCTGAGCATCAAATCATATTAGAATGATTTCTGAAGGATCATGTGACACTGAAGACTGGAGTAATGATGCTGAAAATTCAGCTTTGCCATCACAGGAATAAATTACACTTTACTATATATTCACATAGAAAACATATTTAAACTAATAATATTTCACAATAGTGCTGGTTTTTGAACAAATAAATGCAGCCATGGTGAGCAGAAGAGACTCCGTTCAAAAACATTAAAATTATATATATATCCTAATTGTTTAGATTTTAAGAATGCACGTTAGCTTCTTTTGACCCACCGGCCGAATTAAACTTAATTTAAACATGCTGTGCACACATTTAATTAAATCACATTTTGCAGTTTAAAAATCAATCACATTAAGCCACATTACGATTCCTGTTTTTCCATCCCCAAATTTAAGGCCTCTTGAAATGGCTTTTTATGGCCTTAAATTTGATCAAACTGAAATGAAGACTTTAAGGACTCCCTGATTTAACATCCCGCAGTGTGAATGTAATGAGGGTCATTATTAAACATCAGTGTAATTGAGTTCTCACAGAGACGCTCCAGTGAACAGTGATTCACAGACAGGACGTTTTAATTGATTAATTATTATAAGGCCAGCAGACAGCGGCTCGGTTTCTCTCTGACTTGTGCAATAAAAGAGGCTGTTATTCATACAAATGTCTCTATATGTGAATGTGTAACATGTTCCCACAGCGCAATGAACCGTAACCTCGATGATCAAGGAAAGTCTGATTCCGAGTCAGATGAGCCCTTGAAAGCAGACGCTCTCAGATGGTCACACACTAGATGACGTGATTTCAAGTCAGAAAATCAAGCATTAACCAGTTAAAACCAGCAGAGCTTAGATCTGAATTGAAATGCCTAGAATTCATGAATGCTTTGGAATTTTTTAAAGCAGGATATGGATGAAATGTCAAGTGTAAAAAAGTACTAAACATTTTTTATTTTATACAAAATATATATTTGACAAAATTGCTAGAAAATCAAAGCCACGTCCAACCAAGGTGTGTTCCAAAATTTGAAATTAAGCCTCTAAAAATGTTTTGAAAGTATCGTTTCCATTGTAACAATTTCAAAACGTTTTTCGCGGGATGAATTTTGAGCGTTTAAGCTTTCAATGTCAATTTGTGATGATTACTAAAATATGTAAGAGGGGGAAAAAGGCAATAATTTGTGTTTTTTGTCTCTGAAGATCAAGGGAAACTTGGATATATGAGCAACCTCACTTCAAAAGTCTGATTTCTGGAAAAGCTTTGGAAATTCAATTTTTCAAAAAATAGTTTTTTTATAACACAAAATATATATTTTTATTTTATTATTATTTTACTGGGCAGAAATTGTGAGTAAAAGATATTTTTTTTATATGCTCATCCTTGAATCGGGAATGACTGGATATGCAAATGCATCTTATCTTAAAAACAGAGCATTCTCAGTGAAGAATGGTTACTTTGTTTCAGCAACAGTGCCTGTCACTTGTGAGGTTCCTCAGGGTTCTGTTATTGGCCCTATCTTATTTTCCTTTTATTATAAGGCTCTCGGGAATACCTCTCTGAATTCTGATTGGTCAGTCGCGACATTCCGAGATGTGTTATTCTCTAATTACAACAGTCGTCTATAGCAATGCTAAATAACATAACGCCCATCTGGGTACCTTATTACATGTTTACTTATACTATTTTTGTTGAAATTCATAATGTATGTTTTAATGCATTATATGTTTTAATAAATAATAGTAACCAAAGTTAAATGCATTATAATATTTGTGTAATGTCATATATTATTAACAACCATCATCAATAGAAACGCTGAATAATATACCGCCCATCCGGGTATCTTTCATGTCTCACCACGGACTCGCCCAAAAGGCAGCTGCTGCCATTTTGCATCTCTTATATTTATCGATTGTATTGAAATTAATGAAAACAGCGGACTTTAGTATTAATAGTAATATTGTTGCTGCGTTAACTTATTTCCCCAACAATTGTTTTACACTGTATTAGATTATTAGGCTAATAAACAGGGAAGATTTCAGAAAAGTTTCATCTCAAATCAATACCCTCTCGTCCTCATAATTATTAATAATAAGCAGCATGACTGTACTTAAATGTTCATCTAGTTTGAACTTGTTCATCTTGGCAGAAGCACTTTAAGTCTTTAGAAAATGCATTATAAAAGTATTTTTAATGCATTAATTATGCACCATATAATGCCTTGTATGGTCTCGAATAATTGTAACCACAGTTATAATACTTGTTACGCCTTTAAAAAGTATAATGCATTAAAACACGTGACAATTTCAGATGTAACAAGGAATCTGCAAATATTATAATGCATTCAACTTTGGTTAAAATTATTTATCAAAAGACAATGCATTAAAGTATACATTATGAATACCTTTATAATGCATTATACACAATGGCTGAGTAATTTATTTTTCAATATATCAATATTTCACCAAAAATAGCGTGTGTGTCTGTGCGACTTACAGTCGACGCCAGCATGGATCCTCCAAACCACACGGCGTATCGCTGCATGTGATGGGTGATGACCTGAACGTCGATGGGTTTAGGCTGTGAGAGCAGAAGAGATGCAGAGGAGATATTGAGTTTGGGTCATTTCTCATTCTAAACGCACTGACGCTGATGTTGATCTTTAAACGGGACCTTGAGTTTTCCTCCCGCTGAGCTCCTCGCTGAGCTTCAGACGAGCGTCGACCGTTCTCTTCAGGTCTCTCTGCAGACGGCGGCCGAAGTCACGGAACATGGTGGAGCCGCCCGACAGAACGATGTTCTGCAAAAGAGGACACGTGTTCAAATGTGTTTTTCTTCAGTATTTCGGCTTGTTTTCCAGTACAATTATCTAAATTACTGGAGAAGCAAAATGACTTCGAGAGATAATTCAATTTACTCAATCATTTACTCACCCTTAAGTTGTTCCAAACCTGAATAAATTTCTTTGGAGCAACTTAAGGGTGAGTAAATGATGACAGAATTTCAATTTTTGGGTGAACTATCCCTTTAACCCTTTTTAATATTACGTCTTGTTTTATAAAAAGTGTCAAAATTGAGCGATTAAGTGTTTAAAACAACAAATATCTGCCAGTGGGGTCAGAAAAATCACACTTAATTTGAAGGGAAAACAAGATTATTTTTCTGGCCCAAGTGGCAGATATTTGTTCTTGTTTAAACAAACTCATTCTATTTTAATACATTTTTCAGAAAAAAAGACTTAATATTTTACGTAATTTTACTTCAAGTAACTGTATCTTGATTTAAGACTGTTTAGATATTTTTACTGGAAAACAAGACAAAAATACTGAAGGAAAAATATCATTTTTTACAGTTTAATGACAGACTTAATACATTATAAATACCTTTTTAAGACCAAGTAATGAAAACTTAAGGAATAAAGTGAAGGGAACATGTCAATATCAGGGTTTCTGCACGTTTTATAATGATAGACTTTATAAAAGACCTTTTTAAGACCAATAAAATACATTTTAGGGAATAAATCAAAATGTTCTCTAAATGTAAACGTCTAGGGAGAAACACATGACATTATATTGTAATAGCAACACCTTACAGGTTGAAAATACTTCCAACAGATCTCCAATTACTTTGTAATTAATTTAACTAAAAAGAAACAGCTGAAGGCTTGAATACCTCTGCTCCTAGGCAAAATACAAAAACTTTTACTGTACCTTCTGATCATAATGCAAAAAATGATGTTCTTCCTCAATATTGTCTTGTTTTCCAGTAGAAATATCTAAACATTCTTAAATCAGCATACAAGCAAAATGACATAAGATATTAAGTCTTGTTTTCTAAATGAAGCAAGTTTATAATTAAAACAAGAACAAATATCTGCAAGTGGGGTCAGAAAAAAAATCAATTTAAAAGGAAATCAATTGACAGATATTTGTGTAAACTCTCTTAATTTTGTTCAATTTCTCAGAAAACAAGACTTAATATCTTCAGTCATTTTGCTTCTCCAGTAAATGTATCTTGATTTAAGAATGTCTAGATATTTTATATAATATTTTTTGCAGTGTAATACCAAAAATTTAAGACTTTCTGCTCTGATTTAAGACCTTTTTAAGGCCTTTATTTGTGGAAGGGTGAATTAAGAATTTTTAAGACCTACACAATCAGCACAGAGAAACATTACTGACCTTATAGAGCGGACGGCGCACGTCGATTGGACAGTTCTGAATGACCTCATCGACAACCTCAGAGATGGGCTGAGTGAAGTCTGGATTAGCGAACTGAAAGAGGAAACAGAGTGTGTGACGCTGCTATTTTTAATATCAAATTTAAGACATTTTTTAAGAACTGCACAAATAAAATTAATACTGTATGTCCCTACAGAACAACTCCCCCCTTAAAAAAATTAAACAAGGACTTAATACTGCTTATCATCAAACATGTTAATATGCTCAAGCCATGTTTTATTCAATATGTACCTACAGTAGTGGCCAAAAGTGATGTTCAGAGGAGATATTTGTTTATAATGACCCTACAAGTTCAATGAAACCATCAAAATATGAGGAAAATGTTCTATATTTTTTTAAATATTTTAAATATGAGGGAAGAACAAAACACTAAACTTGGTTAAGGTATTTATCTGACAAAATTATTTTGCAAAAAAGGCAAACTACAGCCACAGGTTTTATTTTACTGTGCAAAAAATGCACAGAAAAGCAAAAAGCTCACTGAAAAAAAGCAAAAATAAGCAGTTATTAATATTTCATTGGTTCTCCCTTGTGTTCATAATTCCTTTGCATGACAGCCTGGATAAAAATGATGACAATCGACTCCATGCAATATGCTTAGAAAATCTTTAACATATTTTGAATAATATTTGAATAAAGAGTGAAGATGTCAATTTTCCAAGGCCGGACATCACTTTTGGCCACTCCTGTATGACTGAAATTGACAAAATTCATTAATTCAGGGATGCACTGATATGAAAATTTTTGGCCGATACCGATAATTCTTTATATTTGAAAGCCGATAACCGATATATTGACCGATATTTTTATATAATTTTTGAGAGCCTGATTACAAAAACAAAAAAGTCTAATCATTAAAAGCCATGTCCCAAACACACGATTATAAAATTATGTATCTTATATGACAAACTTGCGCTGCACATGTTGCACTTAACTGTAATTTCCTTTTTTAAGTGATTTTCAATCATATTTCAAGCAATTCAAAACCATCATGGTGAACAGTGCACATCTGAAAGAAATAATCCATTATTTATCGGCTTTAATATATCGGCCAAATTTTCTTATCGGGCCGATAATGATAACATTGAACATATATCGGCCGATACCGATATTGTGGCCGATACATCCCTAAATATTAGTATACAAACCTATAGTGTTCTTAGTCTTTAAATGCAATAACAGAAACATGTCTGTGCGCATGTGCAAACCTCAGGATGAAAGAAGATCTCAGGTCCCAGGAAGCGCTCATATCCCACGTCGATGGTGAACTCTTTCTTGCTGATGGCGTTGATGCCGGTGTACTGCTTGATCCATTTGGACCCGTCTGTGTCGTACTTGTTGAACTCCTTCACCAGGTCGGGACAGACGTAACTGAAGCGCTCCTGCATGCCAGACAGACACGTTCAGAGTCTGGAGGACGAGACGCTCGTGTGATCAGCATAAACATGTTCACACTCACCTTGACAGCTTTGGCGGTCTCCAGCGACTGCTCTGGCGGGATTCCCACCTCTCTCTCCCTCAGTAACTGCTGCGTGAAATACGTGATGTCCCGGCCCGCGATGGGAATGTGTTTGATGCAGCTGCCGATCACGTAGCCCTCCGCCTGTCAATCCAATCAAAGCAGAGACTTTTTAACGTTCCTGCTCTGTTGTATTCTGTAGATCGACTTCAACAGGATCAAAACACAGTAGGAAACACAAACCGCTGCTCAGACAGATACACATCAAAATAACACGGCTGAACGCATTTTGGCGGCAGTAACCACACGAAAGTCATGTGACGGTATCAAATTTTCATTCACTGCAAAAAGTGACGTTCTTCCTCAGTATTTTTGTCTTGTTTTCCAGTACAAATATCTAAACATTCTTAAATCAAGATTAGGGCTGTCAAACGATTAATCGCATACAAAATAAAAGTTTGAGTTTGCCTAATATATGTGAGTGTACTGTGTGTAATTATTATGTATATATAAATACAACACATTCATGTATATATTTGAGAAATATTTACAAGTATATGTATTTATTTATATTTTTATATAATTTATATTATATATAAATAAAAATATTTTGTACATAAATAACATATTTCTCTTAAATATATACATTAATTTGTGTGTATTTATATATACATAATAATTACACACAGTACACCCACATATATTATGCAACTCAAACTTTATTTTGTATACGATTAATCGTTTGACAGCCCTAATCAAGATACATTTACTGGAGAAGCAAAATTACTGAAGATATTAAGCCTTGTTTTCTGAAAAATACATCAAAATAAAGTGAGTTTATGCTAAAAAGAAGTAAAAATATTTGTCAACAAGGTCAGAAAAATAAACTTAATTCAAAGGGAAAATAAAATTATTTTTCTTACTCTACAGAAAGATATTTGTTCTTCATTGTAAACCCTAACGTTAAAAATAATTAATTGGTTTGAGTAGGACAAACATCAATTATAAACTTAATAATTAACTTTAATGAGTATTTAGCACTTTTTTTTTCAAGTTCACAGAACTGATATATTTTAAGTAAACTGAACTGCTTCATTGTTTTGAGTTTTATGAACTTATTTATTTTAATTTAGATGAACTTAAGTTTAACTGATGAAAAAGGGCTGGGATTTCCCAACATGCATTGCCCATGGCACTTGAAAGGAAGAGTAAATGCTCAAATTAAGTGATTGCCTCAAATTTTTGAGTTTTGCCAACTTATTCGGGTTTACAATGTTTTAAGCAAAAACTCAATTTTGATACATTTATCATTGAACAAGACATATCTTCAGTCATTTTGCTTCTCCAGTAAATGAAGTTAAATTAAGTTACGTAAACGCAAGTGTTGTCCTTTTAAGAACAAGTTTCATTTTTTTTTTTCATATAAAATAAAATGAATTTAAATGCAGTAAAACAATACACAATAAAAATGTATCAAGTAAACAAATGTTTTAAACCGATTAAATATAAAGAACAATAAAGAATTTCTGACATGTTTTAGTTCAGATTACAAATGTAAAGGTTTCAATGTAAACAAATGTTTGAAAATAAATTTCAAATTTTTAAGTATTTGGTGTTGTTTGATAAACACCAAATACTTGTTTGTTTGTTTATCAATCATCTTTCCATTTTTAGAATGCTTAGAGGGAAAAAGCATTCTAAAAATGGAAACAAAATTGTAATAAAGATTCTAGAATTAGACCATGATAACAATATTGTGCATGTTCATTACCATGATATCATATTACAGAATACCGGCACTCATGATATTCCAGCTTTCAAGACTGACACGAGTCAAATGTTGTTGAAGTGGACAGAATCATTGAGTTAAAATGAGAGAATGGTTGTTCTGTAATGTGTGTGTGTGTGCGACGTACCACTGGAATGACGTGAGTAACTCCGTCTCCGCTGTCGATGACGGTTCCTGTCAGTGTTCGCTCACCCACCTGCCGAGACGTCCATGATGCTGCTAGAGCCAAAACAGCCTGACAAACACACACAAGATTAGCCAAACACCATAAACACTGACATGTGTGTGTGTGTGTGTGTGTGTGTGTGTGTGTGTTAGAGCTGCACGATTAATTGTTAAAAGAGCATGCTCTCAATTCAAACACTTCCTCTTTAAGGCAATCTAATTTGTGGTGTACCTCAGGGTTTTATTTTAGCACCCACTCTTTTCTCTCTATATCTACTTCCTTTGGGTTCAGTTTTTAAGAAGCATCGTTACGCCGATGATATGCAAATCTACCTGCCTGTAACTAGGAAAAACAACTGTGCTCTTCTGTTGTAGGTTCAAGTTTTTTCTGTCTTCGTTCTCTTTCTAAAATCAAATCTTTCCTTTCAGAGGCTGCAATCCATGTCTTCATTACATCTCAGCTGGACTATTGCAACTTCCTCTATTATGTCATCTCAAAGACCCAAGCTTCTCCACTACAAGTCCAAATTGCTGCAGCTAGATTTCTGAAGGGACATAAAAAAATTCGATGACATTACGCCCCTCCTGAGAGCCCTACATTGGTTGCCTACTCATTACAGAATTGAGTATAAAATCTTACTACGTGTGTATAAATCTTTAAATTATCTAGCACCTTCTTATCTGACAAACCTACTTCACTTTGGAACAATCTTCCTAATTTTATTAGAATGGCTTCCACTTTATCTGAGTTCAAATCTTGCCTTAAAACTCATCTTTTCTCTTTGGTTTTTAGTATGTAATTTTGTCCTTTATTCAACTTTCTTCCCTTTTCTGTTGTTTAATAGTTTTAATTTATGTGTATTCTTATTTATTATTGTTGTATAGCACTTTGGTCGGCCTGTGGCTGTTTTTAAACATGCTCTAGAAATAAACGAACTTGAGCTTGTGATCTTATTCCTAAATGACAATGATTCAGCGCTGTCTATTTAAGCTTTGACAAGTACGATCACAGCGAACATTCAGATCTGCGTTCTGATCCGGAGGGAGCAGTTGTCATGTATAGATATGAAACAGCTTCACAAACACTCTTTTCAACCACACAGTGTCATTATTTCTGTCTTGCAATAATTCAAATTATCACAGAAGTACTGGATAAAAGTTTATAGTTCGGATATAAACACTGATGTCTACAGTAGCGATCAAAGTAAGTTGAGTAAGGTGAGTAAATCACCTTTTGAAAGTAACTTGACTCTTCAGATAAAGATTGTCAATTACATTTTTACACCAGTAGGTGGTGACAAGTGACTGTTTAAAAAAAATATATATTTGTCATTAAATCATCCATTCAAGAGATTCGTTTAAAAATGCTGATTCATCCAGTAATGAAACAAGTGAAGTCTTTATCAGTGAGTCATTGAATCATTCACTCAGATTTTTTAACATTTTAAAGGAACACTCCATTTTTTTGAAATAGGCATTTCCACTCCCTAGAGTTAAACAGTTGAGTTTACCGTTTTGAATCCATTCAGCTGATCTTCGGGTCTGGCGGTACACTTTAGCATAGCTTAGCATAGTTAATTGAATCTGATTAGACCGTTAGCATCTCGCTAAAAAATGACCAAAGAGTTTTGATATTTTTCCTATTTAAAACTCGACTCTTCTGTAGTTACATCGTGTACTAAGACCGACGGAAAATAAAAAGTTGTGATTTTCTAGGCTGATATGGCTAGGAACTATACTTCATTCCGGCGTAATAATCAAGGAACTTTGCTGCCGTACCACGGGTGCAGCAGGCGCAATGATATTACAAAGTTCCTTGATTATTACGCTGGAATGAGAGTATAGTTCCTAGCCATATCAGCCTAGAAAATCACAACTTTTTATTTTCCGTTGGTCTTAGTACACGATGTAACTACAGAAGAGTCTAGTTTTAAACAGTCGTTTAAACATTCGTTGACCATTTTTGGTCAACTGTTTAACTCTAGGGGAGTTGGAAAATGAGCCTATTTTCAAAAAAAGTGGAGTGTTCCTTTAACATTATGTCAGAATCTCTAATAATTTACGTTATCTTGTTTTGTTGTCTATTCAGAATCGTGGGAGAATTGTGCTTGCTATTGTGATCTCTATTTTAAACAAAAAAAATTGTGATTCTCAATTTATCCAGAATCGTGCAGCTCAAGTGTGTGTGTGTGTGTATACCTGCACAGCGATGTACAGTCCCGGCACATTAAAGGACTCAAACATGATCTCGGCCGTGTACTCGCGGTTTTCTGGAGTGTTTAAAGGTGGTTCAGTCTGCAACAGAGAAACCAACAGCAGGAAGTGATGCGGTGGTCTAAATGAACGTCTTAGTTGCTCTAGTGGAGTTACACCTTGTTCTAACCAGACACATCACATGATAAAAGCTGTCTTTTCCATGTTAATCAGAGGTTTTGTCCTAACCAGCCGCAATGCGATTCTATTTGAAAATTTCTTCGATTACGAGACTTGTTTTGAGAAATTACAGCCAATCAGAAGAGCGTGTGGGCGGAGTCTTTCTTTGTCATAGAATAGACTTGTTTGTTAACAGTTTGAATGTTCTTGTTTTCTGTAATTAATTTACAAGATCTGAGGTGAATTATTCATTGTGGCTAAAAAAGCTTATATTCAACCTCACATTAGATGCTTTTAACAAACACTATCTGAGATTATCATGTCAGTTTGCATGTTTTTCCAACCACTACGCCGCAGAAATAAAAAACATTTCTAAAACAGAATCATCACGTATCGTCGTCGAGGCTGGTTAGGACAAATACCCTGAATAACATGGAAAAGATTCCATGCATCACATGTCATGAAGGACAAGATCATCACATGAGCAGCAGCGTTTAAGTTGAGGTTTACTCACCAGTAGGAAGTAATGGTCCTCGGGTTCGGCCCTCAGGTACTTGAAGATCACCTGCTCCATAAACCTCTCCATCAGATCCCAGTCCTCCACGATCCCGTGCCGTATGGGCCACTGAGGAGACAGACACACGCTCAGAGATCATGTATGCGTCTGGAGGAACCGCACGGTTTCTAACGGATTCTCAGAGCTTCGTCATCACGGTTGTGATCAACTAAAAGCTATTTTCATAGCATGAGCAGTTACAAGTTACACAGGAGATAAATAAAATAAAATAAAACCGCTAATTCATAACGCTCCGAATCTTCCTGAAGCAGTGTTTTGAAATCGGCCATCACTAATAAGTCGTTATTTTGTTTTTTTGGCGCACCAAAAATATTCTCGTGGCTTTATAATATTAATATTGAACCACTGTACTCACATGAACTGATTTAAATATGTTTTTAGTACATTAATGGATCTTGAGAGAGGAAATGTCATTGCTGGCTATGCAGGCCTCACTGAGCCATCGGATTTCATCAAAAATATCTTAATTTGTGTTCTGAAGATGAACGAAGGTCTTACGGATGTGGAACGACATGAGGGTGAGTAATAAATGACAGAATTTTCATTTTTGGGTGAACTAACCCTTTAAATAGGGCACCATTTGAGGGGACGGCCATTTGTAGCGGTGTCCGAAACCATAGTGGACATTATCGAGTGCACTCATTCAATCCACAATGGGATAACGAGTACAACCGATGCTCAACGGCTAGAGAATACCCATAATGCACTGTGAGGGTCACGCCGAATGTCTGAAATTCATTTTTATTCTCAGCGTCATCAAGCTACGCCTTTGTTTTGAATAGGCGACCTCTAGTGGAGAAAAGTTACATATTGTGCCTTTAACTTTCTGTTAACTGAAGACTGGAGTAATGATGCTGAAAATTCAGCTTTGATCACAGGAATAAATTACACTTTACTATATATTTACATATATAACAGCTATTTGAAATTGTAATAATATTTCAGAATTTTTAATATATTTTTTGATCATATGAATGCAGTTTTGGTGAGACTTTTTTCTAAAACGTTAAAAAAAAATCTTACCGACGGTAAGTACCTACAAAAACACTTTTTTCCCATGACTCACTTTGGTGGCGTAATTGGGTTTATCGATGGCTTCGTCTCCGATGAAGAAGTCGAGGTCATCCACACCCTTCATCATCCTCCGCTGAGCCTGGTCGCCCACCTTCGCTGACTCCTTAATGGCGATGCCTGACAGAAGAAAAGGATGATGGGAAGCATGAGATAATCATATTTCAGTCAAACATGAAGAGGAAGTAAAGAGAGAACTGAGCGCTGACGTGAGTACAGGATTATTTTGAGCATGTGTTGAAGATTGTGAGATGATTTTACATCTTTTGACCAATGAGCTCTCCCGTCTTGTGTGATTACTCAGATCCAGTGCTAATAGAGACATCTGAACAACAGGAGTACACTAAAATGGGATTATCTTAATGATGACTATTTTTCCAATTAATTGTATTTGAAGTAAAAATGCAATTTGAAGCCAATAAAACACTAGAAAAATGTGTACTAACTATAAGAAGCCTAAACAAAATGATAGAAACTGGCTTTGGGAGCTGCTTTCAAAACATTCAGCTTCATCTCAGCGTTTCTGACGCTTCTATCTGAGAATGAACTCAAACTCAGCTTCCTAAAGCATCTCTACAGCCGTCAGAAGCTTGTGCACTACAGACGTGCACTACACCATACAGACGGCAGCCTAGCACACTACAGATGTACACTACACTCTACCGACATCTGCCTGCCTAATACACTAGACGTGCACTACACACTACATGCATCTGCCTAGCACACTACAGACATACACTACATCCTACAGACATCATCCTAGCACACTATAGATGTACACTACAAATATGCACTACACACTACAGACATCTGCCTGACTAGTACACTACCAACATGCACTACACCCTACAGAAATCAGCCTAGCACATTACAAACATGCCCTACACACCCTAAAGGCATCAGCCTACCACACTACAGACGTGCATTACACCCTACAGACATCAGCCTGCCTAGTACACTAGACATGCACTATACCCTACCGACATCTGCCTGCCTAGTACACTAGATGTCCACTACACCCTACAGGCATCTGCCTAGCACACTACGGACATTCACTACACCCTACAGACATCATCCTAGCACACTATAGATGTGCACTACAAATATGCACTACACACTACAGACATCTGCCTGACTAGTACACTACCGACGTGCACAACACCCTAAAGAAATCTGCCTGCTTAGTTCACTAGACATGCACTACACCCTACAGGCATCTGCCTGCCTAGTACACTACCGACGTGCACTACACCCTAAAGACATCAGCCTAGCACACTACAGATGTACACTAAAGATGTCAGAACTCAGAAGTGCAAAACACCCTACAGAAATCAGCCTAGCACACAGCCTGCCTAGTACAGTAGACGTGCACTACACCATAAAGGCATCTGCCTAGCACACTACAGATGTGCACTACACACTACAGACATCAGCCTAGCACACTACAGATGTGCACTATACCCTACAGACATCAGCCTAGCACACTACAGATGTGCACTACACACTACAGACATCTGTCTGCCTAGTGCACTACCAACATCAGCCTAGCACACTACAGATGTACACTACAGACATCTGCCTGCCTAGTACACTACCAACATCAGCCTAGCACACTACAGATGTACACTACAGACATCTGCCTGCCTAGTACACAACAGACATCAGCCTAGCACACTACAGACACTACAGACATCTGTCTGCCTAGTACACTACCAACATCAGCCTAGCACACTACAGATGTACACTACAGACATCTGCCTGCCTAGTGCACACTACAGATGTACACTACACTGCCTGCCACTGGACAGATGTACACTACAGACATCTGCCTGCCTAGTGCACTACCAACATCAGCCTAGCACACTACAGATGTACACTACAGACATCTGCCTGCCTAGCACACTACAGATGTCCAAAACACCCTACAGACATCAACCTAGTACACTACAGATGTGAAAAACAGATGTGCACTCCACCCTACAAACTACAGACATGTGCCTGCCTAGTACACAACAGACATCAGCCTAGCACACTAGATGTACACTACACACTACAGACATCTGTCTGCCTAGTGCACTACCAACATCAGCCTAGCACACTACAGATGTACACTACAGACATCTGCCTAGCACTACACTATCTGCCTGCCTAGTACACTACCAACATCAGCCTAGCACACTACAGATGTCCAAAACATCCTACAGACATCAACCTAGTACACTACAGATATGAAAAACAGATGTGCACTCCACCCTACAGACACCAGCACAGAAGAACAGACACTCACATGACGGAATGATGAACTGTGGTTCCGTGTTTCCTGCATATCCCAGTTTAGTGTACCTGAAACAGAAACACACACATTACTGCTCACATTCATTCAGCTCTCATTTTGCAGCAGCAGGTTTTAGAGCTGCAAATCAAACTAAATCAAACACTGAACAAACACCACTGGCCAAATTTATATCTAATGAACAATTCACATCTCTTTATGATGAGCACTTTATTCAGAATGAGTTCATAAACCAAAAATACATTTTCCTTTAAAATCAAAACCGCTTTCGTTTCCTGAAGGATGTCAACATAATTACACTGCCATGAACCAACTTTTTGCATTTAAGAAAAAAATATTTATTAATAAATCAATTAATCACACATAATTCGGAGAGTGTTTCATGTCTCAACATGTCAAACCATCTTAACTCTGTCGATCTGTTCTGATCAATTAAAACATCACAGAATCAAAACACACATAAAACTGCGGTTATAATTATTTAAACATTCGTGAATGTCCAGCATTATATTTTAATACAAGTCACGCATATTAAAGGATTTCGTGTTTTTCTGTTTGCCCATATAAGGCCGCAGCAAGAATACGGAAGTAGAGGAAGAGGAAGCAGCTGTGCGCATGCGCACAAGTAAACACAACAGATTCAATCATTTCCCTGCTTTTCAAACTCTTTTAGTTTTAATTTTTTATCATTGATATAATCATATTAGGTGGTCTGCTCCGCAAAATAACATGTTATGTGAGCGTTAAAGCGGCGCGTTTCGCCGCTCCGCGCGTCTGTAAGCTCAGCATCACACAATCAGCTCGAATAACATTTAATGCTCAAATTACTGATTTCATGACAGTTCTCGCGCATCTCTGAGCTGGAAAAATCCAATATCACAAAATCCAAACAGCAGCTGATAAAGGGAAAACAAGCATTCAGCAGGAGGAATGTTATCCGTGCAGGAGCGCCAGTGCGCGCGCGGCTCGCGCCGGTTTTCGTCAGCCGCGCACAGATTGCTTGATTTACTCACCCTGTGCCACAATCCACAACGCATGCCGGTAACCGAGCGGCCATCTCGAGTGGTTAAAGCGCCGGTGAGCTCCCGGTACGAGTGATCAGTCGCTCCGTTTGTGCGCGAGGCGGAACCCGGAAACGCGAAGGGAAGCGTTTTTCCACTTCCGCATTCAATCTCAGAAGAAAGCGCGCACCCTAGAGCGGCCGCGAGCGTCACACGGTGATGACATGGGCGGGGCAGAGCGGGATCAAACACGTGGCTGTTCAAATGCCAGAAGAACGCTGTTTTGTTTTGTTTTTTTCAAAGTTCATTATTGGAGAGATTGTTTTGCCTACTACTGTAAAGCACGAGCACACACTCGACGCACAACTGTGAATCTCAGGGGAAAAAAAGCAATAATAGCAATATCCAATAAAATTCAATGTTGAATGTTGATGTGTCAGTAATTTTGTGGGTCTGTCCCGAAACACACACTTGCAGTCTTTGCATTTGACCACTTGTCTGCCTACATTTCCTGTATTTGAGCCAACTGTTCAAGTGTGCACGTGTGTGTGTTAAGTGTGTGTGTATAAGAGATGGTGTGGAATTTTAAGGGCACTAATTCCTGTCTCCTCCACCCTACAGACACTGCCACTAGCATTACACCCTACAGACATCTGCCTAGCACACTACAGGCGTGCATTACACCCTACAGACATCTGCCTACCTAGTGCACTAGGCGTGCATTACACCCTACAGCTATCAGCCTAGCACACTACGGATGTACACTAAACCCTAGACATCAGCCTAGCACACTACAGATGTACACTAAACCCTACAGACATCAGCCTAGCACACTACAGATGTACACTACACTACAGCCTAGCCACTACACTAAACCCTACATCAGCCTAGCACACTACAGATGACCTACAGACCTCTACAGCCTACAGCACTACAGATGTACCCTACAGATGTACACTAAACCCTAGACATCAGCCTAGCACACTACAGATGTACACTACACCCTACAGACATCAGCCTAGCACACTACAGATGCACTACACACCTACAGATATCTGCCTACACTACAGATGCACACTAACCACAGATGTAAGCTAGCCCACAGATGTACACTAACCCTACAGATGTCACCTAGCCCCTAACATGTACATACAACAGACTCAGCCTAGCACACTACAGATGTACACTACACCCTACAGACATCAGCCTAGCACACTACAGATGTACACTACACCCTACAGACACATCAGCACACTAGATGGACACTACATACCTACAGACAGCCTACACACTACAGATGTACACTACACCCTACAGACATCAGCCTAGCACACTACAGATGGACACTACACCCTACAGACGTCAGCCTAGCACACTACAGATGTACACTACACCCTACAGACCATCTCTAGCACACTAAGATGGACACTACACTACAGACTCAGCCTAGCACACTATGTACACTACACCTACAGACATCAGCCTAGCACACTACAGATGTACACTACACCTACAGCACCTAGCACACTACAGATGACACTACACCCTACAGCCTAGCACCTACAGATACACACATACAGGCACACTACACCCTACAGACACAGCACACTCGATGTACACTACACCCTACAGACATCAGCCTAGCACACTACAGATGTACACTACACCTACAGACGTCTGCCTAGCACACTACAGATGTACACTACACCTTACAGACATCAGCCTAGCACACTACAGATGCTCAGCCACACCTACAGATACACTACACCCTACAGAAACACTCCTACAGACATCAGCCTACTACAGACTACACACACCCTACAGACATCACCTTACTACAGATGTACACCCTACAGACATCAGCCACACAATACAGACCTACAGCTAGCACACTACAGATGTACTACACTACACCCTACAACACAGCCACTACAGATGTCAGCCCAGCTACAGATGACACTCTACAGCTTCAGCACACTACAGATGTACACTACACCCTACAGACATCAGCCTAGCATACTACATACTACAGATGTGATGATTTCAAAATAGAAATCAGCCTATAGTGCACTTCAAACAAGAGTGGATAGTGTGGATTTTTAAGAGCATTCTTAAACTTTCAAGTGCCAAGAGCTCAAGTGTGGGCCCCGTAACTGTTAAATTTGTTAAATATTTTGAAAGTCAGTACTGTTCTGTTCTCTCACTGTCAATTTGTGTGTGTTGACACATTGGCAAATTTGAAGGCAAAGCAACCATGGCAAATTTAATTTTGATTGAGACAAAGAGAATGAGGGCGAAGCGCGCCATCTGCTGGACACTACAGTGACCTGCGCGCGAGAGAATATGCCACAAGAGCGCGCTCAGCTGTCAATCTATTTGATAAGGTCTTTTTTTTGGCACTGCAACTAATGATTAAAAACCAACAACCAAAGGACGGATTTTGGTCTTATGAGGCTTCAGGACCCCTTCTGGTCGCCGACTCAGACCATTTCTACAAGGGAGTAAAATACAAAACTATATCTTGTAATTGCAACATCACAAACTGTGAATCTAACATTGAATATGTCCTTTTATTAGATGTATGCAGTTTAACTTTAGGGAAACAGGCTCTATCTGTTCCTTCACCAGAAGGTCAGACATACATGTGGACAAATGAGGTTCTTCACATGCCTTACATGGGCTGTTTGTTAAAGTTTACAGAGATCCTCTATTTATACAAAACCACATGCTTAATTCCTTATTAGGTGTGTGTCCATTTTGACCGAAGGGCCCTAAGTGGACCTCTATGGTCTATGGTTGCTAATACATCATTTGGTTTTCTTCTAGTTATACAGTAGGTGACCTTCTTACCCAAACACTTCTTACATACAAGCATCCATCGTGAGTTTGTGGCAGTCTACAGCCTTCAAAACACTGGGAATGTAAGACTGATATATAAGATAGTCATCACATCACAGTTAGTGCTCACCTTATCTCTGTTTTACAGCTCTTGTGTTTATCTGCATTTGTGCTGAACTGAGACCTACAATAACAGGCATAAAGCAATTATGCAGTCTGTTAACTCACTTTAACTGCTGTTTGCATCAGTGAGCAACTTGATGATTAATGTAGCTTTTCCAGTTTCCAAAAACCTTTGTTTCAAAGCAGCTTCACGAAAACCTGTGATAAATTTTTTCAGAAATCAATTTAGCTTGTATCTTGAGTTAAGAATGTTTAGCTATTTGAACTGGAGAACTAGACTTAGCAAGGAAATCTTTTTTTTTTTTTTTTTTTTTTTTTTTTTTGTGGTGTAGTCTAGTTCATCTTTCAAAATCACAACTTCTGCTTTATCTACCAAAAAATTATAATTCTGTCATCATTTACTCGCCCTCGTGTCGTTTCAAACCTAAATTAGGCTGCTTTCGTAGAGCAAAAAGAAGATATTTTTTTTTCCATACAATGAATTTTTCTGTTTTGAACACCAATGTTCTTCAAAACAACTTCTTTTATGTTACAGGTTTGGAGTGGAATGATGACAGAATGATCATTTATGGGTGAACTATTGCTTTAAGACACATTTACTGTGGCTGGACAGATCACAGCTTTGATCACAGGAATAAATTACATTTTAAAATAGAAAACAGATTACAATTAAATTATTACATTTAATTGCAATAATTCACAATATTACTGTTTTTACTGTCAAATAAATGCAGCGTTTGTGAGCAGAAGATACTTCTTTCAAAAACATTAAAAATCTTACCGACTCATAACTTTTGAACGGTAGTGTACATATTACATTTATTATAATTAGGCTAGTTTGTGCAATTAATTAGTCTGTAAGTTTTGCCTCTTTGTCGCCATCTCTGTTTGAAATCTGCAATTGCAGTTATTTGCGGAATTATCATCTTGCACGGCTCCTTAGCTCGGGTGAATCTAATGTTTGCTGTCAGTCACCACATCGGTGTGGATACTGTACTTCAGAATCACAGATTCTATGGAAGAATTTTCACCAGAAAATATCATCTGAACAAGTAAGTAACATGTTTGCCACTTTTGTTCAGACTAACTGAAAAAAAAGCAATACAATAAATCACACTAACAGTGATTAAATCTAACGATCGCTTAGCTCGGATTAGGTCAAACCATGCAAATTATTATTATTGTTATACTTTGTTCTCAAATTGTTCATGTTAACAACATCAGCATTGCATGACTGTGTGTATTAGCGTACCTGTAGATTTCAGTTTCTGTACTGTCTAATTTGTCATACCATACAATCCGCCATCAAAATGATGTTTAATTTTTCCAGCTGCTGTGAGAAAAGGCTATAAATGATCCGCCATCCTCACATGATAGCTACTAGCTGGGATTTGTTATTTATGTAAACAGACGTGACGTAATGACGCAAAGATGAACGGCGGCATGCTCGAATTTCCCGCGGAAAACTACCAGTACCATCGGGATTAGAAAACATTATTACAAACTTAACGTTGTGAATCGAGCAAAGGTAAGGAGATAGTTCTGAACACTGGATGGTGATGTACTTGCTCAAAAATGGATTTTGGATCAATTTTAACCAAAAAAAGTAACAGACATCAGTTTTAAATTGATTCCCAGGTGAAAAAAAGTACACTTTTCACGGCCTAATTTTGTACTTAATATACTAAAAATTCTTCTTTAGTACTTATTAAAATAATCTTAAGAACATCTAAGTGTACTCAACTGTGCTATTTTGAGACAGCATGAAATATGAACTAAAATGGGCTTTTAATATACTATCTCTGTATTTAAATATATTTAGTACCACTTGTAGTACACTATGGGTTCAAATGTACTATAAGTGATACATTTTTTAAATACAGATAGTATATTAAAGCTTATTCTTAGATTATCTTAATAAGTACAAAGAAGAATTTTTAGTATATTAAGTACAAAATTAGTGCCCAAAATAGAGCATTTAAGTACATTATAGAAGTGTACTTTTCACCAGGGTTTTTTTTAAAAGTTCAAATGGATTGTGGTATGAGTAATTGTTGTTTGCACAAAATATGCAAAGTTTTACTGTTTGGGGTACAACAGCCTCTTAATGGTTTTACTACAGTAACCTTACATGCGACTGATTACAGGCACATCGAGAGCACAAGTGGTCATGAAAATGTGTTCAGATTTAACATATTAATGATGCATTCACCTCATATATAATGACACATTGCTTTCTCCTAAAGGAAAGGGCCTTCTTTTAAAAGTGTTTTGTATCGGTATTAGTGAAACTGGCCCTGTATTTACTTGGTATTGGATCAATACCAAATTTTTGCAGCATTGCCCACCCCTATCTGTATCTTGTATAAACACACACACACAGATTTGTTTTGTGAATTGTGGGGACATTCCATAGGACGTAATGGTTTTTATACTGTATTTTCTATCGCCCTACACCAACACTACCCCTAAACCTACCCATCACAGGAAACTGCACATTTTTACTTTCTCACAAAAACTCATTCTGTTTGATTTATAAGCCTTTTGAAAAATGGGGACATGGGGTAATGTCCTCATAAGTCACCCTCACCTTGTAATATCTATGTCATACCCATGTCATTATACACATTTGTGTCCTGATGTCACTAAAACACGCACCCACACACACACACACACCACACACACACACACACACACACACACACGTTTACATGTTATCTAATTGGGGACATTGCATAGACTTCTATTGTTTTAATATATGCAGTAGTTATAAATACTAGAACCTAACCCTATCAAAAAAATGTACTAAGTAAACTAAATACAGTAAAAATTGTAAAAATGCATAAAGTTTTAGTGTTAGAAAACTTTCTGCATTTTTACAATTTTTACTGTATTTAGTTTATTGAGTTTTTACAAATGAGGACGTTCCCAAAAGGAGGTTTTGGGAGTTTTGTCAGGTTTAGCTGCACTTCTGGGTACAATTTTGTCCCCAAAATATGGTTAAGTAGGTACAGACACACACACACACATCCTTGTTTATACTACTTTGTGTATATATAAAAGTTAAAACATTTTAAAAATGTGTCTTAAGTTTCTTATATATATAAGGAAGGACGATAGTAAATTGAGTCAACATTTAGTCTCATATAAAAGACAAAGTCAAAAACAAAGTCAAACATTCTGTATTTTTCGTACTTTTCGGGCTTTTATGTGTTTATATATATGGATATGTATAATATATATATATATATATATATATATACATATAATATGAGGAAAACAGCTTATAAATCATATATATATTTCTCATGGAGACCAAAAAATCCCCACAAGATCAAAAATTTCTGGTGTTACTATCCGTGTGGGGACATTTTGTCACACACACACACACACACACCACACTCAGTTTTGAGGAGGGCCGATCAGGACACACCCTTGTATTGTAAAAGCATCACATGACTAATAGTTCCACCTCAAATAGCGACTCTCAGCTCAGCTCACGGCATTAACTTGCACCGCCTCTTTGTTCATTTCTCAAACTCTAATCATTAACTCACACAAGAGCTGGAGCTTTCAAACATTTTAAACTAACCGGAGGAAGAAGTCGAGTCTAAAGCATCGCACACGACTGAGGTGAGACGCTGTGATCTTCATCATGAAGGATTCATGGACTTTCTGTTTCACACCCAGAGCTGTGATTTTGAGATCCAACAGCATTTGTGCTTCGTGAGATTGATGATTAATGGTGGCGATAACGGTGCAGATAAGCAGGACTAAAGTCAACAAGTCCAAGAGTGAATGTCAAACAGACGACTGACATCATGGATCAGAATGAGGAAGAGCAGAGAGACTGGAAAGAGCTGGAGCCGACTCACGAGGTGAAGGTCTTCCTCACAGTGCTGTACAGTCTCATTCTCAGCCTTGGCATTGTGGGAAACAGTGTCACCATTCATGTGGCGCAGGTGCTGCAGCGGAACGGCTATCTGCAGAAGAACGTGACGGATCACATGGTGAGTCTGGCCTGCTCTGATCTGCTGGTGCTGTTGATCGGGATGCCCGTCGAGCTCTACAGCGCCATCTGGTTCCCGTTCACATCCTCGTCTGGCGACGCCTCCTGTAGGATCTACAACTTCCTTATTCGAGGCGTGCAGCTATGCCACCATACTGAATGTGGCTACGTTGAGTTTTGAGCGTTACATGGCCATTTGCCATCCATTCCGGTATAAAGCCTTGGGCGGCAGCCGTACGACGAAGCTCCTGTTGTCTGCGTGGCTCTGCTCGGCCCTCATCGCTCTGCCACTGCTCATCACCACAGGAACCGAAGGGTACGTACCCAAAGGCCGCCAGATGCCTGTGCAGAACCTGACCTTCTGCACCAACCTGAGCCAGCACTGGGTCATGTATCGCACCAGCATCTTCACGGCGTTCGTGCTTTATCTTCTTGTCCTGGTCGGCGTGGCCTTAATGTGCAGAGCCATGATTGTAGTTCTTCGGGCCCCAATGGGGCCTAATGAAGCCGGCACAAATGGAGCTGGACGGGACGTTCCCAAACACGAGAGCGCCCGTGTGAAAGCATCCCGTAAACAGACCATCCTCTTCCTGGGTAGGACACCCTCTGCTCTCTTCATTAATACATTTGTTATATTGCATGTTTGTCTCCTATCAGGTCTCGGCCAATAAGACAAGTCAGCTTTATTTATACCATACAGCTTCATAAACAGGAAAATAACAGAATCAATGATGCAAACTTTATCAAATATGAGACAAATGCAGCTGAAAAGACAAGCATGAGACAGCAGTGATTCTAATTTACAAGACAAAACAATTCCTGTTGAAACAGAAAAGGTTTACCTTTAACCTGACCCAACCTTACACAAACATCCACTGAACACAGTCTCTCTATCAGTGAAGTCCACTGAGATACTTGGCAAATCGTGACAGGAATTCTGACTCATTTTAGTGATGCACACGGTTGCCAGATTTTCAAAACAAAACCCGCCCAATTGCTACTCAAAACTAGCCCAAAACTAGCCTAATCACATTTCAGCAGGGTCCCCCGGTAAAAAATGCATCCCGGGGGATAAATTCCAGGGTTTTGGGGGGGTTCCCCTGGTAAATTTCGCATTCCAGGGGCTAAATATCATGTTATTTGGGGTTGCTTCAACCTGTGGACATGAAAATCAACCCAAAGCAACAGTGTTAAAGTAGAAAACCATGGACTTGGCAACACTGGTAAGACCAGAACCAGCTCTTTCACTCCCAATCGGCTCTTCATTTAAATCAGGCCTTGCTTTCAAATTATTAGACATTCTCGAGTGCTCTGCAGCTGAGGAAAAGGGACTGAAAAACACTGTAAAACTTTGCATAGGATACTTTTCTTTGAGTAACTTTCTTGCAAACACTTTATTTGTAATTCTACATCTGTATTGTACCTCTTCTAGACCCTGTTTACACCTGGTATTAAGATCGGGGTCAAAACGCTTTGAGCTTTTCCACTTTCAACCACTTCAGCCCGGTTTATCTTTGGTATTAAGATGTGTTTTGGACAATTGGATCACAAGTAGATGAGGGAGACACATTATCGTTTCCACCTTGTGTTTTAATCCGTCTCTTTTGTCCACTTTTGACCATTTCTGTCCTGATTTCTTCGAGGGGAGGGTCTATGGGTAGGTAAAACCTATGCTTTCTAATGGACTAAATAAGCTCACGCAATTTATATATGAACACTGAAGATGACAAACAGCTTTCGTTTCTACTCTGCAAGACCACGACGAACATTGTGAGAGAATATTGCGATTAGTACGTTTTTCGTCTTCAAACCAAACTTGGGTCTTCAGCCGAGAAAGTTTAAATCCCGTCTGGCTAGTGCACTTCCCATAATGTCTACACATTAGATCAGTAGGATCATCGAAGAGAAGGTGGTGTTTTGTGGCAGCTTGAACGCATTCGACAACATGAGCATTTCCACAGAAAGTGGAATGTGTTTTCGACTACCTCCTGAAGTGGTAAAAAGTGGACAAGCTCAGAATGTTTTAGACCCCGTTTACACCTGTATTTAGCGTCGTCCACTTGTGATCCGACTGACCAAAATGCATCTTAATACCAGGTGTAAACAGGGCCCTAGTGGATACTGACACAAGATTCTTATTGCACTTGATTCTCACTTGAAAATCATTCTGTTCTCTCTCCTCCATGTCTGTCTGTGTCCATTAGTGCTGATCGTCTGCGCTCTGTTCGTGTGCTGGATGCCAAACCAGATTCGCAGGCTAATGACAGCAGCGTTGCCCAAGTCATCGTGGACCGTGAGCTACCTGAGGAGCTACGTGAAGCTGCATCTGGTGGCCGACAGCTTCTTCTATCTGAGCTCGGTGCTGAATCCGCTGCTGTATAACCTCTCCTCGCGCCAGTTCCGCTCTGCTTTCTGGCAGACGCTCCTGTGCCGACTGTCTCTTGTGCATGTCAACAGAAGAACACTGGAAAGCAGTCTAGCCTCAAAGAGCTCCAGGCACACATTACGCCCCCTGCTGCGGCGATCTCTAAACCGCATAAGGACAGCCACCATTGACAGATCGACGCCTCCATCGTCAGAAGAGAGACAAAGTACTCCAAACCCCACAGCCGGCCACCGAGCGCAGATGCGCTGACCTCTGAACCACAGGAGGAGGAGAGAAATCAAGACAGCACACTACCTAATACTAACTGATGAACAAACTAACTAATGAACAAACTAACTATAACTAACTGTAACCACAGTAGACCACTGCAGACCGCTGTTGAACATTGTAGAATACTGCAGACCACTTAGGACCACTGTTGGCCACTGTAGACCAGTGTAGATCACAACAGACCACTTCAGACTGCTGTAGAACAATTTGTAGAATGCTGTTGACCACTGCAGACCACTTTAGACCACTGTAGATCACTGCAAGCCACTGTTGACCACTGTAGAACACCGTAGACCACTTCAGACCTATGTAGATCACTACTGCAGACCACTGTTGACCACTGTAGACTACTTCAGACCACAGTACCTAGACCACATTAGACCACTTTTGACCACTGTAGACTACTTCAGACCACATTAGACCACTGCAGACCACAGTAGACCACTTTTGAACACTTTTGACCACTGCAGACCACTTTGACCACTCACTGTGACCACTGTATAGACTACTTCAGACCACTGTAGACCACTTCAGGCCACTGTAGATCACTGTAGAACACTGTAGAACATGGTAGACCACTGTAGAACCCGTAGATCACTACTGCAGACCACTTCAGACCACTGTAGATCACTACAGACCACTGTAGAACATGGTAGACCACTTCAGACCACTGTAGATCACTACTGCAGACCACTTCGGACCACTGTAGACCACAGTAGACCACTGCAGACAATGTAATCACTACTGTAGACCACAGTAGACCACTGCAGACCACTGTTGACCACTGTAGATCACTGTAGACCACTGTAGATCACGACTGTAGACCACAGTAGACCACTGCAGACCACTGTTGACCACTGTAGATCACAGTAGACCACTGCAGACCACTGTAGAACATGGTAGATCAGACCACTGTAGATCACTACTGCCACCACTTGACCACTGTAGACCACAGTAGATCACTGCAGACCACTGTAGAACATGGTAGACCACTTCAGACCACTGTAGATCACTACTGCAGACCACTTCGGACCACTGTTGACCACTGTAGATCACAGTAGACCACTGCAGACCACTGTAGAACATGGTAGACCACTTCAGACCACTGTAGATCACTACTGCAGACCACTTCGGACCACTGTTGACCACTGTAGATCACAGTAGACCGCTGCAGACCACTGTAGAACATGGTAGACCACTTCAGACCACTGTAGATCACTACTGCAGACCACTTCGGACCACTGTAGATCACTGTAGACCACTGCAGACCAATGCTGTAGACCACAGTAGACTGCGACCACTGACCACTGTAGATCACTGTGGACTGTAACCACAGACCACTGCAGGCCACCACTGTAGACCACTGCAGACCAGTGTAGAACACTGTAGACCACTTCAGACCACTGTAGACCACAGTAGACTACTTCAGACCACTGTAGATCACTGTAGATCATTGTAGAACACTTCAGACCAATTAGAACATTTTGTTAGACCACTATAGACCACCACAGTAGACTACTTCAGACCACTGTAGATCACTGTAGATCACTGCAGACCAGTGTAGAACACTTTAGACCAATTTAGAACATTTTGTAGACCACTATAGACCACTGTAGAACACTGTAGATTACTGTATAGACCATGCTGTGGAATGCTGAAGACCACTGTAGAACAGTATAGAAAACTGCAAACCACTGAAGGCCACCGTAGACCAGATGCCAGAGTTTGCAAACTTTAATCACGATGCAGGACAAGAAGCAGCACATGGGTCAAATGTGAAATAAGAGTGGGAGGCCAAGAAACTACCCTAATGAAACCAGGAAAAGCCACAAAAACCTGTTTAATAATGTTTCAGGAACAAACCTTCATTTTGATCATTCAAATAAAAAGTGCCAAAACATCTAGTGATTAAACATTAACACTGCAGCCCATGTAGATATAATAAACTTTATTTTAATATAGTTCAAATACAATGCTCTTACAATGCATTATGTAATTTATAGACTCATAACCTACTTAATAAACTTTTTCTGTTCCAGTCATAATTGTATTTTAGGAAACTCAGTTGTGCCAAGTTATTTTGCTTCTCCAATAAATGTATCTTGATGTAAGAATGTTTAAATATTTGTACTGGAAAACAAGACAGAAACACTGAGGAAGAAGATTATTAGAGTACTGAAAACAACATTTGGCCCTCAGTTGTCCTTTTTGTTGTCGTCCTCGCTGAAGAACGCTGTCAGCTCCTTTCCATCAGGAACATATTGTATGTTCTCAACCTCTCCTCCATAGTTACTAGGCTTCTGGAAGTGGATTTCTAGATGGTCCTGAAGATCTTCTTCATCCATCAGCCCCTGAATTCCCCCCAGCAGCACGGTGCGATTCGGGGCCCCCGAGTACGTCTACAATGTGACAACAAACACCATAAAACAAATGCATGTAGATCACATTCACTTAACACATATTTCTGATGTAGAAAATGAACTTGAGGGTGTGTTGTTGGAAACGTACTTGAAATTTCTTGAGCTGGTAGTCATACAGAGGAAACACGTCAACCACCATGTCGCTGCCGGTGTCTACACAAAACTTCCCTCTGAGAACCAGATTCTCTGCAACTGAAAGTGAAACCAGAAAGGCCGTCATGAAGAACTGAATCTGACAGAAATTATATCTGATAACTGAGCTGAAACATCCGTCCACAAACACAACAGACTAAATCAGGGGAAGTATGTAGCGTATGAAGACGGGACATACATAAGATAGTTGAGTATAAAGTGAACTTCTATGATCAACAAAATCTTTCACATAATACAGAAATTGAAAACAACATCATGTATGGATAAAGACACACCTCCGGTGTTGACGAAGGTAATGCGGCCTGTGCCGTTATTCTTGTCGTACTCCAGTTTTTCCACTTCACCTCCACCTCGACTGGCTCTAGAGAAGGACAGCTCCAGCCGGTCTCTCATTCGCTCCTCAGGTAAAGTGGGCGGGGCGTTGCAGAACTTGATGGTCTTCTTGGATACCTTGACATGAATCTGCATGGACAGAAGTAACAGCAGTTCACTTCAACAAAGAACACATGATTCTGGACACAGAAGCAAGCTCTGATGGAAATCGCTCTACCTCAAACTTCACAGAAGGATCCAGAGTTAAAGAGTATGGCTTTATATCCATCTTGGCTTTGTCACAGGTCACCGAACACTTCGCCAGTCTGAGGATCTGCTCTGCCACTGAAAGACACAAAACAGCAACACATTATGAGAAATATATATATAGTAGTGGTCAAAAGTGATGTCCAGAGGGGTTATTTGTTTTTAATGACCCTACAAGTTCAATGAAACCATCAAATTATGAGGAAAATGATATTTTTTAAATATGAGGGAAGAAAAAAACACTAGGTTTTATGTGAAACTTTATGTAGCTATCTTGACCAGGACTCCCTGGAAGAGTTTTTATATTTCAATTGGACCTTCCTGGTAAAAGAAAGGATAAATAAATATCCAGCAGAACACCAGGACCTCTCTTCCATAATGGATACATGCAAATAAAAGCAGAAAAATTATACAGATCATGAAGAATTTGATCTTGTCCATACCCTTCTCCTCCTCGAACGTGATGAGAGCCTGGCCGCCCTTCAAGAGGAACGATGGTCTTTGTGTGACTGTGAATACAGACGTCACGAGATCATCTCTCTCCTCTCCCTCATCCGTCTCAAGACCACGAGTAAACTTCACTGGTTTCACTGGGATTTTGGCTTTTATCTGCATTCAGAGAGAATTGGTCAGTTACAGACATGTATTCGTATACATCACCTAAGATTTTGGGAAAGGACCATATCTGAGATTTTAAAAATGTATTAAAGAAGGATGTGACATGGCATTGGGGAACAAAAGCACTACATTTATCACTAAAATACAGGTTCTTTATTGGCATTTATGGCTCTATGAAGAGCTTTTAACATCCATGGAACCACTAAAGGTTGTTTAGATTATTCAAATGTTCTTCAGACTAAGAAAAAAATGGCTCTTTTTAGGAAAGGTTCTTTGGGGAACTATATATTGTTCTACATCATCTTCTGTCTCCCCCTTGTGCTTTATATTATCATGAAACACTTATTATATGATTCAGCAACTTTGAACAATGCAAGTACAACTTTAGACTGTAATCAATTATTGAATAATCCATCTTGGGCAACAGTAAATATAAATGTGCACACTGCAATAATAAAACAGGTCAACCTTGAATTTCCGCTGCAGAGAGTCACTTTCGGCCTTCTTGAACTGAAGCTTCTTTCGGAGATCATCAAGTTCTCTCTTCAGATTCTGATTGACTCGCTCAAGACTCTTCATCTCCTCCTGAAATGATGAAGGGTAAACACAAATACTCATCAGCTGCTTTCAGTTAGAGTGGTTACCCAGCTAACAAAAAATGTTTTGCTAAAAAGTTTCCTTTAAAGCTATGAAAACTTATTTCTGAATGAATGAAAACATTCTAAACATCCAGTTTTAAAAAGTTTTCTTGGTTAAACAAATGTTAAAAGAAACATTCCATTTTAGAATTTTGCACACATCATGGGAATGTTACTTTTAAATGGTTCTCTCAAAATTATGAAATAAGCAGTAACATTTAAAGGTGCAGTGTGTAAATTTTAGCTGCATCTAGTGGTGAGGTTGCGAACTGCAACTAACGGCACACACCCCTCGCACCCCTCCCTTTCGGAGAAGCTACGCATTCAACGTAGTGACGATGCAAGCTGCCTATAAAAACACAAACGAGTTAGAGGAACAACAACATAGTGATGAAACGCGCTCTGAAGAGTGTTTGTCCATTTAGGGCTGCTGTAGAAACATGCCGTGCGTAATGGCGACTTGACATGGAGGGGGGACCTACGCTGTATGTGATTGAAATGGCTCATTCTAAGGTAATAAAAACATAACGGTTCATTATGTAAGGTCTTTATGTACCGCTGCAAACATAGCTATGTCTATTATATTGCATTTCTGTCAGTAGATCCTCCCAAATTTTACACATTGCACCTTTAAAGGGTTAGTTCACCCAAAAATGAAAATAATGTCATTTATTACTCACCCTCATGCCGTTCTACACCTGTAAGAGCTTCGTTAATCTTCAGAACATAAATTAAGATATTTTTGTTGAAATCCGATGGCTCAGTGAGGCCTGCATAGCCAGCAATGACATTTCCTCTCTCAAGATCCATTAATGTACTAAAAACATATTTAAATCAGTTCATGTGAGTACGGTGGTTCAATATTAATATTATAAAGTGACGAGAATATTTTTGGTGCAGCAAAAAAACAAAATAACGACTTATTTAGTGATGGCCGATTTCAAAACACTGCTTCAGGAAGCTTCGGAGCACAAATGAATCAGTGTGTCGAATCAGCGGTTCGGAGCGCCAAAGTCACGTGATTTCAGCAGTTTGGCGGTTTGACATGTGATCCAAATCATGATTCGACACACTGATTCATAACGCTCCGAAGCTTCCTGAAGCAGTGTTTTGAAATCGGCCATCACTAAATAAGTCGTTATTTTGTTTTTTTTGCCGCACCAAAAATATTCTCGTGGCTTTATAATATTAATATTGAACCACTGTACTCACATGAACTGATTTAAATATGTTTTTAGTACATTAATGGATCTTGAGAGAGGAAATGTCATTGCTGGCTATGCAGGCCTCACTGAGCCATCGGATTTCATCAAAAATATCTTAATTTGTGTTCTGAAGATGAACGAAGGTCTTATGGGTGTGGAACCGCATGAGGGTGAGTAATAAATGACATTATTTTCATTTTTGGGTGAAATAACCCTTCAAAAAACATTAGACGAATGTCCAACTAAGGTATAGAGGGTGTGCATTGATGTCACTTTCCCGCCGAAACTCAGCCGGACTGAGTGGCAAAAGCCATGGATATTTACATGCAGCCAAGAATCGTGTTTCTAGACATTTATGTGCCCGATTTCGACGCCGGGGAAACACATAAAGCAATTTGCCCGTTAACGCTTTATATAAATACAGGTAGGTCTAACCGGGTGATCGCTTATATCAATGTTATATATATAAATATAAAATCCAGTCCTAAAACTTGTATTTTTTTTGTCAGTGTTTATTTAAAAACATCAAATTATGCAGAATATAAGATGGTAAATATTTAATTGTTGAGTTGTCAATATAACAATACAATATATAGGGTATGATTTTACCCCAAAATCCAACATATTGACAAAATGATAACTGCAAAACCACGTTTCGCTGCCTGGAGTCCAGTTGTTCCTGTTATTTGCAGTGATTCATTTATCTGAGCTTTCGGCAGTCTGTACAAATATACCTCAGATTTCTTGTCAAATCTATTTGTACAGTCAATCGCAATACCGTTTTGAATGTGTTTTATGTGTTTTTCGCGGCATTCGTGCTGAAAACTAATGATGTCACTCCGTCCGAAGGTGACGTTACGTGCATCCCCTCTATAAATAATGTTTTTGTGCTAATGTTATTACTCTGAACGAATGTTCTATTAAAGGATTAGTTCAGTTTCAAATTAAAATTTCCTGATAATTTACTCATCCCCATGTCATCCAAGATGTTCGTGTCTTTCTTTCGTCAGTCGAAAAGAAATTAAGTTTTTGGATGAAAACATTCCAGGATTTTTCTTCTTATAGTGGACTTCAATGGACTCCAGATGGTTGAAGGTCAAAATTACAGTTTCAGTGCAGCTTCAAAGAGCTCTACACGATCCCAGATGAGAAATAAGAGTCTTATCTAGAGAAACCATCGCTCATTTTCTAAAAAGAAATTAACATTTTATACATTTTAACCATAAATGCTCATCTTGAACTAACGCTCTTCTTCTCTATTTGAATTCCAGCAGTGGTCAAAGTTTGAACTAAATTGTCACATACAATATGCTAGTGCATGTATATAACTATTAGTTCAAACTTTGACCTGTGGAGGGCAGTAATACACTTAGCAGTGTCTACACTGCTGGAATTCTAATAGAGAAGAAGAGAGCTAGTTCAAGATGAGCATTTATGGTTAAAACGTATAAAATGTTATTTTTTTTTAGAAAATGAGCGATGATTTCTCTAGATAAGACTCTTATTCCTCGTCTGGGATCATGTAGAACGGTTTGAAGCTGCAATGAAACTGTAATTTTGACCTTCAATCGTTTGGAGTCCATTGAAGTCCACTATAAGGAGAAAAATCCTGGAATGTTTTCCTCAAAAACCTTCATTTCTTTTCGACTGAAGAGAGAAGGACATGAACATCTTGGATGACATACGGGTGAGTAAATTATCAGGAAATTTTAATTTGAAAGTGAACTAATCCTTTAAGTTCATAACTTTGAGAGAACATTGGCAAGTAAGTTCTGAGAAAGTATTATCTGATCACGACTCGTGTACCTGTACTTCTTGAAAATCTATCTTAAATTTGTCAGTCAGTTTTTCTTCATTATCCATGAATGTCTTGAGTTCTGCCTCGGCTTTTCTCTTTTCATCGTCTGCTTCTGCTTTTTCCAGCAGCAATCTGGATCTTTCAGTATCAGCAGACTCCATGAGATCCTGTATGGACATCATTAATAATGCAAATGTTCTATATAAATGATTTATGATGAATTGTTCGTGTAGTTTGTTCGTGTGTGTATGTGTGTTTACCTTGTATTTCTGTAGCTCCGCCGCCGCTGCGCTCATCTCGTCGTCAAAGCTTTGAATCTGTTCGTTTTGAACATGATTTTTTGACAAGTTAACAAGATTTTCACCAATGCATGTCGAACTGAATTCTTCTAGAAACCTGAAATGGACGTTTTAAAGCACGTACCTCTCCGTTTACTCGGTCTCCAGCGTTGTCAGACATGTCTCAAGCGAAATCGAAAGTATCTGAGGTAAAATAAAGACGAATCAAACCACCAAATACTTGTCGAATGACTAAATGTTCAGATATTTTTTAGCGAAAATGAGCCTAGTCACCACTTATTATTTACCTCCCAACTTCCTTATCCTGAACTCGCCTCGTATTGATCAGAAGTCACATGAGCGACGAATCCTGAAGTAAAAGTGAAAGTAGGCCTACAGACTGAAATCGAATTGGTGCGACTTTAATTCCGTGTTGTGATCCGAATTTCTCAGTGTGTAATATGTCTCGTCAGGGCTTTACAGGTGGACAGTCACTGACTTTATGAAAAAGTTACTTCTCAACTCTTTGGAGCGCAAACATGGAGCATTGTCTGATTCTCGAGGGTTTGCCGGATGATTTTGACCGTGTGAAATCAAAAGTTGAGCTTTATTTTAAAAATAAAAGACGATCAGGAGGAGAGATCGTGCAGATTCAAGAATATCAAGAGGACAAACGAAAAGCACTTCTTATTTATATTCACGAAGAAGGTGAGTCTATCTTCAACATCCTAATATTGACAACTAATACGATTCTTATGGAAGCTTATTTCCGCCACGGAATAAAAAAATGAAAGTAATTGCCACTGTTTATTTCATAATTCTGACGTTTCCTCCTCACTATTCTGAGAAATGTCAGAATTGCGAGATATAAAGTCTGAAATATGTGAGATATCAGGGGCTAAAGGCACACCTTAAGAAAAAATGTGCTTTTTATTACTCTCAAAGTGTATGATTGCAGGGAAAATATATATGTTTGTGTTGAACATTGATGGAGCAACAGATTTTGTGTGAAAATAAATCATAAAAGTGGTTAATTTTGTATAAAATCTTATAAATGTATGAGGTGGTGAGGGGGCCACACATGGGGTAAAAGGCACACAGTATTCATACAAATACTTTAGCTAAAATAATATGGTTATTATAATAATGACTAGGTTAATACTTGTTCAAAAGAATCACTTTAGCAAAGTTTGTACTATTTTCTGTTTATTTTGATAAATAAAAGAATTCATTTGTGTTCAGTAAATATACTGTCATTAAAATAGGCCTATAAAAATATATTTTAAAAATACAGAAACAAAATTACTTTAAAAAGTAAAGATTCTGAAAGCACCGAAGAAGATCCCATAATATTTAATACAGATTTACAGTAGTAAAAATAAATATTTTATTTTGACATTATAATATAATATTTAAAAAAAAAAAAAAAAAAAAAAATATATATATATATATATATATGATTGTTTCATTGTAAACACGGGTATTATCTCTAAGATGGATACCCAATTTCATATATGATATTTGCCATATGAATCTAACCATGTCATGTCAACAAATGGAAAAGTCAGTCTGCTATTCATCATCATGTTAATTATTGTGTCTTTTTGCCCCAACAGCAGGGGTGCCTTTTACCCCAAATACCACACTTTCACATATTCTTCAGATATTGAAAAACTGTTGCTTGAATTACCTTGAACAAAACTGAAAACCATTAAGAAGACCTTTGTCTGAAAATACAAACATTAATTTAACAGATTCTCATTTGCTACTTAAATCAACAACATTTTAAAAAACATCAAATATAACCTCAGAATCAACTTTGCGTTGCTGCCTGCGATCGTGTCAAGGATCAGACAAATTTGCACGTGCATTTTGAAAAACGGATGTTTAGGAAAGTGCTGTGGCAAGCTTTTGTGCCATGTAGTGGTTTAGAGGAAAATAAAATCAAAGGCGCCTTTAACCCCGTTGTACCCTAAATTCGCAATTATAAGTTAAATGTCGAATTTTGATATGCATTTAGTAGAAAAGTTTTGCTTTTCTCTTATTTAATGGTTTATTCATGTATTTATTTTATGTTTTCATTATATTTGCTAATTTTTATTGTTTTAGGCCTATTGTTATTTTTATAGATCTTTTACCTTTCCACCTTTTTCGCCCCACAACACTTTGGGCGAATTATGGGAGTAGGCCTAGGCCTAACTTCTTTTAAAGGGTTAGTTCACCCAAAAATGAAAATGATGTCATTTATTACTCACCCTCATGCCGTGCTACACCCGTGAGACCTTTGTTAATCTTCGGAACGCAAATTAAGATATTTTAGTTGAAATCTGATGGCTCAGTGAGGCCTCCATAGCCAGCAATGACATTTCCTCTCTCAAGATCCATTAATGTACTAAAAACATATTTAAATCAGTTCATGCGAGTACAGTGGTTCAATATTAATATTATAAAGCCACGAGCTATATTTTTGGCGTGCCAAAAAAACAAAATAACAACTTATAAAAGTGATGGCCGATTTCAAAACACTGCTTCAGGAAGCTTCGGAGCGTTATGAATCAGTGTATCGAATCATGATTTGGATTGCCTGTCAAACCGCCAACGGCTGAAATCACGTGACTTTGGCGCTCCGAACTGCTGATTCGACACAAAAGATTCATAACGCTCTGAAGCTTCCTGAAGCAGTGTTTTGAAATCGGCCATCACTATATAAGTCATTATTTTGTTTTTTTTGGCGCACCAAAAATATTCTCGTCGCTTTATAATATTAATATTGAACCACTGTACTCACATGAACTGATTTAAATATGTTTTTAGTACATTAATGGATCTTGAGAGAGGAAATTTATTTATTTTTCATTGCTGGCTATGCAGGCCTCACTGAGCCATCGGATTTCATCAAAAATATCTTAATTTGTGTTCTGAAGAGTAACGAAGGTCTTACGGATGTGGGATGGCATGAGGGGGAGTAATAAATGACATTATTTTCCTTTTTTGGATGAACTAACCCTTTAAACTGTAAACAATCAGTGAAAGCTTCAGTGAATACTACTAATAAGCATTTTCACAAACTGGGTATGATGAGATGACATTATTCTTCTCACATTAAACATTAAAAGTACATTTCAAAAGTGTAAAAGTACAACAAACCACTACACCAGACCATGAATTTGGCTATTTCTAATTATTGGGGGAGACTTGTCCCCCTCAGAGTCTATGGTGGTTATGGCCCTGAGTAAAATAAAGGTTCATGAAGGGGGTTTTCGCAGTGATGAACCATTTGGGCAATGAAAATACCCATGGATGTTAAAGGTTTTTCATGGAACCATTATGCCAATAAAGAACCTTTATTTTTAAGAGTGTACGTTGCCTTAATCAAAAAAGTTTATTAACACTGAATGATAATAATCCAAGGTCATTTTGACAGACAATAAATATTATATTTACCTGCTTTAGAAACTTTACAGTAAACACTGCTAATGGGGATTAGAGGTGAAAAGGGGAGACAATTACATTTTAAAGCATCCGTGTAAAAACAAACCTGGAAAGAGGCGGTGAGGATTTGAGGAGAAAAACAAGAGATTCTGAGTGCATTCCAGTGAATTATTCTTTGCATATATCGTAAATTAAATTGGGCCACAAATGCACAGAACATTTTGTATTTTTTCACACTAACAGAATGAGGAAGGAAAAAAGAATAATCATGAGGAAAAGAATGCAGTGACTGAAAACAGTTCTTGCCAGATATTCTTGGTATGTCATGTTAAAATACCAAGTGTTAAGTTATTCTTCTGACGTCTGGAAGTAGTAAATGTAGGAAATTTTAATGTTCATTCATTCAAACTGACAGATAAGGATTATTTGTTGTGCAGCCTTATGATTTGAAACAATTTGTTTCAGTCTTTTTGAATGGAATTTCCTCAAACCGGAAGTCCCTCACATAATCCTAAACACAGTAGGCTCATTAGGAAAAAGGTGGATATCTTCTTGCATATAAACAATGGTTTTAGTGCTGCTATGTGTCGGTTGCCTTGAAGATAGATTGTTGGTGACTGTGATATATTTTTTGTTTTTATTGTGCCAATAAGGGGAAAGGGAAATAGCCTATTGTGGGACTGGGTTAAGAATGTTCCTTCTTTTTTTCTTTTCTTTTTTTTTTTACATAGTGGATTTTCTCTATATTTGTTATAAATGCCAACAAATAAAGTATTAAGAAAAAGAATTGTGATATATAAACTCACAATTCTGAGGAAAAGTATCAGAATTGTGAGATATACATTTAGAATTGTGAGATATAAACTCGCAATTCTGCACTGTAAATTTTCACGATTTGTTAACAAAACATTTTTTCTTTTGTCAAATAAACAAATGTTGTGGTTCAGACAACATAATATTTTGAGTTTCTGTTGATTAAACCAATCGCCTTCATTGTATTAACTCAAATTTTTAATTTCAATGAACTCAAAATTTTAAGGCAACCGGCAACTTACTTTTTTTTAAGTTAAACCAACAATCCTTTTTTATGGTGTGAGGAGGAAAAATAGAATTCTGAGAAATACATTTAGAATTCTAAGATATAAACTTGCAATTCTGAGGAAAAATATCAGAATTCTGAGATATACATTTAAAATTCTAAAATATAAACTTGGAATTCTAAGTAAAAATATTACAGTTGTAAGATATACATTTAGAATTGTGAGATATAAACTCGCAATTCTGAGGAAAAATATTAGAATTTGAGATATAAATTTAGAATTGTGAGATATAAACCCGCAATTCTGAGGACAAATAGAATTCTGAGACATAAAATCGCAATTCTGAGGAAACTTCAGAATTGTGAGATATTTAGAATTCTAAGAAATAAACACAATTCTGAGGAAAAATAAAATTCTGAGACATAAAATTTAGAATTCTAAGAAATAAACTCACAATTCTGAGGAATTGTCAGAATTCTTATAGGCAAAATTCAGAATTGCGAGATAAAAGCTTGCAATTACCTTTTTTATTCTGTGGCGAAAACAAGCTTCCACAACGTTATGTTTAACTAACATGATTTAGAAAAAAAGAAATGGAAGAGTTTTAGAGAGAATTCTCCTGTTTTCCAGATCTGAAGAAGGTGCTTGACAAAAGAATCCATAAAGTTGATTTCAAACGTCATGGAGCAGTTGAAGTGACAGTGAAACTACCAGAAGACACGAAAAGCAAAAAGATCAGACCACCAGTTCTGCCAAAGCCCAAGCTGGAGAAGAGCACTCTCCTCAAGTCACAGGCCACTCCTGCGAGCCAGGTCATTCTCTGTAATTATTTATGAATTATTAATATAATTAGACTACAAGTATCCTGATTTATGCTTCTTTTGAAAGACAAGGAAGCAACAAGACATTTATGCAACACTCCAGCTTAATATGGGTCCTTAAATCTCAAAGAAACAGAAAATACAGATCTGTAATTAAGTACATGACTGTAATGACTGTAATTTAAAATGAGGTCAGATGAATGTTCATATACTCACACACTTCCTCCTTATTGTACAAAGGTCTCTGCAGTAAGACAGCCTGCAACAGAAATTAAAGGTAATAAAGATTGGACTATAATGCTTTTAATCTTGGTGTTTAAAATTATTTACAGATTTCAAAACAGTACCAATGACACTTTGGTCACATGTATATATTTGTTCATCATACAGACAATGAGGAGGATTCAGAAATACCAGATCTTCTAATTACCACCCCTAATTCAGTTGATAAGGACACACTTCAGATGTATTTTGAGCAGTTTTCAGAGCAATTTGAGCTAGCAAAGCACGGAAATAACAGCTGGATTCTGAAGCTCTACAGCCAGTCAGGTATGATTCAAGACCAAAGTTGCATTGGGAATGTGTTTACTATCCACTCATAAGTGTCTCAATGTAACATGAAACAAACTGGTTTTGCAACTCTATTTTTGGTGCATCACTTACTCATGATGTAGGCCTAATTCTGTTTCAAAGAAATGACTAGCACTAGCTTACAGTCAGAGCTTACCTAAAATATTGTGATGGAATCATATTTGAGATCAAAATTAACATAATGTTGACCCTTTTCTCAGATTTCAAGGAGATTCTTGGCAAAGAACATGATTTTGGGGTATCTTTAAAAGTGTATAAAGATGGAAGTCTGGGAGAGAAGTCAGACCCCCGTCGCTTCATCTTGACGGGGTTTGATGGAGACACAGACTGCAAGATGATCTCATTGTTCATTGGCAGCTGTAGCAAGACGACAGAACACACTTGGGAGACACTTGATGAAGAGAGGCTTGTTGTCACCTTCAAACAAGATATTGGTAGGTTTGGAAGCCACAGCACTTTCCCTCGGGGTGTCTGCGTTATCGTCACTCATTGCATTGGCAGTTTCATCAGCAGAAGCCAGCTTCAAGTCTCACAAGGAGTTCGTAGGCCGCTCTGTGTACATTCACTTTCCACAACAATTATACTCTAACAGAGTCCACTAACTATGTCATTCAGTTTGAATGATTCTGATTGACTAAGAATAATAGTAATTTTCCATGCATGGACTGATAGACAGAAGCGTATCTGTGACTGATTCTGACGCTCGGACCCTGGATTTAGGTACATGGTGACATTGAAAAGGCGCTGGCAGGTCCCAAATAGAATGCCAGTTGTCCACCAATACTAGTACAGGAACTGCACACAGAACACTAGCACACATACACACATACACAGGATTCACAGCTTCTTCAAGGTTGAATTTCACCCGAGCTCTAACTATAAACAGGAAAGTTTCCCAAAACATACTGATAAGTTGTACTTTTCTTTCAGTGAGAGGTAGACAATATTCATCATTATTCTCTAGTGCTTGAAAATGAAAAGGAAAATGAATGCTTTAAGAAGTCATCCAAATAATTTAATATTTAGAACAATAAATGTTGATTAATAACGTGATATATATTGAAGTGGCAGTGGATTCCAGAATCCATCCCCTTCACTTCAAACTAAGACAAAAAGTGTTCCAAAAATAGTTCTTCTATGGCATCACTGTGGGGGAAAAAACAACATTTTGGAAGCTTTATTTTTAAGAGTGTACTCAAAGTTATCTAATTAATGTGAACATTATTGACTGCTGACTGTGGTCAACATTCAAATAAGAACTAAGACTAGGGGGCCCTATCATACAATATCATACATCGCAATGCAACGCCAGGTGTGACGCAAAGTGTTTTTTGCTAGTTTCAGCCCAACACGCTTATTTTCACATCCAGCGCCACATTGTTTAAATAGCAAATGCACTCGTGCCCATCTGTTTGCTCATAGGCGTGCTGGTCTGAAAACGAGGTGTGTTCAGGTGCATTGTTGGCGTGTTGCTATTTTGAGACAACTGAAAACGACTGCGCCATTGACCAACTGAAACCTGCTCTAAAGTGCTCTAAAGCCTGGCACGCAGACCATTTTTCCATCATTAAACTAGCAAAAGAGGATTCAGCACCTGCAGCTGCGCCATACGCTTCAGACCATGTGCTTAGATTGTTAAAGAGTTAATGACGGCATACTCAATTCTGTGAACGTTTTAAAAGAAACTGTATTGATAATTTTCTTCTTTTTTTCATTTTATCAACAGATGTCAAGTCATTTATAAAAAAATGCACTTCAAAGCCACTACAGGGTCGAGACATTGGAGTGACGCATTTGAAGCGGACGGATTCGATCCTGGTCCAGGGAGATTTGGAGAAGATCAGTGAAGAAATTCTCACCCTTTACTTCAGCAATAAGAAGAAGAGCAGAGGAGGAGAGATCGAGAACTTCATTTGGATCAACAGACGATCGAGCGCAGTCATCACCTTTGGAAACTGTGATGGTAGGTTTTCAGATTACTTGCAGTGAAGAAACATTTGTTTAGATTTACAGCACAGTACACTGAAAAAAACTATTTTTCTGACCTCATTGGCAGATAATTGTTCTTGTTTTTAGCAAAAACTTACTTATTTGCTTACATTTTTTTTTCAGAAAATCTTATGTCATTTTGCTTGTATCATCATTTAAGAATGTTTAGATATTTGTACTGGAAAACGTGACAAAAATACTGAGGAAGAAAAAGACATGTATGGCAAAATCTGACGACGCCATCAAATTTTATTCCCTCGACGTCACAGTCCAAGATATTTTCTTTAATTCCTGATCCTATACATGCTGCTGCTGCAGCCATCCTCAAATATCACAACAATCACATACTGAAGCCTTTTTTTGACAAATTGAAATACATGTAACAGACATGAGAGAAAACAACCAAAATACTCTTGACAATATGACAAGTGTCACATATAGTTTTGGTCGTAACCCAGCAAATTAGACATGTTATAGACCACTTTTATAAGAATGAAGGACTTTTCAAGGACTTTCAAGAGCTTCAACTTTTTCATCACTTCAAAGCTCAAAACTCTGAATATTATCCTTGTAAATGTTATTTTTAATGTGATGACCAAAAATATTTTTAAAACAAACACTTTTATTTTCAAATATAAAAAGTCATTAAATATAAACAGTAGATGGCAGAGGAACACTTATTGGCTCACCCCCAACCCCCCCCCCCCCCCAGATTTTGCTTTTCAATTTATTTTTTAGACATTATGAAATCACTATCTTTTGTCTATTTAGGTTATGTCACTTTATACTGAAGTATGAAGTATATAATTGTAGGAAAAGACAGTCTCATGAAAAACAAAAACTTTTCTTCAAATTGCAAATTACATTATACAGAATGCACTTCCTTTATAATCACTGAAGCTGTCAGTCAGTTCAGCAGAAATCCATTTAGTGTGAAAACTCCCATTTTAATCAATAAATCTGACTAAACTTCACAATGAATATTTTATTTACATTGTGTCTCTGCTTTGTGTGTTATAATGAGAGGATTTGTGTACGTGTAGAACTTAGTAAACTCATTCAGCATTTTGAGAGATACAGAGTGGATTCTTACTACTGGTAACTTAAACACCTCTGATCATTATTTTCAACAGAAATGCCTGTGATTGGCCTCAATACTCAACGCTGCAAAAACATGTTGTAAATAGACACATTTGCAGTGCCACTGAACTGACGTGACACGAATATAACAACCAAATCGTTTAAGTTTACTTGCTTTTCTGTTCTATTAAACCTTTAGAAAATATATGATACACGTAGTGCTATAGACTTTGCATTGATCTGACCAGGCAGCCAAAGAATAGTAATTGTCAAACCCTGCCATTCCCAATTGATGCCCCTGTTTGCATCAATGATTGTTATTTTTCTGTGTATTACATTGAAGCTGTTTTGAAACAATCTGTATTGTGTAAGGCGCTATAGAAATAAAGCTGACATGACTTGGTTAAGAACACGCCTACTAAGAGTAATTCATTATACTGTCTCTTCTATTTTAATAGATGCACATGCAGTGGTGGAACAAAAACACAACGTTTGCGGCACAGATGTTCAAGCTTTGCTGTTTTACTCAAGTTTGCAAAAGGCTTTAACTGGAGAAAAACCAACCCTGACTGATACCATCACAAAAGTCAACATTTCTGTCAGTGAAGATCTACTTCGTTTCTTTGAAACCAATGAGGGATGTAGAAAACAACTGGAGAGCGATGCCAAACTTTTTCATGCCAAAGTTCTTATTGACAGAACTGCAGCAGCAAGGGAAATGATACTGGAGATGGACGTCAACAAAGAGTCTCTGGCTGCACTGCTAATTGCACCCACTTGGGAGTCCAAAAACAATGAGGGAAGTTCAATCCTTTTTGAGCAGATACACTACAGAAGAGCTGCCAGTGGACGAGGACGTCTGGAAGAGAGTTGAAAATGACTGTGACGGTCTCCTCACGGTTGATACAGCGCTCTTCTACAAGGAGCGCAACTCTAAAGTTGTAATTGCTGGAGTGAAAGAGCAGGTCAGGATCCTTTCGGACAAGATCAGGACACTCCTGAAGAACGCTACTGTTGAGGTGGAAGTGGAAAGAAACACGATCGAGGCAACAATTCAACTAGACTGCAAAGAGACATTTGATCTAATAAAAGAGCATCTAAAGTCCAAATTAGAGGAGGTGAGTTTATCCCATGATGAGAATAAGCACATAATATCTCTCAGAGGTCTGAAGGACAAAGTAAATTCAGTGGAGATGTTCATCAAAGACGCACAGAAGAACATAATCACGCACCAGCTGAAGCTATCTTCTAATCTGATTCACTTTCTAAAGTCACTGGATCTTCAGAAGTTTGAGCAAGACAACCAGATTCCCGCTAGACTTCTAAACCGAAAAGATTTTTTTGGGATCTTGGTTGAGAAAGAAAACCTGAAGAGAGCTGAAGGCAAAATCGGTGAGATTCTCAAAGAGGAGGTTATACAACTTTCTCCCAGTCAAACTGGTGAAGCCTGGACACACTTTCTCAGGAATCTTCAAGATGAAATAGAGTCATTTCAGAAAGCCAACGACATCAGGATCGCACAATCAAACATGCAGGTTACAATATGTGGGTTTTCTAATGCAGTTGCAGATGTTTCAGGAAAAGTGAGGCTATATCTGGAGAACAAGGAACCAACGACTGAGAATGTCCCTCTCAAATCTGTGCGAGAGGTCGAATTTGTCGACTCCTGCCTGAATCTGTCCGAACTCCCTGAACTCAAGCGGCTTGGCGCAACAGTACTTGCTTACAAAGCTTCAAATTCTCCTTGTCTGAAGGTCACGGCAGCTAAAGACAACATCAAAGATGCCGTGGGTGTTGTACAGAAGCAGCTGTCATCAATTGTCGTGGAGAAGCATAAGTATTGCAAAAGCAGGAGAAGCGAAGGTTCTGGAGAAGCACGAAGCCAATGTGAAGACAAAAGCCAGAGAGAAGCAGTGCAGCCTGTATTTATCACAAGAGCAAATGGTTACATCCGGTCCTCCGAAGAGCTTCACACACAAAATAGGCAATTTGATGACTCTGAGCATCATAGAGGGAGAACTGCACCATTTTACAGCCGACGCTTTGACCTGTCCGATGAATGCCAATCTCAGTTTCAATAACCCTGTGGCTCAGCGCTTTCTCCAGTTTGGAGGTGACAAGATTACAGAAGTGTGTAAAATTCCCCAGAAAGAAAAGCAGTCTCTTCTGCCTGGAGATGTGCTGCTCAGCGATGCTGGAAAACTCAGCGCCGGGACGCTCATTTATGCAGTGCTCCCGCAGAAAGGTCAGACGCTGGACTCGCACTACCTTCAGTTGGCCGTGCATAACAGTCTCCTGAGAGCTGAGGGGAAAGGATGCGTCTCCATTGCAATGCCAGCAATCGGTCGTGAAACTTCTGGATTCTCCGTTAAAGAAAGTTGCATGGCGCTCCGAGCAGCTGTACTGCAGTTCTGCAGCGACCATCAGAATTCACCTACAAATATTAGCAATATCAGTGTAGTGGATTCAGATGAGAAGATCATTGAGGAGTGCAATGCTCTGATCCAGGAACTAGTAAGATTTCCTATTTCAAAGACCTCAAGTGTTTACCAACACTGCAAAAAATGATGTTCTTCCTCAGTATTTCTGTCTTGTTTTCCACATTCTCAAATCAAGATACATTTACTGAAGAAGCAAAATTACTTAAGATATTAAAGGGTTAGTTCACCCAAAAATTCTGTCATTAATTACTCACCCTCATGTCGTTCCACACCCGTAAGATGTTTGCTCATCTTCTGAACACGAATGAAGATCTTTTTGATTAATTCTGAGAGCTTTCTGTCCCCCTCTATTGACACCCTACGCAACTGACATTTTAAGGCCCAGAAAGGTGGTAAAGATATTATTAAAGGATTAGTCCACTTTTAAATAAACTTTTCCTGATAATTTACTCACCCCCATGTCATCCAAGATTTTCATGTCTTTCTTTCTTCAGTCGAAAAGAAATGAAGGTTTTTGATGAAAACATTCCAGGATTTTTCTCCATATAGTGGACTTCAATGGACCAAACGGTTGAAGGTCAAAATGTCAGTTTCAGTGCAGCTTCAAAGGGCTTTAAACGATACCAGACGAGGAATAAGGGGGCGGTCACACTGCACTTTTCGTTCCACTGACTTCCATTCAAACGCATGCGAATGCGTCAGACCGGAAACGCAAGCTCGTGCGAAGAATTTCGCATTTCGCTGCGTTCCAAAGTTCAAGTTTGGTGAACTCTGACCTGCGAATTCGCATCACGTGAAGACGTGCGACCAGTAGAAGATCGATTCGTCACGGCATGACCTCTTGGCTGAATTAAAAGAATTTTATATTTTTTGCAGTAAAGTCGAGTAGGTTCTATATTTTTACATTTTGAATGTATTGCTTTAAGTTATGTGTTGAATTCATGTTTATAAAAAAGACGTTGTAGACCATGACGTCATATCACGACCGTTACAGCATCCGAATAAATTTCGCACGTTCAAAGTCTAGTGTGACCGCGGCTTTATGCTGCGTTCACACCGAACGCGTTTGGGGCGTCTGATTTACATGTTAAGTCAATGTAAACGCGCGTCTAGACGTCCTGCGGCGCGAATCAAGCGTCTAGTGCGGCGCGAATCGGCCGTTGACGCGCAAATGGCGCGGCGCGAATTGAGCGTTCACGCGCCTGACGCGCGAATTGAGCGTCTGACGCCCTAGTTGAAAAATCTGAACTTTGGCGAAAATTCGCGGCGCGTTAACCAGTCAGGGACTCTGCTTTGGTAGTAACGTGTTTATGACGTGATCAGCGGTGGAGACACAAAGATAATAGTCGCTGTGTGTGGCCACCCTGAGCTCTATGATGTGTCATCATATTTTTATAGAGACAGGAATAAAATGGACCTTGCCTGGAAGAGGATAAGCGAAGAAATCGGACAATCTGGTTAGTTGTAAAACGCTTTGCATGATTTTAGCCGTTGATATAGCCCACCTGCTAGCTAGCAAAAGCCGGCCGGCATAACAGAGTTATTAAATTGCCGCTACTGGTTTCCAACTGACGAGATGATGTGTTTATTCAGAGGATCTGTGCAGAAAGAGATGAAAGCCCCTCCCATGACGCGAATTCGCGTCTGAACACACTTTGTTTAGACGCGCGAATAGAGCGAATTTGACGCGCGTCTGACTTTAAAATGTTCAAGCGTCCAACTAGACGCGCCTGGCGCGAATTTGACGCCCCAGACGCGTTCGGTGTGAACGCAGCATAAGGGTCTTATCTAGCAAAACTATCGCTCATTTTCGAAAAAAAAAAAAAACTGTTTATGCTTTATGGAAAAAACAAAACTGGCGCCGCGTTTGTTCCGTAAGTAGAATAGGAAAGGCGTAGGACATTCAGCGTAAGCGTTTTGAAGAATGCCTTGAACCTACTTCCGGTTTCCGCAATATTTTGTTTTTATAAAGCATATACAGTTGTATTTTTTTTTTTAAATGACCGATCATTTCGCTAGATAAGACTCTTATTCCTCGTCTGGTATTGTTTAAAGCTCTTTGAAGCTGCACTGAAACTGACATTTGGACCTTCAACCGTTTGGTGCCCATTGAAGTCCACTATAAGGAGAAAAATCCTGGCATGTTTTCATCAAAAACCTTCATTTCTTTTCGACTGACAAAAGAAAGACATGAACATCTTGGATGACATGGGGGTGAGTAAATTATCAGGAAAAGTTTATTTAAAAGTGGACTAATCCTTTAAAGTACTCCATGTGACTCCAGTGGTTTAACATCAATTTTATGAAGTGACACGAGGGCTTTGTTTGCGCAAAAAACATAATTTACCACTTTATTTACAAAATAATCTCCAACACATTCACGAGAGCAGCACCACGCATGCGTGTTGTGTTGGAGCGAGAGCAGACGTTGTGTGATTTTGATTTTTTTCAGTAAACAAGACTCAATAGTCATTTTGCTCCTCAATTAAATGTATCTTGATTTAAGAATGTTTAGATATTTATACTGGAAAACAACATTCATTTATTGATCTTTTAATGCAATATCAGCATCAAAGGCTATATTCAAGGCAAACTCAAAGTTTAAAATACTCATTATAGCAATAATATTTCAATTTTATAAAGTCGTTTAACAATATTATCTCTACAAACAAATAAAACAAAAATCTAAAATGAATTAAAAACAACAATACTACTATTAATAATAATATTTCAGTTTGATATTTAGTAAAAATGCTAATATTTTCCTAGGAAAATCCTTTTTAAAAATGCCTATTAATGTACTTTATGAAAAATAAAAATGTTGCCTAATATCATTTAAAGTGGGACATGTCAATAAAATATGCTTTACAGTCAAGGAAGACTTATAAAGGCTTTAAATAAATATACATGGGTAATTCTTGTGTGACCAATTCGACATCTCAAATATACAGTCTGGTCATTTCTATTTTCAAAATGAAAACAATTTGAACTTTCAATTATAACTGGATTCACTTCAAATAATTTGTTATGGACACATTCATCCCATTCCATCTGCCACTTTTTGGAAATGTACAAACTCTGTGTGCGTTTAATGCTGGAAAACAAGACAATCATTTTTTGCAGTGCATGTTTTATCATTGATCACCTATATTTTATTATTAACAGGGATTTCCTGACATGTCAACAAAAATCCCCCAAAAATCCTGCAAGCTTAAACACGGATCAGACAAAAGAGGTACCATATTTTTTGTGCCTTGCTGTAGCTAGCAACTCCAAGGTCATGGGTTCGATTCCCAGTGAAATGCATGAACTGATATTATGTACACCTTGAAAACTTTGGACAAATGCATTAATGTAAATGTAATTTCATTACTGTTGAACATCATGTTTCCTAGACGGATTAGAAGTTACTCATATACTTTTCTTTTGACATGACTGGGAATTCAATCAGTGCTGATCAATGGTGTGCCGATATGCCTCAAGAAGGGTGACATCACCAAAGAGACGGTGGATGTCATCGTGAATTCATCCAACACAAGTTTAGATCTTAACACCGGTAAGTGTTTTTTTGCTGTAGCATCAACACTAAACAGACTTACATCATCACACTTTTACCTGAGACTACTGCAGAGATTTGGGTTTTTATATTTATTAATGCATATAATAAATTAATTCAGTAATGTACAGTGTTGTCCAATCTTGTCTCCATCTAATCATCATCATTTTACAGGCGTTTCTGGTGCCATCTTAAAAGCTGCCGGACAATCTGTTGTTGACGAATGCAAAAAGCAAGGTATCATCATAATGTCTCTGAATATTGACTAATACTTGTATTATAATGGTAGTGCTGAGTGATTTCATTCAGATTTGTGTTTGTAGCTCCTCTGAAAGCAGGTGCAGCAGTGATGACGAGCGCTGGAGCGCTTCAGTGTAAGAATATCGCTCAGATGGTCGGGCCGGGGAACGTCGCAGACATCACAGCCTCTCTGGGGAAGGTTTTGAACCTCTGTGAGGGCAAAATGGCCACAACTCTGGCCATTCCTGCCATTGGAACAGGCACGACAGCAACCATGATATTTGTTATTTACAAACATTTTGTCTCAGAGTAATTATGGAAGCCCTTTTCTGCCATATAGGAAAAAAATGCTTTGGTAAATCTTATTTATGACATAAAAAGTCATATTATTATGTCATACAAAGTTAAAATTATAACATTGAAAGTCATAATTATGACATATTAAGGGTAATAAGTGACATGATGTACTAAGTTATAATTTTGACTTTTTATCTCATAATTGACAAAAAGTCATAATTATGACAAAAATACTGAGGAAGAAAATCATTTTTTTTGCAGTGCATCTTTTATCACTGATCACAAATATTTTATTATTAAGAGAGATTTCCTGATATGTAAACATTGTCATAATTATGAGATAAAAAGTCGGAATTGAGAATAAAAATTTCGAAAGTATGATATACTAAGTCTTAATTATAAAATAAAATGTCAAAATTAAGAGCTAAAAAGTTGGAATTGACAAAAAGTCGAAATTATGAGGTAAAAAGTCAGAATTGACAATAAAAATTGAAGGTATGATATACTAAGTCTTAATTATGAGATAAAAAGTCAAAAATATGACAGTCAAAATTATGAGAAAAAAAGTCATAATTATTTTTACATTTTTTCAATTTCAACTTTTTATCTCATAATTATGACAAAAATGTATAATTATGACATACTGTTATAAAAATTAGATAAAAAGTTGAAATTATGACACACAAAAGTCTTTATGAGACATAAAGTCATAATTATGACATCCTAAGTCATAATTATATAGATAAAAAAGTCAAAATTAGGACAAAGTTGAAATTTGACTTTTTATCTCATAATGACTTAGTGTCATAATTATGATAAAGTCAAAATTATTACATTAAGTCATAATTTTGACTGTTTGTCTCATTATTATGACATAAAAGTCATAATTATGACATACATTATGAGATAAAAAGTCTAAATTATGACGATCATAATTATGAGATAAAAGTCAAAATTATGGCATACCAAGTCAAAAGTATTACATACTAAGTCATTATGAGATATAAAGTCATAATTATGAGATAAAAAGTCAAAATTAACAGTCAATTATAAGATGAAGTCAAAATTATGACATATTAAGTGATAATTCTGATTTACTAAGTCATAATTGAGATAAAAAGTAAAAAGTATGACATACTACCTCACAATTCTGACATACTAAGTCATAATTTCAACTTTTTTCTTATAATTATCATAATTTTGACTTTTTATCTTATAATTATTATTATTTTTATAAATGTCATAATAATGCTATACAAAAGCATATTTATTCTTATGTGGCGGAAATGGGCATCCATAAGAAGTATCAAGTACTAAGCAATAATCTTGTTTTCCGCAGGACGAGGTGGCTTTGATCCCAAAGAATCCATCAAAGCCATTCTCACAGCAATTGAGAAGCATTTGAAGGAGCCGAACTCATCCTGCTTCAGGAGCATCACTATAGTGGCATTCGAACAGAAGACGTTTGATGCCTTTCGTGAATACTTTAAAGTGTGGAACAAGGTTAATACTGATGAAATAACAAACAAACAAACAAAAACCCCCAATAGTGTCCAGATTTCTTTTTCACCATTTTAAATTTTTTGTTAAATTTGTTTTTCCCCAGCCTGCATGCGGCAAGATGCCCGAAAATCAAGGTTTTGACAACTCCTTCATGCTTATTCACAAATAAATATGCTCTAGTTTTTTTTAGATGCATAATAAGCCTGTTTCCATGTAATAGTTCTGCTATATCTAGGAGTAAATATTTAAGTATTTATTTTATTTTAAATCTTTCTTGTCCTCTATAGTCAAAATCGGAAGCGTCAGAATTGAGGTAAAGAAAGGTGACATCACCAATGAAACCGTCCGAGGGATTGTAAACACCACCAACAGAGACATGAACCTGAGAGGAGGTCTGTATGATCAAATATACCTCAAATTACACAACACTATTATTTGAACACATCATTTACTTTAAAGTAAGCCATAGATCTGCTAGGGGGTTGCACAGCTACTGATTTCTCCTAATCAAAACAATACCTGAGTTACTTAAGTGTGTTACCGTTTAAAAAAAAGAGAGAGATAAAAAAAAATAGTTTGTGACAGCCCAATGTTTGTAACTATTACGTCTCTTACATGTAGAGTAAAAACATTAAAATAATGGGTTTTAATTTTTTATTTAACGTGCAAAATAACACGCAACATTATAATCCTAACATCCGTGTCTTTGACGTCAAACAATATGTGCATACATATACTGTTATTAATAAAAATCATTTTAACACTTAGCTTAGGTATTTTACAACATTAGCCTCCTCATATAACATTTCGCAGGTCTTCACCAGTAAAAATCAATAATGGATCTGCACACATCACTTAACGGGGTCATGACATGGATTTTTAAATAATTATTTTAATACTGTATGTTCCTTGAGGTTCACTTATAATTTTAATTAAGTTCTTTTGCACACACACACACACACACACACACAGTGTAAAAAAACATAATGGAGATATAATTAATTTTGGAGTTTTATTAAGTGTTAACAATGAGATTATGTGGTTTTTATAATCAATTAACTGCTTCTGTCATTTTTTACAAGATGGACAAAATTTGTCACCAAAAAAAGTCTAACCAAAATTTCGGTTTTACCGAATGACACTTTTGGTTATACCGAATGACGATATTTTCAAACAGTGCTAACAGGCTGATACCTAGCTTTTATATTTAGTTTTATATTTAGTACAAGTTTTTAAAATATTACAGCATTTTCCATGTTTAATAGTGGTTGTACCAAATGACCTGATGTTTCGGGACATGTGTATGAACAAGTGAAAACATGAATTTCACATGGTATTGACCGCATGATTTGATCCAAAATGGTCCCTTTATATTGGTTACTCTGAATGACATCAATGAAATTCATTTTTCCAGACATTCTTTCTCATACTCAACGACTTCTACACATAATTTTAATACCATTTTGCACTATGTTGATATATGATGTTATAAAATCATGGCAGAATAAAAATATATGAATTTATTACATTTTAAGATATTTTAATCACAAATGAAATGGCTGTATTGGACGGTTAAACCAAATGACCTTTTGACACTTCAGAATCCTTAAAATACCTTTATATGTAGCAAAATATAATTAAAACCTTTTGGATTTAATAAAAGAGATCTAGTTGCACTACCTTACATACTTTAGATGTCATATCTTTGTTTTTTATTATTATTAATGCCTTGGGACAAAAAAAAAAAAAAGACCCGTCACGTCATTGACCCATATATATGTGAAAAAAATTATTATTTTCGATACTGTTAAGCGACTAATTGCCAGTGGGCGGGGCCTATGGTGTGATGATGATGTCTTGCTCTAGAGGCAGTCATATTTGCCCATGACATCACAGATCACCTAATATCAAAACGATCTGTTTTTAAAGCTTGATTAAGGAGGATGTTTTAAGCTATGGAACTTGCAGGATGTTTTAAAGGTACAAAGAAGATATGTCAAAATGATATGTCATGACCCCTTTAAATCTTCACTCAAACAGTTAAAAAATAGTTCATAATAGAATAAGAAAAAAATCATGTAGTTCTCTCTCATTATCTCCTGGCACAAACTCTCTTTTGTCGTGGTCATGGCTCGATGGTTTGCATTAGGAAAAATGCAGTAAAGTCGACTACCCGACAAGTCTATGCAACCCCCTACACCGAAACATTCAGTGTGTCTCACCTTGACAAGCTCAAAAGCTCCTTGTTCTTCAGGTGTATCGGGTGCCATATTTAAAGCAGCGGGAGCGTCTGTGGAGCAGGAGTGTAAAAAACACGGTGAGAGCGTTACACACCACATAATCAAACCTTGATAATAATCAATCACATGAGCAAGAGATGTTCTGGATATCAGCTGTGATTGGGCCGCACTGATATTGAATGACAGGGACTTGTAATGTTAAACAAATTTAAGTTAGAAACTAATTAAATCATTATGTGTCTGTTAGGTTTTTGCTCCTAATTCGTGCCTCATCCCAGACCTCTTAATTGGCAATTGAATGAGTAATCACTCAGCGCTGAGGGAGAATATAGTCTCCCTCAGCGCTGAGTGATTACTCATTCAATGAGTAAGGAATTAGGAGCAAAAATCTAACAATTTGGGGGGCTCGTCCGGGATGGAGCTGCTTTCAGTCGACTGGCATGGATCCACTGCGGCTGGAAGTCAGTCAGCACTCCTGTTCTCGTCACAGCAATCACTGTGGCGGGCCCCAGATACTTCGGCTCACCCAGTTTTGTGGGCTTCAGACACTTTATCAGCACCTGTTGTCCTGGAACGAAAGGATGAGTGGGTTTTTCTGCAGGAAGAGGGAGAGAGAGAGACACATCACCATTGATGCTATTCAAAGTTTTAATCAGGGAATCCACATAATCCGTGATGATCACCTCCGTATCACCTGTGGAAAAATTTCCAGCGCGACCTCTGACCCATGGGGTCGGGAAAGGTCTACCCATAAGGATTTCAAAGGGAGACATCTTTGTTGTTGCTGATGGTGACATTCTAATTTCTGTCAATACGGCAGGCAGCAGATCAACCCAATTTCTGCCTGTATCAATACACGCTTTATTAAGCCGACCTTTAATAACACGATTAAGATTTTCAACTTGGGCACTGGATTGGGCGTGGTAGGGTATGTGATATTTCCAGGTAATATTAAGCTCTTTAGCTAACAATTGTGTGATTTTGGAAGCGAACGGTGTTCCATTATCACTATCTATAACCATTGGTATACCAAAACGCGCGCGGTATAATGTCCTTAGCCAGAACTTTAACTACCGTCTGTGCATTTTCTTTTCCACACGGAAAAGCTTCAGGCCATTTAGAAAATCTGTCAACAATCACAAGCAAATATTTATTATTTCCACAAGGAGGCATGTGCGTAAAATCAATTTGCAAGTGTTGGTATGGTAGCTCAGGATGTGGTAAATAGTCATGTTTAGTTACCTTGTGCTTGTTGGTTTGAGCACACACCAGACAAGCATCCAATATCAACAGAGTATTTCTTTGAACATTTGCTATGCAATAAGATCGATTCAACATTTGTTTCACTTTCTTTTTTGACACGTGATACACCATGATAATGTCTACATAGCATAACAATCGCAGATGCACGTAGTGCAAGTCTACCCTGTTTGTCTCTCAAAATTCCAGCTTGATCTGGTTTTACTTCATTGTCTGACCAATAAGTCAAATCAGCTTGCGTAGGGTTAGCTTGTAATATTTTAATGTCCAAATCATTAGTCAATAATGAATTCATCATAGGCACATCTGTGCCCCTTTCGCTTACATGTGGACTTAATATCACTTCTTTAGCAGCCCATTTCGCTACTTCATCTACAAATCTATTTCCTTTGGCCTCATCTGTTTTTCCTGACGCATGTCCTGCTACTTTGATAACAGCGAGTTTTGATGGTTGTTGTGCTGCATTAATGAGCTCCGCTACAATACTATGATGAGCAATTGGTCTTCCATCTGAGGTTTTAAAATTTCTTTCTTCCCACAATTTAGCAAAGTCATGGACTATGCTATATGCATATTTAGAGTCAGTGTATATATTAACACACTGAATCTTTTGCCAATTGACAAGCTCTCGTTAAAGCAATTAATTCTGCAACTTGTGCTGACTTGTATGGCAAAGAGTATGCCTCAATTACACGATCAGGTAATTCAACAATAGCATACCCACACAAGTATTCATTATCATTTGGCTTGAAACAGGATCCATCAATATACCAATTCTTCTCCTCCTCCAGGACAGATGTAGAAACATCTGGCCTGCAGGCAGTCGAAATCTGGATTCTGTCCAGGCAATCGTGGTCGTCACTCTCAAATTCACCTTGTGTCAGCAACCTGTGCAAATGTACAGTAGGGCCATGAATAACAGAAGTTGGTTTCAAAATCAAATTAGCAGTAGCTAATAATATAGCCTCATAGCCAGAGCGGCGTTGAGCAGTCATATGTTGAGTAGAAATATTACTCATAATGACTCCTACCTGATGAGAAGTGTGCACTATCAATTTATGTGATAACACAATTTTTTCAGCATCTTGAACCATGATCGCCGTGGCAGCCACTGCACGCAAACAAGCAGGAAGTCCCCTGGCTACTGAATCAAGAGTTTTAGACAAATAAACTATGGGACGAAAATTACCCCCATGCTCCTGGGCCAGGATTGCTGTGGCTGTGCCCCCAGTTTCATGCACGTACAGGTGAAAGTCTTGAGTGTAACTTGGGAGGCTGAGTGCAGGAGGTTTTATAAGGGAGGATTTCAAATGTCTGAATTCTTGGTCCATCTCAGCTGTCCATGTAATGTCCTCTGTGTCCCCCAGCGTAGCAGTTCGTAGGATTTTATCATACATGGAACAGTTGGGCACCCATGATCGGCAATAATTAACCAGTCCCAGGAAGCTTTGCATCTGCTTCCGTGTCGATGGGTGCTTGAAGGTAGCAATAGCTTTCACTCTGTCAGCAGACAATTGCACTTTGCCCTGTGACAGTTCATGTCCAAGGTATTCGACCCTCCTCTGTACCCACTGTAGTTTCTCTCTTGATGCCTTGAAACCAGCCTCTGCCAAAATGTTGCAGACAATTTTAGAGGCAGCAGCACACATGTCCTCAGTTGCACCAATGATGAGGATGTCATCTGCGTATTGAAGCAGACAGGTGTTTGGAGGAAGTTTGGCATCTTTCAGTGTTGCGTGCACTACAGCAGAGAAAACAGCCAGAGAATCTCTGAACCCTTGTGGGAGTCTTGTCCACGTTAATTGTGAATTTTCCAAGGTAAAAGCAAACAATGGCTGAGTTCGGCGATCAACAGGAATGCTGAAGAAGGCACTGGAAAATATCTACAACAGTAAAAAATGAATGTTCAGAAGGAATAGAATTAATTATAGTTTGCACATCAGGTACAATAGGAGACAAATGGTGTTACCAACTCATTAACTTATCTCAAATCTTGAGTTAAACACCAAGAACCATTTGCTTTCTTAATCAGATTAATTGGTGTATTATAAGGTGAATGAGTGTGCACCAGGATGAGCCAGTAGTTTATTGATAACAGGAAGAATACCCTCCACCTTTTCTTTTGAGAGGGGGTATTGTTTTTGATACACAGGCTTGTCTGTTATTAGCTTAGCAACATAGGGCTGGACATCAATGAATCCTGCGTCATCCTTATGGGCCGCCCACAACTTGGGGTTGATGCCCTCAATTTCCTGTTTGAGCTCAGTTGCAGAATCGTCCTCAAGGAGAGCATTTCCTGTATCAACAGTGAGAGAGAAGGCTGCAGGAAACATAAGTTGTAGAGAGTCAGCATCAAAATAAAGTTGAATACCTAATTTATGCATGAGATCTCTACCGAGAAGGGAAAATGGTGAATTAGGTATAATTGCAAAAGCATGCATTTTAAACAATGATGGGATATCATTAGAAGTAACTGGAAATGTTGGTGTCATTTCACATTTCACAGGTACACCGTTGATTCCCACAGAGTTTACATGTTTTCCTGAAATCGAGCCCTCATAAACAAGAGAAGATAACGATGAGATTGTCGCCCCAGTATCTAAGAGAAAAACATAGGGTTTATGGTCAACATTTAATTCAATAAATGGCAAAACAGTTGACACATTCGGATAACTCAAAGAAATCAGTAAAAAAAATTATCAGAAGAGGGCTCAGTCAAACTGGAGCTGAGTCATTGTGGCCAGGTTATGGGATAGACTGGATTTTGTTTGTCAGCCTTTGCAGAAGGGAGCGCAAGTGGGGGCCTTTGCTTAGAGCCACCAGAGCTCCTCTTTCTCTGCTTTTCAGACCTCTGCCTCAAATCCCAAGCCTTTTTCCTACAGTCACGTTCCAGATGACCTGGCTTGCCACAATAAAACAGCGTCTCACATTTCCAAATTGTTGCGGGCGAGGATTCACAGCAGCATTGACTTGAAGCATTGCAGGAGTTTTGCCCCTGGAGACATCAAAGGCTCCAGCAGAGGAAAGCTCACGCAAGCGTCGTCCCAATTCATCAACAGAAATAGTAGTAATATTTGGAGTAGTTATACTAATTAACTGTGCAGTGTCTTTGTTCATATTATTTAGGAACGTATTTAAGAACAATAGACAATTTTGATCAATAGGAATCGCAGACTCCTCAACCCATGCATGTTTAAATCTATTAAAGAATGCAACAGGGCTTTCACCAGTTCTCTGTTTGGTATTGGCTGCATGCGAGATGTCTTGTTTAGCAGAAGACACTTTTAGCAAAAAAGCAGTCAATTGCTTGAAAAAAACTTTAAGTTTACCTGAGCTGGCCCATACCCAATCACCTTCCTCTTCTTCATCGGAGTCTGTAATTAAAAGCACTCGTGAAGGTTTAGACAAATCAAGGGACTTCGAATCTCCAGCTTTCTGAGATACAACACGACGAACAGGCGGTGTATCGTACATGGGGTTTAAGTAATCAACTTCTTCAATCATTTCCTCCTCTGTAACCATCTGGAAGCTGTACAAACGGAAAAACTTCAGTTGTGGACGGCAACTGCGGATACAATCGATTGGTCAAGGGCTTTGGAATTTCAGCAGAAACAACACATTCATATGGGGGAAGGGATGCATCAGGTTTCAGCTGAGACTGAGAGGGAGAGCTGTCTTGTTTTTTCAGCTCTGGACCCTTATCCCAATAAGTTTTCATCTTCATCCAAGCTTTATACGCATCTTTCATATAATCAATTGGCCATCCTGGGTCACCCCAAGAACCAAAGATCATATCTTTTGCAGCACGCATATCTTCATCTTTAAAAGAACCATCGAAAAATGGATAAATGGATCTAATTGTATTTTTCCTTCTGACCATCCCGCGAGATTAGAGAGATAGGGTTCTGTGAAAAACGCTTTATTATTGCGATTCATGAAATCCCTGGGGGTTTCCCCAATTAACGGCCGACTAATAGTTTCACCCATTTGAAACAGCCAACAAAGATCTCTCCTTTGCTTTATTAAAGCCTTACAATTTTAGAGAATGGCCAAATAAAATACAAATTAAAGTCCGCGGCTTTATATGAACTTTTTAGTATTTTTGGGCCAAAAGAAAAATTTTCAGTATTCAGTATTATTCATTCAACTGCCAACAAGGACCTGAGGATATCACCATGAAATAGACTTTTGATGAGTGATTACTCATTCAATTGCCAATTAAGAGGTCTGGGATGAGGCACGAATTAGGAGCAAAAACCTAACAGTGTCTATAAGTCTGGTGGGACTAAATGATAGACACACATAAACATATATACAGTGACACTGAAAAAAAGTCATATCTTTATTTCTATTGCGCTTTATACAATGCAGATTGATTCAAAGCAGTTTCGCAATAATAAAGCTGCTTTAAACTGCTTTGAAACAATCTGTATTGCATAAAGCGCTGTAGAAATAAAGCTGACTTGACTTGAACAATCATCTGACCTTCTGGTTTCTTCATCACTGAAGGTCCGCTGCAGAATGACGTCGCAGCCGTGACCAGTGGTGGGAACCTGCACTGTGACGTCATCATTCACATGGTCGGCCCCGCACTCGGCCGCAGAGGTCAGTTCACGCGTGAAGAATGTTCTGGAGCGCTGCGAGGAGAAGCAGATCACCACGGTCTCCTTCCCTGCCGTCGGCACTGGTACGGATGACGGCTGTTAAACAGGTTTTAAATGCTGCATGTGAATGACATCTCACTACACCTGCTGGCCGTTATTAAAGGTGGAGGAGGAGTTCAGGCTGCGGATGCCATCGCTGCCATACTGCAGGCCTTTGAAGATCATCTGACTCCAAACGTCTCAACTGTGATCAAGCTCATCTACATTGTGATTAACCAGGATGATGTCCTACAAGAGTTTCAGAAAGGTCTCAAAACATGGACTGCGAATATACAGGTAGAGATGCCAACCATAACCATAACCAAGATGATCGTTCACTGCAAAATGTTTTTTTTTCCTCAGTATTTTTTTTTTGTTTTCCAGTACAAATATCTAAACATTATTAAATGGTTAGTTCACTCAAAAATTAAATTTCTGTCATTAATTACTCACCCTCATGTCATTCCACACCTGTAAGTCCTTCATCTTCATAATTGAGATATTTTTGATGAAATCCGAGAGGTTTCTGATCCCCAAGAAAAAGCAATGTAATTACTATTCAGGGTCCAGAAAAGTAGTAAAAATGTAGGGTGAGTAATTAATGACAGAAATTTCTTGTTTGGGTGCACTAACCCTTTAAATCAAGATACATTTATGTGAGAAACAAAATTACTTAAGATATTAAGTCTTGTTTTCTGAACAATATGTCAAAATTAATCAAGTTACTTAAAACAAGAACAAATATCTGGCAATGGAGAATTCAAAGGGAAAAAACATTTTTCTGACCCCATTGGCAGATATTTGTTCTTGTTTTAGGCAAAACTCACTTAATTTTCATACATTGTTCAGAAAACAAGACTTAAAAGGGTTAGTTCACCCAAAAATGAAATTTCTGTTATTAATTACTCACCCTCATGTCGTTCCACAACTGTAAGACCTTCGTTCATCTTGGAAACACAAATTAAGATATTTTTGATGAAATCCAAGAGGTTTCTGATCCTCAAGAGACATAATTACCACATTCAAAGTCCAGAAAAGTAGAAAACATTGTTAAAATAGTCAACATGATTACAGTGGTTCAACCTTAATGTTATGAAGTGACGAGAATACGCTTTATGTGCAAAAACAAAACAAAAATAAATGACTTTATTCAACAATTTCTCTTCCCTGTCAGTCTCCTACGCTGTTGACCCATTGGTAAAAACTTACTTAATTTTGATACATTGTTCAGAAAACAAGATGTAATATCTTCAGTCATTTTGCTTCTCCAGTAAATGAATCTTGATTTAAGAATGTTTAGATATTTGTACTGGAAAACAAGACAGAAACACTGAGGAACATAATTGTTTTTTGCCGTTTAGTGTAAATGATTTTGTGCACATTTAATTAACATTAACACACAACTAGGAAAGTGAGGAGGAGGATGATGATGATGATGGTGAAGATGGTGATGATGAGTGGGAGGATTATAGCTCAATAGAAGAAAGCTTGTCATCTGACCAAGAGGCTGATGCGAGCGGTAATGTGGATTTTAATGACGCGACCTTGTGTAAATGTGTTGCTATAGATGTTTCATATTTACTTAAAATATTTACACTTCACCAGCAAACCCAATGGAGGTGATATTGAGCCCAATTAGAGTCAAGGTGTGCAGTGGTGACATCACCAAAGAGACCGTTGAGGCCATTGTTAACAGCACCAACACAAGCCTCGATCTGAACTCAGGTGAGTTTGTTTTCAATTAACGTGATTATTGAACTGAACTGAATCAACACAAAACTGAATGATGACACAATTGAGTTGCAGAATAATTTGAATTTGGCTCATATTTGAAGAAGTTTGCATCATTTATTCTATTATTTTCCTGGTTTGAAACAATCTGTGTTGTATAAAGCGGTTTTCTAAAACGGTTAGTTCCTGTCCTTGATTCTTATTGGTCAATAGCTGTGTTTTATTCACGATAAAACACGGCTTTGACCGCTTCACCCATCGATTCTGTGTATCACTACACAACACCCTTAGCAATAGGGTTGCAAAGGGGCGGAAACTTTCCGGTAAATTTCCAGAAACTTTCCATGGAAACTTAACCTGGGGAATTTTGGAAATATTCCAATTTGGAAACTTTACAGGAATTTATGGGAATTAATTGTTTTTTATAGATTTAATAAGATATTATATAAAATGTATCATATACAAACATAAATATAAACATTTTGTTTGGTCATAACATGAAATAAGTTATTTCTTTTTCACATTTAATTAATTCTAATTCAGTAAATATGTAAAAAAATATATAAATATATTTTTTATTGCAGCAATTTTTATGTGTTATTTATTTCAGTGTCACATGATCCTTCAGAAATCATTCTAATATACTGATTTGATGCTCAGTTATTATCAATTTTGAAAACAGTTGTGCTGTTTAATATTTTTTTGGAACCTGTAATACATTTTATTCATCAATGAATCCAGAAAAAAAGTAAAAAAAAAAAAACAGCATTTATTCAAAATAGAAATCTTTTCTAACAATATCACTTTTTATCAATTTCACACATCCTAGCTAAATAAAAGTATTAATTTCTTTCAAAAAAAAAAAAAGGAAAAAATTACTGACCCCCAAATTTTGAACGGTAGTGTATATTGTTACAAAAGATTTCTATTTTAAATAAATGCTGTTCTTTACATTTTTATTCATCAAAGAATCCTGAAAAAAATCCTGAATGTGATTGAGGAATGTGCAGTGTAAAAATTAAACTGAAATTGCATTAAATCTGGTTGTTTTAACTAAAATTATGCTGCAAGATGTTTTTTTTTCAACTACATTTAAGTACCCTATTATAGGCTAACCTGCAATTTTGCAAATTCCCAGTTTATTCCCATTATTCCCGTTAATTCCCATGGAAAGTTTCCAGCTTTGAAAATTCCCGGAATTTTGCAACCCTACTTAGCAACCACTCTTAGCAACGTAAACTGTATGTTCTCAAGTGATATTGTTCATTGAAGCTTCCTTACTTACTGTAGAAGAGTATTGTGAGAAAGAGGTTGAGTGAGTTTATTACCTGCATTCAGATTTAACATTTTCCTTCAGGTCAGTCCTATGTTCATAATAAAAAATCTGTTTAAATGTCCGCTGCAATATCTTGTCCTTTTAACATTTAAGGGGTTTTCCCGTGACTGACAGCGCTAGTCAAAGCATTTATCAGTTGCATCTTGCTCCGTTTTCAAAGCAATTCAGTCTTTTAAATATAAAAGTCTTCGCTACTGACTGACACACTCATAAAGACAGTCTTTGCCGCCATCTAATGGCGTAATAATGTAACTTCTGTTGCTGTTCACGGTCAGGGACTACTTTTTCCGGCGGAAGGAAGGCTTTTAGTGAAAGTTTACTTCATGAAAGTTGCATTGATACATATTTTTGGCTTTAATATTTGTATTGTGTGGTAACCGTTTTATAAAAGCAATAAGGTACTCGGCTAGTGTTGTATTGTAAATAAGACTCCGCTTCACCTCGTGCCTAACAACGCCCTTCAGCCGTGACTTATTCACGATACAGCACAGCCTCGAGTACCTTATTGCTTACTTAGAAATAAAGGTGACCAATGTATGTCTTTACGCACAGGTGTATCAGGAGCCATTCTCAAAGCATCAGGACCAACAGTGGTGAACGAGTGCAAAACAAAAGGTACAGCATTCATAAATTTGGGCATTTCTGCCCATTACAACCTCTAAACAGAATAATTGTTCATTCATTCTCTCCTGAATAAAGTGCCTCAGCCTGCGGACGGCGTGATCTTGACCAAAGCTGGAAATCTCTCAAATATCAAACACATCGTTCATATGGTTGGGCAGACCACTGAGAAAAACATCAGCAGCTCCATGTATAAAGTCCTGAGGTTGTGTGAAGAAAATCACATTCAGTCGGTTTCATTCCCAGCTCTTGGAACGGGTAAGTTCATGCATTGATGAATACAGATGAGCAAAGACAAACCAAGAGTTCTGGATGAAAACAAAATGTCTAATGTCCTTTAGGAGCTGGAAACTTGCCGGCAGCAGGAGTCGCCAATGCAATGACTGAAGCTCTGATGAAATTCGTAAAGGACTCACCAAAACATCTGAAGCGCGTCCACATTGTGATCTTTCAAGCGAAACTGCTGCCTGACTTTCAGGAAGCTGTCAAGAAGTGCAAGAAAATTTCTCGGAATGCTTCTGGTAGGTTTCAGTGCATTTAAATATTGTGCGCACATACACACTTGGGCAGGTGCATGGTCAAAAAAAGTCAAAATTAAAGGGGTCATGAACTGCGTTGTTTTATAATGTTTCCTGCGGTGCACTTATAATGTTAGTATGCTTTTTACATCCAAAATGGTCATAATTCAGAAATAAAAGGCATTTTTCCTACCCAGATTTTAGCCTTCTGATTTGAACGCTCTGTTTTAAGGGGCGTGTCTGCTGTGAGACTTCAGTGTAAACGCCCACTGCTGTGATTGGCTGACATCTTTCCATTTGAAATAGCCAAGTATTAATCTCTCTTTTAGCGCATTTTTACTATTACAGCTTTCAAGGCTAACTAATCGTGTTGCATTACATTTAGATCTATGTCATTATATTTAGATTGTGGCATGAAAGGTTGCAGTGATGAACACTGTAGTCGTTCACAGACATGTTGTTGAGCGCATGAAAGCAGTGATCTCGTCATTGCAACTCAATTTATTCACACTAACGAATGCTTTCATCATAACTAACAGTGCAAACTGATGTAACTAAGAGATTTGTTGAATAAAACATGAGTTTTGCGCATCAGTCACTGATAAACTCGCGCTGCTCCAACGATTGCAAAGGAAGCTTTCTTTGATCGCTTTCTATATATAATTTAATCACGTTTAAATAACAGATTATTTTCATCCTACTAACAAAAACAAGGTGAAGTTGAGCGTTTAATCACTGGTTTGATTGACTGACACACACACAGACAAAGATCATCTGACTGTACATGAATCAATTAATATCAGATCAGGCATTAGAATGAACACAGTTACTGACATGTTGTTGCATTACTGTCGAGTTCAGGCACTGCACAATATTTTGTTCCTCAACGGCATGTTTATTGCTTGGTAGCTCGATCTGGTTTAGCACCACTAGGCCTATGTTACTTAGGCTACCTGTTCTATTGCATGTCATGCGCGAATCGGTGGGCGGGGCTAAACAGGCAGTATGAAGTAGGCGTTGATCTTCTTCAGCAGAGGCGGTGCTTGCTGCCCTTTAACGTCATACATCCCCACTTTGAAAATCCTGTCGTTTTCTGGGTCTGGTGTCAATAAAAAGCTTTTACTGGACTAACAAGGAAGTTTTCAGCTCTAAAATTTACAGGATATTCTTATAGTACGATGATCTCTTATATGTCAAAAGCTCAAGGAAAATTTGATTTCTCAGTTCATCGCCCCTTTAAAGAAATGGAAAACACACACACTGCTGCATCTGCTCCTACATTACCTAACCTGGTTACTTTAACTTTGTTTTTAGCAGTACGTCAGCAGCCACCGGTGAGCCGGACTCAACTACCTACCTCAACTACTCAACTTTTTTGTCTAGCCAAAGAAACGGCTGCTGTGTTGTTCCCCGTTATGTCCGTTGACGTTTACGGGACGTCCAAAACAAACCTGGCCGAGGTCAAGAGACACCTGGATGAACTGATCTCTGATGAGTGCATCAGTAAAGACGTCCAGTCGAGACACATCGCCGACCTTCCTGAAACCGACAAGAAGGCCATCGTGAGCCTCAGCCGAACCAATCAGGTCAGCGTTCTGGTGACCAGTCTAGATAAGTTAACAGTATCAGGGAAAAAAGACGACGTCTTGGATGCCATGCTGAAGATAAACGGCTTCATCCAAGCAGCGCGAGACCAAGAGATGCGAGCAGGTGAGGTGAAGCGTATGCGGGAGACGCTGTGTTGGGAGCGGGCCGGAGGAGAGCTCTGGGAGCCGCTGGATCCCGCCGTCAGCTACGACATCGAGCTCGCCTTCCACGACAAGCAGAAGAGCTTTCAGTTCCAGGAGAACGGCGAGAGCTACACGGTGGACTTCAGCGAGATGAAGCTCACAAACAGCAAGCAGGAGTCCTGCAGGATCAAGAGGACTCTGATGGGAGATTCGGATACGGGTATGAGGTTTTTCAAGAGAATCAGAAGCATCAGTCTGTACATCACTGCAAAAAAATTATTTTCTTCCTTAGATATTTGTACTTGTAAAACAAGAAAAAAAATACAAAAAAATTCTTAATTCTACATTTACTTGAGAAGCAAAATGACCTAAAATATTAAGTCTTGTTTTCTGAAAAATGTGTCAAAATGAAGAAATATCTGTCAGTGGGATCAGAAAAATAAACTTAATTCAAAGGGAAAACAAGCTTATTATTCTTACTCCACTGGCAAATATTTTTCTTGTTTTAAGCATAAAGTCACTTAATTTTTCAGCATACAAAACTTAATATCTTAAAGGATTAGTTCACTTTCAAATAAAATTTTCCTGATAATTTACTCACCCCCATGTCATCCAAGATGTTCATGTCTTTCTTTCTTCAGTCGAAAAGAAAAAAGGTTTTTGATGAAAACATTCCAGGATTTTTCTCCATATAGTGGACTTCAATGGACTCCAAACGGTTGAAGGTCAAAATTACAGTTTGCAGCAATCCCAGATGAGAAATAAGGGTCTTATCTAGAGAAACCATCACTCATTTTCAGTTTTTTTATTTTTTTTTTATTTTATTATCATTTTAACAATAAATGCTCATCTTGAACTAGCTCTCTTCTTCTTCTCTATTTGAATTCCGGCAGTGTATAGACATGGCGAAGTGTATTACTGCCCTCCAGTAGTCAAAGTTTGAACTAAATTGTCATATACAATATGCTAGTGCAAGTATATAACTATTAGTTCAAACTTTGACCTGTGGAGGGCAGTAATACACTTAGCAGTGTCTACACTGCTGGAATTCTAATAGAGAAGAAGAAGAGAGCTAGTTCAAGATGAGCATTTATGGTTAAAACTTATATAATTATTTATTTATTTAGAAATGAGTGATAGTTTCTCTATAAGACTCTTATTCCTCGTCTGGGATCATGTAGAGCTCTTTGAAGCTGCACTGAAACTGTAATTTTGACCTTCAACTGTTTGGGCTCCAGTGAACTCCACTATATGGAGAAAAATCCTGGCATGTTTTCATCAAAACCTTCATTTCTATTTGATTGAAGAAAGAAAGACATTATAATCTTGGATGACATGGGGGTGAGTAAATTATCAGATATTTGTACTGGAAAAGAAGACAAAGATACTGAGGATGAACATCATTTGTTTGCAGTGCAGTTTGATTTACAGTTAAGCATCTGAGTGTCGTCTGAAGCTGAATCAGATTTACGATGGCACAAACTGTTCAGTAACTTCACTTGTTTGTTTCCCAGCAATCATTCATCCTCCTCCAACATGGACCAAAATGGATGGACAGGATTTAGAAATAATCACCTTAAAATCAGATTCAGAGGAGTACAAGAAGATAGAAACAGCCTTTCTAAAGTCCAGTAAATACCCTAATGTGTCACCCGTACAGGTTGAACAGGTAAAATGATGATTGAAAATGATCTTCCACAGTATTTTAATCTTGCTTTCCAATAAAATATTTAAACTTTCTCAAATCAAGATACATTTACTTAAGTTAAGTCCTGTTTTCTGAAAATTTTTTTGCTTCAAACAAGAAAAAAATCTGCCAATTGGGTTATTTAAATTCATGTAAAGTCTTTATTGGGATATTAGTCTGTATGTTTTAGCGCCACATATCAAGCATTTATGTAACATCATTTGTGAATTAATGGTTATTTTAATTAAATAAAGTTTATTAATCAAGCGAGGCATGTTATGAGTGAACCGTATCGAAAGGGAACATTTTTTGCATTGTGTGACTTTGATTGCATGTTTATAGGCCTGTGTTTATTATTAATGTCTGAAATGTTTTTCCAGATTGACAGGATTCAGAGTCAGTCCCTGTGGCAGAGATACTGTGTGCTGAAACAGGGCGTGGATAAGAAATATCCCAAACAGACAAACGAGTACAAGCTTTATCACGGAACAACCAAAGACATATGCCAAAAAATCAACAAGAACGGCTTCAACCGAAGCTTCTGTGGGAGAAACGGTACGTCTCATGTCTTCGTTTGCACAGCTGACCCATCATTGCCTGTTTTTTTTTTCTTTTATTAAGTAGAGAACAAAAAAATACAAAATGACAGTATGTTCTATTATATGCCAGGGAGCAAGAAAATAATATACTTTTTGAAATGATTTACACAGCTTTCTTTCTAAGTCTTCAAAAAAAGGTTAATATGACTAAATTTACACTTGTGTATAAAGTATATAGCCAAAAACATAATAAGTTTGATTAAATAAAAACATCAGACTCAAGGTTGTTTCCACCATGGAATAAAAAATTTATAGAAAATTGTGACTTTACACTGTAAAATGTTTTTTTTCCCTCAGTGTTTCTGTCTTGTTTTCCAGTACAAATATCAAAACATTCTTAAATCAAGATACATTTACTGGAGGTGCAAAATGACAAGATATTAAGTCTTGTTTTTTGAAAAATCATCAAAATTAACTGAGCTTAAGCTTAAAACAAGAACAAATATCGGTAACACTTTATAATAACTCACGCTATGAAGCATTAGTTAATAGTTAATTCATCGTTTATAAAACATTGATAGACATTAATAAGCCGTTTATAAATACAGCTATAAATGCTTTGTTCTTTATTTATAAGCATATCTATAATGAGTTTAATAATTGTATTTTCATACTTTATAATGATAAATTTATAATTTCTAAATTACTTAACAGTACTAAATTACTAACTTTAAAACATCAGAGAACAGCAGAAGATCATTGAACCTTTAAAGGTGCCATCAAACGTTTTTTTAAAAGATGTGAAGTGAAGTTTCAGCTCAAAATACCCCATAGATTTTTTTTAATTAATTTTTTTAACTGCCTATTTTGGGGCATCATTAACTATGCACTGATTCAGGGCTGCTGGCCCTTTAAATGCTCACGCTCTCCACCCACGGAGCTCGCGCTTGCCTTGAACAGCATAAACAAAGTTCACACAGCTAATATAACCCTCAAAATGGATCTTTACAAAGTGTTCGTCATGCAGCATGTCTAATCGCGTAAGTACAGTGTTTATTTGGATGTTTACATTTGATTCTGAATTAATTTGAGGCTAACGGCTAATGCTACACTGTTGGAGAGATTTATAAAGAATGAAGTTGTGTTTATGAATTATACAGACTGCAAGTGTTTAAAAATGAAAATAGCGACGGCTCTTGTCTCCGTGAATACAGTAAGAAACGATGGTAACTTTAACCACATTTAACAGTACATTAGCAACATGCTAACGAAACATTTAGAAAGACAATTTACAAATATCACTAAAAATATCATGATATCATGGACCATGTCAGTTATTATTGCTCCATCTGCCATTTTTTGCTATTGTTCTTGCTTGCTTACCTAGTCTGTTGATTCAGCTGTGCACAGATCCAGACGTTAATACTGGCTGCCCTTGTCTAATGCCTTGAACATGAGCTGGCATATGCAAATATTGGGGGCGTACATATTAATGATCCCGACTGTTGTAACAGTCGGTGTTATGTTGAGATTCGCCTTCCTCTGAGGTCTTTTAAACAAATGAGATTTATATAAGAAGGATGAAACAATGGAGTTTGAGACTCACTGTATGTCTTTTCCATGTACTGAAATCTTGTTATTTAACTATGCTGAGGAAAATTCAATTTTTAATTCTAGGGCACCTTTAAATCTCATTTATAAAAGCTTTACAAAGCATAAATAGTTCTCACTTTAAATGAGCTCACAAAAATAGTTAACTGACCACTTCTAAATGTTTTATTTACCTGAATTAATCATGAATTGCAATAGGAATATGTTAATAAAGCATTTATTAACACACTAAGTAACTATTACTATATGTCTAAATAATATGTATAAACGAATGTTTAAATAGTTTATTAATCATTTACTTACACTTCCTAAATGATCTTATGAACCACTGACAGCTCTTAAATAACTGATTTCTAAATATTATAATACTTTATTAATAATCAATTTATCATTTCTAAATTAAGTATGAAAATACAATTATTAAACACATTATAGATATGCTTATAAATCAAGAACAAAGCATTTATAGCTGTATTTATAAACGGCTTACTAATGTCTATTAATGCTTTATAAATGATGAATTAACTATTAACTAATGCTTCATAGCGTGAGTTATTATAAAGTGTTACCCATATACCTGCCAGTTTTTATTCTGTGGTGGAAATGAGTTTCTTCACAATACTGACCTCTGACGTGGTTTGTTTCAAGCGGTCGTTCACGGAGACGGCACATACTTCGCTAAGGAGTCCTGGTACTCTTGCCAGGATCAGTATTCCAACCCAGACGACAAAGGGCTGAAGTACATCTACCTAGCGCGAGTGGTGACGGGGTCCATGTGTAAGAGCAGACAAGGAATGAAGGAGCCGGATCCCATCAACCCTGCTGACCCGCGGGCCGGTCTGCACGACTGCGCTGTGGACAACCTACAAGACCCGTTCATCTTTGTGGTGTTCTGTGACGCAGGAGCGTATCCAGAGTACCTCATCACCTTCAAATCTATATAGTCTTCTGAATGCACTCAGATCTCTATCTGACAAACACATGATCAAGTTTACAAACTCTGTTGACAGACAGATTGATATCATGGGAGACTCTAGATGACTTTGACCTTGTCACAAATATATTACCACGATAAACACATGAAGAAATGTTTTCAGATGCAACTTTTATCATTAGCGCTGTCTATCACCAAAAACAACAAAACCAAAATAACAATCACTAAATTAATTGGTAACAACTTACAATAAGGTCATATTTGTTAACTAGTTAATGCATTAACTAACATGAACTAACAATAAGCAATATATTTTTACAGAATTTATTAATCTATGTTCATGTTAGTTCAAAGTGCATTAACTGATGTCAACAAATACAACTTTTGATCTTAATCTTAACATTTACAAATACAATTTTAAAATTTAATAAATCAAGTAGAAGTATTGTTCATTATTAGTTCAAGCTTATTAAATATTAACATAACTTTTGATCTTAAAAATGCATTAGTAAATGTTGAGATTAACATTAAATGCTTTAGAAGTATTTTTCATTGCTAGTTTCCTGTTAACAATTTTGTAAAGTGTTATGGTGAATATATTCATCATAATTGCCCATCAGATGATCACTGTACTCTGATCCGTTCACACACAACACATTGTTTAAGACTTGTTATTATGATTATCACTTTGTCACATTATTTTAATAATGAATCATTCTAAGGTAACACATTAAAGATCACCTGTAGTCAATAATTGTATCCCTTAAAACTCATATTTGATCACCAAAATTACATTTTCCTTGAAAAAAATTCTTCATTCCTTAAAATAGCTTGAATGTAACTCGACACCCTTGCCTCATTTAGTATACGAGGTTCTATGAATATGCAAATTAGCTCCGCCTCCACTCACTCACACCAGCTCAGGGATCCACTCGTTGATGATCACACACTGACGTGATTGGTTACAAGGTAGTTTGTGATGTCAGAAACAGTGATTTCAAACTGTGTTTCTGAGACTGTCTTTTGATCACTGCAGTTTTAAGAAGAAAATACTCAGCAATGGTGTCGACTTATGAATTTGCACATGGTTTGTCTTAAAGCACATTAAAAACTTGACTTTAAATCAACAGCCCTACAGAAGGTTTTTCAATCTGCAGTGTTTTAATCATTCTGAATGTATGAAGGATTGATTTAGTCTGTTTCTGAAACTTTTGAACATAAATAAACATTTTTGTGATTTCCATTGCCTGCTTTGATTGGCATTCTGATCTCTGTGAGATGAGTCTCATAACTGAAGAAACACAGAAACTGATGATACAGTAAAAGAAGTGAAAGCAATGAGCATCCAAAATATGTTTACCTTTAATATGAGTTACAAAACATGATCACACTGAGTACAGCAGGTAATAGTAACTGGATGTATGTTTGCAAATGATTGTGTCACGTAATGAATCAATTTGACTTTTTTTACACTTAATGAATTTCTTAAGACAATTCGATAGGATTAAACCACAACAAAATCAAAAAAGAGAAGAATGACTTCAGTCCAATGGGATGTGCAAAAATTCTAGAAATGTGCACACACACAAAAAAGAAACATGCACTCAATTGAGGCAGATAATTTTATCTGATAAGACGACATGCGCATAAACTATGATGGAAACACTTTTACTGAATAAAACCCATTGATGCGCAACAAAAAAACCCTCTTTTTTGTGACTTTGCCTCAGCAGAGGCTATGATTGGATAACTGGACTAACCAGCGGACTCTCAATCTCAAATGTTGGTTTGGTGGTTATGTCTGTCATCAGAATGATTTGGGTTAATTCCCTCCAGAAGTGCTCACACGATTGTGTTCCCAAACACCAGCATCCGAACGCAAGATCACATGACAGCGTTTATTGTGTTTCATCTGACGCTCTGAGACCGACTCATTTAATAGAGGGGAAAAAAGGAAAGGAGGAAAAATCATCCCAGGAAGTGACGATTTTGTTCTCTTGAACACATGGGATGGAAACTGTGTAACTGAAATATGGAATGATATTTCAATTTTGTGCCAGAGTTAAAGGAAACTTATTAGTTTTTTTTTTTACATAATTTTGATTTTGTTTTTAGAAACGTTTTTCATGCTTGAATGTTCAAAAACATTATTTTTCCCATATTTTCCATTGCTGCAGCTCCTCTCTTCCCGGTCTGTCAGTAACGCTCTGTTTAGTTCCTGTCTCTATGAAGCCCCTCCTTCTGAAAAGCACAATGTGCTCTGATTGGTTGGCTGGAGCAGTGTGTTGTGATCGGTCAAGCGCTTTGAGCGTGTTTGGGAAATGTCCCGCCCCTTACCATAACCGACAGTTTCAACACACTACTAACTAACTCAACCAGGCCCCGCCCCTTTATTCTGCATATGAATTATTTAAATGAGGAATATTGTGAAGAAAACTCAAGTGACACTGATATAAAGAATAACTCACTTCCGCTGGAGGGACTTTGTGACTTTGCAGACTATTTTCATATTTAAACAGCAATATTACAAAGTTGGCACAGGTGACAGTGAGGACACAAGACACACAGATGCACCTCTTTGGTTCTGTGCTGGAGCTAGAGCTAGTGCTGGTTCTGGGCAACTGTGGAGCTGAACAGGAATCCACTGATGAACCTCCAGACGGCCAGCAGCGGGCAGAGCAGCGAGCCCAGCATGGCCCAAACACCTCCTCCTGCAGACAAGCTCACCACAGTGTTGGACCCCTGAGTAGCGTAATAAATATATAAATAATTAAATGTGCAAGGAGATAAATGATTAACGAAATAAATTGAATGTTGGGGGAAATAAAATAATGCTAAGCTTAAAGTTGACTTTAAGCTTAGCTTTAAGGCGGCCTCTCCAGATGGGTTCGGTGGAATTCCTCCCTGAGATTGGGGTCGAGTATGTCGTCAGTAGGGACCCAAGAACGCTCCAAGAATGACCCAAGTCGACCAGATACTGGAGAATTCTTCCCTGGTGCCTGGAGTCCAGCAGGACCCGATATGCCTCCTCGCCCTCCACCATGATGGGTAGGGGACCCTGTTCACCAGACACCTCCTCCCCCTCCTCACTGGGACCAACAGTGGGCTTGAGCAGAGATACATGGAAAGTGGGAGAAATGCAATAATGATTAGGCAAGGCAAGACGGAATGAAACAGGTGTGATTTGACGAATTATTTGAAATGGACCCACGTACCTGGGACTGAGTTTTTTGCAGGGAAGTTGGAGACGTATGTCTCTGGTGGATAACCACACACATTGGCCAGGACTGTACTTTGGACCGGGACGACGATGACGATCAGCCTGTTCCCTCTGTCGCCGAATGGCATGCTGGAGGTGAGTGTGAGCCTGGTTCCATGTTGCTTCACTTCTGCTTAACCAGTCATTGACTGCAGGAACATTAGTGGGTTCTCCTGACCACAAGAACAGAGGAGGTTGAAATCCAAGAATGCATTGGAAGGGAGTCAATCCTGTAGTGGCCTTCTGTATGGAATTCTGGGCATACTCTGCCCATATCAGGTAGTGTTCCCAATCATTTTGATGCTGATTACAGTATGAGCGGAGGAAACTGATGAGTTCTTGGCTCAATCTTTCCGTTTGGCCGTTAGATTGGGGATGATATCCAGACGTCAGGCATACATTGACATCAAGTGACCTGAAGAATGCTGACCAGAGTCTTGACGTGAACTGGGACCATCTGTCGGAAACTATGACCTCAGGTAAGCCGTAGAACCCAAACACCCAATTGCACCAACGTTCGGCTGTTTGCATGGCTGTGGGAAGTTTGGGTAGCGGTATAAGGCGGCAGGCCTTGGAGAATCTGTCAATGATGGTGAGAATGGTTGTGTGACCGTTGGAGGCTGGAAGATCTGTAACAAAGTCAATAGCAATGTGTAAACAGGGACATTGTGGAAGGGGTAGAGGTTGAAGCAGGCTGGCGGGTAGTTGTTGTGACGGTTTTTGAATGTTTCAGGTTTGACAATGGAGTACAAATGTGGTGGCATCTTTGCACAGGGTTTGCCACCAGAATCGGTTCTGTAGGAGATGGATGGTAGCAGTAATACCAGGATGACCTGAGGAGGGCAGACAATGGACCTGTTCTAGGACCTGCTATCGATGGCTTCAGGTACAAAGACTTTGTCAGGAGGACATTCAACTGGAATTTCAGTCTGTCATGATATCCCACTGTATGGGAGCAACAATGAGGTGGGGAGGCAGAATTGTCTCAGAAAGTTGAGGGGATTAATCAAGTTCATACTGTCTGGAGAGGGCATCCGCTTTGGTGTTCTTGGACCCAGGCGATAAGTGACCATGAAGTTAAAACATGTGAAGAATAATGACCAGCGTGCTGTTACGGGATACAGGAGACGGACACAGTTGTAACAGGTAATGGTAGTTTTATTGACCACAGTAGAGCGTGAGACAACAAACAGGTGAGTAAACTGGTGATAGATGATATTGAGCAGATGATATGAGGAATAGTTACTGTCCTTTCTTTTGCAGGTAGAAATACGTTGGAGCTTGGAGATCGCTGGAGTTACTTGGAGCTGGATGACACACACCCACACAGCAGACGAGGCACACGAAGGGAAGGAGAGACGCTGGAGACAGGTGAGTATACGAAGGGGAGTCCTTAAGGTAAGCATCACATGGAGTATATGCGAACGAGACCGGACATAGAGTGCTGTGTGCGTGTGTGCTGTTGATGAGTGGGGTGATGAGGTGCAGGTGGCGGTGATCAGTACTCAGGAGATAGCGTGCGTTGTGATTGGGTGACGTTGGAACCTGACGTGTCTGTGACACGTGCCTGCCTGGGGTTAAGTCTTTTGGCAGTTCTCAGGTATTCCAGATTCTTATGATTGGTTAGAACAGTAAATGGATGTGTAGACCCCTCTAGCCATTGACTCCACTCTTCAAAAGCTGCCTTCATGGGTCATAATTCCGTTCTGCTGTGTTCAATTTTCATATGTTGGTATTAATTCAGTGTTTATAATGTTAATACTAGATATTGTAAAAATTAACCAAAACTGATTGTTTTTTTTAGAGAGCAAAGGTTTTGTGAAAAAAGTGGAAGACTTAAACACAAAGTCTGAAAAATAAACTGTTAAAAAGATTTGATGATCATGAGTGATAGTATTTTATTCTGTGTTGTCATCATTCAGGTTGGATTTCAGCTTTAATGTACTTTTTTTTTTTTTAACAAAGCAGCTGATATTGCCATAGAAACTAATGGACTGCGAGTCGCTTTCACCCCAAAATGGCGGAAACATAGGGCTGCTGGGCGCCGGTGCTGCAATGGAGCATTCTACTGAGTGTCGCTTCTTATTAATGTATATTCTTTAATAATATACAATCTCTGATTCTGTGCCATAGGCAACTGCCTATGTCGTATATGCCACGGGCCCTGCTTGAAATAAAACAAAATATTCTGTCACCTTTGATTGGGTGGGCCAGCCTGGCCCTTATGTGGCCTTGCCGCTGGTGCATAGTGTATAGTCCGTCATTTGGGACTGAACAAATGTTTAAATGTTTATTTAGGTTAATTCTAATATATTTATCAAACAAATAATATAATTCTTTTTATCAGTGATTTAAGGTTAAATATTAAACGAAAGATTGAAAAAAATAATTGCACATCCACAAGATAGTTGCAATATAAATATGTAAATAGCCATTAAATAAAAGAAAAAGAGAGAAGTAGCCTAGTATGGCGCGCTTTTTTTTTTAGCGTCCGTTCCTCACTTTCCCGCCGAAAACGCGCTCCCTCAGCTGGACTGAGTGGCAAAAGAACCTGCTGCGTGACTGGATTTAACAGGGGAAACTGCGAAAACTCGAGTAAAACAAATTATTACACTAAAGGTTGGAATTGAATGTGTTCCTTACAACGTGTCAAATAAACCTAAATCCATGGATATTGACATGCAGCCAGGAGTCGTGTTTCCTGATATATATATGTGCCTGATTTCGACGGCGGGGAGATACATAAAGCAAATCTGCCTGTGAATATTTTATATAACTACAATATAGGTAAGTTTAAATCGGAGTAATCCTTTATATCAATGTTATATATATCGTCATACTGTCCAGCCCTAAAACTTGTATAGTTTTATAGTATAGTTTTTGTCAGTGTTGTTTATTGAAAAACACCAAATTATGCAGAATATAAGATGGAAAATATTTAATTGATGAGTTGTCAACATAATATATAACAATACAATATATACGGTATGATTTTACCTCAAAATCTAACAATTTGACACAAAATGATAACTGCAAATCCATGTTTCTCTGCTGGAGTCGAGTTTCTGTGAACTGCAGTGATCCATTTGCTTTTTTCCCTGTTGCTTTCTGCAGTTTTTAAATATATACCTCAGGGTTTGTGTCAAATCTATTTGTACAGTCAATCACAAAGCCCGTTTTGGATGTGTTTTGTGTGTTTTTCGCGACATTCACGCTGAAAATCAATGCTGCCGCTCAGTCTTTGTGCCACTCAGTGGGCGTGACCGCAGTCTTAACGGTCGATGGTGACGTCACGTGCATACCTTCTATTTTTTGTAGCTGTTGAGTCTTGTGTGTTAACCGTTACTCTGGGTTGGCTCAGGCTGAACTTACTCCCGGACGCGTTTGGAGTCAGCATAGAGTTCGGGGTATATGTGACGGTTAGTTATCCTTGCTTTCTGGAATACCCTCTGAATTTGCCTTGTATTTATCAGAAGTCACGTGAGCGACGACCCTAAAGTAAAAGTGAAAGTACAGACTTATTCGAATCAGTGCGCTTTTAATTCATTCATTTGTAATCCGAGTATCTCTGTGTGGAAATATGTCTCGTCAGGGCTCTGCAAGCTGACAGTTACTTATGAGCGTTTTGTCATAGTTTTGTGACTTTGGGAGAAAGTTACTTTTGCAAACATGGAACATTTTCTGATTCTCGAGGGTTTGCCGGATGATTTTGACCGTGTGAAATCAAAGGTTGAGCTTTATTTTAAAAATAAAAGACGATCAGGAGGAGAGATCGTGCAGATTCAAGAACATCAAGAGGACAAACGAAAAGCACTTCTTATTTATATGAACGAAGAAGGTGAGTCTATCTTCAACATCCTAATGGCTAAAAACCTATTAGATACAAACTAGGCTACTGATACTTATGGAAGCTTATTTCCATAAAATAAATTTAAAAAAATATATTTTCAAATAAAAAAATAAAGGTAACTGACACCTTTATCTGACAATTCTGACTTTTCCTCCTTGCTTTTCTGAGAAATATCAGAATTGCGAGATACAAAGAATTAACTCAAAATTCTCAGGAAAAAAGTCAGAATTTTGAAAAGTAGATATAGATAGATAAGTAGATATATATTTAATGGTTTATTCATGCATTAATTTTATGTTTTCATTTTATTACATTTTTTATTGTATTTTATTATTTATTTTATATAGGTTATTTGCGCTTCACCTCTCTGCATTGTTTTGGCGCAAAATGCAGATGCAGGGCAGGAAGTGATTTTTTTTACATAGGAAGCACTATCAATCAAATGCCTATGTTTTGCATCTTTTATGCTTGCTGAAATCAAACCGAGAAAACACAAGGAGCTTTTATTGTGTACCAAAAGTTGGTGTTCATCAGGGGGAAAAGGCAAGAAACTGACCGAAAAATGCAGGAAAATGTAGCTTGTAAACCTGCGTCTGTGGTCGGGTGGAGCCAAGTCGGATAATACTTGTGTGAGCGGAGTATTTCACCCCCCCCCCAAAAAAAATATATATATATATATATATATATATATATATATATATATATATATATATATATATAAAATTTGTTATTAAAGGATTAGTTCACTTTCAAATTAAAATTTCCTCCCCCATGTCATCCAAGATGTTCATGTCCTTCTTTCTTCAGTCGAAAAGAAATTAAGGTTTTTGATGAAAACATTCCAGGATTATTCTCCTTATAGCGGAATTCAATGGCCTCCAAACGGATGAAGGTCAAAATTACAGTTTCAGTGCAGCTTCAAAGTGTTTGATCCCAGACAATGAATAAGGGTCTTTCTACCCCTGCTGGTGGAAAAGGGAATTGCATGCCAAAAATTAACATTCTTTTTGTAATAGCTTTGTCCATCTGTAAAACAGAGACATGAGTGTCTTTCAGTAGAGGGGGACAGTGGACATCTTTCACAACCTCTCTTTTTACCTCTACTGGTGAAAAAGGGAATTGCACGAACAAACTTAACTTTCTTTTTGTAATAGCCCTCTCCAGCAGGAAGAGAAACACATGAAACCAGCGTCTTTCAGTAGAGGAGGACAGTGGACATCGTTCACAGCCTCTCATGTTACCCCTTCTGGTGGAATACGGAATTGCATGTCCAAAATTAACCTTTCTTTTCATAATAGATTTGTCCATCGGGGAGACAGTGACATGAAACCGTCTTTCAGTAGAGGGGGACAGTGGACAACTTTCACAACATCCATTTTTCCTTAGTGGCTGACTATGGAACTGCATGTCCACACTTTTCTTTTTGCAAAAACTTTCTTCAGCAGGAAGATTGAAACATGACCAATGCCATTCAGTAGAGGGGGGCAGTGGACATCTTTCACAATCTCTCTTTTTACACTCATGACTGATTAGGAAACTGCTTGTGCAAAATTATCTTTTTTGTAATAGTTTTTCTATCAGGGAGACAGAGACATGAAACCAGTGTCATTCAGTAGAGGGGGACAGTGGACATCTTTCACAACCTCTCATTTTTATCTCTGCTAGCTGGATATAGAACTAAATGTTCAAAGTGAACTTTCTTTTTGTAATAACTTTTTCATCAGTAAGATAAGAGACATGAAACATCTCAGTTTTGTGTGTTATCTATCTTCCCTGAAGGAGGGAACAAGACGTTGAACACTGACACTAGGGGTCACTTGGGAGCCCCAAACACCTCTGATATTACAGAAAAGGCCAATGAAAGTGGCAAGCGGGTATAAAAGAGGCCAGAATGGCATTGCTCATTTAGGTTAGTGCTGAGGTATGTCAGTCCAGCGTTATGGCAGGAGGGACACCTCATCTCATTCCCTCCATCAGGGAACGGAGGTTACACATGTAACCGAGACATTCCCTGTCAGTTACTTTGATGTGGTGTCGAATGCTGACACTAGGGGTTTCTATGGAAAATGCCACAACGCTGAACTTTGTTACAAGGTCCTGGTGATGCAGATGTCAGCAATGTGTGCCGGGTGCATTTGTGACAACGTAACCCTCGCCTCACACAATGTAGCTCTAGAGGAATATAACATATCACATAGTGACAAAGAAGTAATACAATAGGAAAAGGTCACTTCAGCTGGATTTTATTTTGACCTTTTCTGTTTTAGGGAAAAATCTATAGTTGTGCAGACCAGAGTGCTGAGGAAGCACTCTCCCTCCCAAGTGGAAGAACACTATACAGGCCACATCCTACTTGTGGGGAGGTAAATATGTGGAAACACATCACATGGACTTACCTCTCAGGAAGTACCAACATGTGGGAAGAAGTCACTGTGGTAGGTCCAACCTGAGGAGGGGGCAACTACTACAAATACAGTGGCTGGTGGCAGATACACTCTGCCCAGGGGAAGACACAAGTTTACCATTAGGGAAACCGTACTGTGGACAATACATCATATGGGATTAACAACAGGGAATCACTACCTAGCTCATTATGCGGGCTGACCTGCAAGGCATGCATCGTGAATACTGAGCCTGGCATCGAATTCTTCTGCCGAATACGACTGCCATAGGGTGTTTGTTAATATACATCCAGGGTTCACTGATAGATAACTCATGTAGATGGAAAAACGCACATTATCATGTCATGGAGGGGAAAGATGCTGTGTGTAAGTGGTACACCTGGCCATTTGTCAGCAGTTTTACCTGTTCATACCTGCCAACAAATGGGACCAAACTGGCTCAACCCTGATATTATAGAACTTCGCAAATGTATAAGGTGTCATCCAGCCTGCAGGTGTTCAGATATCTCTTAAATAGGTGCCATTGATTAAAGCCCAAGACTCATACTCCAAAAGGGTAGGGCACACATGTGCCTCATATGCCAAGTCTATGACATCCACTATCCCGTGGGCCAAACTCTGTTTGGAGACAGGCTTTCCCTTCTGCTGTCTTCCAAAACAGATGCTCAGATTTTCTAAAGCTCTGCATGTGATCCAAATAAATGTGCAGGGCTCATACTGGACACAGCAATGATAAGGCTGGTTCTGCCTCATCTCAAGGCAGCACTTGCAAGTTCACCACTTGGTCCCTAAAAGGGGTAGTGGAAATTTTGGGCACATAGTCTGGTCACGGTCTCAGGATTACATGAAAGTATGCAGAGTGAACTTAAGACACGCTTCGCTGACAGGGAATGCCTGCAGGTACCCTACCCTCTTGATGGAGGTGAGCGTGGTCAGGAGCACAGTCTTCAAGGAGAGGGAATCCAGCTCAGGTGACTCAAGTGGCTCAAACGGGGCTCTCTGTAGGCCCTACAAAACTACAAATGCATCCCATGTGGGAATAAGGCGTGACCTACGAGAATTCAACCTCCTAGCCCCTCTCAGGACCCTAATGATCAGATTGTGCTTTACTAAAAACTTACAATAGCAGCTACTTTAGAGTGACAGGGCACAACTGTCCCTCCCCTTTCTCTTGCAGGAAGGAGATCACTGATCTGACTGTGCATCTCTGCGGGTGTTCCCCTCGGGAAGTACACCAATTAGTGAAGAGACTCCACATCAGGGCATAGGCATGCCTCATAGAGAGGGCTTTAGCCTGAGTGATAGTATCTATTACCACTGATGGTAGTCCACTTAAGTCTTTCACATTCCGTCCAGGGGCCAGACATAGAGGCTCTAGAGATCTGGGCATGGGTGCCATATTGTGCCCTGTCCCTGAGTAAAAAAGTCCTTCCTTTGGGGAATCCACCTGGGATGGGCTATCATCAGGAGCCAGGTTCTGATGACCAGGTTCCCAAACATATCTTCCTGCTGGAAAAAGCTATTACAAAAACAAAGTTAATTTTCAACATGCAGTTCTCTAATCAGCCACAAGGGTAAAAAGAGAGTTTGTGAAAGAGGTCCACAGGACCTGTTCTTGATCCTTCCTGACTTTGCACAATGTCTGTGCTAGTAGGCTCATGGGGGGAAATGCATACAGGGGCATCGGTCAGGGCATACCACAACTGGCAATGGGAGGATTCTTAGGAAGCAAACAGATCGACCTGTGCTTTGCCAAAGCAGCTTCAAATCAGCTGGACCATCTGAGAGTAGAGTCTCCACCCTCCTCAGAGCAACACCTGTCTTGACAGGATGTCTGCTGCTTATGAGCTCTCCTGGAATGTGAGTGGCTCGCAGTGACTTTAATCACTACTGACTCCACAGGAGGAGATGGCAGGCAAGTTACAATATGTGACGTGAGCATAATCCACCTTGAAGTCTGACCGAAGACTGAATGTACGGCGACAGATCTGTGTGATGTCCATGTGATGTGTGCTTCGCCACCACGCCAGGCTCGGGACTCATGAATGAAGCCAGTGCTGTAGAGGTCTCATATGTATCAGTCCTCTCAGTGTTACTGCTGCAAATGATGCCATATACCACAGAAGCCTCTGAAAATATTTCAGTGGAACCGCTGTTTTGTAAACTGACTACAACTGGCCCGAGACAGGTGGGAAGCCGCACATTCCTGCAACGTCATACTGGCAGAGATTGTGTTCCTGGACCACCATAGTAGACATCGTCTGACCGAGAGCCTGTGCTGTGACTTTAGTCACTCTGAGAGCAAAATCAGTTCTGTAATCAGCCACTAGGGTAAAAAGAGCGGTTGTGAAAGTTCATTGTAGAGACCTGTGTGGGAGGGATTTTTTCAGTCCTGCGCCTGCCCACTCCCACAGGATTCTGTCCTGCTCCCGCAAAAAACTGTTATATTGTCCCGCTCCCGCCTGCAACATTCATGTTTTGTCCCGCTCCCGCCCGCAAAATCCCACATAAAAGTAGCTTATATAGATTTTTGTCCATACATCCATGAAATATTAAGCTATGCATCGCCCCAAAATCCCAGCATAAATGCTTCCGATAAAATATTTGTTAAAGCATCAACATTCACAAGCCACAGTTAGTTTTAACCGAAAAGCAAGCTGCTGCATGCATTGGTATGTCAGAATGCGCATAAAGAGCGCTTCCTTTATGACTAAAAAGCTGATATCTCAGTTCATCGCAATCTCACTGAGCTCTCTGTTATAACACAATGAATATTTGAACAATGAATCTTTCATAATGTTTACACTTCGTGTGTTATAATAATAATAGGATTTGTGAGTGCGCAGATTTCAGCACTGCATAAAAACGCCGGCATTTTGAGTGGTGAGAGGATTCTAACATGTGTCTCCATTTCGTCTCAGAAATCAACAGATATGTCTGTGATTGAAAATTCATTGCTCAACACTGCTAACATGTGTTATAAAAAGAATCTCGCATATGCTTGCGACTATAAATTATTTTTATTTTATATTAGTTGTTCTTGTTGCCTTTTTGCAATCCATGAATAACAATTTATTAGTTTAGATATTTTATGTTTAGATATTTCTATTTTGCGGGAATCCTAACCTGTATGCATCTTGCAGTGATCACAGGTGATCGGTTCTGCACAGATTTTGCTCATCTCAAACAAGCCTAATGTTATCCACCTCTTTCGCCCCATAACCCTTTGCGCAAATTATGGGAGTAAGCAAGAGGTTCACTCCGTAGCCTAATAAGTATTTTCCAAAAACAGGGTACAATGAGATGACATTATTCTACTCACCATTCAACCATTCCGACATTAAAAGGAAATTTAAAAAGTGTAAAAGCATTAAGAAACAACTACAAAAGACCATGAATAACCCCAAAAGATTGATTATTTCTGCAATATTACGAATGGGTTAAATCACTGTAGTAATTTGTCTATATTATTTAACATATGTTTCCTTAATCAAAAACAGTTTATTAACATTGAGTGATGATATTTCAAAGAATTCTGAGATATAAATTTAGAATTCTAAAATATGAAAAAAAATGCAGAATTTTTTTTTTATTCCGTGGCAGAAACAAGCTTCAACAACGTTATGTATAACTGAAATAGTTTGGGAAATGGAAGAGTTTTACAGAGAATTCTCCTGTTTTCCAGATCTGAAGAAGGTGCTTGACGAAAGAATCCATAAAGTTGATTTCAAACATCATGGAGCAGTTGAATTGACAGTGAAACTACCAGAAGACAAAAAGATCAGACCATCAGTTCTGCCAATGTCCAAGCTGGAGAAGAGCACTCTCCTCAAGTCACTGCCCACTCCTGCAAGCCAGGTCATTCTCTGTAATTATTTATGAATTATTATTGATAATATTAGACTACAAGTTTCAAAATATCCTGATTCATGCCACTTTTGAAAGACAAGGAAGCAACGGGATATTTATGCAACACTCCAGCTTAATATGGGTCCTTAAATGTCAAAGAAACATAAGAGAAATATAGATGTGTAACTGAGAAAATGAGTAATACATTACTGTAATTTTAAATGAGGTCAGATGAATGTTAATGTACTCACACACTTATTGTTCAAAGGTCTCTGCATTAAAACTGCCTGCAACAGAAATTAAAGGTAATAAGTATTGGACAATAATGCATTAAATCTTAGTGTTTAAAATTCACAGATTTCAAAACATTACCAATGACACTTTGATCACATGTATATATTTGTTCATCATACAGACAATGAGGAGGATTCAGAAATACCAGATCTTCTAATTACCACCCCTAATTCAATTGATAAGGACACACTTCAGATGTATTTTGAGCAGTTTTCAGAGCAATTTGAGCTAGCAAAGCATGGAAATAACAGCTGGATTCTGAAGCTCTACAGCCAGTCAGGTATGATTCAAGACCAAAGTTGCATTGAGAATGTGTTTACTATCCACTCATAAGTGTCTCAATGTAACATGAAACAAACTGGTTTTGCAACTCTATTTTTGGTGTATCACTTACTCATGATGTAGGCCTAATTCTGTTTCAACAAAACTATCATTAGACGCCTAGCAAACCATTAAAAAAAAAAAAATCATCTTTGAAATCAGAAAGATCAAAATTAACATAATGTTGAATCTTTCCTCAGATTTCAAGATGATTTGTGGCAAGGAAGAACATGATTTAGACATATCTTTACAAGTGTATAAAGATGGAAGTCTGGGAGAGAAGTCAGACCCCCGTCGCTTCATCTTGACTGGGTTTGATGGCGACACAGACTGCAAGATGATCTCATTGTTCATTGGCAGCTGTAGCAAGACGACAGAACACACTTGGGAGACACTTGATGAAGAGAGGATTGTCGTCACCTTCAAACAAGATATTGGTAGGTTTGGAAGCCACAGCACTTTCCCTCGGGGTGTCTGTGTTATCGTCACTCTCTGTGGTGTTTTGCATGAGGTAGAGATCTTGGTCCGGTTACCAAAACACACTGCCATCTGGTCATCTGCTAATATCGTAATTAAGGGCAATATTTGATTTAATTATTTTTGTGTTCTGTTATTTTTTGTAAAGTATTGTATATTGGTATCTGCAAATATTACAATACAGTGTATATACATGTGGGACGACTGATACCGGTGAAAAATTACTTGTTATAATGTTATGCATACTTGGCCAGTAAAGGTGATTTGATTGGAAATCTGGATTGGATTTACAGTGGAACAATGTTATTTAGATGATTAAAATGTTATTTCTTCCCACTAAGAAAATAATTGTTCTTTTAAGAACTGATCACCGAAAGATTCTTTGGGGAGCCAAAATGGCTCTTCTATGGAATGCATTGGTGCCCCCTAAAAAAAAAAAAAAAAAAAAAACAAAAAAACAAACAAACAACCTTATCTAACCTTAATTTTTAAGAGTGTACTTAAGTTTGCAAAAATCTTTAACTGGAGAAAATTAATGTGAACATTAATGACTTCTGGCTGTGGTCAACATTCATATAACTCATACTCAATTCTGTGAACATTTCAAAAAGAACATGTATAGATAATTTTTATTCCCTTTTCATTTGATCAACAGATGTGAAGTCATTTATAAAAAAATGCACTTCAAAGCAACTGCTGGGTCAAGACATCGGAGTGACGCGTTTGGTGCGTACGGATTCGATCCTGGTCCAGGGAGATTTAGAAAAGATTAGTGAAGATATTCTCACCCTTTACTTCAGCAATAAGAGGAGCAGAGGAGGAGATATCGAGAACTTCATATGGATCAACAGAGGAACAAGCGCAGTCATCACCTTTGGAAAATGTGATGGTAGGTTTTCAGATTAGTTGCAATGATTCGATTTGATTTATTTATTTAAAAAAAATAACTCAATTTTGATAATTTTCAAAAAAACAAGACTTAATATCTTCACTCATTTTGCTTCTCCAGTAAATGTATCTTGATGCAAGAATGTTTAGATATTTGTACTGTACAACAAGACAAAAATACTGAGGAAGAACATAATTTTTGCAGTTTAGAGGTTAAATCTAAAAATCTGTCATGTGAATTCTGGATGAAAGACATGGATTACTATTAATATTGTGCAACAGTAAAAAAAAAAATTAAAATTGTAAAAAAAATGTTTGTCACCTGATGGATTTTGGGTTCCTTACCACGGTCGCCTTTGGTTTGCTAAGTTGGGTTTTAAAAGACCATGGGCACTCACAGGTGATCACGACATAGCCCCCCTCCTAAGGAGCGGCTTCCAGACACTCCTAACATAGTCATAGAAGTCCAGGAGGGAGGCAGAATGGAGGCGGACCAGGGGGTGGCATGGAGGGCCAGGTCCATGGAGAGGAAGGAGGCCTGGAAGCTGGGCAAATGGCCAGAGTGGAACAGGCGAAGGAGGCTGGACAGACGGCCAGGTAGACAGGTTTGAAGACCCCTACGGTGGAGCAGATGACCACCACAGCAGTGAAGATGGGCTTGAGGATCACCACGGCGGAGCAGACGACCCCCACAGCAGATCTGGCAACACCGGGAACCTCCAAGGCTGATCAGGTGAAACTGCAACATGAAACACAGAGAAGTTAGTTATGGCCACTATAGGGCTGCAACAGGGCAGGCAGGGAGCTCAGAAATGCCCTCCAAGGCTTTGAGCAACATGTCTTCTCTGGTTGTGTTAAGGCACACTGACAGTTCAGGAATGACCTCTGCAGTAACATCGAGGCAGACAGGAACCCCAGGAACCAACTCTGTGGTTGTATCAAGACAGACAGGAAGTTCAGTCACAAGGCTGGGCTCTAAAACAGAAGCAAACTCTAGAGTGGACTCATGGACTGAGGTGGATTTGAGAGTGAATTTGTGGACTGGACTGGGCTCTGTAGCAGATTCAAGGACTTGAGTGGGCTCTGGAGTGGATTCAAGGACTTGAGTGGGCTCTGGAGTGGATTCAAGGACTGGAGTGGGCTCTGGAATGGATTCATGGACTGTAGCGGGCTCTTGTGCAGATTCATGGACTGAAACTGATGTGTGGGCTGCACACACATCAAATGGCTGTGGCCATAATGGCCAGCACTACAATCTCTGAGGGCTCAGGCATGGCAGCCATCTTGGCTGAGGGCTCAGGCCTGGCAGCCATCTTGGCTGTGGGCTGAGGCGTGGCAGGGCTCTGGAAGACCGGCTGAGACGTGGCAGGGCTCTGGAAGACCGGCTGAGACCTGACAGGGCTCTGGAAGACCGGCTGAGACCTGACAGGGCTCTGGAAGACCGGCTGAGACCTGACAGGGCTCTGGAAGACCGGCTGAGACCTGACAGGGCTCTGGAAGACCGGCTGAGACCTGACAGGGCTCTGGAAGACCGGCTGAGACCTGACAGGGCTCTGGAAGACCGGCTGAGACCGGACTTGGCTCACGAAGATCAACTGGGACTTGATGGGGTGTTGTTGTGGCTGCCATTTTGTGAACGCGCTCTAGCGCGGCAGCCATTACACGAGCAGACGAGGTGTCGCATTCTTCCGCGACACCCACAGTAAATAGAGAGCCAACAGTCAATAAAGCAAAATCCAAAAAACAACTCAATGATGAACACAGACCCTCTCGTCTAAGGCTCTTGTCACTGAATGATGAACGCAGACCCTCTCGTCTAAGCTTGGACTGTAGAGGTTGGTTAATACCATCACAAAAAAAGTCTGTCAAGAGACAGTCCGGTAGATCAGAAAAGTTCACAATGGCTAAAAATTTGTGAACATAGTTCTCCAGTGATCGTGGGCCTTGTCTAAGGGCTAACAAAATTTGTGCTGTGTCCATACCTGGCCAGTGTTCCTCAGAAAAGCTGCTGGATCCTTGGTGTAGCTAAATCTTCTGTTACGCAATGCTCCAAGGCACAAAGATTGAGGATCCAGATGCAGTGTTGTTTTATTTGAAGGTTAATCGACAATAGTAATCAATAACAGGCAAGGGTCTAAAACCAGTAAATCAGTTCAAACGTTGACAAGGTTACAAGGCATAGGCAAATGGAGAAATCCACATGACAGGCTGAAGTAACAAGACTAGAAACAAGGGAACAGAATAAAGTGGATCAGAAACACAAAGGTAACAATAGCAAGATCTAGCGATTAGTAAGGGAGAGAATCTGGCTTTTATGGACAGATGATGATGGTAATGACAAACAGCTGCAAACAATCATGGCTGATAGACCGGGCAGAGAGTTATGGGTAATGGAGTCCAAAACAGTGACAACAGTCTAGGATGGAGTGCCCTCTGGTGGTGATCATGGGCACTCTCACAGGTGATCATGACACAAATATTCTGACTGAAACTCCCTGACTCTTCCATCCAGATAGGGGTATTCTCTGTTTTTCAGTCTTATGCATTCCATTTTATTCTTATGTATATTTCCTCTTTATGTAAAGCACTTTGAATTACCATTGTGTATGAAATGTGCTATATTAATAAAATTTCCTTGCCTTGCCAAATGCAGCCCAGCTCAGTTCAGTTTGCATACAATGGTGTCAATGCAGGCAGATCAAAAAAATTGATGAATATCACACATATGTTGAATAACAGTGTCCCCAACTAAGCAAGCCAGAGGCAACCGCGGCAAGGAACCCAAACTCCATCAGGCAACAAAATAGAGAAAAAAATAAAACCTTGGGAGAAACCAGCCTCATTTGGAGGGCCAGTTCTCCTCTGGCCAACAACAAAAAGTGCATGATTATAGTTCAGGCAGCGTTACATGTCATAAGCCCGTTTGGGATCAGAACAGTCAAAATATTTAAATAAATATTTAAATATTCCATCTATTTGAAGATCAGAATCATCACACCGGTATGGAAATGGTTTTGTTGCGGATATGTGCCATTAGCTGTCATGTCCATTAGGCCTTCACAGGGGATGGTGTAGTTGACACAATCTCTGCTGACACTTCAGGGATGCATTGCTAGCTCCTGCTAGCAAACGACTAACGTTAACCATGTCCCTTTCGAGGCTCCGTAGACTGCGTTTTTTCCCCCCATGCCTTTCCACGCACACACGCTAACATGAAGAAACTTAGTATGAAGGAACTTAGTATGAACATGAAGAAACTTATTTAAATCTCCAATCTGTTGTTTAGCAGTCTGGGTAGTTCTTTAATGCTTCACTAACCAGAAGAAGACACTAACCAGGTTTAAATTTCAGTTGCACAGATAGGGTTGTTGTAACACTGTGTTACAATGTGCCCCGCTATTAGAACTATGCTATTATATACAGTTAAGATACAACTGGCATAATCAACTTTTATGAATTTCTGTTGAGAAACCATGGAAAAAAAGGTGAAAAAAGACTGAAAGGAAAGAACCTGAACATTCAGAAAAGAATAGTATGTACAGAGTGAAAAGCAACGGTCCTAGTACTTAGCCTTGCGGTACTCCATACTGAATTTGTGATCAATATGACATCCCTTCGTTTACTGCTACAAACTGATAACGGTCAGATAAGTATGATTTGAACCATACCAATGCAATTCTCTAGGATCAAGTTGTGTTTTTTTAATAAGAGGTTTAATAATGGCCAGCTTAAAAGTTTTTTACTTTTTTTTTACTTTGATGATTTAACAAGTTTAGACAGTTCTTCCTCTCCTATAGCAATGATACTGTAGTAGACGGTTGCATGGTTATCATTTTCTCTCATATAATGAATCTTGCCAGTAAAGTTCATAAAGTCATTACTGCTGTGCTGTTTGGAAACATCAGAAGTTGAAGTTTTATTTCTCATTATTTTAGCCACTGTATCAAATAAATACCTACTGTTGTGTTTGTTTTCTTCTAAGAGATTTGAAAAATAAGCAGATCTTGCAGTTTTTATGGCCTTTCTGTATTCAAAAATGCTTTCCTTCCACAAAAGGCGAAAAACCTCTTCTTTTGTTTTCTTTCAGCTGCACTCCATTTTTCTGGCTGCTCTCTTAAGGGCGTGAGTGTGCTTGTTGTACCACAGCATTGGACTATTTTCCTTAATCATCTTTAAGCACAAAGGAGCAACTGAGTCTAATGTGCTGGAAAAGACAGAGTCAATAGTTTCTGTTGCAACATCGAGTTCTTCTAAGCTATCTGATATGCTGAAGAGAGATAAAACTGATCAGGAAGATTATTTATAAAACAATCTTTAGTGGTAGAAGTGATAGTTCTACCATATTTGTGGCAGGGAAGTGGTTTTGCAGCCTTGGCTAAATGTAGTATACATGAGACTAGATAATGATCTGAGATGTCATCGCTCTGCTGCAGAATTTCAACGGCATCAATATCGATTCCATGTGACAATATTAGATCTAAAGTATGATTACGACAATGAGTGGGTCCTGACACTTGTTGTCTAACTCCAATAGAATTTAGAATGTATGTAAATGCCAATCCTAAAGCTTCTTTTTCATTATCTACATGGATATTAAAATCACCAACAATTAGGACTTTTTCCGCAGCCAGTACTAACTCCGATAGGAAATCAGCAAATTCTTTGATAAAGTCTGTATGGTGTCCTGGTGGCCTGTATACAGTACGTGTATACATCACTTACACTACATAATGCTACATAAAGCACCATTACTTCGAACAAATTATATTTAAAATACTCAAACAAATTATATTTAGTAATACTGAAGATATTACTATAAATTACAGCAATATTAATAATTGTAATAATTATTATTCATAATTTCCTGTTTATTAATGTGAAGCTGCTTTGAAACAATTTGTATTGTATAAAGCCCTATAGAAATAAAGATAACTTGACTTGATTAAGCCTAAATGGAGTAATTTTAATGTCTTGTCTATTTTAATAGATGCACATGCAGTGGTGGAACAAAAACACAGTATTTGCGGCACAGATGTTCACACTTCGCTGTTTTACTCAAGTTTGCAAAAGGCTTTAACTGGAGAAAAACCCACCCTGACTGATACCATCACAAAAGTCAACATTTCTGTCAGTGAAGATCTACTTAGTTTCTTTGAAACCAATGAGGGGTTTAAAAAAACAACTGGAGAGCGATGCCAAAATACTTCATGCCAAAGTTCTTATTGACAGAACTGCAGCAGCAAGGGAAATGATACTGGAGATGGACGTCAACAAAGAGTCTCTGGCTGCACTGCTAATTGCACCCACTTGGGAGTCCAAAACAATGAGGGAAGTTCAATCCTTTTTGAGCAGATACGCCACAGAAGAGCTGCCAGTGGATGAGGACGTCTGGAAGAGAGTTGAAAATGACTGTGACAGTCTCCTCACGGTTGATACAGCGCTCTTCTACAAGGAGCGCAACTCTAAAGTTGTAATTGCTGGAGTGAAAGAGCAGGTCAGGATTCTTTCGGACAAGATCAGGACACTCCTGAAGAATGCTACTGTTGAGGTGGAAGTGGAAAGAAACACGATCGAGGCAACAATTCAACTAGACTGCAAAGAGACATTTGATCTAATAAAAGAGCATCTAAAGTCCAAATTAGGGGAGGTGAGTTTATCCTATGATGAGAATAAGCACATAATATCTCTCAGAGGTCTGAAGGACAAAGTAAATTCAGTGGAGATGTTCATCAAAGACGCACAGAAGAACATAATCACACACCAGCTGAAGCTATCTTCTAATCTGATTCACTTTCTAAAGTCACTGGATCTTCAGAAGTTTGAGCAAGACAACCAGATTCCCGCTAGACTTCTAAACCGAAAAGATTTTTTTGGGATCTTGGTTGAGAAAGAAAACCTGAAGAGAGCTGAAGACAAAATCGGTGAGATTCTCAAAGAGGAGGTTATACAACTTTCTCCCAGTCAAACCGGTGAAGCCTGGACACACTTTCTCAAGAATCTTCAAGATGAAATAGAGCCATTTCAGAAAGCCAACGACATCAGGATCACACAATCAAACACGCAGGTTACAATATGTGGGTTTTCTAATGCAGTTGCAGATGTTTCAGGAAAAGTGAGGCTATATCTGGAGAACAAGGAACCAACGACTGAGAACGTCCCTCTCAAATCTGTGCGAGAGGTCGAATTTGTCGACTCCTGCCTGAATCTGTCCGAACTCCCTGAACTCAAGCGGTTTGGTGCAACAGTACTTGCTTACAAAGCATCAAATTCTCCTTGTCTGAAGGTCACGGCAGCTAAAGACAACATCAAAGATGCCGTGGGTGTTGTACAGAAGCAGCTGTCATCAATTGTCGTGGAGAAGCATAAGTATTGCAAAGCAGGAGAAGCGAAGGTTCTGGAGAAGCACGAAGCCAACGTGAAGACAAAAGCCAGAGAGAAGCAGTGCAGCCTGTATTTATCACAAGAGCAAATGGTTACATCCGGTCCTCCGAAGAGCTTCACACACAAAATAGGTAATTTGATGACTCTGAGCATCATAGAGGGAGAACTGCACCATTTTACAGCCGACGCTTTGACCTGTCCGATGAATGCCAATCTCAGTTTCAATAACCCTGTGGCTCAGCGCTTTCTCCAGTTTGGAGGTGACAAGATTACAGAAGTGTGTAAAATTCCCCAGAAAGAAAAGCAGTCTCTTCTGCCTGGAGATGTGCTGCTCAGCGATGCTGGAAAACTCAGTGCCGGGACGCTCATTTATGCCGTGCTGCAGCAGAAAGGTCAGACGCTGGACTCGCACTACCTTCAGTTGGCCATGCATAACAGTCTCCTGAGAGCTGAGCGGAAAGGATGCGTCTCCATTGCATTTCCAGCAATCGGATGTGAAACGTCTGGATTCTCCGTTAAAGAAAGTTGCATGGCGCTCCGAGCAGCTGTACTGCAGTTCTGCACCGACCATCAGAATTCACCTACAAATATTAGCAATATCAGTGTAGTGGATTCAGATGAGAAGATCATTGAGGAGTGCAACGCTCTGATCCAGGAACTAGTAAGATCCTTCCTATTTCAAAGACCTCAAATGTTTACCAACACTGCAAAAAAATGATGTTTTTCCTCAGTATTTCTGTCTTGTTTTCCACATTCTCAAATCAAGATACATTTACTGAAGAACAAAATAACTGAAGATATTAAGTGAGTTTATGCTTAAAACAAGAACAAATATCTGCCAATTTTGTCAGAAAAATAAACTTAATTCAAACAGAAAACAAAATCTGACCCCATTGGCAGATATTTGTTCTTGTTTTAAGCATAAACTCACTTAATATCTTCAGTTATTTTGCTTCTCCAGTAAATGTACCTGATTTAAGAACGTTTAGTTATTTGTACTGGAAAACAACATTAATTTATTTACATTTAACACCATATCAGCATCAAAGGCTATTCAAGGCAAACTTGTAAGTAATAAAAATGTAAAATACTCATAATAGCAATAATATTTCAGTTAATTGTATTCGATCCTTTAACAATATTACCCCAACAAACAAATAAAACAAAAATATAAAATAAATAAAACAACAACAACAATAATACCACTAATAATAGTAATAATAATAATAGTTATACAAAATATTTCAATTTCATATTAAATATAAATTCTAAATATTTTCCCAGGAGAAACCTTTTTAAAAAATGTCCATTAATGTACTTTCTGAATATAAAAATGTTGCATTTAAAGATAAAATATAATTTAAAGAAAGAAATTCCAAACAAATATGCAAGGAAGACTTACAAAAATCATATAAAGGCTTTCAATAAATATACATGTAATTCTTGTGTGACCAATTGGACATCTCAAATGTACAGTCTGGTAATTTCTATTTTAAAAATGAAAACAATTAGGACTTTTATTTATAACTGGATTAACTTCAAATAATTTGTTATGGACACATTCATCCCATTCCATCTGCCACTTTTTGGAAATGTACAAACTCAGTGTGCATTTAATGCTGGAAAACAAGACAAAAATACTGAGGTAGAACATTTTTTTTTTGTAGTACATCTATTATCATTGATCACCTATATTTTATTATTAACAGGGATTTTCTGACATGTCAACAAAATCCCGGAAGCTTAAACATGGATCAGACAAAAGAGGTACCGTATTTTTTTGTTTTTTTTTCATGTCTTCCTGCAGCTCAAATTGTAGAGCAAAGCACTAGTAATGTCAAGGCCACGGGTTCGATTGCATGAACTGATATAATATATACCTTTGGATAAAAGCACCTGCCAAATGCATAAATGTAAATGTAATTTCACTACTGGTGGTCATCATGTTTCCTACACTCCATCTGAAGGATTAGAAGTTGCTTATGTACTTTTCTTTTGACATGACTGGGAATTCAATCAGTGCTGATCAATGGTGTGCCGATATGCCTCAAGAAGGGTGACATCATCTCAGAGACGGTGGACGTCATTGTGAATTCAACCAACACAAGTTTAGATCTTAACACCGGTAAGTGTTTTTTTTGCTGTAGCATCAACACTAAACAGACTTACATCATCACACTTTTACCTGAGACTACTGCAAAGATTTGGGTTTTATATTATTAATGCATATAATAAATTCAGTAATGTACAGTGTTGTCCAGTCTTGTGTCCAACTAATCAACCTCATTTTACAGGCGTTTCTGGTGCCATCTTAAAAGCTGCCGGACAGTCTGTTGTTGACGAATGCAAAAAGCAAGGTATCATCATAATGTCTCTGAAATATTGAGTAATACTTGTATTATAATGGTAGTGCTGAGTGATTTCATTCAGACTTGTGTTTGTAGCTCCTCTGAAAGCAGGTGCAGCAGTGATGACGAGCGCTGGAGCGCTTCAGTGTAAGAATATCGCTCAGATGGTCGGGCCGGGGAACGTCGCAGACATCACAGCCTCTCTGGGGAAGGTTTTGAACCTCTGTGAGGGCAAAATGGCCACAACTCTGGCCATTCCTGCCATTGGAACAGGCACGACAGCAACCATGATATTTGTTATTTACAAACATTTTGTCTCAGAGTAATTATGGAAGCCCATTTTTGCCATATAGGGAAAAAAATGCTTTGGTAAATCTTATGACTTAAAAAGTCATATTATGATGTCACAAAAAGTCGAAATTATGAGATAAAAAGTCAGAATTTACATAAAAAGTCAAAATTAGGACAAAGTATGAGATATAAAGACATAAATATAACATACCAAGTCTTCATTATGAGATAAAAAGTCAATTTTGACTACCTCACAATTATGACATAAAAAGTCATAATTATGGCTAGAATGACTTTGTCATAATTATGAGATAATCAAAATTGACTTTTTATTTCATAATTATGACAAAAAGTAATTCTAAGCCATAATTATGACTTTTTATGTCATAATTATGAGAAAGTCAAAATTACTACATATTAAGTCAATTATGACTGTATCTCATAATTATGACTGTCATAATTGATTTTTTGTCATAATTATGAGATAAATATTTACTTTATTTCATAATTGACCGTCAATTTTGACTTTCTGTCATAATTTTGACTTTTTATGACATAATTATGAGATAAAAAGTCAAAATGATGACATACTAAGACATAATTATGATGTACTAAGTCATTATGATATAATCAATTATGAGATAAAAAGTCAGTATTATGACAGTCAAAATTGACAGTCAATTATAAGATGAAGTCAAAATGACCTTTTATTAAAATGATCAAAATTATGACATATTAAGTCATAATAATCAAGTCATAATTGAGATAAAAATTCAAAATTATGACAGTACATGATTTTAACTTTTTTTCTCATAATTATGACTGTTTGTCTTATAATAACTTAATATGTCATAATTTTGACTTTTAATGTTATAATTATGATTTTTTTATGTCATAATAATGATATTGTTTCTTATGTGGTGGAAATGGGCTTCCATAATAAATATCAAGTCTTAAGCAATAATCTTGTTTTCCACAGGAGGAGGTGGCTTTGATCCCAAAGAATCCATCAAAGCCATTCTCACAGCAATCGAGAAGCATTTGAGGGACCCAAACTTATCTTGCATCAGGAGAATCAATATAGTGGCATTCGAACAGAAGACCTTTGATGCCTTTCGTGAATACTTTAGACTATGGAACAAGGTTAATACTGATGAAATAACAAACAAACAAACAAAAAAACAATAGTATACAGATTTATTTTTCATTGTTTTAAATTTGTTTTTTCAGCCTGCATGCGGCAAGATGTCCGAAAATCAAGGTTTTGACCACTTCTTCATGCTTATTCACAAAATAAATATGCTCTAGTTTGTTTACACAATCAGTCTGTTTCCATGTAATAGTTCTGCTATTTAAGTATTTTTTTTTAATCTTTCTTGTCCTCTGTAGTCAAAATCGGAAGTGTCAGAATTGAGGTAAAGAAAGGTGACATCACCAATGAAACTGTCCGAGGGATTGTAAACACCACCAACAGAGACATGAGCCTGAGAGGAGGTCTGTATGATCAAATATAACTCAAAATACACAGCACTTTTATATGAACACGACTGATTTCCCGATAAAGTTGTCTCTTAGCGCTCTACGAAGACTCTAATGGTATACCTTAAAGGATTAGTTCACTTTCAAATAAAATTTTCCAGATAATTTACTCACCCCCATGTCAACCAAGATGTTCATGTCCTTCTTTCCTCAGTCGAAAAGAAATTAAGGTTTTTGATGAAAACATTCCAGGATTATTCTCCTTAAAGTGGACTTTACTGGCCTCCACCATTGAAGGTCAAAATTACAGTTTCAGTGCAGCTTCAAAGGGCTTTAAACGATACCAGATGAGGAATAAGGGACTTATCTAGCGAAAAGATCGAAAAAAAATGTAAATGTATATGCTTTATATAAAAAAAAAAAGATCGCCTTCCAAGTGGTTCCGCCAAAACCACACTTTCGTATTCTTCAAAAAGCTTACACCTTCCCTATTCAACTTACGGAAAAAATTGAACTGGCGCTGCGTGAAATAGCTGGCTGTAATGTGGAAGCTTGATCCTCTGTTGAAACTCTTCCTCATGCGGGGAGTGTAGATGCCTCTGAACTTGTTCTTGAGTCAGTCATAGTATCCTTCATCGAGTCCATGTCTAATTGCAGCTATGCGAGAAGCAATGCTAACTCAGTCACTTCCAAATCAGGCGGCTTATGATTAATGCTGCGAATTCGCGTGTACAAGGAGACACACTTTAGAACATTATGTTCAAGCTTGGACAATCTCCTTAACAAGCTCGGAATCTCCTTGTTCTTCAGGTGTATCAGGTGCCATATTTAAAGCAGCGGGAGCTTCTGTGGAGCAGGAGTGTCAAAAACACGGTGAGAATGTTACACACCACATAATCAAACCTTGAAAATAATCAATCACATGAGCAAGAGATGTTCTGCAGCTTAACATTTTTGCTGCTGTCTGTGTTTTTAATGTTAATCAAACAGCAAAGAACAAAGAAAAAAATAATTCACTGCTCTTGACTGAATAGCTTTTGTACTTTAATAAGTATTAATCTATGTTTCATTTACACTGCGTGCATAATTATTATGCAAGTTGATTTTCTGATCACATTTTTCTCCATGCACATTTTACTAATTCCAAACCACATCAAACTACTATTCATTTTGTATTTAATAATTTATAAGTGATATACAATTATTTGTGATGGCTGGAAATGAAAAACAATAGGTTACTGTCGTAACCCTGGTTCTCTGAAACATTGAGTGGAGAGATCCACCTATGGGAAGGCCATCTGTACCTGACCTCTGCAGAAGCATCCAATTGCACCAAGTCTGGCTAGACAGAAAGAAGCACATAGCCAATGCCAGGTAAGGGGGTGGGGCCTTACCTGGCATTGGCTATGTGCTTCTTTCTGTCTAGAGCATATATGGCCTGCACACACTGCTATTCTCCAGTAATTATATTCGAATCTTGTGCGTGAAGAGGGGCAAAGCTGGTGGACATCTCCATTCGATGTTTCAGAGAACCGAGGTAACCTATTGTTCTCTTTCATCATCTTGTGTTCGAAATCCACCTATGGGAGAGACATGGACAGCTCCCCGATTGCCCCATACACTCACAGTGAGGTTCTGTAAGCCAGAGAAAGACGGTCACCCCAAGGGGTTGGTGCCTGACACGTCCCATAATAAGACCACATGAGGGGCAGAAATAGCCGCCAGGTAGACCTTAATGGTGGAAAAAGGTCCTGCCTTTATCCATAAGGTCTTGTAAGAACACAAAATATCAGAAACTGAGCATTGATATGATGATGTGAGACCACATCACACCACCCTTCAAACACTTGCCACTTACAACCATATAATGACTGTGTAGAAACAGCCCTTGCATTCTGTATAGCAGCAACGACACACGGGGAAAGTCGTAGCGCATTTAAGTTTGTCCTCTCAGGGGCTAGGCCCAGAGAGCCACCCTGTCTGTGTGTGGGTGATAAATCTCCCCATTCGCTTGAGACGATAGGTCTGTGCGGAGGGGGAGAAAATCACAATTTTTAAGTTACCATCATGGTGCTTTGGGCCACCTGGGTGCTATCAGAATGAGAGACAGGCCCTTCTCTCTCACCCTGGCCAGTGTGGGAATTATCAGTGGAGGAAAAGCATACAGCAGCACTTTGGGCCATGGGTAGGCCAGTGCATCTACCCCGAGGGGCGCGTCCACGTCCTTTAGGGAGAAGAACATAGAACAATGGCTGTTTTCACACGAGGCAAATAGATCTGCGGTTGCCTGTCCGAATCTGATCCATATTAAGCCCACTATCTGAGGATGGAGGCGCCAATCTCTGTAGAGTGGGTTCTCCCTCGATAGAAGGCCTACGCCTCTGTTTAGAATGCCTGGAAGATGGGTCGCATGTAACGACAGGGGAAAAACCACCTGCTCCACACTAAAAGCTTGTGAGTTAGAGAGTGAAGTTTTTGATGAGTGCACACCACCCTGGCGATTGATATACGTCACCGCTGTGGTATTGTCGCAGTGTACGAGCACATGATGTCCCTGTAGGCAAGGCAGAAAATAATTTAGAGCTTTCCATATGATCATAAACTTTAAATAATTTATGTGTGCTGAACGTAGTCTGCTTGGCCACAAACTATTTATCGTTCTGTCCTCCTGGGTGGCATCCCAGGCTGTTAAGGACGCATCTGTCGTCACGCATCTTTCTGCAACATCACCATCCCCAAAGGGGTTCAAACGTGCTCGGGTTTTGACCCTCAAAGCCCGGTTCGTTTGACAAGTGTGAGTGCTCCGTTCCATGCCCTGGCGCGGTTCATTTAGCCAGCCCTGGCCCGCTTGCAAGAGGTGGGCTAGAGCACGGTTCGTTTGGGCTCGAGCGCGGTTCGCATGCAGTGTGAGCGCAAACCGTGCCTGAGCACGGAACAGCTACTACTTTTGTGTGCGCTACTGTCATCATTACGACGGTAAACATCTTTATTACTTCTCTGATAGTACACTTATCAATTCATGTAATTAATTTGAGTGTATTTGGGTTTATAACGGGTCTGATTCTCACCTTATTGATGAACAGAAACTGTAGTTTGCAAGTAAAGCTTTAAAGTCAGCTGCTGTAATAATCCTCTCTGATACCTGCAAGAGAAAATCGCTGCATGGCATAAATGATAAATATATTAGGCAGTATCTGTGCATTTTTTCCTGTTTTCTCTCATTCAAAAAGTTGCATCGTATATGACGTAAGCGTGCTTCGACCTGGAACGTTAAGTGCAGTGTGTGAGTGCAGGCCACCGGGGGAGTGGGGAGGGGGGGACAATCACGCTCGGGCTCGGTTCAAGGCAACCGTGCCTAGTGTGAGTACACCCTGAGAGTGACTCTTGAAGGACCAGCACCACATCCTCTTGTACCATTGTTTAAAGAATTTTATCTTCCAGAATCTGGCAGTAATTTTTTACTGTAGTCCATCTCTGCAAGACTGACTTCAGGGTAGGAGATGGACTAAAAATGAACTCCCACTCCTTACTGCCAGATTCTGGAAGATGAATCTGTGATGAAATCTGTGGCCATATGCAGTTCAGAGACTGTCTCAGGGAATAAACTGTACCCTTGATTCAGGTCATCAGCGTTCTGCTGCATTTAAAGTGTCTGCTCGCCATAACTCTAGACTCTTACCTTCTCTTCTTTAAAACACACTGCAATCTTCACACAGCACACAGAAATTGGAATACAGTACTGTGAATTTTCACTGGTATCTAAAATGTTGGTGTCATAACTGCCTGTTTTTTCAAAAACAGCTTCATGGCCGGTAAAAAAATATCTATGGCTGGTAACCGGCCATAGGCAGGTGTGGCAACAAATTAGTTTTAGGCCCTGGTCACACATGTATAAATGTGTCATTCTTTCATAATTGTTGAACATTATTTCATAATTTTAGTTAACTAAATTAAACTTAATAATTTTATCTTTTTAGAGCTGCTTTACAGCTGAATTTGAATTTGTCTCATATTTGATGAAGTTTGCATCATTGATTCTGTTATTTTCCTGTTTATTACTGTGAAGCCGCTTTGATACAATCTGTATTGCATAAAGCGCTATAGAAATAAAAATGATCTGACTTGAACAATCATCTGACGTACTGGTTTCTCCATCAATGAAGGTCCGCTGCAGAATGACGTCGCAGCCGTGACCAGCGGTGGGAACCTGCACTGTGATGTCATCATTCACATGGTTGGCCCGCACTCGGCCGCAGAGGTCAGATCACGCGTGAAGAATGTTCTGGAGCGCTGCGAGGAGAAGCAGATCACCACGGTCTCCTTCCCTGCCGTCGGCACTGGTATGGATGACGACTGTTAAACAGGTTTTAAATGCTGCATGTGAATGACGTCTCACTCCACCTGCTGGCCGTTATTAAAAGGTGGAGGAGGAGTTCAGGCTGCGGATGCCATCGCTGCCATGCTGCAGGCCTTTGAAGATCATCTGACTCCAAACGTCTCAACTGTGATCAAGCTCATCTACATTGTGATTGACCGGGACGAGGTCCTACAAGAGTTTCAGAAAGGTCTCAAGACATGGACTGCGAATATACAGGTAGAGATGTCAACCATAACATAACCATAACCAAGATGATTATTCAAAAATGAAGGATCGTTCACTGCAAATGTTTTTTTTTTTCTCAGCATTTTTTTTGTTTTCCAGTACAAATATATTAAAATTCTTAAATCAAGATTGCGGAGTGAACTTTTACCTGACGCATGAAGCATTGATGAACGTGGAAGAGCAGAGGATAGAGCAAAACAAAACACTAGTCACAAATTAGAAGTCTAAAATGAGAATTTGTAAAAACAAATGTCGGAGGAGCTTGAGTTTGTTGCCCAGCCCTATTTATTTGAACCCTGAGAGGTGTCTAATCTCACCTAAGCTTACACTACTCATACCTGAACTCGACTCTCTCGTGAATGAGCGGACGGATGTTACCGGAAGATAGAGATTACAGTTTATAAAGTTATAATTATGGATATTTTTGGACAAAAATGCATCCCTTCGCTTCAGAAGGCCTCTATTAACCCCTGGAGTCATATGGATTACTTTTAAGATGGATGGATGCACTTTTTTAGGCTTCAAAATCTCAGTTACTATTCACTCCCATTATAAAGCTTGGAAGAGCTGGAATATTTTTCTGATTGGGTTTGGCTGAAAGAAGAAAGTCATATACACCTAGGATGGTGAGTAAATTATGGGAAAATTTTCATTTTTGAACTAAACCTTTAAGATATTAAGTCTCGTTTTCTGAACAATGTCAAAATTAAATGAGTTTTTACTTAAAAACAAGAACAAATATCTGCCAATGGGGACAGAAAAATCAACTTAATTCAAAGGGGAAACAAGATAATTTTTTGGAATCCACTGGCAGATATTGGTTCTTGTTTTAAGCATAAACTTGCTTAATTTTGATTGATGTTTTAGAATACAAGACTTTATATCAAGTCATTTTGCTTCTCCAGGGAATGTATCTTGATTTAAGAATGTTTAGATATTTGTACTGGAAAACAAAACAGAAATACTGAGGAACAACATAATTTTGGCAGTTTAGTGTAAATGATTTTGTGCACATTTAATTAACATCAACACACAACTAGGAAAGTGAGGAGGATGATGATGATGATGAAGATGAGGTGGATGATGATGAAGATGATGAAGATGATGATGAAAGATGATGAAAATGATGATGAAGATGATGAAAATGATGATGAAAAGATGATGAAAAATGATGATGAAGATGATGATGAATGAAAGATGATGAAATGATGATGAAAAATGATGATGATGATGATGAAGAAAATGGTGATGGTGATGGTGATGATGAGATGATGATGAAGATGATGAATGAATGATGATGAAAAATGGTGATGATGAAGATGATGATGAAGAAAATGGTGATGGTGATGATGAAGATGATGATGAAGAAAATGGTGATGGTGATGGTGATGATGAAGATGAAGATGAAGAAAATGGTGATGGTGAATGAAGATGATGAAGAAAATGGTGATGGTGAGGTGTGAGATGAAGAAAAGTGATGGTGATGATGAAGATGATGATGAAGAAAATGGTGATGGTGATGGTGATGAAAGGTGAAGATGAAGAAAATGGTGATGGTGATGATGAGTGGCAGGATTATAGCTCAATAGAAGAAAGCTCGTCATATGACCAAGAAGCTGATGCGAGCGGTAATGTGAATTTTAATGAAGCAACCTTTTGTAAATGTGTTGCTATAGATGTTTCATATTTACTTAAAATATTTACACTTCACCAGCAAACCCAATGGAGGTGATATTGAGCCCAATTAGAGTCAAGGTGTGCAGTGGTGACATCACCAAAGAGACCGTTGAGGCCATTGTTAACAGCACCAACACAAGCTCGATCTGAACTCAGGTGAGTTGGTTTTTAATTAACGTGATTATTGAACTGAACTGAATCAACACAAAACTGAATGATGACACTGTCTTTTTAGAGTTGCAGAATTTGAATTTCTTTCATAGTTGATTGTTTTCATCATTGATTCTGTTATTTTCTTGTTTATTACTGTGAAGCTGCTTTGAAACAATCTGTTGTATAAACCGGTTTAGAAATAAAGTTGACCAATGTATGTCTTTACGCACAGGTGTATCAGGAGCCATTCTCAAAGCATCAGGACCAACAGTGGTGAATGAGTGCAAAACAAAAGGTAAAGAATTCATAAATTTGGGCATTTCTGCCCATTACAACCTCTAAACAGAATAATTGTTCATTCATTCTCTCCTGAATAAAGTGCCTCAGCCTGCCGACGGCGTGATCTTGACCAAAGCTGGAAATCTCTCAAATATCAAACACATCGTTCATATGGTTGGGCAGACCACTGAGAAAAACATCAGCAGCTCCATGTATAAAGTCCTGAGGTTGTGTGAAGAAAATCACATTCAGTCGGTTTCATTCCCAGCTCTTGGAACGGGTAAGTTTGTGCATTGAGGAATACGGATGAGCAAAGACAAACCAAGAGTTCTGGATGAAAACAAAATGTCTAATGTCCTTTAGGAGCTGGAAACTTGCCGGCAGCAGGAGTCGCCAATGCAATGACTGAAGCTCTGATGAAATTCGTAAAGGACTCACCAAAACATCTGAAGAGCGTACACATTGTGATCTTCCAAGCGAAACTGCTGCCTGACTTTCAGGAAGCTGTCAAGAAGATTTCTAGGAATGCTTCTGGTAGGTTTCAGTGCATGAAATGCTGTGCACTGTGCACACATACAAACTTGGGCTGGTGCACGGTCAGAATTAAAGAAATGAAAAACACACACGCACTGATTTATCTGCTCCCATACACTGCAAAAAACATTATTCCTTAGTATTTTTGTCTTGTTTTCCAGTACAAATATCTAAACATTCTTAAATCTCACTTAATTTTAATACAAAAACAAAAAAACAAGACTTAAGATATTAAGTCATTCAAAAATGTTTAGATATTTTTACTGGAAAACAAAAATACTGAAGAATTTTTTTTTTTTTTTCTTTTTTTTTCAGTGTAAAATGTTAATATATTGCAGTCAGGCAATAAGAGCAACAAATATAAACAAAAGGATTTTATATTCACATAGTAAACACTCACACCTGAAAAAGAATCATGGGTAGTTGGCAAACTAATTATCCAATAAGCAAAAAGAAGTCAAAATATATTACAGGAATAGTTTCAGATCAAAATCTCTTTAGGAGAAAAAGTAGGAATTATTTTGAACAAGTATTACTTCCGACTGCTAAAAAGTATGTTATATAGTTGTTATGCATTACCTGGCTTGTGTGTTTTGTTGGTGGACTTTAGTTTCATTTTACCCTGTTCTGTGGTCGCCTGTGGTCCATTTGTAGTCCTTTGTAGTGTTTCTAGCTGATTCGTTTTGTGATCATTCCCAGGTGTCTTGTTTGCTTATAGAGGGTATGCACGTGACATCACCGTCAGCCGGAGTGACTGCGGTTACACCCACTGGGTGGTATAAAGACTGAGTGGCAGCATTGGTTTTCAGCATGAATGCCGTGAAAACACACAAACATCTAAACGGGAAAGAGCTGTGCGTTCGACTGTACAAATAGATTTAACTAGAAATCTGAGGTATATTTTTACAGGCTGCAAAGCTACAGAAAAGAAATGGCACTGCAATTCACAGGAACAACTAGACTCCATGCAGCGAAACGTGGATTTGCAATATCATTTTGATATTTTAAATTATTTGTAAATCTCATATTTATATATATATCTAATATATTATATATATTTGTATATATATATTTATTATATTTATAATATTTATTTATTTGTATCATTATCTTATTATTTAAGTATTCAACCTAGCTTCAGTAATTACAACCCGGTACTGGGGTAGTACCAGTCAAACCATGGAGGGAAGCGGGGGTGACCTTTTGAGGGGGACCGGTAACAGGGAACGTTTACGAGGAACATAATTAAGATTATTTTCTTCTAGTGGCAGATATTTTTTCACGTTTTCAGCAAAAAAGAAACAAATTAATTTTGTATCTTTCTTGCATGATTTAGTATTAGTTTGTCTGTTTTTCTAGTACAAATATCTAAGAAAGAAAATTTTTATTTTTTGCAGTTTAGTTTTCAGTGCATTACATACAGGTGAAGAAGTGGAACTAACCTGGTTACTTTAACTTGTGTGTTTTGGGATCAGCTGACTCATCAACTAATACTCAACTTTTGTCTAGCCCAACGGAAGGTGTGTTCCCCGTTATGTCCGTTGACGTTTATGGGACGTCCAAAACAAACCTGGCCGAGGTCAGAGACACTGGATGAACTGATCTGATGCCATCAGTAAGAGACGTCCAGTCGACACCTCGCCGACCTTCCTGAAACGACAAAGAGGCAATCGTGAGCCTCAGCCGAACCAATCAGGTCAGCGTTTGGTGACCAGTCTGGATAAGTTAAACATATCAGGGAAAAAAAGACGATGTCTTGGATGCTGTACTGAAGATAAACGGCTTCATCCAAGCAGCGAGAGACGAGAGACGGCTGGTTGGTGAAGCCCGAGACGGCCGGAGCGGGCGGAGAGATCTGGAGCCGCTGGATCCCGCCGTCAGCTACGACATCGAGCTCGCCTTCCACGACAAGCAGAAGAGCTTTCAGTACCAGGAGAACGGCGAGAGCTACACGGTGGACTTCAGCGAGATGAAGCTCACAACAGCAAGCAGGAGTCCTGCAGGATCAAGAGGACTCTGATGGGAGATTCGGATACGGGTATGAGGTTTTTCAAGAGAATCAGAAGCATCAGTCTGTACATCACTGCAAAAAAATTATTTTCTTCCTTAGATATTTGTACTGGAAAAAAATTCTACATTTACTTGAGAAGCAAAATTACCTAAAATATTAAGTCTTGTTCTCTGAAAAATGTGTCAAAATGAAGTGAGTTTTTGCTGAAAACGAGAACAAATCGAGTCACTTAATTTTGGTGAATTTTTCAGCATACAAGACTTCTACAAGACATTTAACTTCTCTAGTAAAGGATCTTGATTTAAGAATGTTTAGATATTTGTACTGGAATAGAAGACAAAATACTATAGAGAACATAATTTTTTTGCAGTGCAGTTTGATTTCCAGTTGTATCTTGTAACCATGGGAAATGAGTGTGGTCTGAAGCTGAATCAGATTTATGATGGCAGAAACTGTTCTTTCTGTAACTTCACTTTTTGTTACTCAGCAATCATTCAACCTCCTCCAACATGGACCAAAATGGATGGACAGGATTTAGAAATAATCACCTTGCAATCAGATTCAGAGGAGTACAAGAAGATAGAAACAGCCTTTCTAAACTCCAGTGAACACCCTGATGTGTCACCCGTACAGGTTGAACAGGTAAAATAAAATTACATTTGAAAATGATCTTCCTCAGTAATTTTGTCTTGTTTTCCAGTAAAAATATCTAAACTTTCTTAAACCAATATACATTTACTTGAAATGTAAAAATGACTTCAGATATTAAGTCCTGTTTTCTAAAAATGTTTTTGCTTCAAACAAGAAAAAAAATCTGCCAATTGGGTCATTTAATTCATGTAAAGTCTTTATTGGGACATGACTTGATGGATTAAGTGACTCTGAGTTTTAGTCTCTATTTTTTAGCACCACATATCAAGCATTTATGTAACATCATATGTGAATTAATGGTTGTTATTTTAAAGCTGCAGTCCGCAACTTTTTTTGTGTTAAAAATTTACAAAAAGTATATAATGAGAATATACAACATGAATCCATTTTCCAAACTGTATTTTTGTCTTATCCCAAATCCTTATGGTACACTTATAATAAGTGTTTATATTCAGACTATTTCAGACCGGACTGGTAGGACCCGCCGCAGAGTATCACAGTAACTGCGTGACTCGCCATAGACACACACGGAGAAAAGTAGCTCCGGCTAAAATGTTCCTCCGCAAAGACGCGTGCAGTTCTGTTTATTAACCGCTAGAGGGCCAAAAATCGCGGACAGCAGCTTTAATTAAATAAAGTTTATTAATCAAGGGAGGCATGTTATGTTACCTTTGAACACCGTTGTTGACTCCTCTCCCCTTAAGCCCAGGATACACTGCACGTTTTTTGGCTGTCCCAGACGAAAGATTGACATCGTGAAACAATCGTGGCGATTTCTGTGATCATGGCTCTTTATCGGTGGTCCTATGTCGTACAGTGCATGAGAAAGGTTCAAAGATGGCCGGACCAAAGATAGCCAATAAATACTGACCAGCCAATAAAAATGTGACATGAAATCAACACGACATGCAACTTAAAACTGATTACCTCAAGCTCTTTTCCCTTCTTCTTTCACCACTTCCTTTTTTTTAGAACACATAAAAACTACAACTGCCAAAGTGTGATTCATAATGGTCTTATAGGATTATTACGCCCCACGTCTAGGGGAAATCGAAAAACTCCAAGTGGGCATAATGAAGAAACAGAGTTGTGGTAGTGGAATCCCAGTTTCAAATCACTCCCGTCGATAATCAAACAAATGCACAAAACTAATTAAGGAATATGATTACACTGCATTCCAAATTATTATGCAAATGACATAGTAAGATTTCAGTACAATACAATACAATACAGTTTCAGTACAAGCTGCTGGTGTCTCTGGAGTCTCAAGAAGCTCTCCATGCAGGCTGGCAGTTGTTAGATTTTGCTGTATTTGGCCTTGCAGTCGTTTGGGTGGCTCGCCAATGTATTAGATTTCTCTAATACATAAAATAAGTAAGCTTGACCAGAGTTCTTGTGGGGAGAAGAATTTATTGAAGGTAGTAGTGTAGCACAGTTCTTCAGCAGCGATGTTAGCATGTCAGCCTTCAAAACATCTTAACCCAAAGTTCTGTCTGTGGGACAAAACTTTATACATGAAGACAAAAGGGTTACAAACAATAGAACACTGTTAGGACCTCCCACAGGAGATCGATCTACCCTGTGATCTGCTCTGAGCAATGCTGTTTCTTTGTCATTCACACCCATCAGTTTCTGTGGGCCATACGTCTGTATGGGCCATTTGGTTCACACCTTTACAAACAGAGAGTTGATTGCATCTGAGGCACAGTCACAATGTAAATGCATCTAACTAAAGATAATGAAAATACACATAATCTTTCAATCCCTCCTCTGATCATTTTTGATCATAAAACAAACTTCCATAAATCATGTATACAGCATGCTGCATATAGGTTTTATTACTTAATGTAATGACAGAATAAGTGTTTATGATGAAGACTGCATCCTCCTGAATGCTTGAGTCCTTTCTTATTTTGACATTGTGGTCTTGAGGAAGTGGCGGATAGTGTTGTTTTCTGTGAACGTTCAGGTACGTTCAGCTAGGTGGCCAGTGCAGTGCGGTCTAGGCGTTGGACGTCTTTAGTCATCATCTGGAGTGCTGAAACACCTGCAATCACACAAAAGAGAAAAGGGAAACGCATCTTGCCAAGGAAAATATTTTAATCAAATAACACTTAACTGCTCCTAAAACTGTCCCTATTTAATATTGGCAGGACACTACTGTGTTTATCAGTGGTTGTATGTTTATGTCTTCGTCCTCAGGCGACAAGCTAGAGCCTAAAAACCGTAGTCCCGCCATTTCTGGACTCTGATAAACACTACTGCCATCTATCCCTCATCTCTAGGTAGATGTTTCAAATCCCACTGGCTCACGTCGATCCACTTTTCTTTTCTTTGCACCTTAACTGCTCCATCAGCTACCAAGAGATCCTGATGTGGGCTTTTCCACCTGGATTCTCGCTGTGACCTCTGAGTTTTTTTAATTGTTAATCTATCATGGCCCCCCTTTGGAGGTGTCAAAACTTTATCCTTGGCATTGTGTACTGCCAGGCTGAGTCTTTCATCAGTTTGGACAAGGCTGTCAGATGTTAGATTTTCATTGGGCATGGGCCGGCCTGTGACATGTTCAAACACGCTTAGTCCTGTTTTCCTGTGGTCATCCTCACTGCATTGGTTGTCTTCATGCAGTTCAACTCCATTTGTCATCAATGATGTTTTTTCTTTGTGCACTTCATTCTGCATCTGTTTACTGTCTGGTTGTCTGTCTTGCTCAAGTTGTCTTAATGCCACTGTATGTGCACCTCTCTCCTTTACGGCTTGTTTAGCAGCACCGTCTACTAGGACATCATCTTTGGCTTCAGTTGTTGAAACTTCTGTGTATGCTTTCACCTTATTTGCATACACATGGAGTACATCAGTTGTTGGATGAGATGTCACTAGTTGGTACTGCAGAGAGAGGTTCTTCAGTTTTCCTGCGGCTCAAAAGCTTTCAGCAGAGTCTGCTTTTGTTTGTCTGTCAGCTGCTGAAACCTCTTCAACAAGTTGTCCTCATCATCACTTTGATGTGTTAAAATCAACTTGCAATCACGAACCCAGTGTCCTTCTTCATTGCAGTACCTGCATCTTCCTTGACTTTTTGCTTTTGGGTATCTCACATATTCATGTTCTTCATACCCCATTGTCCTGTTGTTGAATGACAAGGTTTTGGTTTGCAAAGCTCTGAGATTGACTTCCTGTGTTCTTTCAATCTTTGCTGACCATTCAACAATCTGCATGAATGCTGTTCCAATGCTGTCCCAGTCATCATACCTGATTTTAAGGGCTTTAGAAATCTCAGGTTTCAGTCCATTTACAAATGCGGTTTTAAGAGGCATGCCAGTATCTTTACTGAGATCTTCATTGTTGTTCACACCGGCATATTCCAACCAAATTTGTATGAAGCGTTCTTCATACTCAGCAACACTTTCTCCTGTCTTTTGCATGCATGAGGTAATTTTAGCCCAATTAACCTCTGCAGGTTTCAGTTCAAACAAGAATGTTCGTACAGCCTCCCATCCAGCCTCAATGTTCACTTGAGACTCACCAGTCCTTCTTTCAACACTTTCTATTAATCTCTTTTGGTCAATGTCCCTTAAGTTCACATTAACAATCATCACTCCGTCTAGTGGGTGTAAATTGTAGATTTTCTGCAAACGCTGAAGAAATTGCCAAGCTTTCCATGGTTGTTTGTACACATCTGGCAAATCTTTTGACCATATGTCAACTTGCTCTGGAGTAGCTGGCTGGTATGTTCTGTGTGGAACATATTTCTTTACCACTTTTGTGACAGTTCGAGTTCATCGTTCACCATTTTCCTCATACTCCTCCTCATTGTCAATTTCAACTTCAGTCCTTCTGTTTTTGACAATTACAGGAGCAAGCCTAACCTTCAAGTTGTCCTTTATGATATCATCATTTGTGTTTACATCGCTGTCAGAGTTCACTATGGAACTGCTGTCACTTTCTCCAAGCAGATAAAGGTCTTGTTGATCCTCATCTTCTGGAGATCACTGAATGGATAGAGAAACTCTTGTTCTGCTTTGCTGCTAGATCTTATGGAATGACTCTTTTTTCCAGAACAGTCTTTTGATTCCAATCGTTTGGAAAGTAAATTTAACAACTTGGTCTTCTCATTTAGTAGTCTTTCTTTGTCTTTCTTTTCATTCTGCAATTGTTCAGCCAGTGCTCGAACCTTTGCGCTTTCTCTGCTTTGTTCTCACGTAGTAATTTGTCAGTCTCACACTTCTGTAGATGCTGTTGAATTTGTTTAACCAAAATTACAGACAAGCCATCTCTGTTTGTGTTTGCTCTTGAGCGCTGCATCTTTCCATAAGCCCTTTTAATGTCCGGCAAGGCCCATTGTCCATTCTTTGAGTGCCTAATGTTGTACTTCTGGCAGATGTCACCATGGCACTTCCTTAGTCCCAGCCTTTTGTCCAAATATTCATTCAGATTTTCCATCATTTGATCAATAGTAACATTTGGAGGTTCTGTTCCATGTCTTTCTGTTGTTGAACTCAATGCAGGGCCATTACCATTGTTTCGTGCAGACTCAGCCATGGCAAGTACAGGAGATATGCCCTCAGAGGTGTGAAAATAGAACAAAAGGTGTTAGAGCCGTTAAGGTGCTTATTCAGATTTAAATTCTCCGAAATCTTTTAGACTGACCATTTCAGATACACAGACAAATCAAACATGTTTCCAAAATACAAAATTGTGCATTATGGACTCTACTTGTACTCCTAACAAGTTTCCATTATTACTGTTAAGACAAAACATTAATTTTCAGGCTAATTTCCTTGTTTCATTTCTGAAAACTTCTGACTGAAAAGACTTGTTCTATTCTTTTTGAGTCCTAGCTCACAAGGCTGAGTTTGTCTCTTAGACAATTTACTTTAGATCTTTCCGTATCTTTCATCGGAAGGCTAACCAACTTATAGTTCCATGGCTTTATGCCATCATCTTCTAACCCAGTTAGAACATTTATTTCAAAACTAAAATAGTGGCTACTGAATTAGCACCCAGTCAAGAAATTATAATTCTTGCAGCAACATCAGTCCCAAAACATTCTATGATTTCTGCAGTCTCTGGATGAATGGATTAACTGTTTCTTTAACAATTTCTACAGACACAAAGAGAAAGGACCAAGCCTTTGCTTCTACAATCTCTTAATGAACGGACCAAATTGTTTCTTAAACAATTCCTACACACTCCAGAGAAAGGACCAAACCGTGTACAATATATCTGTGGCTCCTACAATCTCATGAGAATGGACTAAACCTCTTCCTTAAATGATTCCTACAGACTCAAGAGAACAGGGCCAAGCTATAAACCTTATATCTATAGCTTCTACAGTCTCAGGAGAATGGACTAAAACATTTAAAAGGTTCCTACAGACTCATTAGAAAGGCCCAAGCCTAAAATTCTCAACAGTGCTAAACTGTATGTGACATGTGACTACACTACAAATTTTACTGGTCTACTTATTATTCCTCTTTTTTTTTTTTTTTTTCTTTAAGTTCTTTTAAGAGAGCTGATAAGTTTCACTCACCAAATTAGGATATTTGAGACAGAATCCAGTTGATTCAATAAATTGTATCCACCGATGCAGTCTGTGATCTTCAACATAAAAACTGTAGAATCTCCAAGACTTTTGTGTTCACTTCTTGTTGCAGTTGGTGAGTTCTCTTCTTGTCAGTCTCTCCTGGCTGGCTCGCAGTGGCGGCTACTGGTCTGTCAGAGAGGGGAAGCTCATTTTCGGCCTACATCATAAAATTGTCTATTTATTTAAAAGTAAATTCTGCCCTACGTTCCTTTTCACTGTGACTCATTTTACCTGCACTATCCACATAGCGAACAATGACAGAGAGTTGGGCACGGCAGGATATATCAGTTGTTTCATCCACCTGCCATCCAAAAAAGGGAGCATCCTGAATTTCATCTCTGATCTGATCAGAAACGGTGGCTGCAAGAGCAGAGATCAAATCATTTTGAATAGTATGGGACATACCAGAAAACACAGTTGAGGACTCGAATTGTGTGGACAGGACAGAGTCATATTTAGCTAATGTTTCTGTGAACTCCCTGTAATTCCCCTTGTTGGATGATTCACTACTCTCATCATGTCCCCTAAATGACAGCTCCTGCCGGCCAAGCAAGGATGTCACATCAATAAGGCGGTTTAGGAAGGCCCTGTTTTGTTTGACTATTTCATTATGTTTAGCCACTTGAATGCGAGCACCTTCATTTATTGCATGCTCAACCCTGATCCTGCCCATGCAACTTAATCTTGCACATGCACTCACATGTTCATTGCTCTTTTCATGTCTTTTATATGCCCTGTCAAAGTTAGACAGATCTCCAAACCCACCTTTGACCAAACAACACATCCGTGAGATGGTTTCATCAAGAGGCATGGCCAGCAGTACATTTTATTTGTCACAGCACTTCCAGTCAGCCAGCTAACTTTGTCATACCAGGAGAGCTGAAAAGACCTGTTATTTTCCCTATCTTTTGCACTAAATCAATCTTAGGTGTTGATCTGCCCTGCTGTTTAATTCTAAGTTTTTCCTCGTAAGGAACACTTTCAAATGGCTTCGCCAAAATCAGGTCGACAATATTAGCACCGTCTGCCATCGTGCGCAGTTTCACCCACGACGCTAGCCTACCTACTAACGTTATATGAATGAATGAATGAATGAAGGAATGAATGAATGAACGATCTAAAAAAAAATATTAAACTCTGTAAAACTGAAACAAGGAATGTGGTGTATAATTGTGTGAAATGTATGATGAAAATCAAGCAATTTCGCCAAGCAAATATCAAAGAAATAGGTTGCAGCAGTTTTTATTTCGACTGAACTTGAGAAATCCGCGATGGGACTGAGCGCGAATAGCTTCAGTGATTCCTTATAGTACAGAATCGCTGTCAGTCAAAAGGAGATGCAGTCTTTCGACAGACCCTCCAATCATCACGCAGAAGCTCGGAGTCCGGGCCAGCCCACTCCCCATTCACCCCCAGAGACGCTGAGCGTCCGTGGGCGGGACATAATCGCAGCATTTATCCAATGACCGTCTAGTTTCGAAGCGCTGAAAAAAAACGTTCAAAGCAGCCCCATTGAAGTCAATGGTTCAATAGGGAAATGCACTGTGACGCTGCGGGAATGTATGAGAAGGAAATCGAGTCAGCCGACCTGCTATATGTAACTGATTCTGAACGAACTCGTCTTTGAGATGAACGTTTTCTAACGCATTTTTAGTCAATAAAATGTTAATACAATAGTACATATTTGACCATTAATTTTGTGACATTATAAGGGAAGCCGAGCTTCCCTTGCAGTCTTAAAGAAATCGCCACTGCTGGCTCGCCAAATTGTTAGATTTTGCTGTATTTGGCCGTGCAGTCGTTTGGGTGGCTCACCAATGTATTAGATTTCTCTAATACATAAAATAAGTAAGCTTGACCAGAGTTCTTGTGGGGAGAAGAATTTATTGAAGGTAGTAGTGTAGCACAGTTCTTCAGCAGCGATGTTAGCATGTCAGCCTTCAAAACATCTTAACCCAAAGTTCTGTCTGTGGGACAAAACTTTATACATGAAGACAAAAGGGTTACAAACAATAGAACACTGTTAGGACCTCCCACAGGAGATCGATCTACCCTGTGATCTGCTCTGAACAATGCTGTTTCTTTGTCATTCACACCCATCAGTTTCTGTGGGCCATACGTCTGTATGGGCCATTTGGTTCACACCTTTGTGATTGCATCTGAGGCACAGTCACAATGTAAAGGCATCTAACTAAAGATAATGAAAATACACATAATCTTTCACAGTTGTGCGTAAAGATGCATTTTAGCCACCACTAAGCAAACCTCACAAAGAGAAACATAACCATTTTCAAACTTGCCATGGGAAAGTGCATAGTGCCCATTGTACGCTTTTTATACCGTAGCTGAAAATGGCCAGTTATGAACTCCACATATCTTGCAAAAGTCATTTTAATACCCTCAGAGACCCTATAGGGACCTTCCATCTCACTTCCCAATATTCCTGTCAGGGTTCTGTCACTTCTGTCTAGTTTATTTCTTGGTTTTGTGACAGAGCTCTGACACTCCCGTTTTTGTCTTGTCTTTGTGTGAGCGTACGGTCTCGAGTGTTCTCGGGCCGTGCGCTCTCTTGTCTGCGTGCCTTGTTTCATGTTAGGAGCGTGGCGTTCGGATCCCGGCACTCATGACTAGTTTGGTTTCGGTTTCGTGTCGGGATTCGGACACTTGTGCTCCCAGTCCTATCTTTATCGTGATCGCACGGGTTGAGTGTACTTTCACTTGCCGTGCGTTCTTGTCTTGTGTTTTGTGAAGCGCCTGGTCGGGTCTTATTGGCCAGGCACTCTTGTATTGTCATGTTTTGTGTAGCACGCGGAACTTTCCTTAATAAGCCTTTATCTGACCGAGTTCTGCTGTGCTCTAAATCACTCACAAATCTTATGATAATTTGATAATCTCCATTCAGTTTTCACACAGTATTAGTTGTTTTCATGCATTTCATCTTCAGAAAGATCTTTCTTCCTCCCCATATTGCATGAGAACTGTGACTTGTTTAATAATGTGGAACAACCTCTAAGTAGGGTTTTCATAGATCTGGCAAATTATTTTGTCTGAGATTGATACCAGTTATCTAAAAATACATGAATAAATAAACAAACAAACATTTTCTTAGAAAAACTAAAATCTGAATGTTTATTGTACTGAAATCTTACTGATATGTCACTTGCATAATAATTTGGAACGCAGTGTAAATTTATTAAGGATAAATATAACAGGTGAAAGGGAGCATCTCTTTGGGGTGTCCAAAGGCCAAAATAACAAAAACAAAACAACTCTAGAAAGAAAAGGAGGTGAACATAAAAATAAAATACATTTACCTTCCCTAACTCCCTGACGACAAACAAAGTACAAACCAAAATATCAAAATAAATAGGCAGGACACCCCTACGCTCCACGTTCTTGAAGGGTAACTTTAGGAACTATAGAACATGGTCAACAGGTTGTTCAAAAGGCACACTTTCACTAGAAGGTAGCAAGTTTGATCATTGGCCTGAGGAGGGATCCAGGAGCTCCCAACCCAAACACGGCCGAACCAAAAATTAGCTCCACGTTGAACGCCAGCAGCGTCCTTATAAAGACCACGCCTCTTCTGAACCGCCAATAGAGAGAGTGGAAATCATCATTGGACAACCTATTAGAACACTGACAGAACAAAAGAGAAAAGAAAACAGACACATACCAAATACAAGAATGCAGGTCGTAACAAGGATCTTATAATATTGCTAAAATTCTGATATTACAAACCCAATACCCGATTATGGAAAAAATTGCTTAAATATCAGTAAAACAGATTATCAGTCGATCTTCTCAAGTAAATGTTTCTTGCTTTAAGAATGTTTATATATTTGTACTGTAAAACAAGACAGAAATACTGAAGAAGAAAAACAATACTCGGTTACTAATGTAACCTCGGTTCCCTTAGATAATGGGAACGAGTATTGGGTCGAAGACGCTATGGTGAAAACCTTTTCTCCGATTTTGAAGGTTAATTAAAAATTAAACAACGCAATGCAACTGCACAAGCCAAAAGCCGAGCACGGCTCTATGCAAACTGACTGGCTGGTGAGTTGGAACTGCATGAGCCTATGGCGATGCAGCATAAGTGCACAAACCAATGGGTGCACTTGAGCACCCCTTATATAGCCATCTGCCTATATAAGCAGCAGGTTTAATCGATCGCCCAGTCGTGGATCCTGCTAGCATGGCCGTCTTCGCAATACTCTTTTCCGTTATCTCAGGGAACCGAAGTTACGTTAGTAACCGAGTATCGTTGCCTTTTGATGCGGTTCATTTGTATTGCGTCAAAGATGCTATGTAGAACTAGTCCAACAACGTCATGCTAAGGCATATCAACCCCAGCTTAAGACACTTCGTTAAGGGCCATGAGAGCATAGAGGGTAGAAAAAAAACAGGACACAGGCCGTGGGGGAATAACAGTGGGACGAGCACACAGTGGTCAATGCCTACTAAACAGAGAGTATCTGTGCCTGTAGCGCAGGGATGTCCAGGCTGTAGAATTGGCGAAGGTGGACTGAGAGGACCAGCCTGCTGCAGCATAAATGTCGCCGATAGACACACCACTGGACCACGCCCAGGAAGAAGCCATGCCTCTGGTGGAGTGGGGCTCTCACGCCGATTGGGCATTAAAGGCCCTGCTGAAACACTACTGATGTGGAGGCCATCAGGCCCAGCATCCTCTGAAACGTTTGGAGAGTGGGAGAGGTCCCTACTCTGAATGACATTGCAAACTGTTGAATGGACAGGGCACGCTCTGGTGAGAGCCAGTCCCTCATCTGGACTGAGTTGAACACTGCTCCCAAGAAGGTGATTCGCCTCCTGGGGGACAGTGAGCACTTGTGGGGATGATTCTGAGCCCCAGGCATTGCAAATGACTGAGGAGCACAGTTCTGTGAGCAATTAACTGGGCCAATACTAGCCAGCAGTCAAGGTAGTTCAGGACGTGCATTCCTGCCTGTGTCAGGGGGGAGAGGGCTGCATCCACGCACTTCGTGACAGCTGAGTCCGGTCCAGACTCGTCCATAGCATGGAGGAGCTTAGCCTGAAACACCTGGAGGACCACCATTGTGTGAAGGGCAGAACCAGCTTGGCCAGCGGATGCGTAGGCACGGCCAGTCAGGGCTGAGGTGGTCCTGCAAGGCTTGGATGGGTGGTCTACCTTGGCTCTTCATCTGAAAGCGGCGGGCGGGCAGAGATGCGCAGCCATGACTTGGTTGAGAGAGGAGGGGCAGCTTTTCATAAACTTTTTCCTCTGCGCCGTCAGTGGTGGTGAGGGCGCTTGAGGCAGAAGTCTTCAGGCTGGCTGAGTAGACAGGCTAGGTGAGTTCATCATGAAGTTCCGGGAAAATGGGGCTACATGCTGACGAGTGGCCTGCTGGCACCCTGGCAGGAACCACTCATTTAGGCAGTTTCATGTAGGCTTTTCAGGCAGGGACCATTCGAGTCCCAGCTCTTCGATGGCCTTTGAGAGAACGCGGAATAATACGCCGTCTAGCCCAGCTCGGTTACTCTTGCCTTTGAACAGCGGGGGGCTGGGTCATCTGCTAAGCCCGACCAATCCTCCACATCAGAAGCCACCAATGACATGCTGTCATCGTGAAGGTCCTCTTCAGAGCCACAGAATGAGATGAGGCTGCTCGCTTCACGAGGAGCGCTAGTCTGCGTGGGTGAAAAGAACTGCCGAGATCTCTCTGTGTGGAGAGAGCGAGGCACACAGGATCTGAGCCGATGTGAGCTCGCTCGACTCCGGCCGCTCAGCCCTCTGACTCCGGTGTTTCTTCCTCGGAGGCTCCTGGGAGAGAAGAGACAAGAGAGCAGGAGGGGGCGGATTCACTCTCTGAAAAATAATCGATCAGTGAGTGCGAATTCTGCATGGGCTTTGCCCAGACAAGGCCACGCTCTCATCGTGCTCGTCAGATGGATGCAAAGGGGCTCTGCATGTACCACACTTGTGGCACGGCATTTGTTTCAGTGCCACAGAAATTTGCTCAAAATTGGTTCAAAATTTGCCCTTTTACTAGTGCTGGATGGCCGCAGGGAAAAGCGAAACCGCCCGTTCCGCTGCAGGGCTTGTTCGATGGTGAGAAGCTTCTTTGAGGAGCGTCAAGCTTAGTCTGAAGATCGCCGCTGAAGGAGATAAAATCTGATTCCTATGGCGAAGCGAGGTGCTTATATTGGTTTGTGCACTTACACTGCATCGCCATAGGCTCATGCAGTTCCAACTCACCATCCAATCAGCTCGTGCAGAGCCCTGCTCAGCTTCTGGCTTGTGCATTTGCACTGTTGTTAAATTTTACATAAGCTTCAAAATCGGAGAAAAATGAGTTTTCCCTATAGTGTCTTTGATGCAATATGAGTGAACCATATCGAAAGGGAAAATTTTTTGCATTGTGACTGATTGCATGTTTATAGGCCTGTGTTTATTATTAATGTCTGAAATGTTTTTTCAGATTGACAGGATTCAGAGTCAGTCCCTGTGGCAGAGATACTGTGTGCTGAAACAGGGCGTGGATAAGAAATATCTCAAACAGACAAACGAGCACAAGCTTTATCATGGAACAACTAAAGACATATGCCAAAAAATCAACAAGAACGGCTTCAACCGAAGCTTCTGTGGGAGAAACGGTACGTCTCAGGTCTTCGTTTGCACAGCTGACCCATAATTGCCTGTTTTTTCTTTTATTAATTAGAGAACATAAAGAAATTCAAAATGACAGTACGTTATATTGAGACAGGGAGCAAAAAAATACATCTTTTGAAACAATTTGCACAGCTTTTTTTTTTTTTTTTGAAGAAAAGTCAGATAAAGTCTCAAGAAAAAATTAATCTTACTAAATTTACACTTGTGGATAAAATATTTTGCCGAAAACATAAGATTGACTAAATAAAACATCTGACTCTCCTTTTTTCATAATTATAGAAGTTTGTTTCCACCATAGAATAAAAAAATATAGAGAATTGTAACTTTTTACATTGCAAAAATATGTTCTTCCTCAGTATTTTTGTCTTGTTTTCCAGAACAAATATCTAAACATTCTTAAATCAAGATACATTTACTGGAGGCGCAAAGTGACTTAAGATTTTCATTTTTTGAAAAGTCTTCAAAATTAATTGAGCTTTTGCTTAAAACAATAGCAAATATCTGCCAGTGGAGTCAGACAAATAGACTTAATTCAAAGGGAAAACTTCTGACCCCACTGGCAGATATTTGTTTGACAAAAATACTAACGAAGAAAATAATTTTTGCAGTGCATCTCACAATTCTGACTTAATTTAAAAGTAACAGCTACCTTTTTTTTGTGGTGGAAACGAGCTTCCATACACAACTCCCTGTTTCTTCACAATACTGACCTCTGACGTGATTTGTTTCAAGCGGTCGTTCACGGAGACGGCACATACTTCGCTAAGGAGGCCTGGTACTCTTGCCAGGATCAGTATTCCAACCCAGACGACAAAGGGCTGAAGTACATCTACCTAGCGCGAGTGGTGACGGGGTCCATGTGTAAGAGCACACAAGGAATGAAGGAGCCGGATCCCATCAACCCTGCTGACCCGCGCGGGCCGGTCTGCACGACTGCGCTGTGGACAACCTACAAGACCCGTTCATCTTTGTGGTGTTCTGTGACGCAGGAGCGTATCCAGAGTACCTCATCACCTTCAAATCTATATAGTCTTCTGAATGCACTCAGATCTCTATCTGACAAGCACATGATCAAGTTTACAAAGTCTGTTGACAGACTGATATCATGGGAGATGAGACAGCATTTATTAACCTTTGTTAATGTTAATGTTCATGTTAGTTCAAAGTGCATTATGTCAACTTATGTCAACAAACACAACTTTTGATCTTAATCTTAACATTTACAAATACATTTTTAAGATTAATAAATCCAGTAGAAGTATTGTTCATTGTTAGTTCAAGCTTATTAAATATTAACAGATAACTTTTGATCTTAAAAATGCATTAGTAAATGTTGAGATTAACATTAAATGCTTTAGAAGTATTTTTCATTGTTAGTTTCCTGTTAACAATTTTATAAAGTGTTAGAATTATGGTGAATATATTCATCATAATTGCCCATCAGATGATCACTGTACTCTGATCCGTTCACACACAACACATTGTTTAAGACTTGTTATTATGATTATCACTTTGTCACATTATTTTAATAATGAATCATTCTAAGGTAACACATTAAAGACCACCTGTAGTCAATAATTTTATCCCTTAAAACTTATATTTGATCATCAAAATTACATATATTTTACAGTACATGTACTTTCCTGGTACATATATAGTAATTATGTTGTACATACAGGTAAAAGAGTGGTAACACAAGGTACTTACCTGACATGTATGTACATGGAAACTAATAAGAAACACTGCTGTAATTTCCAATTATGGTACAGTACATACATGGTAACTACTTTGTACCTATAGACAAGTGTTGGGTAATAACAGGCGCTTACTTATAGTGTCAGTATATGATAACTAACAGACACATTACTGTACTTACTAATGGTACGTACATGGTAAATATTTTGTACTTACAGACAAGTGTGGGTAATAACAGGCACTTATGTGTTTTAACTAGTAAGACACATTACTGTACTTACTAGTGGTATATACATGGTAACTATGTTGTACTCACAAGTGTGGACACAAATAACAGACACTTACTTAACTACTGTGAAACAAATATGCTTACCAAAATGATACACTGCAGTAACTATACAGCACTTCATAGTGTTAATACTTATCAAGTAGTCATTTTAAGCAAGGCTTTTGACACATGACAACTGAGTATACCAAGTACAGTTGTAGTGTTACTGATCTGTATGTATGTCATCAAAATACCCCTATTAAGTGACTTATTGTCCTGTAAAGATTAGGCAAGTTGAACCACAAAGGTATATCATCCAGTACTCAAGAAGTATCTTGTACCATGCTTATACCTCACCCTAAGTAATGTGTAATTTATGCATTAACTAACTGGTATATTCACTAGTACGTTCATAATAAGTACATGGAAATAGGACTGTAAAATAAAGTGAACCCTTGTACATAAACATTACATAGGAATTAACAGCTCTTGCCAGGTGTGGCAAGACCACGACATGGTTTACGGCACTGATATTAAACGCTCATTGGCTCTCACCTGCTTCGTCACAGATTACGACATGCCGTGTTTCAGTGGATTGACATTTGAATGAGTGCGCGCCTTCACGTAGAGAAGCCGGATTCATCATATTCTGCTCTGTAAAAAACTATTATTTACCGCCAGAGAGGACTGCGACTGCAACTCATCAGCATTTGAATGACATTTTCATAAAAAAATAAATTGTTGTGATTACGCTTGTTTGTCTGTCATTTTTTTTATTTAAAACAGTACGGAGTTCTAATAAATGTTCATGGGTAACTTAGGTTTAAAGGTAGGTGTAGGATTAGCGGCCCAAAATATCGTTTTAAAGGGTTAGTTCACCCAAAAATGAAAATTCTGTCATTAATGACTCACCCTCATGTCGTTCCAAACCTGTAAGACCTCCGTTAATCTTCGGAACACAGTTTAAGATATTTTAGATTTAGTCCGAGAGCTTTCAGTCCCTCCATTGAAAATGTATGTACGGTATACTGTCCATGTCCAGAAAGATAATAAAAACATCATCAAAGTAGTCCATGTGACATCAGTGGGTTAGTAGAAGTTTTTGAAGCATCTTGTATAGATTTTGGTCCAAAAATAATAAAAAATGCGACTTTATTCAGCATTGTCTTCTCTTCCGGAATCCTTTCCATTGAATTGATTCCATTGAATCCTTTCATCTGTCACCGTTGGTAATGCACTTTTACATCGGTGTTTTTGGCGATTAGGACATCCGCGACATGCACACTTACGCACCATTTAAAAAAATAGCTTGAATACAGCGTGCGTCTCCCTCAGACTGTAAACGAAACTCTGGCGCACCAGATAACACGTCAGCAGCGCCTTGCGTCAGCAGTGCGCTGCGGTTCACTGAACCCGAGTCGTGAACCCGGATGAACAACAGACCCGGAAGAGAAGACAATGCTGAATAAAGTTGTAGTTTTTGTTATTTTTGGACCAAAATGTATTTTCGATGCTTCAACAAACTCTAACTAACCCACTGATGTCACATGGACTACTTTGATGATGTTTTTATTATCTTTCTGGACATGGACAGTCTACCGTACAAACATTTTTAATGGAGGGACAGAAAGCTCTCGGACTAAATCTAAAATATCTTAAACTGTGTTCTGAAGATGAAAGGAGGTCTTACGGGTTTGGAACGACATGAGGGTGAGTCATTAATGACATAATTTTCATTTTTAGGTGAACTAACCCTTTAATGTTATATTTTTAATAAAATTGTCATTTTCTTACACATTTCTGTCCATTATGTATAAAATATGTATGTTTTGGTTCAGGATGGGGTTTAAAAATGTTAAACGCTCTTGTAATACTTAAAAACATTAAGTATTTTTATGTTTTAGTGCTATACGTCAATATTGCACGTTTTAGCACCTTTCTAAACTTACAAAAATGTACGTTTTGTGTCTTTGAAAGTTACGTATGCTCTTACCAGGTGTAACTTACACATTAACTAACTGGTATATTTACTAGTACGTTCAGTGTAAGTACATGGAAATAGGACTGTAAAATAAAGTGCATCTTTGTAAACATTACATAGGAATTACCAGCTCTTTAATCTTTGCAATAATAAGCTTAAGCATTTTAACACAATTAGTAAGTACAGTAATGTGTCTTACAAGTTACCATAAATAAGTGCATGTTATTACCCACACTTGTCTGTAAGTACAAAATATTTACCATGTACGTACCATTAGTAAGTACAGTAATGTGTCTGTTAGTTATCATATACTGACACTATAAGTAAGCGCCTGTTATTACCCAACACTTGTCTATAGGTACAAAGTAGTTACCATGTTTGTACCATTGGAAAGTACAGCAGTGTTTCTTATTAGTTCCCATGTACATACATGTCAGGTAAGTGCCTTGTGTTACCACTTTTACCGGTATGTACAACATAATTACTATATATGTACCAGGAAAGTACACGTACTGTAAAATAAAGTGCTACCAAAAAGGGTTAATTCCTTAAAATAGCTTGAATGTAACTTGATACCTTTGCCTCATTTAGTATACGAGGTTCTATGAATATGCAAATTAGCCCTGCCTCCACTCACTCACACCAGCTCAGAGATCCACTCGTTGATGATCACACACTGCTTTTTTGGGACTGTCTTTTGATCACTGCAGTTTTAAGAAGAAAATACTCAGCAATGGTGTCGACTAATGAATTTGCACATGGTTTATCTTAAAGCACATTAAAAACTTGATTTTCACCGCAGGGGGACTTTAAATCAACAGTTTCAATCTGCAGTGTTTTAATCATTCTGAATGTATGAAGGATTGATTTAGTCTGTTTCTGAATCTTTTGAACATAAATAAACATTTTTGTGATTTCCATTGCCTGCTTTGATTGGCATTCTGATCTCTGTGAGATGAGTCTCATAACTGAAGAAACACAGAAACTGATGATACAGTAAAAGAAGTGAAAGCAATGAGCATCCAAAATATGTTTACCTTTAATATGAGTTACAAAACATGATCACACTGAGTACAGCAGGTAATAGTAACTGGGTGTATGTTTGCAAATGATTGTGTCACGTAATGAATCAATTTGACTTTTTTTTTTTTTTACACATTAATGAATTTCTTAAGACAGTTCGAGAGGATTAAACCACAACAAAATCAAAAAGAGAAGAATGACTTCAGTCCAAGTGTTTCATTGAAAAACATCTTTTATTCTATGGTTAAAGGATCAAGTAGCATCTGTGCTGAACTAGTAGAAAGACATTCTATTGCCGAGGCATTTTATGATGCTGTGGTGGTCAAAACCGCCATATAAAACGCCACAAAGCCCTCGGATATTCACAACAGCGCTGGTTACTGTATTAAATCAATCCTGGCAATAACAGATGCTCGCTGCAGCTAACGCATCGTCTTTGAACCAGTATGTTTGTCAAGCCTAGAGTCGTTCCTGGTTAAAGTAGTCGGCACGCAGAAGCGAATTAGGCTATCCTGATTTGATATACCCATGCGGGATGGAGCGGGAGGGACGGGGAAATGGAAACCACAGCCCTAAATGATAAAACCCACCGTTAAGACTGAAACACTCTCAAATCAAACCGCTTCAGACCGATGCGACTCGCTGCGCTACATCTGCTGCGTGGAGTTGCCGTTCCAGGTGTTGTTGTCGTCCTCGCTGTCTTCTTGAGTCCGTAATCGGTATATTTTCCCATCTTTCTTGAAGTCCTCAGGCCTCTTCTCAAGAACCCTCTTACGAACTGTATCTCTGGAGCGGAAAACAGCAGAACGAGTAGATTTGAGTAGAAATTCCTCTAACCAAGACACTTTATAGGCAAAACAATTGACAAAAAGGATTCAAATGCTGATCTAAAGTTAAAAATTTGTTGTGAATTGAGATCCAATGACATCATGGACTCTACAATAGCTATTTTTATGCAAATTTTGGTATATCTGAATGCAAGATAACATAACAGCATTTATTGCGTGTCATCTGCACGCTTTGAGGCTCAAGTCATTTAAGATGGAGGGAAAAGAGCCACAGTGGCTTCTCCTACTGCAGCAACTTCCATTTTTTAATAGATATTTTGCAATAATTTCTCAGGTATTGACTGGGATTTATTCACTAATATTTTATATGATATTCCAATTTTGTGCACAAGTTAAAAGGGACGTTTTATGCCCTTTTTCAAAGTCTTGATGTTGTTTTTGGGCTCTACTAGAGCAGGTTTTCATGCTTGAATGTTGATTATTTTCCTCATATTCTCCATTGTTCAGCTCCTCTCTTCCCAGTCTGTCAGTAACGCTCTGTTTAGTTCCTGTCTCTATGAAGCCCCTCCTTCTGAAAAGCACAATGTGCTCTGATTGGTCGGCTGGAGCAGTGTGTTGTGATTGGTGTTTGGGAAATGTCCCGCCTTACCATAACCACCAGTTTCAACACACTACTAACTAACTCAACCAGGCCCCGCCCCTTTATTCTGCATATGAATTATTTAAATGAGGAATATTGTGACGTGTTTGTTCCCGGAAGAAAACTCAAAACTACAATGGAGGCCAGATTCAGGAAGTATAGAAATAAATAAAACTTTGTGCTTTGTAAATTTGCAGAGCTTTTTCATGCTCAAACAGCAACACTAAAGAATGATGAACATGGAAAAAAGCAGAAAAGGGCCTCTTTAAATTCGCAACTTTGGATAGAAACATAGCTAGCGAATGTATGACAGTGACGCACCTCTTTGGTTCTGCGCTGGAGCTGGAGCCGGAGTTGGAGCCCTGTGCGTTGGCCGTGTGCTGGTTCTGGCGGCTGCGGGTGGCGGTGTGGAGCTGAACAGGAATCCGCTGATGAACCTCCAGACGGCCAGCAGCGGGTAGAGCAGCGAGCCCAGCATGGCCCAAACGCCTCCTTCTGCAGACGAGCTCACCACAGTGTTGGACGGCCGGCTGGACTGCTGCTGGGACCAATCACAGGGAGAGCATTCATGCCATGTGACTACACATCAGATATTTGAGCTGCAAGATTGTGCTTTAAGACTGTGAACATTTAAAGGTGCAATATGTAAGATTTCTGTCCGCTAGAGGCCTATTCACAACAAAGGTGTAGCTTGATGATGGCAAGTTTGAGCGTGGAATCTTGGGACATGTGATCTTCACATCATCACAGCCGGTGGAAACAATCGGGATTGGACTCGGGAAGAAATCATGTTCATGGATTGATTATTAACGTTACTGTAGTATGAAGCAGAGCAGGAGCGAGTGTTGTGGAGCTGAACGAGGAGCTGGAGCGATTGATCAACACACGCCTCACGAGCAGCGGGACTTTTATTATGACACAGTCGCCGCTTCCGCTTTTCCGGTCATGAGTATGAGGTAACGCAGCTCTGTTTATCATATTAGATACATTTGAGAGTGTTGAAAATGATGTTATAACGTTACTCTGTGCGTTCGCTCGGCGGCTGCTGTGAGACACTGTTACACACTGCAGTAAGATAGATCGATTTTACAATATCATATTAAATGCTGGATGATTGTGTTGATAAATGGCATGCAATTAATTTTAAAATGTATCGTATGATGGAGAAAATGCTGTATTACTGTTACTAAAAATAAAGCTGCATCTGATTATGCTATGTTAGCTACTTCACAAAATAGTGTTTTTCTCTGAGGCATGGTAAAGCATGAGACTCGCAAAAAAATCAGGAAAATTAGATTTAAACAATAAGACTAAACGTGTTGTGCTATATAACAATAATTAGTTTTCTGTCTATAAATATATCAAAACAGTTGTTCTCTTGTCTATTAAAACATGTAAATATTAAAGCGTCTTTGGTGTTTCCATGGTTTCTACTAACTAAAACCAGAAACCGCAATTGACAGGCGACTCCTCACACGTCCCGGAGACTTGGTTAAAATTGCAATTTTCTCACGATTTACAAATAGTTGCAAACATTTGGGATATTTTAAGTACTCAAGTGAGCAAAATATATAACACTGGCCTAGTGGTTTTTGGATATTTTACTGCAAAAATATTACATATTGCACCTTTAATTCACAAAATAAAACCCCTGAGGGTTTCTAAATGGCATAAAAAATTACAAATGTTGCAGAAAACACAACTGTTTAGCATGTTGACCCTGTGAATCAGAGAGTGTGTGTGTATAGCTCACAGGCAGCAGGACGATGGAGGCGCTGGGCGCTAGTTCCAGCTCCAGCAGAGATTTCTCCAGATCTTCAGTTGTGAACTCTCTTCTGGGAAACATGGTGGCCAGTGAGAACTGACCGTATCTGTTCCCAACCTCCTGCAGGAAGACAAGATTCATGACAGTTACACGACTCTGTTATGAACATCTGCATAGAGTTCAACACCTGCAGTGGCAAACAAACACGTCCATCAGCAGCTGCTGCTGAACCTCCGACACTACCAGAATCAACTAACTTTATCTTAATACAACAGTTTCAGAGTAAATATCCCACTCATTAGTAAAAGTTTACACTGTAATTTTAAACATCTAATCATTTGTAATGTTTTAAAGTTTTAAAAAACATCTCAATGCATGAAAAATACTTACTTCGGATAAAAGCGTCTGTTATGTAAATAAATGTAATGTAAATGAAAAGAAGAGAGGCTCTATTGAGGTTTTTGCTAATGAATCAGCAGCACAGAATGTAAAAGAGCGAAAACTCAGAGCACTTCAAACCCTGCCAACACAATCATCAATACTGTACAATAGAACAGAGAGAGACGACCACACGTAACACTAGATTTCAGTCAGGTCATCATCATACAGACCGACCTGAACAGCAAACTGTCTGGCCTCCTGCAGACGCGTCTCTGAAGGAAACTGGTTAGTGAAGGATGAGCCGTCGGGCAGACGGAACTGAATCCTGGCGACCGCACTGTGACAACCAGAGAGAAAAACATCAGCTCTACACTCATCTAACACCAACACTGACATCCTGTTACACTGCCAAAATCAGTTTCTAAAATATTCTTATTGGAGAAGCAAAACAACTGGAGATATTATATCTTGTTTTCTGAAAGACTGATCAAAATTAAATGAGTTTATGTTTAAAGCAAAAACAAATATCTGTGTAAAGTTCATTAATTATGAAATGAGTTTAATTCAGCTATAAGCAGCTCTATAGAAGACAACAGTGTCATTATTCAGCTCGATTCAGTGTTTAGCTCATATTTCACTCATTTCAATTAGATTTTACAATTCTACTTAAAACTAGTTAAAAAAAGTTTGTCGAGAACTTTAAGTTGGCTTGAAAAAGACGGTCCAGAAAGTTTGAAGCAGTTTGAAAAGTTTTCAGTTTTAGTTTAGTAGTTTTGATAGATAGATCTGCGGTTGCTAAAGTATTCTGGGTGGTTGCTAGGGTGTTGCTATGCGGTTGTTAGGGTACTCGGGGTGGTTGCTAAGGGTTTGCTGTTGCTAGGGTACTCGGGGTAGTTGCTAAGGTGTTGCTATGCGGTTGCTAAGGTACTGGTGGTTGCTAGGGTGTTGCTATGCGGTTGCTAGGGTACTCGGGGTGGTTGCTAAGGTGTTGCTATGCAGTTGCTAAGGTACTTGGGGTGGTTGCTAAGGTGTTGCTATGCAGTTGCTAGGGTACTCAGGGTGGTTGCTAAGGTGTTGCTTTGCGGTTGCTAGGGTACTCTGGGTAGTTGCTAAGGTGTTGCTATGCAGTTGCTAAGGTATTCTGGATGGTTGCTAGAGTGTTGCTATGTGGTTGCTAGGGTACTCGGGTGGTTGCTAAGGTGTTGCCATGCGGTTGCTAGTCTAATTGAGTCTAATGGGCTTCCATAGTTTAAATTTGAATTTTGACAGTAGGAGTTTGAACAGTCTTGGCTCATCTGAACATTCCGTCAATGAAAGTTAATAAGATTTTTCCGAGTTTTAATAGTCATTTTTAGGAAAACCGTAAGTCAGATCAGTTAGAAAAGATATAGCACATGCGGTCAGAAAAGTCTGAAGGTCTGACCCGAGTTTGGAGTTTGTAGAGTTAAAGCTCTAGGAGTGAACTGAATTTAATTTATGCAAATTTTTGTCCCAGAATTATTAGCTAAGCACACTGCAAAAAAATTATTTTCATTTTTAATATGCATTTGTACTGGAAAATAAGACAAAAAATACTAAACATTCTTAAATCAAGATTTACAAAAATGTGTCAAAATTAAGCGAGTTTTTGCTGAAAACAAGTACAAATATCTGCCAATGGGGACAGAAAAATAATCATAATTTAACAGAAAAGCAAGAGTATTTTTCTGACCCCACTGTCAGATATTGGTTCTGGTTTTCAGCAAAAACTCACTTCATTTTGACATTTTTCAGGAAACAAATCTTGATTTAAGAATGTTTAGATGTTTGTACTGGAAAACAAGACAGAAACACTGAGGAAGAACATCATTTTTTTGCTGTGGCAGAGAAAAATGGCAGAAACAGTTTCTGTCATGCATTACAGCAATGGGAAGAGGATTATTTGGCATTACGGTAATGAGAATTATGGAGAAGAAACAATGTCATCTGTCATAAATGTCATAAATTCTCACGGTTCTAAAAACAGGCTTGCTTTTGAAATCTAATCTTTAATGAGTGATGTCACCTTCTCTCTCGCTGTGCGGTGTCTTTCTTGGCTTCGTGTTCAGCGGCTCTGGCTTGCAGCGCTGCTAGTCTGGCCGCCTCTGTGTCCTGCTGGTTCTGAGCGTAACGGGCTGCTCTGTCCGCACGGTCCTGTGGATGAAACCAGCATCAAGCGTGTGTGATGATGTGTGTATGTAGAACAGGGCGATCAACAGCACAACTCGTGTAGGAACTAGATCTCCTACTGTGATCATGAACACGTGTGACCTTAGTATGTTTGTCTAAAAGCAGTGAGACACTTGAGGCCGTGTTGTACAATGAATCACTTCGCACCCTTCAGACATCTCTGTATAATACAGTGGGGTATAAATACTAATTTTGATGAACAGATTCTTAAAATCCCAAGAATGGATCTTTTAGTCTGTGCTGTTTTCAGGTGATGCATGAACAAAACTGTGGTGTAATGGTGTAATTTGAGTCCATGCCCAGCCCTACTGTACAACACGAGCTCTCGTGGCTCACTGCTTCATTATGAAATCATGTGAGAAACAGCATCAGGATCTGCGTGTGAAGCATCATCACTGATCTGACGTGATACCAGAGCGATCTGCTGCTTGACTCGTTCTCTGGCGGCTTTCTCCTCCGCCTTCTCTCGATTCCTCTCCTCTAGCAGGCGTTTGGTTTTCTCCTCCTCCTGCTTCTTCTTGTAGTCCAGTATCTCCTTCCCCATCTTACGCCTCTCCACCTCCTTCTTGAGCTCATTCTGCCCAAGTGGGAGGAAAATACACAGACGTGGTGTCATTCACATCACACCAGTGTTAAACTTTCATCCTTCAATGTAAATGAGAGTTCAGTGCATGTGAGAATTACCTCTTCTTCTTCTTTCTTTTTCTGCTCACGTCTTTCCTCCAGCTTCTTTGTTAACCTTCATAAGAAAATGAATAAAAACAGATTAAAACCTTTAAAAAAAAATACAAGTCCAGGATATCTGCAGGGTTTTTAAAATCACATTTAAGGCCTTTAACAATACCTGCTCAAATAAAATAAACACTATATGGGCAAAGTAGAGCAACAAAGTAACATCCTAAAACGTAAATGACAGTAAAACAATGTCAAAATTAAAATGATTATATTATATTAATTTAAAATGCACACGCATAATGAAATCTATGCGTGTGTGTATCTGTGTGTGTGTGTGTGTGTGTGTGTGTGTGTGTGTGTACTTATGGCATAGCAAAAATATAGCTATGACCCTGGTATTATAGCTTGGTAGCGGCTATGACCCTGGTACAGCAGTATACAGCAGAAATATAGCCGTGACCCTGGTACAGCAGAAATATAGCTATGACCCTGGTACAGCAGAAATATAGCCCCTGGTACAGCAGAAATATAGTGACCTGGTACAGCAGAAATATAGCCGTGACCCTGGTACAGCAGAAATATAGCCGTGACCCTGGTACAGCAAAATATAGCCGTACCTGGTACAGCAGAAATATAGCCGTGACCTGGTACAGCAGAAATATAGCGTGACCCTGGCACAGCAAAATATGACCCTGGTACAGCAGAAATATAGCCGTGACCTGGTACAGCAGAAATATAGCGTGACCTGGTACAGCATAGCCGTGACCCTGGTACAGCAGAAATATAGCCGTGACCCTGGTACTATGGTACAGCAAAATATAGCCGTGATACAGCAGAAATATAGCGTGACCTGGTACAGCAGAATATAGCGTGACCTGGTACAGCAGAAATATAGCCGTGACCCTGGTACAGCAGCCAGAAATATAGCCGTGACCACAGCAGAAATATAGCGACCTGGTACAGCAGAAATATAGCGGTGACCCTGTACAGCAAAAATATAGCCGTGACCCTGGTACAGCAGAAATATAGACCCTGGTACAGCAGAATATAGCCTGGTACAGCAGAAATATAGCGTGACCTGGTACAGCAGAAATATAGCCGTGACCCTGGTACAGCAGAAATATAGCGGTGACCCTGGTACAGCAGAAATATAGCAGTACAGCAGAAATATGACCCTGGTACAGCCGGTTCTGGTACAGCAGAAATATAGCCGTGACCCTGGTACAGCAGAAATATAGCGGTGACCCTGGCACAGCAAAAATATTGACCCTGGTACAGCAGAAATATAGCCACTGGTACAGCAAATATGTGACTCTGGTACAGCAAAAATATAGCCATGACCCTGGTACAGCAGAAATATAGCGGTGACCCTGGCACAGCAAAAATATAACGGTGACCCTGGTAATCCCTATTTTACCAGGGTCACCACTATATTTCTGCTGTATAATACAATGCAGCTGTGCTTTTTAGAGTATCTATTTTTATGTTTGCAGGTATGATATAAACACCATAAGATAAATATTGTCATAATTCATTAACAGCAGATCATAAGCAATCGCTTAACACAAATGTGGGCTATTCATGGATGCAAACTGCTCTGAAACCATGAGCCTGCAGAATGTGCAACAGCGCAGTTTTGACTTTTCTTCTACCATTTAAGACTTTAGGAACTCACTGATCTTAGGCCTTATTTTCATAGACCTTCATTTTCAAATTCATAGTTTTCAGGTGACATCACACCATTATAGGAATGCCCACCTGGAGGGCAAAACCAGGCTTTACTCTATTGACCGGCAGTTATTTTTTACTAGGCTTGTAGTAAGTCTAATGTAGTAAGACAGTAATATCAGAAGAACAAAATCAATATACAACTTATTAATGATGCATACTATGCACAAGCAAGCAGATGAACCCATAATATAAATGCAATGAGCAATTTATTAAGCGTTTTTCCATTGAAAACCATCATAAGGAAAACGCTTCACTCATTAATGCATTGTGTTCATATTTTGGGCTCATCTGCTCACCTGTATCTAATATGCATCATCAATAAGCTGTACACTTAATTTGATCATTTAATATCAGAGTTTTAGTACATTAAGGCACTTTAGAGTTTTGCATTTTAAAATGTCCAGCTGTTTTTAGTGACCGAAATACCGCAGCTGGTGCTGTATATGGATGCCCAAAACATATTTTGTTCACATATTTTTGTTTTTCTTCTTTTGAGATGGAAAAATTAACAGGCCTGTTCTACAGTTTTATGGACGTTTTGTCCTCAAGGTCTCCACACCAGTCACATGACTGAAAACTATGAATTGATCGGAGCTTATGCAAAAATGATCACTCAAGCTTATTCACCTCAAAATAAAAAAAAGCTGATGTGCAAAATAAGCTCAGATCAGTGAGGCCTATAAATCAATCAGTTCCAAAATGAAATGTAAAACCTGTTCTAATTGAAAGAATACAAAATGATAAAAAAAGGAAGTACTGATTCAAATATTTGGCAATAAAAAGCATAACTCGAGATTTCTAAGCTGTTTTTTTTTTTTTGTGTGGCTGGTCATTTTTGACTAGGACAACACAAGTGTAAAGAGGTGGTTACACTTGGAAAGTTGTTGTACCCTGTGCAAGCAAAGTCAGTAAGTTTTAGTCCAATGCGTTAACATTAACTAGCATTTTCAATAAAAAGAAAAAATGATCAGAGCACAATCTATTTCAGACAAACCCTCCTACAATGCCACGTAAAACACTGAACTGTGACTGGCCGCTTCACATGTACATCAGACAGACTCTCGCTGTCTATCTTGGCAGTCCAGAATAAGCTGAATTCATGCGTTTTTCTGACTGACGCTCCACTCACCTCTCCACTCTGGCATCTAAGGGCTCGTCTGGCTGAGACGCGTCTTCTGACGGCAGGCTTTTATCATCACCTGGATTCGCATGACCTGACGCTCCGTCTTCCTCCATTGGCACAGACAGGGATTCTGGGGAAACAGAAGGATCAGTCAAGTGCTCAACGAAACATGCTTCACCAAAACAGCAATGAAATCGAAACCCTGAATTGAAACATGCAAATCTCGTGAAACACAGCTGAACCAACACTAGACGCAAATCAATCTTTCCAGCAAAAGCAGATGTGAGAAAACCATCATCAAGAAAATCAGAGCAGGTTTCTTGTGAGCGTCACCTTTAGATGTGGAGGAAGTGACGTTCACAGCGTCCTGTGGTTCACAGACGGGCGGTGCGGGCGTCTGATCGGGTCTCTCTGTGTCCATCTCTGCGCCTTCAATCTGCTGCTTGTGCATCTGTACAGAAGGGCATGTGTGTGTCTAACCTGACAGAAATATGAGGCTATGCCTACATTAAAAGTCACCATGAAATTAAAACTGACAATTTATGTTTTTTATTTTTATTGCAGTATTTATTACGAATTATTGATCCCTACACATCATTATATGTATAAACTCATGTTCTTCATAATCTTGAATCAGAATAACTTCCCCTCCCTCTTGCAGCATCTCTTCTCTTCTCTGATAATGAGCGCGGGGCAACCTGTCACTCACATGAGATCCACCAATAGCAAACCACAACCATCCACAACCTACATTTGTTCTTGTTCCAAAAGCTTTTCACTAGGATATACGGCACAACAGGGAAGAAAAGACCCGACTTTAATCTTGATGTTTGTACATGACAATATTTGCAGTTTATTCACCTCGGTGACTTTGTCGATCCTCCGTTTCAGCTCGTCCGCCGTGACACTGCCTGCGATGACCTCCAGAGGAATGCCGTTTTCTCCTATGAAGAAGCAGGACGGGATGCACACGACCGGATCTGTGCGAGCTCAGAGTTAAAGTCCGTCAGGACACGAGACAAATGGACCTATAATAAACTCATCTGATAAATCAGATTAGACTCTCTGTAGATGTGCTGTTAGTAGAATTAACCAGCGTGAATGTAATAAACGCGTCCATTTTAGATTGCCACAGGAACGCCTGACTCAAAAGCTCGTGTCTAATTGGTCATGAGTTTCTTGTTTTGTTTCTTTTTTAAGAACAGAGTGCCCTGTTCACATATAAATCCTGCTTGCAGTAAGTGTAAGTGAAATTTTTTTAGTAGAGTGTTGTTGTCATGCCGTCATTTTACGCCGGACTGCTTCACAAACGAGGGTCAATTCAACACAAAAGATGAACATGACGGCACATGCTAGTGGATGAGTTGAATCAACTCCACAGCAACTACATAAATTTATCCACTAACCATTCAGAAACGTCCAGTTTCATTCTAAAAGTTGTAACTTCTTCCTGAGTCTCTCCATCAGTGTCGACTCCGGTTTGAACAATGTAAGGCTGAACACTGTCGTTATTTTGGCTGCGTGAGATTCTCCAGCTTTGTTGTTGTTGAGCTGTTAAAGCTCCGCCCCCTTTCCAGAAGCAGCAGCTCATTTGCATTTAAAGGGACACACACAAAAACAGCGTGTTTTTGCTCTCACCCAAATAGGGACAAATTTGACAAGCTATAATAAATGATCTGTGGGGTATTTTGAGCTGAAACATCACAGACACATTCTGGAGATCTTATATTACATCATGCAAAAGGGACATAACAGAAAATCCCACAATCCGTCCTCAGAAGCACAGCAAAGGATACAGATCTGTGAGAACTGGACACATGTTTCACTGAAAGAACAAGAGAGACAGAGAGAGACTTGAGTGACTGGAGGACATCATTGAGACGACGTTGATCTGATGTGTGTCAGTCTCACCTCTGAGCGTCCACTTGAATCGCAACACAGCAGTTCCTCGCTGCATTCGACACAATGTCCGTCCTCCAACTGGACATCAGCTGAGAGGACTGATCGTCATTCCCTAGACAGATTGATAGAGAGATTAATGACAGATGGATAGATAGGATAGATAGATAGAGATAGATATAGATATATAGATAGACAGATAGATAGATGGATAGACAGATAGAGACAGACATATAGATAGATAGATAGACAGACAGACAGAGATAGATAGATAGACAGACACAGATAGACAGACAGACAGATAGATAGACAGATAGATATATAGACATAGATATAGATATATACAGATATAGACAGACAGATATATAGACAAACAGACACAGATAGATAGATAGATAGATAGATAGATAGATAGATAGATAGACTCCTAAAATCACATGATCGTCTCAGTTTAATGACATTATGCGGTTCTGACTGGACAAATCACTCACTCTACACTGGATACGAACACAAAAGCCGTTACTATGGTAAAATATTATAATGACACAGCTGATATGGACAGATTGTGTGATTATAAGCGCATATCTGACACATTAACCGGATCCCCTCACCAACTGTCATCGAGTAATGCTGTAAAACACAGTGAATGTGTGACGAAAATGGCGATGATAGTCAGGTACCTGTGATCACCACCACAAACACACATTTGCGCCGTTTAGCTGTGGCGATGGCCGCTGGGATCGAGCCGTCAAACCAGCGCATGATGAAGATGACGATGATGAAGATCACTGCTGCTGCTAAGTGGCTCTGCGGGCTCCAAAAGATTCGACAACTCACAGCTGCCGGAAGCTGCGCTCGGAACACGGAAGCAGTTCGATCCGAGGAACTCTGGGAAATGTAGTTTTTAAGCGCACTTTGTCGATATATGCGTTCTAATATTCGCGCAGGGGTAGAAAAATGAATCAAATCACACACCGCAAATTTTGTTAAATGAAGTAAATGAGCGTAAATAACGTAAAGTGTATGATGTCATCACATGAGGGTGGTACGTCATTCATCACCTGACAGGATAAACAGAGAGCCAAGATGGCGGCCGACAGTGATGTGAGTTTGTTTATCTGTCATCATTATTATCTGCATCATGTCAGTGTCATGTGTCATATGAACGCACGCAGTTATTTGACATGTTTCTGCTTTATTCGCTTCTTTAACTGTCACGGGTTTCTGTTTCAGCCCGAGTCTGAAGTGTTTGAAATCACTGATTTTACTACCGCGTCGGAGTGGGAGAGGTACTGAAGTAAACATTTAACACACATTTTCCTCTGTAATCATGTTTCTGTGGCTTTAGGTTCGGGTTTATTAGTTAGTGTGTGCACTAAAGTCATCTTGTGTTTGTGCTGTTGAGTGGAGGCGAATCCTGTTGTCGCCACATAAGAGTAAAATATCATGACTTGGTAAAACATAATTGTTTAAATCGAGATTATGACATACTAAACCATAATTATGAGATGCAAAGTCGAAATTATGACATTTTAAGCCGCTATGAGATTTAAAAAAAAAGTAAAAATGATGAGATAAATGATTATTGTTGACTTAGAAGCTCATTCAAATGTATTATGACTCAGTGTCATAATTGCAACTTTTCACGTCATAAATGACTTAGTATCATGCTTAGTATGTAATAATTTCAACTTTTCGCGTCATAAATGACTCAGAATGTCATAATTTAAACTTTTCATGTCATAAATATGGCTTAGTATGTCATAATATCAACTCTTTTCACATCATAAATATGACTTTGTTTGTCATAATTTTAACTTTTCACATCATAAATATGACTCTCATAATTTTAAGTTTTCACGTCATAAATGACTTAGTATGCCATAATTTTGACATTTCATGTCATAAATATGACTCAGAATGTCATAATTTCAACTTTTCATGTCATATGGCTTAGTATGTCATAATGTCAACTTTTCAAATCACAAATATGACTTTGTCATAATTTTAACTTTTCACGTCATGAATATGACTTTATATGTCATAATTTTGACGTTTCATCTCATTATTATGACTCGGTATGTCATAATTTTAACATTTCACATCAAAAATATCAGTATGTCATCATTTAAAGTTTTAATGTCATGAATATGACTTATAATTGTGACTTCATGTAAAAAAATGTATCAGTATGTCATAATTTAAAGTTTTCACATCATAAATATGACTTAGTATGTCATAATTTCAACTTTTCACGTAAATATGACTCAGTATGTCATAGTTTTGACCTTTTCATAAATGATTTAGTATGTCATAATTTTAAATTCTCATGTCATAAATATAACTCAGTATGTCATAATTTCAACTTTTCATGTCATAAATCACCCAGTATGTCAAACTTTTGACATCATAAATATAACTCAGTATGTCATAATTTCGACTTTTCATTTCATAAATGACTTAGTATGCCATAATTTTGACATTTCATGTCATAAATATTACTCAGAATGTCATACTTTCAACTTTTCATGTTATAAATATGGCTTAGTATGTCTAATTGCAAATTTTTATGTAAAATGACTTAGTATGTCATAATTTCAACTTTTTATGTCATAAAAATGACTTAGTATGTCATAATTTCAACTTTTCTAAAAATGACTTAGTATGTCATAATTTCAACTTTTTATGTCATAAATGATTTAGTGTCATAATTTCAATTTTTTATGCCATAAAAATGACTTAGTATGTCATAATTTAAGCTTTTCATGTCATAAATATGGCTTAGTATGTCATAATGTCAACTTTTCAAATCTCAAATATGACTTTGTTTGTCATAATTTTAACTTTTCACATCATAAATATGACTGTCATTATTTCAAGTTTTCACGTCATGAATATGACTTAGTATGTCATAATTTTGACGTTTCATCTGTTATTATGACTCGTATGTCATAATTTTCAACATTTCACATCAAAAATATCAGTATGTCATAATTTAAAGTTTTCACGTCATGAATATGACTTATAATTTTGACTTCATGTAAAAAAAAATGTATCAGTATGTCATAATTTAAAGTTTTCACATCATAAATATGACTTAGTATGCCATAGTTTTGACTCCACGTCATAAATATAACTCAGTATGTCATAATTTCAACTTTTCATGTAAATATGACTCAGTATGTCATAATTTTGACCTTTCATATCATAAATGACTTAGTATGTCATAATTTTAAATTCTCATGTCATAAATATAACTCAGAATGTCATAATTTCAACTTTTCATGTCATAAATATGGCTTAGTATGTCATAATGTCAACTTTTCACATTATATATATGACTTTGTCATAATTTTAACTTTTCACATCATAAATATGACTGTCATTATTTCAAGTTTTCACGTCATAAATGACTCAGAATGTCATAATTTCAACTTTTCACGTCATGAATATGACTTAGTATGTCATAATTTTGACGTTTCATCTCATTATTATGACTCGGTATGTCATAATTTTAACATTTCATGTCAAAAATATAAGTATGTCATAATTTAAAGTTTTCACGTCATGAATATGACTTAGTATGCCATAGTTTTGACTTCATGTCATAAATATAACTCAGTATGTCATAATTTTGACTTTTCATGTCATAAATCACCCAGTATGTCATAGTTTCAACTTTTCACATCATAAATATCACTTAATATGTCATAATTTCTACTTTTCATGTCATACATAAATGACTCAGTATGTCATAGTTCCAACTTTTCACTTAAATATGACTCAGTTTGTCATAATTTCAAGTTTTCACGTCATACATTTAACTTATTGTCATAATTTCAGCTTTTTATGTCATAAATGACTCAGTATGTCATAATTTCTACGTTTCATCTCATAAAAAACATAGTATGTCATAATTTTTACTTTTATGATTTACCAAAGCATGTTTTTTTTCTAATGTGGCGGTAATGGGCTTCCATACGTAGCAGCTTTGGTGATTGTGCCGTCATTTCATCTAGAATCACTGCAGATGTTCAGAATCACTTTATTTGTGCTGCTAGAAACAAGCAACTGTTTGCTTTGGTTTTTAAAGGAGCAACAACATGAACTCAGACCACAGATGATGATGACAAAGATCTGATGGTTTGCGGTTATATTCAGCAACATGGATATGAACAGCCTGAATAATGAGCACATGCATTGATCAAATAAAACTCAATTGTGTGTTCAAGCAGATGATGGTAAACTAATGTGAAAAATGCAAATGTACTATTATTTATTTATTGTAAAAGTCTTAAAGCACCTGTTCAGTTTAAAGCCGAACCCTTCATTGAATTAAGATTGATTCATTGACATGAAATGAAATCAACAGGAAGCTTTTTGTGTGTTCTGTGCATTCAGCATTCATTCTGTTATGCATCTGCTAATTTTCTCCATTTTTGCATTAGATTTTGACACTGAAGTTTTGTACTTGTGCATCTCTGTAGATTCATATCCAGGGTTGAGGAGGTGCTCAATGACTGGAAGCTGATTGGTTGTCGTGCCGGGAAACCACCGGAGAAGGTCATTACCTATGATTACAGTTACACGAATGATGTAAATGAAATGATGTACGCAGAAGTGAACGGTGTTGATGTTAACAGGGCGAATACACCAGCAGCAGCTGGGAAGAGACGTGTCAGGAGATTAACTTCGCTGATTTCAAGTTCTCCATTACACATCACTGTCTGAAACAGGAGTCAGCAGATAGTGATGGCAGGGATGAACCAGAGGAAGGTACGCTTGGCTTTTGACCTCATCAGCTGAGCTTTGACCTCTTCTGCGTGTGTTGAACTGTCTTCTGCTTTCAGATGCGTATCCGCTGGCCATGCAGGACCTGCTCTGCATGAACAATGACTTTCCTCCTCGAGCGCACTGTCTGGTCAGATGGTAAGAAGCTCTGTTAGACTGCGTCAGATTTTGCAAAGTAATCCATATTCAAATATGATGCAGTTTGATGTTTAGTATTGCTCAGAAAGATGTTTTTCCAGGTTCACCTGAGCTTGTGCATATAATGCCGTGTGTCTGAATGGACCAGAAACCCTTCCATCGGAGCCTGACGTGCGTCTCTGTTGTGTTGTAGGTATGGTATGCGTGAGTTTGTGGTGATTTCTCCTGGAGCAAACTGTGAAGCCATCGTCAGTGAGTCCAAGTGTAACCTGCTGCTGAGCTCCGTGTCCATCGCTCTGGCCAACACAGGCTGGTGAGTGAGTCCCAGCATGCTCCTGTATCTCTGATAAACGTGTTTCCTTCCACACCTGTGATCCTCATGTCGTTACTATTGTTGCTTCATTTGCCTGTAAATTCTGCATTTCTTGAGGGTGAAATTATAGAAGCTTGTTTCCGCAACTAAATAAATATAAAAAAGGTATATTGCGACTTTTTATGTCACAGTTCTGACTTCTCACAACTCACAATTCTGACTTTATAACTCACAATTCTGACTTTATATCTCGCAATTCTGACTTTATATCTCGCAATTTTGTTATATCTCGCAATTCTGACTTATATCTCGCAATTCTGACTTTATTCTCGCGCAATTCTGACTTATTCGCAATTCTGATCTCGCATTCTGATATCAATTTGACATCTCGCAATTTCTGACTTTATATCTCGCAATCTCGCAATTTTGTTTATATCTCGCATTCTGACTTATAACTCTCGCAATTCTGCTTTATTATCTCCAATCTCTGACTTTAATATCTCGCAATTTGTTTATATCTTTTTATATCTCGCTCTGACTTTATATCTATCTCTCGCAACTGACTTTATAACTCGCAATCTGACTTTATATTCGCAATTCTGACTTTATATCTCGCAATTCTGACTTTATAACGCAATCTGACTTTATATCTCGCATTCTGACTTTATAACTCGCAATTCTGACTTTATATCTCGCAATTTGACTTTATAAATTCTGACTCTCGCAATTCTGACACAATTCTGACTTTATATCTCGCAATTCTGACTTTATAACTCGCAATTCTGACTTTATATCTCGCAATTCTGACTTTATATCTATTCTGACTTTATCTCGCAATTCTGACTTTAATCTCGCAATTCTGACTTTATATCTCGCAATTCTGACTTTATAAATTCTGACTTTATAACTCGCAATTCTGACTTTATATCTCGCAATTCTGACTTTATATCTCGCAATTCTGACTTTATATCTCGCTATCTCGCAATTCTGACTTTATACAATTCTGACTTTATATCTCGCAATTCTGACTTTATATATCTCGCAATTCTGACTTTATAACTCGCAATTCTGACTTTATAACTCGCATTCTGACTTTATATCACGCAATTCTGACTTTATATCTCGCAATTCTGACTTTATATCTCGCAATTCTGACTTTATATCTCGCAATATAACTCGCAATTTCTGACTTTATAATCGCAATGACGCAATTCTGACTTTATCTCGCAATTCTGATATCACGCAATTCTGACTTTATATCTCGCAATTCTGACTTTATATCTCGCAATTCTGACTTTATATCTCGCAATTCTGACTTTATATCTCGCAATTCTGACTTTATATCTCGCAATTCTGACTTTATATCTCCGCAATTTTGGTGTTATATCTTTCTGACTTTATATCACGCAATTCTGACTTTATATCTCGCATTCTGACTTTATCTAATCTCTCAATTTTTTTATACGCAATTTTGTTATATCTCGCAATTCTGATTTATAATCGCAATTCTGACTTTATTCTTGCAATTCTGACTTTATATCTCGCAATTCTGACTTTATATCTCGCAATTCTGACTTTATATCAATTTTTGACTTAAATCTCGCAATTCTGACTTTATATCTCGCCAATTCTGACTTTATATCTCGCAATTCTGACTTTATATCTCGCAATTCTGACTTTATATCTCGCAATTCTGACTTTATAACTCGCAATTCTGACTTTATTACTCGGACTTTATTCTCGCAATTCTGACTTTATCTCGCTCTGACTATATCTCGCAATTCTGACTTTAACTCGCAATCTTGACAATCTTCAATCTGACTTTATATCTCGCAATTCTGACTTATATCTCCATTCTGACTTATATCTCGCAATTCTGACTTTATTCTCGCAATTCTGTTTATAATTCTGACTTTATATCTTTCTGTCTTCTGACTTTATATCTCGCAATTTGACTTCTGACTTTATAATTCTGATCTCGCAATTCTGACTTTATATCTCGCAATTCTGACTTTATATCTCGCAATTCTGACTTTATAACTCGCAATTCTGACTTTATATCTTGCAATTTCTGACGCAATTCTGACTTTATCTCACAATTCTGACTTTATATCTCACAATTCTGACTTTATATCTCACAATTCTGACTTTATATCTCGCAATTCTGACTTTATATCTCGCAATTCTGACTTTATATCTCGCAATTCTGACTTTTAACTCACATTTGCATCTTGTAAAGTCAGAATTGCGAGATTAAACTTCACAGTTGCAAGTTATAAATTCAGAATTGTGAGTTGTGAAGTCCGAATTGCAAAAGTCAGTCTTTTTTTCCTCAATATTGGACTTTATAACTTGCCATTGCGAGTTTATATCTAAATTCTGAGAAAAGAAGTCAGAATTGTGCATTTATAACTCGCAATTCTCACTTTATTTCTCGCAATTGTGAGAAAAGAATTGTGAGATAAAAAGTGGCAATTACCTTTTTATTTTATATTTAACGGCGGAAACCAGCTTCCATACGAAATGGCCATTTTAGTCACATTAGTCAAATGATTCACTGGTTCAGATTGAAAGCATCTGGTGTTACAGTCACAGTGCAACCCCATCATCCTTAATAATAATAATTTATTGTTATTGTTTATTAATATTATCATCATTACAATTTTTATAGTTATTGATTGTTTAAAAACAGCAGATGATCAGGGCCGATTATATCCTGTCAATCAAAAGAGGACGGAAAAAACGTGTCACACTGCAACTCCTACTGTGTAATGAAAATGTCTATTGTGTTGAATTTAGAGCTGTCAAAGTTAACGTGACAATAACACACCAAATGTTAAAAAAATCACCTGTAGTTCAAGCCTAGAGTTGCCAGATCCGCAGTTTTCCCTACAACAAACATTATTTGTAACGCCTCCCATCCAGTATTGTTACTTCTGATAAGAAACAAAGGCTCAGCTTTTAAATTCTGCCCGTTTTATCACAAAATTCAAACAGTAAATGGCTTTTTGACACTCTTACATGTGACGTGATTGCTGTAGCACCTCAGTTCAAGTTCTTTTTTCCGCTTTAATACTAGTTATACCACGAAAAACATGCATGAACATCAAAAGGTATGTTGAAAGATACAGACAACTTACTGAAATGAATCATGCCTCATGTAATCACTCAAATCAGTGGAAAGACAGCTTGTCTAGAATACTAACGTTGAATTTACCTCAGGAAAGTTATCCAATGTTCACAGTTCATTAGTTAGCTATAAAAACACGAGAGAGGAGCTTATTACTGTTAATTATAAATGTATGCATGAATAAATTTGTCATGAAGAGAAGAAACTACCTTATGTGCAGCTGAGCTGTATATAAACAGTTTACATTTGAGTCTAATTATTATATCTGAAAATAAATAGTTGAATATAATAGTTTGGGCTCTATTGTTAATTTTAAAGTCTAATATTTTAGTATGTACTTAATGAAGGGTTCCATGTATATTTCTAATAATAGTTTATTATGTTTATGTATTATGCCCTATTATTATAAACCTCTAATCTCACTCTATTTTAATACAACTCCTAAAAAGCTGAGTATCTTAATGAAGTCTGTATTGACATGTGTCATATTGGAAAACATCTGTCTCTTTGTCAGTGTGAAATATGTTTTAACACATTAATGATCATTTATGAAGTTAGATTGACATGTTATAAACATCTCTGCGCTGCAACACATGCATCGCTATATGGAAACGCTAGAGGAGGATTATTGCATGGCTCACTGGGGCATTATGGGATAGATGGTTGTTTCAATAATCTGTCAGTCTCTTTTTAAATGCTTTATGTGGACATGCTGTGCAATGAGTTATTGTGATGTGTTTTGTTATTACTGTGCTGCAGTGGATGCCTAATATATTCACTGTAATTGTTCATACGATGATATGAATGATGGGTGTTGAGAGATGCTCTGTGTGATTAATTGAAAACAAATATTTTCTTTATGGATGCAATTGCATCTGTCATATTGCTGCAGTATACTTAGAGCCGCACTGCTGCGATTTTGACATCAGGTGGCGCTGTTGAACTGTATTAGCATGTGTGTTCACCTGCTAGATGAACAGCAGACACCAGAGCACAGGAACTACAGACCACCTTCATGTGTTAAAGTTGTATCTCTTAAAACTCATCTTTAATAATGACATATTTAAATGTTATATTATAATTTATTCATGCCTTAAAATAGCTTAAATGTAACTCTACACCATTGCTTCATTTCTGTCCCTTCTTAAGGTGCTCACTGTGTTAAAATGCCCACAGATCATGATAGGAAGCCCTCACGTTATATCCACACACCGCCTCTTTCTTTGTGTTTTTCAGCCACGTGCCGCTGTTTGTACAGATCCAGCAGAAATGGAGGAGGATGTACACGGGCGAGTGTCAGGGGCCCGGCGTCCGCTCCGACTTTGAGATGGTGCATCTGCGCAAAGCGCCCAGCCAGTACAACCACCTGTCCGGCCTGCTCGACATCTTCAAGAACAAGATTGTGAGTTCAGATAATGGCCAATCAGTCTTAGGTTTTCACAGCATGTTAACACACAGAGAACATGCTGATCAGGTGTGATTTCTGTGGATGTTTAACTGTAAAAAACACATGCCATATGAAGTAGGAAGGTTGATGATTTATGAGGTTTGATGATGTTGCTCCTCCAGCATTGCATTTACAGTAAACAATTATGCATTTGGCAGATGCTTTTATCCAAAGCAACTTACAGTACATTGCATTCAAGGTATACATTGCTGTATTACAGCTTTAATGATATTTGACCTGTCAAATTTATTAACCATTGTTAATATTAGTTAATAAAAATACAATTGTTCATTGTTTCATGTTAGTTCAAAGTGCTTTTAAAGGGTTAGTTCACCCAAAAATGAAATTTCTGTCATTAATTACTCACCCTCATGTCGTTCCACACCCGTAAGACCTTCGTTCATCTTCAGAACACAAATTAAGATATTTTTGATAAAATCCGATGGCTCAGTGAGGCCTGCATTGACAGCAAGATAATTAACACTTTCAATGCCCAGAAATATACTAAAGATGTAATAAAACAGATCATGTGACTACAGTGATTCAACCTTATTGTTATGAAGTGAGGAGAATACATTTTGTGTGCCAAAAAAACAAAATTACAACTTTATTCAACAATATCTAGTGATGGGCGATTTCAAAACACTGCTTCATGAAGCTTTATGAATCTTTTGTTTCGAATCAGTGGTTTGGAGCACGTATCAAACTGCCAAAGTCACATGATTTCAGTAAACAAGGGCCCTATTTTAACGATCTAAACGCAAAGTGTAAAGCGCACGGCGCAGGTGCACTCAGGGCGTGTCCAAATCCACTTTAGCTATTTTAACGACGGAAAAACGGTCCGTGCGCCGGGGCGCATTTTTGAAATGGGTTGTCCCTATTCTCTTAATGAGTAATGGGCGTAACGTTCAATAAACCAATCAGAGTGTCATCTCCCATTCCCTTTAAGAGCGAGATGCGCCATGGCGGATTGCTATTTACATGGCGGGATTTGTTGGCGGAAAAGCTGAACGCTTTTATATTTATGTAGCCTACACAATAATATTCTTTTACACTGTAATCCTTTTGTTTTTAATATTTGGCATGTTTGTGTGATGCGCATCCCTGTGTGTAATAAGCAAAGTCAACGCGCACTGTGGACGCGCCCAGAGGCGCATTTTTACCAACGCGCTCTAACAAAAAAATATTGCGCCATTGACTTTAGACTTTAGACCAGGTTTGAGTTGGTCTATGGCGCAGTCTATTTTCAGCTCCTTAAAATAGCAATGCGCCGGCAATGCGCCTGAACACACCTCTTTTTTAGACCAGCACGCCCATGGGCGCACTAACTGGCGCAAATGCATTTACTAATTTAAGGACGTGGCGCTGAACGGGAAAACGCGAACGGCGTCGGACGCAAACTAGCAAACACACTTGCGCTGCGCCTTGCGTCGCATTGCGCCGGGTGTATTATAGGGCCCCAAGGCTTCGTTACGTCATAAGTGTTTCAGAATTTTAAGTTGTTCACCACTAGGGGGCGTGATCAAAGTCCCTTTAAGACAAGTCATTTCACTCAGCGGCCATCTTTGAAACGCCTCTCGGGCATGCAAGTGCAGCTCATATCTCTTTGAATGGGGAAACATCAAATTCTGCAAAGTTGTGCTCCAATTTTTCGATTAAATTTTATATTTGAAATCACCAATGAAATCCGACAACAACTTTCTTATAAATGTTGTTTCTAAACACTCAAATCATGACAAAAAACTGTATTCTTCAGGCTGGATCAAGCTAAATGCGCGTCTCTCGTGTCTCATTTCGGAGATGCGCGTCTGACTGTTTCTATAGGAACCGGAGCTTCTAACGGCTGCTGCAGTGATGCCATGACTTTACCAATCGGCGATTGGCTCTTATTTAGAAGGCGGGACTTATTCCACCATATTGCATGTTGCACTTTCGCCCATTCAAAACAATACAAGTGATGAGTCTTGTGTTATTCTATAGTCTTTGGCGTGACTTTGGCAGTTTGATACGTGCTCTGAACCACTGATTCAAAACAAAAGCTTCATAAAGCTTCATGAAAGCAGTGTTTTGAAATCGCCCATCACTAGATATTGTTGAATAAAGTCATAATTTTGTTTTTTTGGCACACAAAAAGTATTCTCCTCACTTCATAACATTAAGGTTGAACCACTGTAGTCACATGATCTGTTTTAAATACATCTTTAGTAGCTTTCTGGGCATTGAAAGTGTTAATGATCTTGCTGTCAATGCAGGCCTCACTGAGCCATCGGATTTCATCAAAAATATCTTAATTTGTGTCTAAGATGAACGAAGGTCTAACGGGTGAGGAACGACATGAGGGTGAGTATTAATGACAGAATTTTCATTTTTGGGTGAACTAGCGGTTTGGTGTGTCAGGGCAACTTTGGACCCAGACGCTGCCGGCGTGAGCCAACCCCGCAGTCTGCTTTCATCGCCACTATTTCGTCAGCGTCAGCTTGGTGTTTTCGGGCTTTACAGCATGTTTCTGAACCAAGCGCTCATTACTACATCTGAATATTAAGCAGGCATTTCAAAATCATTTCTTTCTTTTAGTAGACAATAACTCCATTTATCTGCAGTTTGATCTTTGAAACTTTGCATAGCTTTTACCTTCACAAACAATCATAGCATTTGATAGGTATATGTGCATTTTTTAGTTGAATATAATAATTGTACAATTGATTATATTCTTCGTTTTTGTTTGTGATATTTCCTGTCTGTCTCCTTCATTCTCTTGATGTTTTGTGTATCCGTGTCTGTCCGCAGGGCTGCCCATTGACGCCGCTGCCGCCCATCAACATCGCCATTCGCTTCACGTACGTCCTTCAGGACTGGCAGCAGTGCTCGTGGCCTCAGCAGCCGCCAGGTGTGTGTCTGATCTGAGATCAGCTGCGACGTCTGCAGCGTTTCAGCGTGTTGCTCTCACGGGAGCCTTGTGAAGGAGGGTTTGATGGCTTCACGGACATAATGTCTGCACTGAAGACTTGTGTTTTCTGTTGTTATTCACTTCTGAAACTCTTAACTAAAACGGCTTTCAGAACAGCTGAGAGGTCATTGAAACGGCAGTGAGAAATCAGGTTAGCTGTAGTCCGAACAATTGAGTCAAGTCACATTTATTTCTATAGCGCTTTTATAAAGTAGAAACGGCTTTCAAACAGCTTCACAGTAATAAAAAGGAAACTAACAGAATCTGAATTCACAATTTTATCTCACAATTCTGACTTTATATCATGCAATTGTGAGTTTATATCTCACAATTCTGAGAAAAAAAGTCAGAATTGTGAGATAAAAAGTTGCAATTACCTTTTTTATTTTTTATTTCATGGCAGAAACAAGCTTCCATAGTATCTGATTTAGAACAAGCAGAAATCTGTGAGAAATATAACGACCCAAAGACAAAAGAACTAGTAAAAATAAGCTGTTTTGTAGGAGCAATAGCCTTGTGGGTAGCACTGTGTCATATGCCATAGCTGTGCACAAAGCGTCCCGTGTTTGAGTCTCAGCTCGAGGTTCAGGCGTATTCATTAATGACGTCATCAGCGACTAGTCGACTTGACTTTAAAGGTGCCCTAGAATTTAAAATTTAATTTACCTCGGCATAGTTGAATAATAAGAGTTCAGTACATGGAAATGACATACAGTGAGTCTCAAACACCATTGTTTCCTCCTTCTTGTGTAAAACTGTGTGTGAAAAACACTACGGAAGAACAGGCGAATCTCGACATAACACCGACTGTGACGCAACAGTCAGGATCATTAATATGTACGCCCCCAATATTTGCATATGCCAGCCCATGTTCAAGGCATTAGACAAGGGCAGCCAGTATTAACGTCTGGATCTGTGCACAGCTGAATCATCAGACGTTCTGCAGGTATTGTAAAGCATGCAAGCAATGACAATAGCAAAAATGGCAGATGGATCGATAATAACTGTTCATGATATCATGACATATTTAGTGATATTTGTAAATTGTCTTTCTAAATGTTTCATTAGCATGTTGCTAATGTACTGTTAAATGTGGTTAAAGTTACCATCGTTTCTTACTGTATTCACAGAGATCATTTTCATTTTTAACCCAAAAACGCTTGTAGTGTGTGTAATTCATAAATGCATCTGCATTCTTTATAAATCTCTCCAACAGTGTAGCATTAGCTACGCAGCATTATCAAACTCATTCAGAATCAAATGTAAACATCCACAATATGCCACACTCACATGATCTGATATGCTGCATCACAAACAGTTTGTAAAGATCCATTTTAAGAGTTATTATTGTGAACTTCATTAGTGTTTATGCAATGTTTAAGGGAGTCGCGAGCTTTGGGATCACGAGCATTTAAAGGGGGCATGCATTGGTGTGAATCGGCACATTTTTAATTACACCCCAAAATAGGCAGTTAAAACATGATAAAATAAAAACCTATGAGGTATTTTGAGCTGAAACTTCAGACACATTTTGGGGACACCAGAGACTTATATTACATCTTGTGAAATAGTGTTCTAGGGCACCTTTAATCACATTAATGTCGACTTGCAACCCCTACGTTCAGTGTTGATTCAGTTCAATAACTGTGTAAAGTTAATCAATCATGCATTCATTTCAGCTATAAGCAGTTCTACAGACAATAGTGTTATTATTCAGCTCAATTCAGTTCAAGTTTTGATAGGCACTAAAATCGGATGCCTCTTTTTCCTTGTAATGAAGCCCTTTATTTTCAGTTTTGTTTTCCAGTACAAAATTCAAAGGGGAAACAAGAATATTTTTCTGTCATTTTGCTTCTCCAGTAAATGTATCTTGATTTAAGAATGTTTAGATGTTTGTGCTGGAAAACAAGACAGAAATACTGAAAAACAACATCATTTTTTGCACTGTAGACGCAGCAGACTGTTTCCTGGGTGTGGAAATTTTCATTTGATACATTGGAGAAGCTTTTGCTGTTGCCATGGACTCGCATGTGTGGCGATCAGAACATCTCTGTCAATATTACATTTACTCAGTGGATTCGGTGCGCTATGAGTGTTTACCTCTGTATTAAGCAGTGTGGAAGATGTTTACACAGGCAGATGATGATATTCTACGTATATCCTGAGTTGATTAATTTCACTGCGCTATATTACTTTGATCATAAGCTAAAATGAAAGTCAAAGTTAATATGAAATGAAAAGGTGTGTGTGTGTGTTGTTTTTAGACTTTGATGCGCTTCTCACTGGAGAGGTGGGCGGCGTGGAGTTTGGCAAACTTCCTTTTGGAGCGTGTGAAGATCCCATCAGGTGCGTTTGTGTTCAAAGGTCACGGTGGTAGTTAATGTTCAGAGCTGCTTTTCTTTACACCAAACTGCATTAAAAGGAAATCTGAAGAAATTGATCATAATCCATCTTAATGCAGCAGTGCCAGCGACAGATTTTTGACAGGGTTTATTGGCAATGTGAGATTATTTTCATGACAATTAAGCACATTTTGCCCAAATTCTCACTACTGTAATGCAAAAAAACAAAACATATATGTAATACACATATACATACAATATATATATAATTTTTTGAAAGAAGTCTCTTCTGCTCACCTAACAAAAATGCAGTAAAAACAGTAATACTGTGAAATATTATTACACCTTCGAACTAGATTGTAAAGTTTGTAGACAAACTTTGATGTTGGCTTGACAAAGCCAAATCTGATGGTTCAAAATAACTTTGAACAGCGTGATGTTTGAAGGTTTTACTCAGATAAAGTAAAAAATTGTTACAGTCATGATTTTGCTTGTGGTTAGCATTAATTAGTGCATAGTGCATAGTGCATAAGTGCATAAGAATAGTGGCATAGTGCATAGTGCATAAGCGCATATGCATAGTGCATAAGCGCATAGTGCATAAGCGAATAGTGCATACGTGAATAGTGCGCATAGTGCATAAGCGCATAGTGCATAAGCGAATAGTGCATAAGAGCATAGTGCATAGTGCATAAGAGCATAGTGCATAAGTGCAGAGCGAATAGTGCATAGTGTAAGAGCATAGTGCATAAGATAGTGTGCATAGAGCATAGTGCATAGTGCAAAGTGCATAGAGCATAGTGCATAGTGCATTGTGCATAAGCGAATAGTGCATAAGAGCATAGTGCATAAGTTCATAGTGCATAGTGCATAAGAGCATAGTGCCATTAGGCCAGTGCAGCATAAGCAAGCATGATAAGTGCATAGCATCAGTGATAGTGCATAAGTTCATAGTGCATAAAGTGCATAAGTGCATAGTGCAGTGCATAAAAGCATAGTGCATAATCATAGTGCATAAGTTCATAGTGCATAAGTGCATAGTGCATAAGAGCATAGTGCATAAGTGCATAGGTCATAGTGCAGTTCATAAGCATAGTGCATAGGCATGCATAGAGCATAGTGCATTGTGCATAAGAATAGTGCATAAGTGCATTGTGCAAAATAGCATAGTGAGTGCATGCAGTGCCATAGTGCATAGTGCATAGTGCATATAGCATAAAGTGCATTGTGCATAAGCGAATAGTGCATATAAGTGCATAAGAGCATAGTGCAAGCATAGGTGCATAGTGCATAGTGCATAAGTGCATTTGCATAAGCGAATGTGTGCATAGTGCATAGTGCATCACATAAGTGCTAGTGCGTCATTTGGGACGCAACTAAGTTTTAACATTAAGCTATCATGTTTTAACATGTTTTTAGCATGAAGCTAACAAGATTTAACATGAAGCTAGCAAGGTTTAGCATGAAACTAGCATGTTTAGCATGACGCTAACAAGTTTAAACATGTTTTAACATTAAGCTAGCTTGTTTTAGCATGAAGTTAGCCTCTTTTAACAGAAATCATTCTAATATGCTGATTTGCTGCTCAAGAAACATTTATGATTCAAAGTTTTTGCTGATTTAATATTTGGAAACCGTGATACCATTTAAAAGTTTGGGGTATGTACGATTTTTTAAATGTTTAAAATCACATTATTTAATTGTTAAAATTTAAATGGAATAAATGGAAAAAAAACGTTATTGAGCAAGGATGCATTAAATTGATCAAAAGTGACAGTAAAGACAAATTTCAAATAAATGCTTATTTTGAACTTTCTGTTCATCAGAGAATCCTGAAAAAATGACATCAAACCATCATATCAGAATGATTTCTGAAGGATCATGTGACACTGAAGACTAGAGTAATGATGCTGAAAATTCAGCTTTGATCACAGGAATAAATTACAGTTATTACAGTAAACAGTTATTTTAAATTGTAAAAATATTTCACAATATTACTGTTTTTACCGTATTTTTAAACAAATAAATGCAGCTTTGGTGAGCAGAAAAGACTTCTTTCAAAAATATTTAAAAATCTTACTGACCCCAAACTTTTAGTTATTCTAAAATACAGTAAAAACAGTAATATTTTCAAAAAATTATATTCTGTTTCAGCAAATCTTTTCTCAATCAGCATAAAAATCATAAATTATAATTCACCAAATAACATCATGATGTGTATTTACTATTGTACTCTACAAATATACTTTGACAGATTGATTTGTTTTAGCATTACAGTAAAGGTACATTAGTTACAGTAAGCGACTGAGCATTTAAATGTTTTTATTTTAGGGTGAAATGTTACAAGAGTCTTCCTCCCATATAGACATGTTTGCAGTGTTTTGTCCAGTAGGTGGCACTGACCCCAAACTCCTCATGGACCGTCAATGACAATTACATCACTTCCATTCAGAACGACAAAGCATTGCCAAGACGTTGCCTCAAGTCAAACAGATATGAAGATGCAATTAAGCACACATAGTATCAAAATACTTTCAATAACTCTTAACCAATCACTTGACCCAAATTTAGTGGAGACTCAGTGAAAGCTGCATGAGGAGTTTGAAGTTTGTTTTTGACAGAAATCCAAATGTTAAAGAAGGATAGTGATACTGAAACTAGAGTAAAACAATGTCCCTGGGTCATTGAGGTCAAATGTTATAAGCAAAAAATATGATTAGTAAAAGCTGAATGTGTAAATCAAATCACACTTTTTCAGTGAGCTGCACCTTGCAACAACGTGGCCGAACCTGACGGAGGGAATCGTTGTGGATAATGATGTTTATTCGTGAGTATTTTCCAAGTTTCCACAGTGCTTTTATAAATCTGACATCTTGTGCACCGTGAATGATGAAAATAGAACAGCGATGTAATCGTTTTTTATAGGACTGAGTAATTCATGAATATGCATGATGCACGAAAACAACTCCAGCTGATGTCAGTGCCAGATCCATGTTTCGTCACCTTGTAAAAAACCTGTTACCCATAATAATTTTTCACAGCTCAAGAGAAAAGGGGGGGAAGCGTGCACCGCCTTAAAAACACCGCCGAACGGCGTCGGAGCCAAAATTGATTCGCGCCGCATTATTTTACGCCTTTTAGTTTAGTGATGAAGTGCTGCTCGGTGAGCCGTAGCATCACATTAACACTTTGTGTTGTTTTCTCAAGTCTCATTCGGTGTGTGTGGGCATGTGCTGATGAACTCTTATTTCTGAAGTACTAAAAGAGTTTTTTGAAATGATTTTGAACAAAAATTCACACAATGAAGTGTGCTCGAGCCATCAGCAAGCACTCTCATTTCACATGCTCTCACACAAGCACACGCGATTGATCGTGAAAACGCGATAATTGCGTGACTTTTCAACAGATTTTTCAGCGTCGGTAATGTCATTGTTCATTTAGTCATTGGTTACGATGGCATCAGCACTCAACACTTCTCGATGTGAAGGACGTGCACTGCAAAAAATGATGTTCTTCCTCAGTATTTTTGTCTTGTTTTACATCCAGTACAAATATCTAAACATTCTTAAAGCAAGATACATTTACTTGACTAGCAAAATGACTGAAGAATGACTTGCTTTTTGAAAAAAGTGTTTAAAACAAGAACAAATAACTGCCAATGGGGTCAGAAAAATAAACTTAATTCAGTGGCAAAACAAGATTATTTTTCTGACTCCAATGGCAGATTTTTTTTGTTGTTGTTGTTTTAAGTAAAAACTCACTTAATTTTGAGCAATTTTTCAGAAAAAGAGAATCATTTTGCATCAAAAGTCATTTTGCTTCTCCAGTAAATGTCTCTTGATTTAAGAATGTTTATATATTTGTACTGGAAAACAAGAGAAATATAATAAGAACAGCAGTGTAGTGTTCACATTTATTTAGACACACTGCAAAAAAAAAAATTTTGTTCCTCTGTATTTTTGTCTTGTTTTCCAATACAAATATCTATACATAAGTGACTTTACGCTTAAAACAAGAACAAATATCTGCCAATGGGGTCAGAAAACTTATCTTGTTTTCCCTTTGAATTGTTTATTTTTCTGACCCCATTGGCAGATATTTGTTCTTGTTTTTAGTGAAAACTCGCTTTGTTTTTTTTTTTTTTTTTTTACACATTTTCAGAAAACAAGATTTAATATCTTAAGTTATTTTGACTGTCATTTATACAGCACATTTCATACACAATGGTAATTCAAAGTGCTTTACATAAAAAGGAATTTAAATAATCAAAATAATTACAGCAGATTTAGTCAATTTAGCATCTTCAGTGTCTTTTTTTTTTATTTTTTATGTTGACCGAGTTTCGTGGGGATTGTGTGAATCTCCTACAAGGAGTACATAAAAAGTCAGAGCTTGATTATTTAAAAAAATCCACATTCAAACCAAAATATCTGACTTCTTGTTGGTCGGAGCTAATGACTGTAAATTAGAAAGTTGTCCGGCTCAATGAGTTCAATATATGTTCTGAGTTTGGTGACTGTAGGTAAGACTAACCTCCCAACTTTTGTCAAAAGGTGGCGCTATAGAGCTCCTCCTCCACGCCCATTTCTAAGGCTTTGACCGACAACTTTGACGTATGTGTCGAGTTTCATGCAATTTGAAGCGTGCTAAGTGCCTCAGTGACTCACATAAAAAACATTAAAGTTTAATGCGTTGCCATGACAAAGAATTCAAGATATCAAGAATCCTTTCACAGGTGTGCGGTGTCTTGACATTATTCTGATAAAGACTGAAGCAAATCGGGTGGAAATAAGAGGGCGAATTTAAAGCGTATTGAAATTGACACACTTCCTGCTGCCAGTTGGTGGCACTATGACTCTGTCTCACAATAATCACATCCATGTGATTGGACTCCTACAACAAACGCACAGCTTTCATCAAAATTAGTTAATGTATGCAGAAATTGTAACACTTCCTTGTTTCTGTTTTCTTGCCATAAATTCATTTCAACGCCACAGCCAAAACGTTCAAGATAGCAAAAAATCGCTCACAATTTCGCATCCTCATTGTCTTGTCTTCATACTGACAGAGTTTGGTATGTAATCGGATGAATCCCCTAGGAGAAGTATATCCAATTCCAGAGCATGCATTTTTAAAACAACCCTAAATAACCAACTTCCTGTTGGGCTGGCGTATGACTTGAGTGCAAAAGTTGTTCGGCCCGATGAGATCTGTTTTAGTGAAGGTTCCTCAAGGTATGAATCTGTTTTTTCTGCTCTCACAGCGATCTGGATCCACTTCAGGCTCCTCACTGGTCCGTTCGAGTGCGGAAAGCAGACAACCCGCAGTGTTTGCTGGGTAAGTGTGGCCGCTAACACATAGACACGAGGAGCGTTAGATGAGCGCAGTTGAGCCTGATGTGTTTTCTTGATCCTCAGGTGAGTTTCTCATGGAGTTCTTCAAACTTTGCTGTCGGAAGGAAACCACAGAGGAGATTCTGGGGAGGAACTCTGTTGAAGAGGAAGGGAAAGGTCATCCTGAACATTTCTTTTTGATATTAATTAACCACATATGTCTAAACTAGTTGAAATTCTCATTAAGCATCTTCTTGACACATTTCACTGGTTCTAGTTGTTTTTTTTTTTTTTATCTGAATGGCAAAGACATCATTTTTTGCAGTCAGTTTCCACTAGCAGCTGCTCAACTCTCTCACATTATGTGTTTTTTGTGTATTGTTTGATTGACTGACTCTGCCCACCTCTGTGCTGTTTCCATAGAGAACAGTGACATCACTCAAGCCTTGTCCAAACTGACGGAGCCGACTGCTGTGCCCATCCACAAGCTGTCCGTCTCCAACATGGTTCACAGCGCACGCAAGCGCATACGGCGACACAGACGAGTCGAGGAGTCGCCTCTTAACAACGACGTGCTGAACTCCATCCTGCTGGTGAGGAGCTGTTAAAACAGAGAGCATGCTGGCCTGATCAGCAGCATGATTAGTGTGAGGAAGTGGATGATGATGTATTGGTCATGTGATGCACCAGAAGCTGACCATTGTGTAATAATAAACAGTTTACTTTCTCTCGCTCTCCTTTACTGTGGGCTTCAGTTTGTGTAGTTTATTACATTTGTAAGTTGGCACAACTTTTGGGAAGCAGGAATTGCAGGTGGCACCTGTAAACGCTGATGTGGCACATTCCTGTTTAATTAGCCTAAATGAGTCTGATGTTTAATTCAGGAGTCACATTGGCTGTTTGATTCGCTTTAAAACATGCCAGATGATTTGTGCAGGTTATTTGCATATTTAGCTATTTGCCATGTCTGCACCGGACCAAACTAAATTACTCTCATCAATTGATTGATATGATTAGTTATTTTTAAAGGTGCCCTAGAACGTTCTTTCACAAGATGTAATATAAGTCTAAGGTGTCCCCTGAATGTGTCTGTGAAGTTTCAGCTCAAAATACCCCATAGATTTTTTTAAATTAATTTTTTTAACTGCCTATTTTGGGGCATCATTAACTATGCACCGATTCAGGCTGCGGCCCCTTTAAATCACGCGCTCCCTGCCCCCCGAGCTCTCGACTATAATACAGTGCATAAACAAAGTTCACACAGCTAATATAACCCTCAAATGGATCTTTACAAGATGTTCGTCATGCATACTGCATGCATTCGTCGGATCATGTGAGTATAGTATTTATTTGGATGTTTACATTTGATTCTGAATGAGTTTGATAGTGCTCCGTGGCTAAAGCTAACATTACACACTGTTGGAGAGATTTATAAAGAATGAAGTTGTGTTTATGCATTATACAGACTGCAAGTGTTTAAAAATGAAAATAGCGACGGCTCTCTTGTCTCCGTGAATACAGTAAGAAACGATGGTAACTTTAACCACATTTAACAGTACATTAGCAACATGCTAACGAAACATTTAGAAAGACAATTTACAAATATCACTAAAAATATCATGTTATTATGGATCATGTCAGTATTATCACTCCATCTGCCATTTTTCGCTATTGTTCTTGCTTGCTTACCTAGTCTGATGATTATGCACAGATCCAGACGTTAATACTGGCTGCCCTTGTCTAATGCCTTGAACATGAGCTGGCATATGCAAATATTGGGGGTGTACATGTTAATGATCCCGACTGTTATGTAACAGTCGGTGTTATGTTGAGATTTGCCTGTTCTTCGGAGGTCTTTTAAACAAATGAGATTTACATAAGAAGGAGGAAACAATGGTGTTTGAGACTCACTGTATGTCATTTCCATGTACTGAACTCTTGTTTTTAACTATGCCAAGATAAATTCAATTTTTGATTCTAGGGCACCTTTAAATCACTTCTGACTGTAACGTCACTGTCAGCTCATGTGTGTGTGTGTGTGTGTGTGTGTGTGTGTGTATATATATATATAAATTATTTTCTATCATTTAAAGTTTTAGATTTTTTTATGTTTTTGAAAGAAGTCTCTTCTGCTCACCAAGGCTGCATTTATTTGATGCAGCAAAAACAGTAAAAATTGTGAAATATTACAATTTCAAACAACTGTTTTCTGTGTGAATATATTTTAATATATAATTTATTTCTGTGATCAAAGCTGAATTTTCAGCATCATTACTCCAGTCTTCAGTGTCACATGATCCTTCAGAAATCATTCTAATATGTTGATTTGCTGCTCAAGAAACATTTTTTTTTATTATTATCAATGTTGAAAACAGTCGTGCTGATGATCTCTTTTGTGTTTGTCACTTTGTCCATCAGTATCTTTTCCCAGATGCAGCTTTGGATAAAACAGACTGTAATGATGTTAAATCCACACAGCACAGTCCAGGAGGAAAGACTGAACCGGACAAAGAATCAGAGGATTACGTGAGTCTGAACATAGAATCATTGAACACATTATCTCGTTATGAATTGATTCAGATGCTGTGCAGCAGAGCTGCATGTTTCTGGATAAACTGAGAATCACGTTTTTTAATGTGTTTAAAATAGAGGTCACGATTTTACCACTATTCTGAATCGACAACTAAACAAAATAATGTCATTTACTAGAAGTTCTCACAAAATGTTAATTGCTGCAGTCTGTTTAAAAATATTTAAGTAATTCGAATTAATTTTTTGAATGAATGAATGAAATACTTTCATACTGGATGAAGCAGCATTTTTGAATGAATCTCTTGAATGATTCAATGACTCACTCATTTTTTAACAATCTCGTGTCGCCACCTACTGGTGTAACAATCTTTATTTGAAGCTCAAGTTACTTTCAAAAGTTGATTTACTCTATTTTGATCGCTACCGTAGACATCAGTGTTTATATCTGAACTATAAACTTTTATCCTAGTACTTTTGTGATAATACGAATTATTGCAAGACAAAAATAATGATACTGTGAGGTTGACAAGAGTGTTTGTGAATATCTATACATGACAACGGCTCTCTCTGGATCAGAACGCAGATCTGAATGTTCACTGTGATCGTACTTGTCAAAGCTTTAATAGACAGAGACGAATCGTCATCATTTAGGAATAAGATCACGTGGGTGTTTGAATCGTTATGGCAATCTTTTAACGATTAATCATGCAGCACTGGTGGTTTGTGGTCCTGCTGTGTTGCCATCACAGACTGTGTTGTGCTCAATGCACAGAAGCGCTCAGCGCCTGACCGTGTTTCCCTGTGAACAGCATCTCTATAATCAGCTAAAATCGGCTCCGTGCGACAGTCTGACGTACCGTCTGGCCTTGTGCATCTGTATGGTGAACTTCCATCACGGAGGAGTGCGTGCTGTCGCTCACCTGTGGCAGGAGTTCGTGTTGGAGATGCGCTACCGCTGGGAAAACAACTGCCTGATCTACGGGTAAGAGAAGTCATAAACACACATGACGTGCAGAATCCCATTCACATCAAGAACGATAACTATATTAGTGCATATTATCAATTAGGTGTTTGCAAAATGCACTCATTTTTTGCAGTGAAAATAGTTGAATGAATGTGAAATCAAGATGAATGCTCAGATTCGTGACTCGGTGGTCTATGCATGCATATTTCATAAGGACTCGTTGCTGTACTGCATGCCACTGTCCTCTGAATGAATGCAAAAAGCCCAGGAATCATTTCAGCGGAGGTGATGAATTGTGGCTGTGCTGTAATGCTGTTGTAATCCGTCTCTCTCTTGGGAAAGAGCTGCAGGTGCCCGGATCATTGATAACAGGAGAAACAATAAAGCAGTGTGCTGCAGTTCCTCTGGTGTCCTCCATCTTGTCATGTCATTGTGTGCAAATGAGTGAAGCCTTTTGCGTCTTTGAATAGACTGGCGCCTCTGTTCACCTCACGGCTGTTGTGCCGTGGCCTGATGGGAGGCTGTATTGATTGTGTGATGAACGCCTCTGTGTTGTGTGTTTCAGACTGGCGAGTGGCCCCTCCTGATCTCAGGTGTTGTCTTCTTCATCAGAAACTGCAGGTGAGTCTTCATGTGTTCACACTTGTAGTTTGGTTCTTTTGGTCTGGACCAAAAAAAGAAAATGATACATTTAGTCACTGTAAATTATCACTTTAAACACTGTTAATGGGTCAATGACGTGACGGGTCATTTTTTTGTCCAAAGGCATTAATAATAATATAAAACAAAGATATGATGTCCAAAGTATGTAAGGTAGTACAACTAGATCTCTTTTATTGAATCCAAAAGGTTTTAATTATATTTTGCTGCATCTATTTTAAAGATTTTGAAGTGTCAAAAGGTCATTTGGTTTAACCGTCCAAAGGCCAATACAGCCATTTCATTTGTGATTAAAATATCTTAAAATGTAATAAATGTATATATTTTTATTCTGGCATGATTTTATAACATCATATATCAACATATTGCAAAATGGTATTAAAACTATGTGTAGAAGTCGTTGCTTTGTTATGAGAAATTATGTTCGGAAAAATGAATTTCATTGATGTCATTCGGAGTAACCAGTATAAAGGGACCATTTTGGATCAAGTCATGCGGTCAATATCATGTGACAGGATGTGACATCATTCAGACACCTGCAAAGAACCACATGGTCATGAAGCAAAGTAACTAACTCTCTCTTAACTAAAAATTTTGAAAAATTCATGTTTTCACTTGTTCACATGTCCCGAAACATCAGGTCATTCGGTACAACCGCTATAAAACATGGAAAATGTTGTAATATTTTAAAAACTAAATATAAAATGTTTGTTTGATATCAGCCTGTTAGCTTTGTTTGAAAATATCGTCATTCGGTATAACCAAAAGTGTCATTTGGTAAAACCGAAATTTTGGTTAAACCGAATGATTTTTTGGTGAAAAATGTTGTCCATATTATGAAAAATGACAAAAGCAATGTTAATTGATTATAAAAACCACATCATCTCATTGTTAACACTTAATGAAACTTTTTTTAAATTTTTTTATTTATTTATTATTATTTATTTTTTTGCACTTTTAAAAACTTATTTATTGATGACCCATATGCACTTTTGTTCAAAAGATTTTTTTTATTTTTAATTAATCCTTATATTCATCAATGCATTAAATTGATAAAAAGTGACAGTAAAGAAATTTATAATGTTACAAAAGATTCTATTTCAAATAAATGCTGTTCTTTGGAACTTTCTATTCATAAAAGAATCCTGGGAGAAAAGTATCACATTTACCACAAAAATATGAAGCAGCACAACTGTTTTCAACATTGATAATAATCAGAAATGTTTCTTGAGCAGCAAATCATCATATTAGAATGATTTCTGAAGGATCATGTGACACTGAATCTTAAACGATACTGATTTTTCACATGTTTAATTTTGCTCTGCATCACCCCCAGATGCTGAACTGCTGCATTGAGCGCAAGAGAGCAAGGGATGATGGAAGGAAGAACACCACATCAGATGCAAGCCGAGATAAAAACCGTCTGGGGCCCGAGAGCACGGGACCGGCTACCGGACCTGCTGAGGTTTCTCCTGGGAAGTCGTGGGACTCGTGGAGCGACAGTGAGGAGGAGTTCTTTGAGTGTCTGAGCGACACGGAGGAGATGAAGGAGGCGGAGACAGACAGCGAGAAAAAAACAGCCAATAAGGGCAAACCAGAAGGTCGACTTCAGCCGCACGGCAAACTCACACTGCTGAACTCACAGGAGCCACTCTATATCCCCGTCACACAGGTCAGCGCGACACTGGTTAAGCATCACTCAGATTGTTCTTACTCTTGATTTGCTGCTTTGATGATTTTGACATGCTTTGAAAGTTAGTTATTGGTTTGTTTTCAACTTCAATCTTATTTTTACCATTATAAAATGAGATTTATTGCTGTTTAATAGAGTACAACAGTCGTGTTCTGGAAGTAAAAAATACATTTTCTCCACAAAATAAATGTTCTTTTTACAGTTAAGGGATTTTCCCATAACAGCACTAAAACAACGTCCTTTGTTTACAAAAGTCCCTTTTAATTTAAAAGTCTCTTGCGACTCAATCATTCACTCATAAAGTTATTATGCACTAATGGACCCTTTCTCAATACCAAATACAACATATTGTTTATATAAAATAATATTTATTGAACAACAATATTTAAATTAACAATAGCCATTATAAATGACAGTAGGAAAAGTCAAATGTCAAACGTACAAAAGCAGTGCTCTACAGGATGTAAATTAAATTTAACATAGCTCAATTCGATTTGCTCAGGAACAAGTAATAGATTAATAAGACCAAACTTTGCCCGTTTTATGTTCCCAAAATGAATTATATCTCATGTTTAAACACTATAAGAGACAGCAGCAAATCCCTGAAGCACTGGCCGAGATGAAGCTGTTCTCGGCGGGTACTCGAGCACTGAACGACCGCTGACGGCCTGGAGCTCGCATCTCCTAAAACGTCTAAACAAATAGTAAAATAGGTGCTATGATTAAATATGAGTCACATATTTCAGCTCTAAACAACTACATTCTTGCCTAAAAATACTTAAAACCACAGTTCGTGGTACAACAGGTGTAGTATTTGTAAAATAAATACGGTAGATTTGCTCGGCCGCCATGACAGTCGCTTCAAGCGGAGTGATACAAACAGTGAAGAGGTAGGAGTGCTGTTATCACTAGAATATCACACGGCTCTCAACCAATCAGATTCGAGAACCAGAAAGAACTGTTGTATAAGTATGTATATGTATATGTATATATATATTGATATAAAAACTTAATGTTTATTAAGTCTTAATGTTTATTAACTTTATTTTCCCTTTTCAGCTAAATGAAAACTTCTGGTTTCAGTAATATATTAATTTCTGTGTATCACTACTATTTATACTCTCCAAATGCTAACGGCCCTTGTAAAGCCCCCGGCTCATGCTTTCTCTGATTCTATTAAAACCTTCTCTGAACTGGCCATTATTCCCAGCGTGCATCAGTGACCCATCTGCTCGTGAACAGTGAGATCCGCAGCCACCAGATCCAGTTTGTGTTCTGATGTGTTGATGTGTAAGAGCCGGTCTCACGGGGGTTTGCTGCCATAATCGCTGCAGTGGAGCAAGACGAGATATGTTGTTAAGATTTCTCTGGAAAACAAGAGAGAGAGAGGTTTGTTTGAGTGCAGGAGAAGATAAAAAATGTTGTTTGAAAACAGTGTTAGTAACTTCAGTGATGTTATATGGGATGTGACACCAGATGCTCTGAGAATCACACAAACATTTCAAACTCATCCGCAGTTGTTATTTAAAGTGGGTCCTCTTGTGCTTTCATCTATCTTTAGTGTGTGATGTTGCTGTTTGAGCATGAAAAAGCTCTGCAAAAGTCCCTTCAGCAGGAGTTATTTTCTATATCAGTGTCATTGTTTCTGAACTCCCTGATACGCCTCCATTGTAGTCTTGCGTTTTCTTCCGGGAATGAACACGTCACAATTTTCCTCATTTAAATATTTAATATGCAGAATAAAGGGGCGGGGCCTGGTTGAGTTAGTCAGTAGTGTGTTGAAACTGGCGGTTATGGTAAGGGGCGGGACTTTTCCCAAACACCAATCACAACACACTGCTCCAGCTGACCAATCAGAGCACAGTGTGCTTTTCAGAAGGAGGGGCTTCACAGAGACAGGAACTAAACAGAGCATTATTGGGAAGTGAGGAGCTGCAACAATGGAGAATATGAGGAAAATAATGAACATTCAATCATGAAAACCTGCTCTAGTAGAGCCCAAAAACAACATCAAGACTTTGAAAAAGGGCGTAATACGTCCCCTTCATTCCACATTCGGTTGGGTTTTGATTTTCTTTAGGTCAAGCATGACGTTTATGTGTGTGTGTGTGTACTTACTCTACATCAGCAGTGTGTTTTGTTTTCAAAAATGACTCGCTGCCTGTTTGAAGCATGAAGGTCACAGAGCTGCACACATCTGTGTATGATTGACAGCGGCCTGCAGATATTTAGTACAATCATCTGTTCATTTTTTACTGTCAGCACTAGGCCTGTCATTATTATTGAGTAATTGTCTGATTGTGGTTATTCTATCTAATTGCAATTGTTTGAGATAACCACAATAATTGTCTGGTTTAAATTTAATTTACATCTTGCCATCCTAAAAAGGTAAATTTAAGCGCTTAAAGAAATGCCATTATTATATTATATTATATTATATTATATTATATTATATTATATTATATTATATTATATTATATTATATTATATGCAATTCCAAAAAAAAAAAACATATTAAGCTTATACTGTTAATGACATGAACAAAACAGAATTAAATCTTTAATCTCAGTTATTTATATAATTAATCGTCAACACAAAATTCATGATCGTGACAGTCCTAGTCAGCACATTTCAATAGTTTGTGACCTAAGATTACTAGTTCTTTTAGTTATTGATTTTGCATGAGAAATTGTTGAGCAACACTTTGTCATTCCTTCTCAATGAGGCACAAAGACACTTTCCAGAACCTTCACTCTCTCTGCTCCTCTCTGGTGGAATGAGCTGCAAACCTCCACTGAACTGCTGAAACCATCACAACTTTACTGCATCTTTAAGAAGTCTATGCAGATATTATATATCTTGATTATACATCATTACTTTTGTGTGAGTAAAGATATAGGAGCCAGTGAATATGGAAAGTAAAATTATAGGAAGACCACAAAGACAGATACATGAGATTTTAAGAACACATGCTATATAAAGAAAGCATCAGTAGCTATGTTTCCATCCAAAGCTGCAAAATTAACTTATGCACAAAATTGGAATATTGCATAAAACATTTGCAAATAAAGCACCGTTTCGAAGAGAAAAACTGGTGCCTCAGAGCATGCAGACGAAACACAATAAACGCGGTCTTGTTATCTTTAGAGTTGGACCATAAACTAAAGTGTGACCCTGTTGTTATATAAACTGTTGTTTGTGTGTCGCAGGAGCCGGCGCCCATGACTGAAGACCTGCTGGAGGAGCAGTCGGAGGTGCTGGCCAAACTGGGCACGTCCGCTGAAGGTGCCCATCTCCGTGCCCGCATGCAGAGCGCCTGCCTGCTCTCAGACATGGAGTCATTTAAGGTGAGGCTGCTGCTCTGTGTGTTCATGTGACAGAATGTTATTTGTTTGAGACACAATGAGAGGATTACACTGCATTCTGGGAGTCATTTCATTTGTGTGTCCTGGCAGCAGATTTTTGTCAGTCTTGTCACCTGCAATTCATTATCACATCTCCAACAGTCCCTTCTGTGTAAAAGTATTCTGGCCACTGTCAGCTGGAAGAACATCTCCAGTGCCGTCCAGCCTGATGATGTCCACAGTAGGGAAAATAGAATTACGATTTCTAAACCACATAAAGCACTATTCACAGAGGTAATTTGTTATCGTTGCGACAAAACAGAATAGAGGCCATTCACACAGAATGTGTTTTTTGCGGAAAAAAATGTGAGACACAGGTATAGAGATGTGTTTTTCTCTTAAAAGATGTGAGCGCAGCGGTCAAACACATCTGTCTAGTACATTTACATAGAAAATCAATGGGACATTCTGAACCAGGTGAACTATAATCGTTAATACAGGCATTTGTGAACTGTGCACCATATGAAAAGAGTTCAGAAAGGCATGAAGAAATGTAACCGACACATCACGTATCATTTATGCAAAGATGTAGTGGCCGCAAATATTGTCAATAAAACCGACTTCTAAAAATATGATACAGACAAGTATGTTTGTGTGTGTAAGGAAATATTGTTTCAAAGTTGTGATTAAAGGGGACCTATAATGCCCCTTTCACAAGATGTAATATAAGTCTCTGGTGTCTCCAGAATGTGTCTGTGAAGTTTCAGCTCAAAATCCCCCACAGATCATTTATTATAGCTTGACAAATTTGCCCCTATTTGGCTGTGAGCAAAAACACGCCGTTTTTGTGTGTGTCCCTTTAAATGCAAATGAGCTCCGCTTTCCAGAAGAGGGCGGAGCTTTAACAGCTCAACAACAACAAAGCTGGAGAATCTCACGCAGCCAAAATGACGAAAGTGTTCAGCCTTACATTGTTCAAACCAGAGTCGACACTGATGGAGAGACTCAGGAAGAAGTTACAACTTTTAGAATGAAACTGGACGTTTCTGAATGGTTAGTGGATAAATTGATGTAGTTGCTGTGGAGTTGATTCAACTCATCCACTAGCATGTGCCGTCATGTTCATCTTTTGTGTTGAATTGACCCTCGTTTGTGAAGCAGTCCGGCGTAAAATGACGGCATGACAACAACACTCTCTAAAGCAGCCCAACATGGCCCCGCCCCCTTTGTTGTGTGTTCTCGGGGGCGGGGTTTATGTAAATTTTAGGGTTTGTGATGTCACTAACCTGGGAAAAGCTCATTGTAGTCCTACAGAGAATTCTTTGAAAGAAAATATCTCCCTTTGCATTGAACTTTGAGCGTCGTAACTTTGCAGATGTTGTTTATGCTCAAACAGCAACATTACACACTAACTAAAGTTAAAGTTAAACACCCCTTTAAAATCGAAATCACAATATCATGATAGTATTTTTAAATGTATGTTAAAACAAGATAAACTATCAACATAATTCAAAGAGAAAACATTTATTTTTCTGACTCAGATGTTTTTTCTTGTTTTAAGCATAAACTCACTTAATTTTGATTCATTTTTTAGAAAGCAAGACTTATCTTCAGTCATTTTGCGTCTCCAGTGAATGCATCTTGATTTAAGAATGTTTAGATATTTGGACTGGAAAACGAGACAAAGATACTGTGGAAGAACCTCATTTTTTGCAGTGCAAGCGGCTTGTTTTGGACGTTTGGGCTGAATGACAGATTTCACATGGCAATGCAGAATGAGACAACAACCAGATTATATCCGCTCACATCTTTCTCAGCCCAGACAATGCCTCCCATCTTCATCTGTGCACAATTCACTGAATCTTTCATAGGTTTCACCTTTTAAAAACGCTGCTTGGCAGAAGCCAGAGGGAGAAGCATCATTCATTTTCATAAGCGCCACCCTTCCATCTTTCTCTGTCGGATAACGGCAAATTATCCCGCAGCGTTATGCCATGGACAAACCCGAGAGATTAAGGAACAAGGGATATGTGTGGGAATGGAGCGTTCCGTAAGCACAGCGAGCGCAGCCTCATTTCCAACTTCTTCTAGTGCGCTATGAAGCGAGAATGCTCGTTTTTGAACACCGGGGGGCGAGACCGATGTGGAAAGGTGACATTTTGTGTCTATTTTGCCTCTCTATAGCCTGTTCAACTGCCCTACAAAATGCTCTAATTTCCTGAGCAGACACACCAGCTCGTCTTATTGCAGTGGTGGACTGCTGTGAGCGCAGCGATCGCAGTAAATGGCCCCTTTAGCTGAAGATGGCCTCTAAATTTAGCAGCAGTGCTGTCTGTAATTGTGCTTAGCCAAGCATAATTTGGCATTTTGGCTTTAATTACCATCTCCCTCCGGGTGGAGAGCAGAGAGACCCGAATATGATGAATGGGGCGTCTTAAAAGTGTGACGGCGCGCTTGCACACCATCATACCGCTGCACCGCTCCACAGACAGACGTCAGCTGGTTCATCCACTGTAAGAGGTGATCAGTGTGCCGTCAGCGCTGAACCAGTAACGAATGACTGTAAGGATGAACAGCAGTAACTCATTACAAACTAGATCTTCACCTTTGTTATCAAATGTGAGTTGTGCCGGTGGAAAAACTCTCCAGCACAATGCCAGATTCGGCCTGACAGCTTTCCCTGTGTTTAAGACTTTGCTAAATTCGGTTTGCTTTTAGTGCTTAATCCTGTTCTGTACACACAGTTCACTAATTTAAACCGCATTCTACAACCAAATTAAATATTTAACTAACTGAGCAACTTGCTCTTAAAGGGATAGTTCACCCAAAAATAAAAATTCTGTCATCATTTATTCACCATCAAGTTGTTCCAAACCTGTATGAATTTCTTTCTTTGGTAACACTTTAGTTCCAATTCTCACTATTAACTCGTTGCTTATTAGTATGCTTATTACTAGGATATTGGCTGTACTTATAAAGCAAACATTAATGCCTTATTCTGCATGATCATATTCTACATCCCTTAATCCCACCCAATACCTAAACTAACAACAACTTAACAACTATTAATGAGCACTAATTAGGAGTTTATTGAGGTAAAAGTCATAGTTAATAGTGAGAATTGGACTAATAGACCCTGAATACAAAAGATATTTTGAAGAATATAACAGTTGATGGGCCACATTGTCTTCCATAGTATGAAAAAAGACAATGGGGACCAAACAACTGTTTGGTTAACCGTATTCTTCAAAATGTCTTTTGTGTTCAGAAGAAGAAAGAAATTCATACAGCTTTGAAATAACTTTTAAAGGATTAGTTCACTCCAGAATTTAAATTGCATCACCCCCGTGTCATCCAAGATGTTCATGTCTTTCTTTCTTCAGTCGAATTCAGGATTTTTCTCCATATAGTGGACTTCACTGGGGTTCAACGGGTTGAAGGTCCAAATGTCAGTTTCAGTGCAGCTTCAAAGAGCTCTACATGATCCCAGACGAGGAATAAGAGTCTTATCTAGAGAAACCAATGGCCATTTTCTAAAAAAATAAAATTATATACTTTTTAACCACAAATGCTCATCTTGTACTGCTCTGCGATGCGCCACGCATTACGTAATCATTGGAAAGGTCAGCTGATGTAGGCAGAAGTACCGAGCAAGTGTTTAAAAAGTCAAACGGCCTTTACAAAAAAAGGTAAAACCTCTGCCTACATCACGCGTGACCTTTCCAACATGATTACGTAATGCGTGGCGCATCACAGAGCAGTGCAAGATGAGCATTTGTGGTTAAAAAGTATATATTTGATTTTTTTTTAGAAAATGAGCGATGGTTTCTCTAGATAAGACTCTTATTCCTCATCTGGGATCATGTAGAGCTCTTTGAAGCTGCACTGAAACTGACATTTGGACCTTCAACCCGTTGAACCCCAGTGAAGTCCACTATATGGAGAAAAATCCTGGAATGTTTTCCTCAAAAACCTTCATTTCTTTTCGACTGAAGAAAGAAAGACATAAACATCTTGGATGACATGGGGGTGAGTAAATTATCAGGAAATTTTAATTCTGACAAGAGATATGAGAGATGCATCTCTGATGCACACTAAAATACGTATTTTAATGTGCATCAGAATATCTCTCGTCTGTATGTGCTGTGCAACAAAGCGGTATGAGCCTTGACTCATTCATGTTGCCAGATCTTGCTAGAAAAGCAGTAAATAAGAACAAGCTCACAATAAACCAGAATAAACATTGCTAAAAATAAGACCAAAATAGCACCTGCTCTCTTTATTAATTCCGTAAACTTGTTCACTTTATGAGCCAACATAAACAACACGCCCAAAAAATGCTTATAATAAGTGGACATGGCAACACTGCTGTGAAGAAGCCTTTCCAAACACGACGCCTCCGTCGACTGTGCTTTAGTTAAAACTGCTGTCGTATTCTTCCACAAGAAGCAGCACACAGTTCGAGGTCTGGCATGAAGTGCGCTTGGAATTAAACGTGTATCTGTCTGCAAGTCTCAAAGCCTCGCTGAAACTTGCAGCATCATTATGTCTTGTTTTTGTGTCTCAGTAATTATGGAGTATGAAAGCGTGCAGGACTTCAGCGACTGACGGAAAGGTCATCCTGAGAAAGTTTGCGGCTGGAATTTGTCTCCAGCTCATTTACAATAGAAACGTGTGATGAATCGCTGTAGTCGCAGCTCGGTGCTGCAGGACTGCACCAATGAAAACACAATCAATGAGCATTTTTGCTCGTTTTTTATCTATACGTATATGTATGTATTTGAATGTGTATCATTATGGGCATGAATGAGACGATACAAACAATTGTAATGGTGCTAAAAACAGGCTTCATTTTCTGTAAACATTTTATTTTTTATAGGAACAAATATGATTAAACCACACAAAACAGCTCAGCAACAACCTTGTTTGGATGAAATATGACCCGAACATTTCTTAAGTTCAGGTATGACATTAAACACAAGGTGTGTGTGTATGTGTGTTTCCACAGGCAGCAAATCCAGGCTGTTCCCTGGAGGATTTTGTGCGCTGGTATTCCCCGAGAGATTACGTGGAGGAGGAAGTGAGCGATGAGGCAGGCCAGACGGTCGTCCGGGGTGAACTGAGCGCCCGCATGAAGATCCCGGGCAACATGTGGGTTGAGGCCTGGGAAACGGCCAAAGCCACGCCAGCTCGCCGACAGAAGAGGCTGTTTGATGACACCAAAGAGGCTGAGAAGGTCAGAACCTCAAATCCAGGTTCACAGGAACTTATGAGCCTGATCTTTTGTTGCGTGTGTTGGATTAATATAACATGTTCATTTCAAGCCTTTTGCGGCGTGATCATGATCTTTCTGTCACTATCTCACCCTTGTGCACTATAAAAACTCAGTGTGTCCCATGCATTCTTCAAACCAGCCAATCAGATGGCAGGTCTGCTGGAAGTGGGTTAAAATGCAAGGTGTTACCATGGGACTCGGCTTGGCAAGTTGAAAGGGAGTTCAGGAGAACGCTGGCGTCCGTGAAGGTCGCGTCTCTTTCTGTCCTTCAACCGTCTGTCGAGCCCTTGTGGGGAAGCTGCAGGATTTACTCTGAATTCATTTGCTGATTTAATTTCCTCTACTGTGTTTTGCTCCAGTAACGTGTCCTGGCCAATGACAGTCGTGCATGTATTCTGCGGTGTGGTAGGACGGCCTGAAGGCAGGCGTCTCACGAGGGCAGCGGTGCAGCGCTAAACCACACACACACTGAACCTTCCCAACAGTCCACTGCATCAGTAATGCTTAAAATCAAATGCGGTGTTAAAAAAATATAACAAATAATTTGCTTAAAATTACATTTAAATCACAAACGGTTTTCAAATAATTCAACAATTAAAAAGCTTTAGTTTAGGGTCCAATTCTCACTATTAACTAGTGGCTTATTAGCAACATGCATGTACATGCATGCATAGTGATAATTGGACCCTAAACTAAAGAGTTACCAACAACAGTTATGACCAACCTGGGGATTAGATTAGGATTTGCAAAATTATAAAATGGAATGTTCCCTTGTTATTTTAATATAACCCAAGAAAACTATTTTTTAAATGCGAATGAGAACATTCAGAAAATATAGCTGCAAGCAGCAATTAAGGGGCCAAGCACAACAGAAGCACACAGGGAAGACCAACAATGTCATAATGGACTATGATAGCAACTGAAACAAAGACACTTCATGTCAATTTTGAAGTCAATCAGACCAACAGTACTGTAGTTAGAGCCAATTTCATGTTTTGTTCAATTAGAGTCCCGCTTTTTATATGTGCCAAATGACCTATGTTTCCTATTTTCCTATGGTGATTTTCCTACAATACATCTCGATCAGACTGATGGTTTCTAAGATATTTGCGAATGTTGTTTAAACTTTAATCACAATGTTGCACTAACCATAAGGCCATTTTCGCAAGTGCTACTTAACCCTCTGGGGTCTGAGGATTTTTGGGGCCCTGGAGAAGTTTTTACATGCCCTGACATTTTTGATTTTTTCAGCTGTTCGTAAACATATTAATGGAAAAAGTGTCATTACACTGTATTCAGCACAAACTAGGCTACCATAATATGTAAGGAACATGTATGTACATGTTTGTTTTGAAGGAATAACGTTTATGCGTGGTTATTGAAAAAACAAAAAACTTAAGTCACTGAAATAAGGCCAAAAAAATAATATTATATATGTGTTCACAAGACTTCTGGGTATTGGAGGTTGTAGACTAGAGTTTTTGCTTCAAAATGAGGTAAAAATTATGCTGCTTGTTCATATAAAACAATAGAGAGATTTAAATTTTCTAAAACATCTTTGGTCAAGAAACACAGTATGCATGGAGGCGTGAATCATCATGAATAATGGGTCATTTACACCTGAGAAGACAAAAGAATCGCATAATAATGACCTGAAATGACCTGCATAAATAATGAGGCCTTTCAGTCAGGTAGGCTGTGAAAAAACCCTCTGTGATCATGTCTCAAGCTCATCATGGTGTATATCAAACATACAGAAAAACAGCAATACTGTGAAATATTATTACAATTTAAAATAATGGTATTCTATTATATTCTTTAAAATATAATGTGTTTCTGTGATGCAAAGTGTCTGAACAATTATGTTACCTCTATGGCATTTCATATATGCTTTTAGCTTAAAAGCATGCACATTTGGAGAAATATTGATGGATTTGGAGAAATATTGATGAAATATTGATGTTTGTCAATTTTCTATACAGAGGAGTAATATTTATTCAATATTTATTGTCATCACTGTGAGCACTAGATACTGTGCCGGCGATACCTCAGACCTCAGAGTGTTAAAATTCGTTTGTACGTTTTTCGAAAATGGTTTGACAAATCAACTTGAATTCCACAGCTTTTTTGTCGGCATGGTCTAATGAGGATCTGGTCCAATTTTCATCAAAAGCGGAGCAATGGCCTTGGAGGAGTTCGAAAAAGGGAAAATTAAAAATGGTGGAAAATTTTCGAATAGTCTTTGATTACGTTTCAAAAGTTATTAGCAAAAATATAAGTGCAAGTTTGGACAGCTTGTGGCGCTAGAGGGATTGAGTTAGAGACTCCAAATTTGCTACGGACACAGTTCAGACTGTCCTCTATCAGTGTGCCAAATTTCATAATTTTCATAATTTAAAAACAACAGAAATCGATGGGAGAAGGTAGATGTGTTTGTTAGCTTTAGTCTGCACACAGATATATCTTCAGAAGTGAACTAAATCTGACAGAACCTCCTTTTGGGGACATTTGGGAGCATCCTTGCCTGAAAAAAATGATTCATAAATATGGTATGTGTTAGTTATAGTTGGTACTGGACTTTATAATTGGCCATCTGAATGAGAAAATATTGGCATAAACAGACTGTTTTATATAAATGTGTGCTTGTGTAGGTGCTGCACTACCTGTCGGTGCAGAAAGCATCTGATCTGACGAGGCATCTGCTGCCCTGCGTCCTACATGCTGCTCTTCTCAAAATCAAGGAGGAAGGTTTGTGTGGAACCACTACACCACTACAGTGTTTCTGATGTCCCTGCCGCTCTAAACATGACGTGAATATTCTTCCAGAGTCGACTGAAGACATCCCGTCCGTGCGTAAGGCTCTCCAGCAGCTCACATCTCATGCCAGTAAACTGCTGCGTCACCCCAGCCCCGACTTCAAGAAAATGGAGGTGAGGGTCACGCCACTCTCTCAGACCGCTGCTGGGCTCGCATTGTGAACGTGTCTGTTCTGTGTTGTCAGGATGTTATTAATCAGATGAGCGCGGTGGAGGCCGTCGTTGCACGCGCACGTTCGCTCAAGGCCAAGTTTGGCATCACTAAAGGAGAGCGGGAGGAAGATGGTGATGATCTGGAGAGGTAACGTCTGTTTAGTTTGACCTGATGCTCAAACAATGCAAGTCACTTGTATTCAATATTATCAACATTTCATTGGAATTAGCTAAAAATGGCTTAAAAGTGATTTTTGCCAATATGCCTTGCAGATGGAAAAAAGGAAACACATTGATGGAGTTTTAGTTATTTTAGTGTTTCAACTTGAACTTGAACTATTTCAGCTAGTTGCTTTGGCAACTAGCTGAAATAAAACAAGTACAGTTCTTAATTGTCAGTATTTTTAACATTCATTAGTGTCATTTTCACAGTTTAAAGTAGCCACAGTATGCTGCTATTTTGGAATTAATTCATTGAATATTCTTAGGTTAAAATTAAAGTGTGCTGTTGGTGATCCATTCATCGTTTTTCCGGCCTTGTTCATTGTTCTCTAAATAAATGTTTTTGCCGAAGTTTAAAAAAGCTGCCGTTGCTAAGTGCTCTTGAGCAGAATGTGTTTTGTGTTGTTTGAAAGCAACATAAAAAATGTCACGTCTCAGATCTTGCCAAGTTGAACTTAATTCCTTTCTTGAGTTTGGCGAATATGAAAGTTATTTCATATTGAAAGATATTTTTGTCTTCATATGCAACAAGTAGCTTTTTACAATAAGAGTAAAGGGTTCATTCTGCTACAGGAGAGACTTTGTGCTTTTTTCACAGAAAGGTAAATGTGCATCAATTTCGGTCAAAATGTGTAGAAAAATATTGAATATCGGCACAAATACAATATTGTGCATCCCTGCTTGCTTTTGATAAAGGTTTTGATTCTGTTCCTGAGGTTACCAATGTTAGTGAATGTTAGTATAGTTAGTTTTTCAGGATCATGTCACAATCTCTGTGACCATTAGAATTAATCATTTCCTTGTGCTACTCCAAGGGTCATGTTGAGCAGTAGGGGCGGAGCTGTATCGAGCTGGAGGGTGGAGTCGTGTTGAGCAGGAGGGGCGGAGCTGTATCAAGCTGGAGGGTGGAGTCATGTATCGAGCTGGAGGGTGGAGTCTGTATCAAGCTGGAGGGTGGAGTCATGTTGAGCTGTATCGAGCTGGGTGGAGTCATGTTGAGCAGGAGGGGCGGAGCTGTATCAAGCTGGAGGGTGGAGTCATGTTGAGCTGTTCGAGCTGGTGGAGTTGTTGCGGAGCTGTATCAAGCTGGAGGGTGGAGTCATGAGTCGAGCGGGCGCTATATAGAGCAGGAGAGTGGAGTTGAGTGGGAGGGGCAGAGATATGTTGAGCCAGAAGGTGGAGTCATGTTAAGTAGGAGAGGTGGAGCTGTATCGATCAGGCGGGCAGAGCCATGTTGAGGGGGAGGGGCAGAGCTACATCAAGCAGGAGGGTGGAGTCGTGTTGGGTGGGCGGGCTATATCAAGCAGGAGGGTGGAGTCGTGTTGAGCAGGAGGAGCTGTATCAATCAGTGTGGAGTTGTGTTGAGTGGGTGGGGATATATCGAGCAGGAGGGTGGAGTCATGTAGAGGAGTAGGGGCGGAGCTGTATCAAGCAGGAGGGTGGGGTCGTGTTGAGCAGGAGGAGCTGTATCAATCAGGGGTGTGGAGGTGTTTTGAGTGGGTGGGGATATCAAACAGGAGGGTGGAGTCATGTAGAGGAGTAGAGGCGGAACTATATCAAGCAGGAGGGAGGAGTCGTGTTGAGTGGGCATAGCTATATCAAGCAGGAGGGTGGAGTCTTGTTGAGCAGGAGGGGCGGAGCTGTATTGATCAGGAGGGCGGAGTCGTGTTGAGTGGGAGGGGCGGAGCTGTATCGATCAGGAGGGCGGAGTTGTGTTGAGTGGGAGGGGTTGAGTTATATCGAGCGGGAGGGTGGAGTCATGTTGCGCAGGAGGGGCGGAGATGTGTGGAGGGGGAGGGGTGGAACTATATCGAGCACTAGAGTGGAGTAGTTTTGAGCAGAAGGTGCAGAGTAATGTCATGCAGAAGAGGGCGGAGCCGCATTGAGTAGGAAGGGAACGGTGTTGTATCGAGCAGGAGGGGCGGAGCATGTGCTGTCAGTCTGACAGGGGCAGGAAGGGCATGTCAGCAGAGTCTCCCGGTACTCGTTAGTTCCCAGGGGCCGCTTGGGGCCACAGCAGGCTGGTCAAGACAGACACACCGGCCTCATTAAGACGAGACCTGGAGCTGCCCGCAGGAACACAGACAGTTCAGTGCAGGTGTGTGTGTGTGTGTGTGTGTGAATTCAGCCTGTTCAACACAATCACACACACACACAGGCGCAGTTGTTTTTCTCTGTATTACGGCAGTATTTCTCAGACGAATATGAACATGATAAATATTCCTCTTCCTTCCTTCATCTAAACACTGTACTGTACAGTCACTGTCTCACATAATAGCGTTATTCCTGTCTGTCTCTCAGGTTTGTGAGCTGTCTGCTGGAGGAGCCTGAGGTGTCTGTGGTCGGTGCAGGTCGAGGTCCCGCTGGAAGCATCATACATAAACTGTTCGTCAGTTCTCAGCGGGTAAAAACACACACACACACAGCTCTGCATCCGATCGATATGTTTTATCATAATTGTGAACTGGATTCTCTCTTCTCATAGAGGCATTGGTCCAAAATCGTCCAAAATGAGTTGGAAAATACTGTATATATAATATTGTGCAATGTGCATCCGTGCTTGCTTTTGATAAAAGCATCTGCCAAATGCATAAATGTGAATGTATGATTCTGTTCTTGAGGTTACTAATGTTAGTGAAGTAAAAACACTTTACAATAAGGTCCCTTTAGTGACAGTATTTATTAATCTATGTTCATTTTTAGTTTTAAATTGTCATTAAATAATATTAACAGATACAACTTTTGATTTTACTGATGTATTAGTAAATGTAAGATTAGTAAATAATTTTAACTGTAAAATAATGTAACCTTATAGTAAAGTGTTACCGAGACATGTAAAATCAACAGGACGGTCGTCTGTTAATAACCATATGAACGCTTCATATCTGTGAGACGGTGCCGGACTCGTTCGCATCATAACGTCTCAAAGCGACTTTAACAGCGGGAAGAGCCAAGGGTTTAAAAAATACATTTAAAAATCTGCTCAAGCTGTTTTTCTGTTTGTCATAATTAGCTAAATTAATGAAATGCAGCAGATGTCTTAGTTTCATTTAGAGCTTTAATGTGACACAGAGGTAATTAAACACGCCGGGCGAGTGATTTGTTTAAAAAAAGATTCTCATAGAGTGTGCCGGTTAAACAGCGTGTTTGAAGAACGACTCTAAATGTCGTCCTCGCATTAACTATTGCCTGGTCAATCTCACAAAGAGGTTTCCAGGTCGGAAATTGGTTGATTTCAATTGATTGATTTGACCTGGAAATTATTTGAGAATTTTTTATTTATGCAAGATTAGAATGCATTTATTTTTTCTTTCAATTTTGAGGTGCTTCCATTGAGATTCACCTGAAACCTCAGGGAAGGACATTAATTTCCCCCGTTAGTTCTTAATATTAGACACTTCTATTTGTGTCATCGTCATTCCCAGGATGCACTTGTGCTTAATGATCCCAGTATAAATTGTAATTCTCAGCTACTTAAAGTTAAACAGGCCGAAAATGCGATATGAGCTTTGAAATGTCAGCCGCTGTGGTTCTTGAGATGAGCTTCAAGTTTTCTTTAAGTGAGAACTGTTTGAAATTTAGTTTGTTTGCCTGAAACTCTCGTTCAATTAGCCCCCCCTCCTCCGTCTGCAGTGTGTGTGTGTGAGGACTAAATTATAGCCTGTGTGTTGCCAGGCTGCAAATAGAAAGGCAATAATTATCCCAAGCATCCCCATGTAAATCATGTGAAATCAGGGATTCAAATGAGGTGAGATTTCCTGGAAGAAAGAGAAAGAGAGACGGACCTCACAGAGGAGGAGAGACAGCGGCTGGGTTTTGTTGCATGTGTTTATGGATATGTGCATGCACTGAAATGCTGTGATTGGTCATGTTTTGGATGTTTTCAGATGAATGTGGTGCCGTGACCCGGACTCATCCAAAGCATTATTGCACCAATGACCAGATTCTTTATTAATTTTCGGTTTCTTTAACAAATTGCTTTTTATAGGAATAACATTCAGAAGGAACATTATATTAAAGAATCTCATGTTTAGCACATTTTGTACTCTTTCCTCTTCTCGCCCTCGGATTTCAACCCAAAAATCAAAACTAATATTTGTATATACTTATATACTTTAAAGGATTAGTTCAGTTTCAAATGAAAATTTCCTGATAATTTACTCACCTCCATGTCATCCAAGATGTTCATGTCTTTCTTTCTTTTTGTGATTATTTTTTTTTATATTGCATGTCTTTCTTTCTTCAGTCAAAAAGAAATGAAGGTTTTTGAGGAAAACATACCAGGATTTTTCTCCATATAGTGGACTTCACTGGGGTTCAACGGGTTGAAGGTCCAAATGTCAGTTTCAGTGCAGCTTCAAAGAGCTCTACATGATCCCAGACGAGGAATAAGAGTCTTATCTAGAGAAACCATTGAACATTTTCTAAAAAAAATAAAATTTATATACTTTTTAACCACAAATGCTCATCTTGCACTGCTCTGTGATGCGCCACATTACGTAATCACGTTGGAAAGGTCATGCGTGACGTAGGTGGAAGAACCGCGGTAGGGCGAAAAACTCCATCTCATTTTCTCATCCAACTTCAAAATCATTTGACATCAGTGTTTACCTTTTTTTTTGTAAAGGCCTTTTGACTTTGTAAACACTTCCGCCTACGTCACGCATGACCTTTCCAACATGATTACGTAATGCGTGGCGCATCGCAGAGCAGTGCAAGACGAGCATTTGTGGTTAAAAAGTATATATTTGATTTTTTTTTAGAAAATGAGCGATGGTTTCTCTAGATAAGACTCTTATTCCTCGTCTGGGATCATGTAGAGCTCTTTGAAGCTGCACTGAAACTGACATTTGGACCTTCAACCCGTTGAACCCCAGTGAAGTCCACTATATGGAGAAAAATCCTGGAATGTTTTCCTCAAAAACCTTCATTTCTTTTCGACTGAAGAAAGAAAGACATGAACATCTTGGATGACATGGGGGTGAATAAATTATCAGGAAATTTTAATTCTGAAGTGATCTAATCCTTTAAGATTTTTGTAACATGTATTGTCATGACAACTAACCACATTCCCTCCACTCGCATTATTCTTAATGATGATTCTCATTACTGTAAAACAATCATTTATCAATTAAAGGCAGTACAACTGCAGTCACTGTGATGTATAAATACTGTATAATTTAACTTGTTTTTGCACATTTAATTGTGCTTAATTTTCATTATAATATTGTAAAGGTTTTAAAAATCGACCTTGTTTTTTTTATGCATTTTTCTCTTTTTGATTTTTGCTTGAAATATGACCTGCACGTGTCGAGTGGTGTGGTGAGATTCACCGTTGCACGTTACAGCATGTGGCATGGACTGAACTTTTAAAAATGTTCTTATTTGGGCTTGTATTTTGTGTTGTTCTTTTTCTTCATCTTTTTGTTTGTTTGTTTGTTCTCTCCTAACACCGCTTGTCTGTCACTCTTGTCAAGTTGGCCGACTCCAACGATGAGGTAAAATCAGCAACATCTGACACTATATATGATACCCCATCATTCACTGCAAAGATGTTTTTCCTCAGTATTTCTGACTTGTTTTCCAGTACAAATATTTAAACATTGTTAAATCAACATACATTTACTGGAGAAGCAAAAGGAACTGAGTTTTTGCTGAAAGCAACAAAAACATCTGTAATCGGGGTCCAAAAAATAATCTTAATTTAAAGGGAAAACAAGATTATTTTTCCGACCCCAAATTAATTTTGCTTCTCCAGTAAATGAATCTTGATTTAAGAGTGTTTAGATATTTGTACTGGAAAACAAGACAGAAATACCAAGAAACATTTTATTGCAGTGTCTCAGACAGATGCTGATGTCAATGAGGATCACAATCTGGATTATCATCTGAATGTCTGTCACTAATCGCTGCTTTTTGATTTTCATCCTCACGTTGATTCGTTCACATTCCAGGGCTTCCTGATGGACGTGGAGGTTTGTTTTTAGATGCGTCTCAGTGCCGTAGAGATAGTGAGTGATGTTCTCCGTGTGTAGAGCAGTCATTTGAGGACACATGTTTCAGCTCATGCCTCGTTGTGTGATAGAACAAAAACATCCCTGTAATAAACCCGCCAAAGTGTGTTACTGTCCAAGTGACGAGTCAAAGTGATGGACGTCACAGATGCTGTAGGTCGATCTGAATCAAGAATGTACATTTTCTTTTTACCACATTCAGTCTCTGAGATGTGAGCAGACATTTGCTAATTTGCAATCAGCTTTGCAATTAGTGGAATTTGTTCCTGTACGGGGAAAAAAATAGAGTGTGTCAATTTGCTTCACTCCTGCAGTCTCAACACACTCATTTAAGTCTCACTAAGAGCATTTGTTGAGAAGCGTCTTTGCTTTGTTGCTCTCTGGCAAAAGACAATTAGGTTTATGTATTCAGCTTGTTATTACAATAACACATTTTCTAGTCAAGACATACACTGTATTTATTCATATAGCACTTTATACAGTACAGATTGGCCATGTACACACTAAAGTTACAGGAGTGACACTGAATTTAAATTTGGAAGTGAATCCCCTTGTGTGTATGGACTCATCACTCCTGATGAGATGATTGACAGAGTGGTAATCACATGAACGCTCTGGCATCTTGCGTGTTTGGTATCCTATTTTGGTCTTGTTTTAAAGGGTGCCTATAATGCCCCTTTCACAAGATGTAATGTAAGTCTCTGGTGTCCCCAGAATGTGTCTGTGATGTTTCAGCTCAAAATACCCCACAGATCATTTATTATAGCTTGTCAAATTTGCCCCTATTTGGGTGTGAGCAAAAACACGCCGTTTTTGTGTGTGTCCCTTTAAATGCAAATGAGCTGCTGCTCCCCGCCCCCTTTCCAGAAGAGGGCGGAGCTTTAACAGCTCAACAACAACAAAGTTGGAGAATCTCACGCAGCCAAAATAACGACAGTGTTCAGCCTTACATTGTTCAAACCGGAGTCGACACTGATGGAGAGACTCAGGAAGAAGTTACAACTTTTAGAATGAAACTGGACGTTTCTGAATGGTTAGTGGATAAATTTATGTAGTTGCTGTGGAGTTGATTCAACTCAACGACTAGCATGTGCCGTCATGTTCATCTTTTGTGCAAATCCAGCATTGAATCTCGTTTTTTGTGTAAAATGACATACATTTGGTGTACAACAACTCTTCCTCTTCTCTAAAGCAGCCCATCATGACCTCACCCCCTTTGTTGCGTGTTCTCGGGGGCGGAGTTTTTGTAAATTTTGGGTTTTGTGATGTCACTAACCCTTGTAGTCCCTACCAGCCGTTTGTTGTAGTCCTTAAACAACGATTTCTGTAAATAAAATATCTCCCTTTGCATTGTCACTACCTGTATTTTTCGGGAGTTAATTTGGTGGTAGAATGTGGTTTTTAATCCTTTTAAAATTACTGAATTGTATGTGTTCATAATTAAGCACTAAAAAGTGAACTGACAACCGAATTTAACTGTAGTGTGTACATGGCCATTGTTTCAAAGCAGCTTCACAGTTATAAACAGGAAAATAACAGAATAATTGATGCAAACTTGATCAAATATGAGACATTCTGCTGTAAAGCAGCTCTACAGAAGATAATTGCGTCATTATTCAGTTCAATGTTGATTCAGTTCAGTTCAATAACTGTCGATTAGGGCTGGGAAAATAAATCGATGCATCGCGAATCGAGAAATGATTCTGGATTGATTCTGAGATTTTCAGAATGCATTGCAATTCTCTCTCTGATTGATTCTGAGCTTAGTTTTTAACAGCAGATGGCACTGCATGCTTCTATAGAACCTTCTATAGAATAATCATTCATAAAGTTCAAAAAGATTGAAGTGGTGTTCGCAGTGGGCTATTTACATTAATCTTGCATCATAAAGCATTCTGAGGTGCAAATACATTCTCAGACTCTTCAGCGCTCTTCTTCATGAGCATTTGAGCGTGCAGTTAAAAACTAGCCTAGAGCGCCATCTGCTGTTAAAAAAAACTATGCTCAGAATCGATTTGAGAGAGAATCGCGATGCATTCAGAAATCTCGTGAAGCATCGATTTATAGTCGCTGCCCTAGTGCCACAATCTGAAACAATTCAGCTATAAAGCAGCTCTACAGATGTTTTCAGAAAAACCTTTATGAAAAGTGTGATGCCTGATGTGTTTTGTGTGCTGATGTGTTCAGGCCGCCCTGTTGGCTCCTATGGAGGAAGAAACTGGCCGTTTGGGAGGGACGGATGACAAGAAAGCAGTTCCGGATTTTCCGCCCCCTGCTGGACGGGAGATTCTCCTGCGGACCTGTGTGCCGCGCCCCGCGCCGTACTCCAAAGCCCTGCCGCAGCGCCTCTTCTGCGTGCTCATGCGGGACGAGTTCAGGCTCGCCGGGGCCTTTTCCTCTGACACCTCTTTCTTCTGAACGCAGGACGGGTTGGTTAAATGGGATGCAGTTTTAGAGAAACAAGCGAACGGCGATGGTGTCTCCTGCTGTTCTTATAGAGTTAAAACGTTTCACATGTAATCACGTGAAACGGCTGTTTCTGGATCGGCCCTCGAGGCAACGGCCCTTCTGGGGGTCTCATCACCTCTGCTCGGATGTTAAAATGGTTTTATATCTGTTGGGTTTTCACACATGCTAATAATATCAGTTCCCCTACTGTGTGTTTGATGAGAGCAGCTTTAGATTGACTTCTCAACACTTCGCCTTAGGAAACGTTATCAGAACACACACACACACACACACACACACAGATGTTACTCATTGACTAGTAGTAGTAAAATATATAAAGCTGAGATCATGTAGCATTGTATCGGTTTCTGTCTCAGATCAGAGGTGAGATCACGTCGAGTGCGTTCAGACGTTTATATATCGCTCTTGTGCTGCTTCGCCAGAACATCAGTCGCTTTCTGCTAATGTCATTAATGTAGAAGTCTGTCTGATGATGTATTGTCAGTCTGTGCTATTAGTCGGCAGGGTCAGTCTCGTGCATTTGACCAGATCTAAATGTCAAACCAATATGATCGTCTGCATTGTAAGAATTTCCTAATTCAGTCGCAGTGACTTGATGAAAATAATAAAATGTCTGAACATAATTAGGCTTTCCAGCCAAACTTGTTATTGTCGTTGTTCTCGTTTCATGATCATTGCCTCATTAGCGCTTTGTGCCGCTCGCGGTGCTTTAATTGCATTAAGGGCTTTAAATGAATGCTGACGTTAGATCGTTAATACGGGACGTTAGTTTGAGTAACTTCTGCTCCAGATTCTGCTTCAGCTGATAAATAACTCTCTATGACGTCTTACGACCCCCGAAACTTTCACACCAAAAAATAACTATAACGATATAATGACAACTATATGAGCGTGGATGATAACGTTTATTCTAAGCGTACACTGCAGTTTAAAGCAGGATGGATTCTGATTGGCTGTCAATGTTTTTATCGTTCATCATCTGGGAAAAAAAAGTTCTGAAGTGTGTTCGTTATAGTTGTGCTATTCTTTTACATTTAGATTTTTAAAGGCCCATTCACACCAAGAACGATAACTATAACAATAATTATTATAAGCGCGCTGCAGTTTTGTCATCTGTCGCTTTAAATGCTCAAATGCTCATCAGATGGGGAAAAAAATCGACTAAAAATGGAAAAACTTTTTATGTATTTTGTCCGACAATGGCGTTGGGGTCCTGAAAATGCAATCTTTTGAAAACGGGTTTCAAAGTGCACGCTTTTGAAAACGAAACCGTTATCGTCTCCATGTAAACTACAAAAACGCACAAAATAGGCGGATAGAGTTTCTTTACAAAGTGACATCGCCATCTACTGGCCATCTACTGGCCTGGCACGTTTTCGTGGATCTATGTGAACTTTATCGTCTGTATGCAAAAAACAATGGGTTTTTGTAAGAAAAATATCCATATTTAAAACTATAAACTTTATAAACTATAATCACTGGCTTCCGGCAATGGTCGTACCCACGAGAGAGTTGAGTTCTGGTGGAAGGGTGACCTCTGACCCGATGTATGATGTAGCTCCTCTTCTCTTATATCTAAAAGGTTTGTTTTGCTCCATCCTCTGTGCTTCCGCGTTCGTCAGTTCTCACCTTTGCTAACGCTACGTCATACCCATTAGGGGCTTTAAATGAATGCTGACGTTAGATCGTTAATACGGGACGTTAGTTTTAGTAACTTCTGCTCCAGATTCTGTTTCAGCTGATAAATAACTCTCTATGACGTCTTATGACCCCCGAAACTTTCACACCAAGAACGATAACTATAACGATAACAATATAATGACAACTATATGAGCGTGCACACCAGCGGACAATAATGTTTATTCTAAGTGCACGCTACTGTTTAATGCAGGATGGAGTCTGATTGGCTGTCAATGTTTTTATTGTTCATCATCTGCGAAAAAAAAAAGTTATTCCAGTGATATTCGTTATATATAGTTGTGCTATTCTTTTATATTTAGAACGATTTTTAACACCAAGAAAGATAACTATAACTAATTATTATAAGCGTGCTGCTGTTTTTGTCGTCTGTTGCTTTAAATGCTGGAGAACTTTAAAGCAGGATTGATTCTGATTGGAAAAAAAATCGCTCTGAGGGGCCGTTTACACGACACCATTTACAACTAAAAACGGAAAACTTCTGGCCGTTCATTTACACAACAGCGGCATTTTGGGGGCCTGAAAACGCAAACTTTTGAAAACAGGCTTCAAAGTGCAAGTTTTTGAAAACGATACTGTTATCATCTCCATGTAAACTACAAAAATGCGAATTTGTGAAAATGGTGACGTCATGTACATGCGTATTACGTGTTCAGTATAAAGGCACATGGTTTTTCTTTACAAAGTGACATCGCCATCTACTGGCCTGGCATGAATAATACAGTGTTTTTAATCATTGTTGCGGATTCACATGAATGTTGTTGTCTTTACTGACCCGATGTATGATGTAGCTCCTCTTCTCTTATATCTAAAAGTTTTGTTTTGCTCCATCCTCTGTGCTTCCACGTTCGTCAGTTCTCACCTTTGCTAACGCTATGTCATACCCATTAAGGGCTTTAAATGAATGCTGACGTTAGATCGTTAATACGGGACGTTAGTTTGAGTAACTTCTGCTCCAGATTCGTTTCAGCTGATAAATAACTCTCTGAACTCTATGACATCTTACAACCCAAGAAACTTTCACACCAAGAAAGATAACTGTAACGATAACAATACAATGACAACACTAGCGGACGATAATGTTTATTCTAAATGCATGCTGCAGTTCAAAGCAGGATGGATTCTGATTGGTTGTCAATGTTTTTATCGTTCATAAAGTTTGAAAGTCATTCCAACGACATGATTTGTTATAGTTGTGCTATTCTTTTACATTTAGAACGATTTTGACGGGTTCACCAAGAAAGATAACTATAACGATAATTATAAGTGTGCTGTTTTGTCGTCTGTCACTTTTAAATACTCAAGCTCTTTGAAGCAGGATTGATTCTGATTGGCTGTCAATGTTTTATCGTTCATCAGATGGAAAAAAATCGCTGTGTTTACACAACACCATTTTCAACTAAAAACGGAAAAACTTTTTATGTATTTTGGCCGACAATGGCGTTTTGGGGTCCTGAAAATGCAAACGGGTTTCAAAGCGTGAGTTTTTGAAAACATTATCGTTATCGTCTCTGTGTAAACTACAAAAACAATGATGTCATGCACATGCATATTACCAAAGTCCCTTTAAGACAAGTCATTTCACTCGGCGGCCATCTTTGAAACGCCTCTCGGGCATCATGCAATCTGTTTGAATGGGGAAACATCAAATTCTCCAAAACTGTTCGCCAACCTTATGATTAAATTTCATATCTGAAATCACCAATGAAATCTAACAACAACCGGCTCATAAATTTAGTTTCTAAACGCTCGAATCATGACAAAAAAACTGTATTTTTCAGGCTGGATCAAGCTAATGCGCATGCGCAGACCTAAATGCGCGTCTCTTCGGAGGCGCGCGTCTGACTGTTTCTATAGAAACCGGTGATTCTAACGGAAGCAGATTCATGTGAACATTCTCATCTGTACGCAAAAAAAACATGGGTTTTCATTAAAAAAAAAATCTCCATATTTAAATCTATTACCTTTATAAGCTATAATCACTGGCTGTACGCACGTTCACGAGAGAGTCGAGTTCCGGTGGAGGGATGACCTCTGACCTGATGTATGACATAACTCCTCTTATATCAAAATGTTTTGATTTGCTCTATCCTCTGCGCTTCCGCGTTTGTCAATTCTCGCCTAAGATTACGCTATGCCTACGTCATACATCATCCTTCCACCGGAACCCAGTGATTATAGTTTATAAAGTTTTAAATCTGGATATTTTTCTTCGAAAAACCCATTGCTTCAATTCAGAATGCATTTATTAACCCCCTGGAGTCGTATGGATTATTTTTATGATGGATGGAGGCACTTTTTGGAGCTTCAAAAACTTGGACACTATTCAATCCCATTATAAAGCTTGGAAGACCCAGGATATTATTTAATATATCTCTGATTGTGTTCGTCTGAACGAAGAAAGTCAAATACACCTAGGATGGCTTGAGGATGAGTAAATCATGGGATAATTTTCATTTTTGAGTGAACTATCCCTTTAAGCTGGTTCGTCAATTCTCACCTAAGCTTACGATACGTCATACATCGGGTCAGAGGTCACCCTTCCATCGGAAGCCAGTGATTATAGTTTATAAAGTTTTAAATATGGATATTTTTCTCACAAATACCCATCACTTCAGACGGCATTTATTAACCCGAATGGATTACTTTTATGATGGATGGATGCACTTTTTGGAGCTTCAAAAACTCTTATTATGTTAGTCTGAAAAAGGGTTGCAAAGGGGTGGAAAGTTTCCGGTAAATTTCCAAAAACTTTCAACAGTGCATGCCGGAGTTGTGTCCTCAATAGCCCTGCAGTAAGTAGTGTGCTGTGTGAATGTGATTGAGGTAAAAATTCAATTGAAATTGCATTAAATCTGGTTGTTTTAACTAAAATTATGCTGTAAGATGTTTTTTTTTTTCAACTACATGTTATAGGCTAACCTGCAATGGTGCAAAATCCCTGTTATTCCCATTATTCCCATATATTCCCGTTAATTCCCATGGAAAGTTTCCACCTTTGAAAATTCCCGGAATTTTGCAACCCTCAATTAAATGGGATCATTTTCATTTTTGGATGAACTATCCCTTTGATCCGGTCTTATGCGCAAAAGTTGTTACCATTTCTGGCAACCTGTTTAATGTGTTGTAGCCTGGAATATTTGTATATTTTATATCTCTGTGTGTTAAAGATATGATTTTCTAAAATTATTCCTGTGGCAGAAAATGTTGTGGCACCAAGATTGGCAGCTATGAAGGGTTTGCTAATGCGGGCCTGGTTCTAGTTATCGTCCTTGGTGTGAACGGGCCTTTATGCATTTCTTCTTATTCATGCATTACCTGGGAATCGAACCCATGGTGTTGTTAGTTTCACGCTCTTCTCCTTGAGCTACAGGAAAACTTTCTTTTCAGCACTTTATCTTGCGCCGATCGCGCTCTGTTTTACTCTGCGGTTGCGAGCGGGAGACAGCTTGAGATATCGTTGGCTTGGCACCGTGCGATCGGTGCCGTGGGAGAGCGCTTCACAGCTTGATCGCTGTCTGCTGGCTGGTCCCGTAGCGTTTCCATAAACAGAGATATGGCTGTGAAACGCTTTAACACTCGGAGCGCCGCTTATCACTCCACGGCTCTTGTTGCCATGGTGACGTTCAGCACTTCCCCCGTCTCCAACCTCTCCGACTCCCCCTCTTTTTTCCGTTTGGTGTTGGCACGCACACGCGTGAGGAGAGCGCGTCGAGGAGCGCGTGGGCGGCGGAGCGTACGCACACCCCCGCCGGTCTCTTCGGGACGACGGACAGATTTTCACACACATGTCTGTGGAGGATGGAGGCCTTGTTATTTTGAATTCCCTTTTCGAAGGCCAAACCTTGTCCAAAATCAAACGCGCGGAAAACACAAAGTTGATGCGGTGCGTAAAATCGAGGCGGCGGCGGCGACAACAAAAGGAGGTTCAGAACTTCTGCCTTTGTTCCAGTTTGAAAGCTCTTCTCAACACCGCGTCCTAGCCAAACATGTTACAATAACTTTAGAGCAGAGGGGGAAAAAAATATTTGCAAACCCATTTTCACAAAGTTTTTGCTCTACTTTCAAACTGTATTCCCGCTCAGTGTCGTCTCCCTCTTTTTTCCTTGCGCTAAACCCCCTCCGAGCAGCACGGGCTTGTTGTCATAAATCACGGCTGGCACTGCGCTGTTGGAGAAGACAGATGCGGCCCGGATAACGGCGGATTACGAGCTGGATGTGGTGATTGAGCACCGCGCCGACTGTCTGTTACTCGGACGGGTTACTACAGTTGATGTCAAATACATTTCTTTGCCCTTTTTGTCAAAAGCTGAATAAACCTACTGACACTGTCTGATGTTTTTGAACGATTCTCATATATATATATATATATATATATATATATATATATATATATATATTATATATATAATATTGCAGTGTTCAAAATAACTTGCAGCTTCTCTGATGACATGTTTACTGCCAGGGCAACCTGTCACTCACATGAGATCCACCAATAGAGTGCAAGGGTCTGGTTCTGAAAGTAAAAAAAAAAACATTTATTTTCTCCATAGGGAAATTGTTTTTTAATGGTATCTTATAAACCTTTAAAGGTGCAATATGTGAGATTTTTGCAGTAAAATATCCAAAAACCACTATATATTGTGTTCATTTGAGTACTTACAACATTCAAAATGTTTGCAACTATTTGTAAATCGTGAAAATTGCAATTTTAACCAAGGCTCCGGGACGTGTGAGGAGTCGCCTGTCAATTGCGTCATACCCTCGTTACCCTCGGTTTCCGGTTTTATTTTGTAGAAAAAGACGCTTTAATATTTACATGTTTTAATAGACAAGGGAACAACTGTTTAGATATATTTATTGACAGAAAACTAATTGTTGTTATATAGCTCAACACGTTTAAATTGTTTAAATTTAAAAACACGCTTTTGTTTAAATCTAATTTTCTTGATTTTTTTGCGAGTCTCATGCTTTACCATGCCTCAGAGAAAAACACTATTTTGTGAAGTAGCTAACATAGCATAATCAGATGCAGCTTTATTTTTAGTAACAGTAATACAGCATTTTCTCCATCATACAATACGTTTTAAAATTAATTGCATGCCATTTATCAACACAAGCCGTCCAGCATTTAATATGATATTGTAAAATCGATCTATCTTACTGCAGTGTGTAACAGTGTCTCACAGCAGCCGCCGAGCGAATGCACAGAGTAACGTTATAACATCATTTTCAACACTCTCAAATGTATCTAATATGATAAACAGAGCTGCGTTACCTCATACTCATGACCGGAAAAGCGGAAGCGGCGCCGGCGACTGTGTCATAATAAAAGTCCCGCTGCTCGTGAGGCGTGTGTTGATCAATCGCTCCAGCTCCTCGTTCAGCTCCACAACACTCGCTCCTGCTCTGCTTCATACTACAGTAACGTTAATAATCGCATCCATGAACATGATTTCTTCCCGAGTCCTATCCCTATTCTTTTGCACCGGCCGTTGAGGTGAAGACCACATGTCCCAAGATTCAGCATTCAAACTTGGCGTCATCAAGCTACGCCTTTGTTTTGAATAGACCTCCAGCGACCTCTAGTGGACAGAAATCTTACATATTGCACCTTTAAAGACAAACTTGCTGTGAGCTACAAGGTTGTTAATAGATCTGTTGAAGTCATCAGCCCATATTATTTGTGCTTATTTTTAAAATAATTGTGTTTAACAATGGAACTCCTGGTGAAAAACTACATTACCCATGCTGTACAGAAAATTACACCAATCAGAAGCCGCGTTTCCAATGCAGGAACTTTCTCCAGGAACTAGGACTTGGGGTGGCTCATCCCTATACCCTAATCCCTCCGGAGTGAGAGCTTTGAAGGGATGAAGGGTGTAGAGATCAAAAAAACACTCATTTTGCATGCTGGTTGACCCCCAAAAAACACATTCTGAGCGATGTGTAGATTGTGCAAGCTGTGCCTTTTGTTTAACATTAGTTTATTTATTTATTTTTGGTTTATTGGACCATATATTGTGTCTATGTATTCAAAACATTTGAATGGACTGATGAATAGAGCTGTAAAGTATCTTTGTTGAAGTATAATGTCGTTTTGACCATAATAATGTACCAAGTCTAACTTGTATAAATATTACAGTAGTATAGAAAAATAATATACATATATTTATTGGTAAAATCGCCTCCTGTACCCATTCTGTAACGCCAAACAACTTCCCTGTGCAAAGGATCATGGGGGCCTGAAGTGTCCATCAGTTGTACCCTTCGAAATCCTTCATTCTGAAGGGCCCTTTGAAGTGGCCAGTTTTGAGCACTTCAGTTTGGAACGACCCTTCAACAGGATATATGTCAAACGTCACATGACCAAACTGGAAAACTGGTCTCATTGCATCCGCTTCATTGTCCAGAAGCCATTACACATACATAACAATAGGGAAGAAAAAACTCTTGCAACTTCATGCCAATTTTAATCCCGTCACTGATGAAGCTTTGTTTCAGATGCTGTCACACTTGATTTTCTTTCATTTGAACAACAAACAACACTAAGTATTGCCTGTAAAAGTGTGAAAATGTGAAAGTTTGACGTGTAGCCAAGAATGGTATCCCATACTCAGAATTTGTGTTCTGCATTTCACCCATCCAAGTGCACACACAATGAACAACAACAACATTTATTTATAGAGCACATTTAAATACAAAATAGATTGATCCAAAGCAGGTCTAAAGGTCAGGTTTCCAAAGGCTAAAGAATAAAAATAGAATTTAAGAGTAGATTTAAAAAGGAGCAGACCTCACATGATCAGCTTGGTCCCAGCCACAGAAAAGCCTCGATCATCCTTTGATTTGTAGCGACACCGTGGCACAGTTAAGAGCAAATGATCAGAAGATCAAGCCTTACTGGAAGGTAGAACTGAGAATCGTCTGCATGACAGTGATATGAAACGTATTTCTGAAAAATGTGGGCCAAGGAAAGCATATAAAGGGAAAACAATAAAGGTCCCAAAATAGATCCCTGGGGCACACCACCCAAGACAAGTGCAGATGATGAGGAAAAATTTCCTATATTTACAGAGAAAGTCCTATTCTCGTGGTAAGAAGCAAACCATTGTAATGCAGTGCCTTTGATACCTGCCATAAACTAGTCGTTCAAGAAGAATATTATGGTCAACGGCATCAAATGCTGCGCTCAGGTCCTACAAAACCAACACAGAATCCAGAGCAAGCAAGATATCATTTGTAACCCTCAACAGAGCTGACTCAGTGCTATGTAATGATCTAAAACCAGATTGGAACATATCCAAAATATTAAAAAAAGAATCTCTAAAAGCCTAGTGATGAAACGCAGTTTAGAGATTGGCCGATAGTTACTGCACATTTCCGGTTAGGTGCTTTGCTCATGTGGGTAATGAGAGCGCTGTTCATTCACTTTTCCCACCTACATTTCCTGCCACTACTGAGACTCGAACCCGCAACTTTCCGGTTGCAAGTCCAACTCTCTAACCATTAGGCCACAACTGCCCTATTATTGATTTCTACTTATACATCCCTGCTCAGACTAACACTGCCCAGTAAAACACTTTCCAGATATTTCAGCACTCATCATGCCATTGAAATCAAAAAATTTTACAGCATGAATTTTGAGTGTTTAAGCTTTTGAATGATACCTAATTTATGATGATTATTAAATATGTGATTGGGAATAAAAAAAGCACACCAAGTGTCCTGCTGACAGTTAACACTTTGTTCTAAGCTTTTAAATCCTCACACCATCCTAGACACCAATAACCATTCGTATAAGATGAGTCTGGTCAACTGTGTTTTTGTCCATATAATGAAAGTCAATGGGGTCAAAGTTGAAATGAAAGTCAATGAAAGTTGTTTGATTCCCAATGTTCTTCATAATATCTTCATTTACAGAAGAAAGTCAAACAGGTTTGAACAGCATGAGGGCGAGTGAATAATAATTTTTGGGTGAACGATCCATTTTTTAGTATATTCATGTACTCTTATTGAAATTAACAGGCGGCACATAATAATAAAAACACGATGTGTTTGTACAGCGAGTGTTAGGTCAGCACTGGCCACAAAAAATGGTTTGTGTGTGTAGGAAGTGCTATATAAGATTATCTAAATCTGGTTTTGTGCCTCAAATACCAACTCCCACATGCAATAGGTTGCATAAGCTTCTGTGTCAAGATCTCTTTAAAGTGAAAACCGCAAAGTCTTCATGAACCATCAGCTTACGTGGTAGCGCTTCAACTAGAGATTTTAACATTTATGAGCATCAGAACTGATTGTTTCAACTCTGCTCGGCAACAAACATCATTTTAGACCTAATTTTAAGATCATGAGGCCTGTACTGGTGGCTTTGACTCCTAAATGAATTTGCACTGGCCTCTTTCTGTGAGAGCCAGACGTGCAGATTAGTGTCAGGATTAACTGATTGCTAAATAGGAGCAGATAGGACTACGTAGGTGGTTCGTGCTTCACTGGTTTGGCTTCAACACCTCAAGCCAATCACAGGCCTCATGTTGCGTACAGCTTATATTCCCCATTATACCAGAGAAAGGGCTAAATACCATTACACAGCCGATCCTGTCCCATGACAGGCTGTGTTTTATGTGTCTGTGTGATGTGCAGGTTTGCTGATGTACAAGCCGTCCTGAAGACGATTCTTAGCAGTTCCAGAAAGCAGAATTAAGAGCGAGCGTGGGCTGATCATTGATGAAGAGAGCTAATGGACCCTCGCTGATCTCCTGAAACAACTCAATGGCAACCATAATACCTCAGCTGCCTCTATTCTCGTATGCAAGACTTTTACACTGCAAAAAAAATATGTTTTTACTTAGTATTTTTCTCTTGTTTTCAAGTACAAATATCTAAAATTCTAAAATCAGCATGCATTTACTTGAGGAGCAAAATGACTGAAGATATTAAGTCTTGTTTACCAAAAAAAAAATGTGTTTTTGCTTTAAACAAGAACAAATATCTGCAAATAGGGTCATAAAATTCAATTTCTGACCCCCACTGGCATATCTTGTTTAAAGTTGTATGGAGTTTTTAATGTTGTTTATATGTCTCTGTGGTGGTTTTAATATGCTTTAAGACAAACCATGTGCAAATTCATAAGTCGACACCACCAGTATTTAATCCTTAAAACTGCAGTGAACCAAAGACAGTCTCAGAAGCGCGGTTTGAAATCATTGGTGTTTCTGACGTCACAAACTACCTTGTAACCAATCACGTCAATGTGCCGGCGGGCTTTAGCGTATTATTAACTATGACCAATCTGAAGCAAGGGAGTCTCAAGAGAAGCCACCCAACAAAAATTGGTCCAATGGCAACGTTGTGTCCCTGGCCAAAAAATAGTCGCGGTAGGATGGCATAAATTGGTAAAAATATGTAACAGAACAAGTGCATACAGATACGTCTACCTTCTCTGGAGTTGCATGTATAAATGTTACTTTGATTTTTAGCTACATGTAGTTCCATATAAATTTATAATTAATAAGTTAACGTCAAAGTTTTTCACGTGACGTGTCGGAGGGAGGTCTTTTCAACAGTCATTGAACGTCCAAATGTTTGCTGTGCAGGTTCTTCTGGTATATTTTTCTGTTGATATGAAAAATCGTGTACATTTAGCAATTTAGTGGGTGAATTATGTATATGATGTATATCACGATGTTATGATGAATTATATGCCTTTCTCCACTGAAGTTGTTCAAAGCATTTCTAACACAGTGTCTACACCGGACGCAAGCGACGCGTCAAAAGACAACCCATTGATATATTGATATAGAACCCATTATAATCAGTGATATTGTCTGCATTCCCCATTTCTATTTCTGATGTAGTCCAAGTGCTTTGCAATGGTTGCAGTTTACACCATGGAACTATTTTTCAGCCATGACGGGACGTGACGGAGGGACGTCTTTTCAACGGTCATTAAACGTCCAAATGTTTGCCGGGTTCTGATACATCGACTTGTAGGCGAGCCTGTATAATTCACTCTCCCTCTTCTTCTTCTGAATCAGTTTCTGTTTCAAACATATATGGTTGAATTAAACTAGTATTTCCACTTGCTATTGTGCAGCGTTTACTACAGTAAAGTTGACCGAGTGGATCTCTGAGTTTGTGTGAGTGAGTGGAGGCGGGGCTCATTAGCATATTCATGGTTTTGCGTATAGAGGGTATGCATCGACATCACTTTCCCGCCGAAAACGCGCTCCCTCAGCTGGACTGAGTGGCAAAAGAACCTGCTGCATGACTGGATTTAACAGGGGAAACTGCGAGTAAAACAAATGATTACACTAAAGGTTGGAATTGAATGTGTTCCTTACAACGTGTCAAATAAGCCTAATCCATGGATATTGACATGCAGCCAGGAGTCGTGTTTCCTGACATTTATATGTGCCTGAAGTCGACGGCGGGGAAACACATAAAGCAAATCGGCCTGTGAATATTTTATATAACTATAATATAGGTAGGTTTAAATCCGCGTAATCACTTATATCAATGTTATATCGTCATATTGTCCAGCCCTAAAACATATAGTTTTATAGTATAGTTTTTGGCAGTGTTGTTTATTGAAAAACACCCAATTATGCAGAATATTAGTAGGAAATATTTAATTGATGAGTTGTCAAAATAATAAAAATACAGTATATACGGTATGATTTTACCTTAAAATCCAATAATTTGACACAAAATGATAACAGCAAATCCAGCTGTTTTTGAACTGCAGTGATCCATTTTTTTTTTTCCTGTTGCTTTCTGCAGTTTTTAAATATATACCTCAGGTTTTGTGTCAAAGCTATTTGTACAGTCAGTCACAAAGCTCTTTCCCGTTTTGGATGTGTTTTGTGTGTTTTTCTCTTTTGCCACTTAGCGGGCGTGACCGCAGTCATAACGGTCGACGGTGACGTCGCATGCATACCCTCTATACTAAATGAAGCAAGGGTGTCGGGTTACATTCAAGCTATTTTAAGACATGAAAAAAAACGTTTAAATATGAAATTTTTGTGATTAAAGATGAGTTTTAAGTGATAAAAATGATTAACAATAGGGGGACTTTAAACAAAAACTCATTCATTTTGCTTCTCCAGTAAATGTATCTTGGTTTAAGAATGTTTTGATAGTTGTACTAGAAAACCGGACAAAAATACTGTCCTATGTTCAGAAGTGACCCTGTTCTCCAGCACATGTGAATCATCCCTCCAACCTGGTATGTTGTTTGATCATTTCATGTGATATTGAAGAAATCTAGTTTATGATTTCCCACATCTGTAGCAGGAAAACAAGGATGTGGTGTCTCGAGAATTCAGACAATCATGGAGTGCAAATGTTGGCATTTTCAAATGGGAGTCATGAACCGGGTGGGCCGGGTAGACACAGACGCAGCCGCTGCTATCGATCCTCCTTTTGAAGTGAGAGCCAGTAATTAGTTGGGATTTTTCTGAGAAACGCAGGGAAGCCACCAAAGAGCGGGAACGATTTTTCGCCCCAAACACGCACACTTGCTCGGGTCAGCCCGGAATCTCCAGTCCCGTCATGCCCCATACGATAGCATTTATTCCAGCCATTGATTTCTGAGAGGTCGTCTGTAGGGAGATCTGCAGCTAAATGGCAAAAGTAGCAAGGCGGGCGGCCTTCAGCGCTCGATCAGACGACCCTCTAAACCGCTTTGAGGCCCATATCCCATTAAATCATGTCTTTCTTAGTCGCTTTCCGTATCCCACCCCACACATACAGCATCCATCCCTCCTACGCCGCTCTCCCCTCACTCCTCCACCGGCATCTTGGCATTGTTACCGGCTTCCTGGGGGAAAACATCCCACACAGCTCCAAATCGTTTATCTTCTCTCAGCACAAAGCGGCAGATAGCAGGAGAGAGAGGCTGTGTGTTGGTGTTTCTTTGCACGCCCTCCTCCTGCCTCCGTTTGTCAGCGTTTGAGCGGCCTCTCGCTTTCTGCATCAGCTGCGCTCGCTGAGATCCGGGCCATTTGAACACGCGGCTTTTTTGTAGTTGACAAGGAGTGTCAGATGCGTACGTTCGTCACCTGCAATTCACGCGCATTTCGTTGTTCTCAGCGAGCCGTCTTATTAATTTTCTCGTAACTGTTTTTGAGGGAGAAGCAGGAACAGGTTGTGTTTTTTCATGCATGTTAAGGCGTGACATGTTTTCAGGTTAAATGCATTGAATTGAATTGAACAGAAGGTGAATTTATAGACATACACTGCAAAAAATGATGCTCTTCCTCAGTGTTTTTGTCTTGTTTTCCAGTGCAGATATCTAAACATTCTGAAATCAAGATGCATTTACTGTAGAAGCATAATGATAGGATATTAAGTCTTGTTTTCTTTAAAAAATATATATAAAAATGAAGTGAGTTTATGCTTAAAATAAGAAAACATATCTATGGACGTTTGTTTCTGCCACGAAATAAAAAAGGTAATTGACTTTATTTATATCTCACAATTTTTTTCGTAGAATTGCGAGATTTAAACTCGCTCGATATGTCTCAGAATTGTGAGATATAAAGTCGGATTTAAAGTCTAGAACGTCAGAATTGTGAGATATAAAGTCGACTCAAATATAAAGTCAGATTGTGAGATATAAAGTCAGATATAAAGTCAGAATTGCAAGATATAAAGTCAGAATTGTGAGATATAAAGTCAGAATGCAAGATATAAAGTGAATTAGAGATTATAAAGTCGGAATTTGAGATATAAAAGTCAGAATTGAGATATAAGTCGAATTAGATTATAAAGTCAGAATTGTGAGATATAAAGTCGGAATTGAGATATAAAGTCAGAATTGCGAGATATAAAGTCGGAATTGCGAGATATAAAGTCAGAATTGCGAGTTATAAAGTAAGAGATGTCAGAGATAAAGTCACATATACTGTAAACACATATTCTGAGAAAAAATGTTGTCTTTTTTCCTTCACAAATGCACATTATAACATGCAATTGTGAGTTCAAACTGTGAGAAAAAGTCACAATTACCTTTTTTATTATTTTTTTTATTTAGTAGCGGAAACAAGCTTCCATATATAGCCTATCTATTGAAGCTTGTTTCCGCCACTAAATAAAAAAAGAAAACAAATTGCGACTTTTTATCTCACACTTCTGACTTCTTTTCTCAGAATTTTGAGTTTTGATTGACAGGCAATTTAACCAGTCATAACGCCGAATCCGCCATTATGTCCAACAAAGCAGTCAGGGGATTTAGTGTGGACTTGAACTTGAAAAATGGTGTGTAGCCTACAGACGTCTTTCCGTGGTTGAAACAACATTCATTCTGATGTTCATTCATGTTTATTTGATGCTATAAATTAGCCTAACTAGTTGGAAGAGATGATCGGTTCACAAGTCGCTTGAACTGAGGCTCTACAGCGATCTGTCTTGACACATTAAGAGAAACAAAATGGTATTTATGGTTTAAATTTCTTTAAAAATTACAAAATTTGAGACTTTGTTTCATATCAAAAGTAACCTGCTCTGTCTTGTCTGTCGACGCGTTGTCAGTGTCCTCTTTGCTCCATGATCTACTTTTCACTGCGTGAGAGCGACATAGCTTGTCGGACATAGCAACGGTAACTAAAGTGGGCGGCTCTTTGCGAACAGTCAATTGCGAGTTATAAAGTCCAATTCTGAGAGACAAGTCTGACTTTTCTCATGCAATTCTGAGAAAAAAAAAGTTTTTTATTTTTTTTATTCAGTAACAGAAACAAGCTTCCATACATATCTGCTAATGGGGTCAGAAAATTAAACTTGCTTTCCTTTTTAATTAAGTTTATTTTTTCTGGTTTTAAAACATGAATTCACTTCATTTTGATTCATTTTGCTTGCATCTTGATTTAAGAATGTTTAGATATTTGTTTTGGAAAACTAGACCATTTTTTGTTATGCAAACATGTCAATCTAGTACACCAGGAGTGTCAAACTCAAAACCGGCATTTCACACAGCGAATCCGTGACGATATGATGCAGATGTTCAGATGTTTTATATGCGACCACCCAAATATTTGATATTCTGATTCATCTCTGTGCTCTCCAACCTCCTTCAAACTACACAAGGTCCAAAAGTCACCACTGAAATGTGTGTCACGATGGAGCAGCTCTACACATTTCCCATGCTGCACCAGTGAGAGCCTGTTGACCTGTTTTGCAGGGAAGAGTTCAAGTTCTCTTCCACTAGACGCGTTCATTTCTCATCATGGTTCCCACAGCAACATCCTCACACCAGTGAAGCCCTTGCTTACCTTTCAGGCACTGGATTAAGTCCTCATCCTCCCGCAGAGCAGCGTTCACCACTTTCAGGAGCTTTTTTTTTTTCACACCAACGGCTTGGAAAAGCAAACAGTCTGAGGGCAATGTGTGATTTACTTTCTTTCTTTTCCCCTCCCTCCTCTCTGTCAGTTATAGTTAGGACTCTACAGCTCAAGATGAGAATGCTTCTGCAAACAACTGAATATTGAAGAGCGTTTCACGCTTGTTATTGCAGTGTAACAGTCTGCACATACGTGTCGAGAGCATATTGAGAGGGTCATTACCCATGAGTCCGTGCTGCGCCGCTGTCTGCAGAGATCAGCTTTATCTCAGCTCTGATATCCACCGTTATGATGCCGCCTGACCTCCGTGATCTCTTCAAAAGTTTGAACTTAAGTTATAGAGCCGTGAACGTCAAAGCCACGGCTTTTATTTGAAAAGAGACATTAAGCCTTCAATATGACTGCAGCTTTTATTTCTTCAAGGACAGATTCAAAGTACATTTATAATAAAAAATTATAATAATAGCATTTATATATATATATATAGTAAGGTGATTCTGGTAAAGCAGGTCAAATGATTTATATGGTTTATCATTTTTTAATTTTTACATTTTCTATTTTAGTACATATATATATATATTCATATCACATATATAAATATAATCTCATATATATATATATATAAAAAATATAATGAAAAGTATATATAATAAAATTAATAGAATAATTAAAATAATAAATAATAATAATAATTTTATGAATATTTTTATAAATATTTTAATATATTGTAATATTAATATTACATTTTATATAATTATATTTTAATATTTATTAATTTTATATATATATATATATATATGGAGGGTGGGGCAAAAGCAGGTCAAATAAAGACAGAAAGTGTTATAATTTATTATTTATATGTGTTGAAATTTTTTTTGAGTTTTTTTTAGATTTATTAATTTGAATGTTATTATATATATATATATATATATATATATATATATAATATGATATCACATATATAACCATATAATCTCATATAATGTTTATTTTTCAATATACATTTTTTTTTTATATTATATTATTTATTTTATATATATTATATATATATATATATATATATAATATATATATATATAATATATCTCATGGTTTTTAATTTTGTATCAATATATATATAATTTTTTAAATATATTTAATGTTGATATATTTTATATATATTTAATTATGTATTATATTATTATTATTTTTTTCATATATATAATATATATGATATAAATATACCATATAGAGTTATACTCATGTAAAGTTATATTTTTCAATATATTTTTTTATTTATATTTTTTTATAGTTATTTTTATGATTTTTTCATATATATAAAACCATATAATCTCATGGTTTTATATTTGTATTAATATATAACTTTTTAATATTTAATGTTAATAATATATTTATATTATTGTTATTAATTATATATATATATATATATATATATACTTTATTATATATATATATATATATATATAAAATCTCCTCATTTACAATTATATGATAATATGTTGACATATGTTTTAATATATTTTATTTCATATTATAATATTTATATATACAATATAATCTCATATATATATATGGAGGGTAGGGCAAAAGCAGGTCAAATAAAGACAGAAAGTGTAATAATTTGTTTATTAATATGTGTTGAAATTTTTTTTTTTTGAGATTAATTAATTTTAATCTTATTTTATATATATATATATATAATATAGGTGGAGATGGAGGCCACAGCAAACACATGAAAGCCAGTCTGACTGTTTGTGTGTTTTTTTCCAGCTGCTCATGAAAGGAGGAGGTTCGTTCTTCAAAGAGATGAAAAGAGCCGCATGAAAGGATGAAGGCTCTTCCTGAAAGACCTGCGCTCAGGGTGTGTGAGTGATGGGCATGGAAAGGCCGATGTGTAAATTGATTTGTGCTGAAGAGAGATGTCTGATGGTCTCATCGGTGACTTCAGCTGCTCTTTGGGAATCTCACCAAGTAATTGGCCGTCAATGAAGAGCTGCATGTATTTATAGCCATGTTTAATGCTTGACACTATTATGTTTTATGTATTAGGCCTGTTCACAACAACAAGATTTGTTCTCATCTGATAGTGTCAGTGCAGCCAAATCAATAATATTACTGAATATTGTCTTTTAAACATTTGCAGTCAGTCTATGAATGTTGCTCACTCTGTGTGTCGATGTTAACATGCTGATTTTTTCTACGACCCCTGACGCCACACGTAACCGTGTTTTCTATTTCCGTCCCAGGATCGGCACAGACGTGAACATCCTGGTCCTCCTTCACCCATTACCAACCACTTTGATGGCCCTAAGTTCTAGTTGTGCATCAAACCGTACGGCTCTGTATCCTCCTCCACGGATTTCACTACTCCATCCACCCACCATCCATCCGTTTTTGACTCGGCCCAGGAGGATTATGCCATTCTTCACAGGACGAGATCTCAGCGAGTGGGCAGGAGAGTCAGCAGCGAAGCCCCTAATGACACAGCGACGCCCACGCACGTCCAAAACCAATTTTACCCTCACTAAAAGAACAGCCCTCGCACGTTCCCATGCATACAAATGGCCGATCGATGCCGGTCACCGACTCTCTGCCCTCTGAGATTAAGTGAGCTCGGGTCCGGCGGATCGATTCCAATGACAGGTGTTAGAACGGCAGCGACAGACACCGATAACTCGCTCGTTCCCTTCCAAAAACAATCCCTGGAAATGTTGGTTTCCACTCGTAATCTCATTAGGGATGTGAATGGCTCCTTTTTGAAAGGCTCCGATGCCAGAGAAGAGGAAGGCGGCATGGAGAATGACTATTGGATTAGCGTAATCCGGACGAGAGAGCTTCATTGGAGGGCAGCGTTCCATCTCTTGTGCTGCGGCTGCAGATAAGGCCGACATCTATTGAGGGCTCTAGTTAGAAGGTGTTTCTCAGTGTAAGGTGACCTGCTTTTGAATAGAGCGCAACAGTTGGGCTCCGGAAGTAAAACCTCCATTCATTTTCTCCAAAAGGAAAAGTCATTTTTAACAATAACTCATAAACCTGTTGTGAGTTCAGATGTTGTTAATCAATGGGATATGCATCCGTTGAAGCAAAACTTGTCGCGGAAAACTACATTACCCATGATGCTGTGCAGATATTTCCACCAATCAGAGAGTTGCGGTTAGCTAATCGCAACAAAAGAAGTGTGTTCAACTTGAAGTGCTGCTGCCGATTGGTGTATGATATCAAAGTATGCAAGAACATTTTGAAAGCATACAGAGTGTCATCAAAGCACTCTCACAATGCATTATGTGTATTTTCTAGCCGTTGAGCATACATAGGTTGTACACTCTTTATTGCGGCGCATTGTGGGATTGATAACATCCACTATGGTTAATAATAGTGCAATATTTAAGGGTATAGGGGGCGATTTCGGACACAGCCGAACACACCTAAGAGCTCTTTAGCTCCACCCACTCCCATGAAGCACTGTAATCGAGTCTACCTATGCTTTCTATGTATATATATATATATATATATATGTGTGTGTGTATGTGTGTGCATATTTTGCCTTAAACTTCAACAACATATAATATACATATAAACAACAACTTTAAATACACTGTAAAAAAAATCCCAGTAAAATTTACGGTAAAAAACCGGCAGCTGTGGTTGCCAGAACTTTACCAAAAAATACAGTAGCAACGTAAAAAAAATCTGTTAAATTTACGGTAAAATAACGTATTTCATTAACTGATATAATGTTAATTTACCAACCTGAAGTACTAATATCTGTTTTGTATCTTTATAATACACTGACAGTCACCAAACACAGTGGTGATAAGAGTCACAGATGAATCAAAGTTCAAGTTTCCACAAGCTGAGAAGGACCACTAATATATAGAAGTGCACACAGTGTCATTCACACACACACTAAACACCATCATGGTAACATGCATGAAATTTTAAAAATGCAATAAACATTAATTAACAACATTAGATGTAACATAAAACCCTAATGTACATAGCTGATTAGAAAAAAATGAGAAAAACTAAGAAGAAACAGAGTTATTTCAACGAAAATATATCAAATGTGAAGTGTCACACAGGGAATTGTGGGAATGTCAATTTACGGTTTTTCACTGTAAATTTTACAATGAATTGTTATTTTTCACTTCCAAAACTGTTAATTTAATGGTATTTTACCGTAAAATTACATTAAATGTACCGTTAGATCTATTACAGTTATTCACCGTATATAGTACGGAAACTTTCTGTAAACCAATTGACAGTTTTTCACCGCAGCATTTTTACAGTCTTTTACTGTTAAAATCACGGTCATTTTTTACAGTGTAGTTTATATTTCACTATCGTTTTTAAATGCAATGCATTATGGGATTGTAGTTATTTACCTCATTAAATTCATTATGTTCTCAGTGTTTTCTCATTTTGTCTGATTTTCAAACTTGTTTTGCCTCAAATTATAGTTTATAATGTTAGGATTCTCCTCATAGCTGGTTGGTTTGATTGGCTTATAATGTTTAAACAAAGACTTTTTTTTATAAAGGGGACCTATAATGCCCCTTTCACAAGATGTAATATAAGTCTCTGGTGTCTCCAGAATGTGTCTGTGAAGTTTCAGCTCAAAATCCCCCACAGATCATTTATTATAGCTTGTCAAATTTGCCCCTATTTGGGTGTGAGCAAAAACACGCCGTTTTTGTGTGTGTCCCTTTAAATGCAAATGAGCTCCACTTTCCAGAAGAGGGCGGAGCTTTAACAGCTCAACAACAACAAAGCTGGAGAATCTCACGCAGCCAAAATGAGGATTGTCAGTAACGGTGTTCAGCCTTACATTGTTCAAACCGGAGTCGACACTGATGGAGAGACTCAGGAAGAAGTTACAACTTTTAGACGTTTCTGAATGGTTAGTGGATAAATTTATGTAGTTGCTGTGGAGTTGATTCAACTCATCCACTAGCATGTGCCGTCATGTTCATCTTTTGTGCAAAACCCGTATGGACAGCCACTATATAGTGCACCTAGTTGCCGAACAGAGCCCTACACACCCGGCTAACGTATATGACTGCTATCAAATGCTGTGAATGGTCTAATATTTTTTCCAAAATATCGCTCCTTTTTTAGCAATCGAGCTTGTCAGGGTCAACTTGCAGGCTATCCAAGCTAACGAGACTCTAAATAGCGTTCAGTGCTCATCTGTGCAGCAACGACAGAACAGTTAGCATGCTTTGCTCGAACTTTTGCCATGGCGTTAGAACTGGCACACCGTCGTCGTTTGCAAAAACAAAAAGGCGGCGCCGTGGGTGGGAATGTGCAGATTAAGGGGAGGTAATATTATAATAAGATCCTCTTTCTACGTCACTAGGGGAGTGAAATCTGAGCGGCTCATTTTTTCACGTTTGCAGAGAAAGGCTTACCAAAACAAAGTTACTGGGTTGTCCTTTTTCACGTTTTCTGGGTTTGTAGATTCACCGGGGACCTGATTATACCACTTAAACACAGAAAAAAATCTGATTTTCATGATATGTCCCCTTTAATTTCTATTGGAAAACTTGCGGAACCAACACTCTATAGTTGAACTCTATAGTTGTGCGTTTGTGAAAACATGGCTCACGTGTCGTATAAAGCGCCATCTACACGTTCAAAAGTTTCATCGACTCAGTATCTTTTCATAACTGTGCTGCAGATCCATCTCAGAAAGTTTCACGACAAGTTGAGAAGCTCCTCGCTGCTGCAGCTCTTGAGATGTGGCAAGGACAGCATGAATAGACAAAAAAGGCAGGTGCTGCGACACAGCGATTTTTATGGCACTGGGTTTTTGGGATGGAGGGACGGATCTTGTCAGCATCTCAGTGTTGATAAGAGCCACGTGGCATCAGCAGAACAGGAACGCTGCGCTATTCATTAATGTGGGATTCGACGGCACATCACGCCTTTGTGTCTTCCTATATGTCCGTCTCCTGGTCATTAAGTCAAACCTCGATGTCAGAAATGTCCAATAGCTGCAGTTTGGTTTGTAACACGAGCTCCGGGTCTGAACGACTGGAGCATAATGAAAGTTTTCCAGCGTGTGTGTGTTTGCTGGAGAGGCACATATGCATCCATAATTAATGTCTCTGAGCATCACAGTGAAGAATGAGCAGGAAGTGACCGCCGCGTGCATTATTTTGGAGCATAACTGCTTCGTTATTGGTGGGTCGGACAGATGATTAGCTGCGACTTGTTGATTCATATTGAGCATAGCTTCTAGTGTCATGTGATGGATTAAAAATGGAACTTGTGGAGCAGAATTGTAACAATTATCTGGATATTAAGCAAAATAGTTTCACCAAAACTTTCTAGTACTAGTGCTCATAATGAACATTATTAACTATAGCACGTCTTAAAGATGGCTAGCGCTCTGTCACGGTGAAGCTTTTGACATCTGATCACCAGAGACTTTCATCACGGCGCTGATTCCTGGATGAAGCCACAGCGATGGAAGTGAAGCACTGAAATGGATGTAAATGTGTAAGACGGTGGAGGAGGTTAAGTGGCAGCGTTTCTGACGGGCCTTTAAGAGCTGCTTCCTGAATGCTGCTGCCCGGTGAGAGCACTAGGTAGGCGTCAGGTAAGCGAGAAGATAATATTCTGCAGCACTGGGTCACGCAGCTGCTCTTGAGGGTGTTAATTGGAGTGTTGCTGATAGTATGTGACGTCATTCACTGCCAAACATGATAGTTCAAAATTAAGTATGCTTAAAACAAGAATAAATACTCTCTTGCTCTCTTCCCATCACGCTCTTGTTCTTGCGGCACAACCTTCCATGAACAGTGTGTGACAAAATCGAGTCCCGCCCAGGAATCGGGTCTCCTTTAGGACCCCGAGTGATCCCATTGGTTCAACGTGCTTTTAATGGGTACTATTTTTACCGCTTGATTATAATTCCTGCAATGATTTATATATATACGAGACCCGGTTCCTGAGGGGGACTCGATTTTTCATGACACCGGCATGCTAACGCAGGTTGGTTAAAGGATTAGTTCACTTTCAAATTAAAATTTCCTGATAATTTACTCACCCCCATGTCATCCAAGATGTTCATGTCTTTCTTTCTTCAGTCAAAAAGAAGGTTTTTGATGAAAACATTCCAGGATTATTCTCCTTATAGTGGACTTCAATGGCCTCCAAACTGTTGGTCAAAATGACAGTTTCAGTGCAGCTTCAAAGGGCTTTAAACGATACCAGATGAGAAATAAGGGTCTTATCTAGTGATACCATTGGTAATTTCGAAAAAAATGCAACTGTATATGCTTTATAAACACAAATAATCGCCTTGCACGTGCTTCCGCTTCCCGTATTCTTCAAAAAGCTTATGCTGTTTGTCCTACGCCTTCCTTCTTAGATGACAATTATCAGGAAAATTTTATTTGAAAGTGAACTAATCCTTTAACATGTGCTCCCGTTCTCTTCTTGAGTGTCTGAAGGTGATACAGGTGCAGATTTTAAAAGCGCTGACATCAAATGCAGTGGCCAAATGAGCCCAGGAGGGCTGTTTCGCTTAAACATGTTAATAATTCATCAGAACATCTCACATCTCTCCCAACACCGTCAGATCTACACCGCCAGATCAGTAGTTTTGTCTTGTTTTCCAGTAAAAATATCTAAACATTCTTGAATCAAGATACTTATGATGCAAAAAAAAAAAAACTTAAGATATTAAGTCTTATCTGAAAAATGTATCAAAATGAAATGAGTTTATGCTTAAAAAGAAGAAAAAATATCTGCCAATGGGGTCAGAAAAATAGGCTACTCTTGTTTTCACTTTGAATTAGGCTAAGTTTATTTTCCCACTTCCACATATTTGTTTAGATATATTTGAACTGGAAAACAAGACTAAGATAATGAGGAAGAAAATCATGTCTTTCTTCTGACTCATTCAGTTCATATTTGGATGATTCTTTGTAACTTTATAAAATGACTACTTGTTTAGTGAGTTTGATCTTGTGTTGTCAAAAAATGTCCTAAATTTCGGCGCATTGTTGTGGGTATTGCGCATAATTTTACTCATTCCCACAGGTTTCGCACTCACACCAAAAGCACATGCACCACTGATTTATAAAGCTGCCTCTCAAACAGCGTGTGAGTACCAAATTTAGTTCTTTTTCCTGGCTTACTGCGCTTAAACAGTCAAATGCGCACAAAATGATGTCCAAATGCCCGTCTTGGTGAGTATTCAGGTAAACACAGTCAGTTTTGGGATGTAAATAGTTGAGAAAGAAAATGCACGTTTGTATAACAGTATATTGGATAAGCTCTTAAAGTGACAGCAGCCTAATAATCCTGAAGACAAAGAGAACGTCATTCTTTGCTCGTGACTTTAATTGTAAGCATCTGTATTTATTTATTTTTTTTACAATGAAGACTATCCAGTGTTATTTTACATTTGATTAGCCTATTTTATTTAATTTCTGTAGTATTTCTTACCCGAATACTACTGTTAGACCCACCTGAAAAACTTAAAGCGGCGTTTATTTAATTGGTCTATTTATTCTATTGTTTTTATTTGTGCTTTGTTTGCAATTTGCTTATTTTTTTCTTATTTTATTGTTTACTGTTAATTGCCTTATTTGTTAATTCAAAGTTTCAAATAAGTCTCCCTGCAACAAAAATACCTAGATAATAAAATGTCTATATGACAATATATGTGGTATTGAATATTGATATTTTACAATATCATTTATTGTGCACAATCATGGGACTTCTCTCACCAACTATCAAAATATCAAGGGTTTGATGATGATTTTTATTCACTCATATGTCAAAGAGCTCAATCCAGATCTGCTAAATTAATCTGCATGTGCGCTTTAAGAACCGAATTAGCCACATCTGGTGTTTCTCTGGCAACATATGAAGAACAGACCACAGATTGAGAGTGCAGGTAAAAACACTATTAATGTTCTGTGTGTGTGTGTGTGTGTGTGTGCAGGAGGTTTAATTCCAAAGTATTTGATGTATTTCTAGCACAACAGTCATTAATGCACAACCACATCTCCTAGTTCAGCTGGTAGTTCACAGTTATCTTCTAATCTAAACACATCAGTGTTAGTCTGGTTGGTTGGATGGGCGACGGCTGGTGAAACTTTTGGAAGCAGAGATGCAGTTAAACTTTACATAACCCAAGACTGCGGAGGGCTTATTCTGTACATGTAGTACAACATCAACACCTACACACCGAACGCAACAGCCACTAAAATACTGCGCCATCTGTGTCTCAAACGAAGCGTGGGCACCAACACGCTCCGTCATAGAAACTAATACACAACATGCTGCTTATTATAGAAGATACTGATGCAAAACACCACCGATGGCAGTCTGAAGCTCAAGAGGTCAAATCAAACTTGTGAGCAAATGTGAGATGTTGCACGTGGTAAATCTTGTGTTTCTCTTCGACATCTTGAGAAGGTGTAGTCTACGGAGCCCCTGAAGGGACATGGCGATGGAAGAATAATGATGTGACAATGCTTTTGCGTTCGCTCGCAAAATATTTACGTTACCCCGAGAAACTTTGCAAATCTTTTGAGTTCTTTGTGAGCGAACGCAAAGTTTTGCAAACATTTGCGAGACAACACAAAAGCATTGACATTTTTTTCCATCACTATGTTCCTTTAGGGGCTCCATATAGTCGGTGACGCGGTCGTGTTGATCTTCAGGTGCAGAAGTGATGCTTTGTGTGAGAAACAGACACTCATTTAAGGCGTTATTCTGTGAAAATTTTCTCCTGCAGCCTGTGAATCTCATTTGAGGCGTATTGTCGTCAGGTATATTCACATGCCATGTGAAGATGCGTCACTGTCAGTGATGAATGTACAGAAGTGTGACGTCTGCTGTGTTCCACAGAAGGAAGAAAATCATAGGGGTTTGGAATGACATGAGGGAGAAAAACGGCATTAAAAATGCCCTTTTTGTCAGCTGAACTCCTTAAACTGAGATTTTAATAATTTCAATAATTTAATGGTGCATTCGCACGTTCACGGTTCTCTGATGGAAGTAAATAGTCATATTAACAGTGTTTTTGTTTGGATTGTTTTTTAATTTTAAAATATATTAATTATTATAAAGTCGGCATGAAACGGAAGTTGTGCTAGTCTTTTATTCCTTATTGTGATGTATATTCAGGTGAATAGTCTTCAGTGAATCAGGTCTTCTTTAGGTCCTCTTCAAAAGTTGTTATCGCAAAGTCTTGACTAATTATAACCTATTTAACTATTGTATCATGTTCATTACATTAAAGGTACAATATGTAATAATTTTGTCCATTAGAGGTCGCTAGAAGCCTATTCAAAACAATTGCGTAGCTTGATGACGCCAAATTTGAGAGTGGAATCTTGGGACATGTGGTCTTCATCTCAACGGATGGTGCAAAAGAACAGGGATTGGAGTCAGGAAGAAATCATGTTCATGATTGATTATTAACGTTACTGTAGTATGAAGCAGAGCAGGAGCGAGTGTTGTGGAGCTGAACGAGGAGCTGGAGCGATTGATCAACACACGCCTCACGAACAGCGGGACTTTTATTATGACACAGTCGCCGGCGCCGCTTCCGCTTTTCCGGTCATGAGTATGAGGTAACACAGCTCTGTTTATTAGATACATTTGAGAGTGTTGAAAATGATGTTATAACGTTACTCTGTGCGTTCGCTCGGCGGCTGCTGTGAGACACTGCTGCAGTAAGCTAGATCGATGCTGGATGATTGTGTTGATAAATGGCATGCAATTAATTTTAAAACATATTGTATGATGGAGAAAATTATGTATTACTGTTACTAAAAATAAAGCTGCATCTGATTATGCTATGTTAGCTACTTCACAAAATAGTGTTTTTCTCTGAGGCATGGTAAAGCATGAGACTCGCAAAAAATCAAGAAAATAGATTTAAACAATAAGACTAAACGTGTTGAGCTATATAACAATAATTAGTTTTCTGTCTATAAATATATCAAAACAGTTGTTCGCTTGTCTATTAAAACATGTAAATATTAAAGCGTCTTTGGTGTTTCCATGGTTTCTACTAACTAAAACCGGAAACCGAGGGTAACGCAGGTATGACGCGATTGACAGGCGACTCCTCACACGTCCCGGAGCCTTGGTTAAAATTGCAATTTTCTCACGATTTACAAATAGTTGCAAACATTTGGGATATTGTAAGTACTCAAGTGACCAAAATATATAACACTGGCCTAGTGGTTTTTGGATATTTTACTGCAAAAATATTACATATTGCAGCTTTAAGTGCACAAACAACATGCTTGAAATATAAAACGAATGCCTATGTAAACTGGAAACAAAACCATGCCTAACAATGTATTTTTTATAAGAATAAGGATTATTGCAACATACTATGTTCTGTAAAAATTAATTTAATATTAATTTTACACAATAATAGCAATGTGGTATAGTATATAATTATACTATAATAAATGAATTGTCATGCTAAGTACACACAAACATCATTAATTTGAAACATATAAATAGGAAATATATTGGAAGCAAAAAACATTAAAAAACTAATATAAGCTAAGCTAGCAGGCTATTTGGGTAGATTATGCTATACTAGTACATGCTATGCTAACTAAAAAAATAGAACGAGAAATGCTTGATTTCACAGCCTATAGCTTCAGTTACATACTAGTATATGAACCATGCTATTTAAAAGACATGAATGGTCATTATAACATTTTAAACTATATAAATCGTAATGTGATTTTGCAAGAATTGTTATCAAGTGCTAATAATCCATTAAAAGTCCATTGAACCAATGGGATCATTTGGGGTCCTAAAGGAGACTGGGGGACTTCATTTCTCACAAGAACAAATGTAGGGCAGGGCTTGATTTTATTCATGGGGAACTGATTGGATGGTTGTGGTTTGCTATTGGTGGATCTCATGTGAGTGACAGGTAGCCCCGCCCTCCTCATTAGAGAAGAGATGTCGCTGCAAGAGGGAGAGGAAGTTATTCTGATTCAAGATTATGTGCACCGATAAACCATTTATAATACCGCAAGATTACGATTTTGATTTCATGGTGACTTTAACCCACACTGTAAAAAAACAATAAAGTAAAATTTACTTAATTTTTCTTTCACAAGTTTTTGCACACATTTTTAAGTAAATTTCATATATGGAATTAAGTAACTCTACTTAACCAAGTTAAGTAAAATTAACAAAGAAAATAAGCAATTTTAACTTGGCCAGTAAACGGCTCAGTAATTTCTACTTAGTTGAAGTTTCTTTTGCAATACATTTTACTCAAACAATATAACACTATAAAACATAACACCATATCTACATATTAGAAGTAGCGCGGCACCTGAACACAGAGACTTCAATACTTGGTACACAATGACGGTAACATTCGATGGATCGTTTTTGAGTGTGAATGTGGCATTTTGAGTAGAAAATGAACTCCAAATGTCACAAAATGGCAAGTTACTAAACATAACCACAAAAGCAATGATAAAACAGTGTAAAAACAGCTGGAAAACAAATCGACCTCATTAATTATTCAAAGCCCAGTGCATGATGGGAACACCAGTATCAGAAAAGTTGAGTAGTTTTACTTAATTTTATAATGTTGATATTTACACTTTAATTTCTACAAGCTTAAATTGAGTAGAATTTACTTAGTTTTTTTTAATTCTTGCCTGAACTAACTTTTTCATGTAAAAATTACATTTGTTTTTTCTGTAGTATTTACTTCACCATAAAATCATTTTTTACAGTGCATGTTACCAACTAAGAATTTGGTTTTAAGAACTTGATTTAATGTTTAGTATTTCTGTCTTGTTTTCTAGTGCAAAGAAAAATCATTTTTTGCATTGTATTAATTCGTGATTAATTTATTTAGATACTTGTGCTGGACATTCTGCTGAATAATGACTGATTAGCCGTGCGAATGTTCATTTTCCGCTGTTCTGTTCCTTTAAATGAGCTCTATGTGTATCTGTGGAGTTACTGTGGGTCAAATGAGTCCCAGTCGTTCATATCAGTGCAGAAACAGATCGTGGCGCTGCTCTTTGGGCCATTTTCTGTGTAATGACGCTTTGACTGTTTTCTGTTTCTCTCAGGTGGCCGTGGACGCGTCGAGAGGTTTGAGAGAGACAAAAGCAAAACCCCCGCCATCGCACTGCAGAAATGCTGCTAATTGTCTTTTCCATCCCATGAGTTTGTCTCTCCAAAGGCCAGTGACGCCTATGGATTTTCTCAAATGTCATCTTAGTTTGGGCTCCTGAAGCCAAGCTACAAATCCAGCGACAGCCGAGCGATTACAGCTCACCTTGTTTATCTGACGACCGCCGCCAAACAGGCCATTATCTGTTCAATTCGATGGACAGAGACGACTCGCAAGATTCATCGGCAGCTGCCAGAAAACAGTAAAAACTTATGATTATGAAGCTTTAACAGAAAACCACATACGGTTTACATGTATTACTGTTATTGCTCTGGCGCCCTTTTCACAGACTGTGATGACGCGTTTTAACGGTCATCAATATCGTAAATCCTGCAACGTTTTTTATATTTTCATTTAAAAAAATGTATGTACATTTATAACACTATGTTTAGTGTTATATTACGTTTCAAATTACAAAAAAAAAAAAAAAAAACTAGGCTAGTTAACGCTGCTGTGAGGGTGTCGCCTATGGGAGTGACGGTAAAAATGACATCTTTCTTTCTTCTGACTGCTGTTATCAATCGCTCTCTATTTTTTCCCTCTTTTTAAAAGTTGTGAAAACACTATTGTGGAGCTTTTCTTTTGCTATTTGTGCAAATGGAAACAAAAAATATATTTAATGTAGTCTCTCATTCACGCTATAAAAGTTTACCAAACTATGACGACTTCCACTTCTGAGAAACATGGAAATGTGAAAAGGGTCAAACATATTTTTTATAATGTAATAATTTATAATGTGTGAATTTTATAATGTGTGAATGATTCCTCTAATTGTGTTTTTATACACTGCAAACAATTAGGCTATTTTCTATGACTAAAGATATTATTGAATGAAATTGGGGTCAGAAAACTATTTTTCTTATATAATTTTATTGTTTGAATCATTTTTCTTCTCTAATAAATGCATCTTGATTTAAGAATGTTTAGTTTTTTGAAGTGGAGCTTCAATAAGATCAAACGTGTATGAAGAGATTGATGTGATATAAAGATATATAAAGCTTGGTGTTTAATGAGGTTTTTGCTCTTGTCTGGCTTTTTTAGTGTCAGTGTAGAAGTTCCAGAAGCTCATCTCCCGCAGAAACTTTGCTTTTGTCGGTCATCTGAGGAGAATCTCAGCAGGATCCGTGTCACCGTGAGGGCTGACAACACACATTCACACACAACTCTGAGGCCTCATCAGCCACCGCAAATCCAACTTTGTGATTGACACCAAACCCGGCTCCATTGTCTCTGCGCAGGTTAAAAATATAATGCAGCGGCAGTGTCGCCACGGCGATAAGGGCCGTCCAATCATGTGTCTCGCAGCTGCCAGGTTGTTAAAGAACATGCGAAAGACTTCGAGTTCGCTGTGCATTTTTGCTGCCATTGGCACATCAGCCGGACGGACTGTGAAAGTCACGCTTTTTCTTGCGTTTCTCTATTTCTCTCAGACTCGTGTCGTGTCACGGTGGGCTGTAATGGTAGCAGGAAAGTTTTCATGACACTTTCCCTAAATGTTCTACTCAATAACACGTGGACGGCTGTGTGTTCGGTCCATATTGCTCTTAAAAATAAAGGTACAAAAAGGATAGCTAAGCCATAGAAGATCCTTTCAGCAAACAGTTCTTAAAGGATTAGTTCACTTCAGAATTAAAATTTCCTGATAATTTACTCACCTCCATGTCATCCAAGGTGTTCATGTCTTTCTTTCTTCAGTCGGTTAAAACAAACCAGCCACTGGGTGAAAACAAACCATTCGCTGGGTTAAAACAACCCATCTGCTGGGTTAAGGGTTAAAATAAAACCAACCACAAACAAACCACTGGTTAAAACAACCCATCTGCTGGGTTAAGGGTTAAAACAAACCAACCACTGGGTTAAAACAATGCATTCGCTGGGTGAAAACAGCCCAACCACTGGGTTAAAACAACCCATCTTCTGGGTTAAGAGTTAAAACAATGCTTTTGCTGGGTTAAAACAACCCAATCTCTGGGTGAAAACAGCCCAATCGCTGGATTAAAACAACCCAACTGCTGGGTTAAGGGTTAAAAACAACCCAACCGCTGGGTTAAACAAACCATTCGCTGGGTGAAAACAGACCAACCATTGGCTTAAAACAACCTAACTGCTGGGTTAAAACAACCCAATCTCTGGGTGAAAACAGCCCAATTGCTGGGTTAAAACAACACAATCTCTGGGTTAAAAGTTAAAACAACGCTTTAGCTGGGTTAAAACAACCCAACCTCTGGGTGAAAACAGCCCAATCGCTGGGTTAAAACAACCAAACGCTGAGTTAAAACAAACCAACCACTAGGTTAAAACAGCCCAACTGCTGGGTTAAAACAACCCAATCTCTGGGTGAAAGCAGCCCAATCGTTGGGTTAAAACAACCCATCCGCTGGGTTAAAACACACAATCTCCTTAAAACAAAGCTGGGTTAAAACAACCCAATCTCTGGGTGAAAGCACCAATCTGGGTTAACCCATCCACTGGGTTGGGTGAAAACAGCCCAAACGCTGGGTTTAAAACAACCCAATCTCTGGGTGAAAGCAGCCCAATCGTTGGGTTAAAACAACCCATCCACTGGGTTAAGGGTGAAAACAGCCCAAACGCTGGGTTAACCCAACTGCTGGGTTAAAAACCCAATCTCTGGGTGAAAGCAGCCCAATCGTGGGTTAAAACAACCCATCCACTGGGTTAAGGGTGAAAACAGCCCAAACGCTGGGTTAAAACAACCCAATCTCTGGGTGAAAGCAGCCCAATCGTTGGGGGTTAAGGGTGAAAACAGCCCAAACGCTGGGTTAAAACAACCCAATCTCTGTGTTAAAACAACCCAATCACTGGGTTAAAACAACACAACCACTGGGTTTGCCCATTTTCAACCCAACTTGGGTTGTTTTTAACCCAGCGTTTTTTAGAGTGTAGGAGGTCGGGAAAGGTCTTGTTTCTTAAGTTTCCTTACAAACTGCTTACACTGCCAATAAAAATGTGATGAATACATGAAAATTGTTGCATATAGCCCCTTTAATAATAATTATATTTTCCACTATAAAGAACCTTTAGTGGTTCCATCAATGTTTTCCTTTATTTTTAAGAGCTTGTCCTCCATAAACCCCTGCAGCTCTTCTGAAGCAGACCGACATGTCACATGTTGAGCGTTTTATCTCCAGTATACAGATGCATCTGTGTTGTTCAAGGCTAGATTGATAAAAACCTTCTCACGAAACATCTGCACAGTGGCGCTATTATCAAGCAGAAATGGGATCCGTATTGAGCTGCTCTGTGCTTTCAGATTCATTTATCTGAGGCTAAAGGTCAGCACTTCCTTTCAGATGCTCAACTTTGGCATCTGTGAATAAATGTTGCTCCCGCTATAATACTTCTGAACGTTGGGCTCTCAGAAGTCAAACTTCATCATGCAGCATGCATGAGATAAAGCGCTATTCTGAGCTCGGGTGGAAGGTCTTTAATATGAGGACGTGGGTTTGAAGACGCCTCGATGTGCTGCATTATGCCATACAGACGGCCGACCCAAACAAGAGGCCGCACGGTCACGTCTAAATGGGAAAACAACATCGAGAGTAGCCTTGAAAGATGAATGCGCTCTGTTTGTAAAGGAAGCAGCTTTTTATTTCATCCTTGTCTCCGGTGAGACGGAGGTTGGGAGTCTGATATAGTACTACCTGTCAGCCTGTCCTTCGTCTGTAAACCAATCTGACCTGTGAACATTTATAACGATTTCACTCCAAAAATTATGGAAGCCTATTTCTGCCACATAACAAATTAAAATGCTTTGGTAAATCATAATTAGTCAGAATTTATATCATAATTGTGACACAAAAAGTCACAATTATGACATAAAAATCGTCACAATTATGACATAAAAATCGTAATTATGACAAAAAGTCAACATCATGTCATACAGTGAATAGTAATTGTCATAATTTCAACTTTTAAATCATAATTTTGACTTTTAGTCTCATAAATATGACAGTATGTCATAATTTCGACTTTATATATAATTATGGTGTATCATAAAAATCATAATTATGACAAAAACTCAACATTATGTCATACTAAGTCATAATTATGACATACTAAATCGTAATTATGTCATAATTTCAATTTTTAAATCATAATTTTGACTTTTAATCTCATAAATATGACTTAGTATGCCATAATTTAAATTTATAGATAATTATTATGATTTACCAAAACATGATTTTTTCCTTATGTGGTGAAAATGGGCTTCCATGGTGTTTCTCTCGAAAAATGGCTAATAAAGAAACTCGCTTATATTTTCTAGATATTTTATTTCTGGAAGATGAAATGCATTTAAATCCTTTATTTAATTCCTTTAAATAGTAAAGACCATTTCCATCCCAGCTAACAAAAATATGTTTTAAGGACATTTTTGCTAAAGTTCCCATTAAGTTACGTCAAAGTTATTTCTGAACGTTCTCTGGATGATCAAAACTTCCAGTTTTTAAATGTTTTAAAAATGTTAACATTATGGTAATGTTACTATGGAAGCTTGTTTACGCCACTAAATTAAAAAATAAATAAAGGTAATTGCGACTTTTTATTTTACAATTCAGACTTCTTTTCTCAGAATTGCGACATATAAACTTGCAGTTGCAAGTTATAATATCAGAATTGCGAGATATAAACTCAAAATTGTGAGAAATAAAGTCAGAATTGCGAGATATAAACTTAAAATTGTGAGAAATAATGTCAGAATTGCAAAATATGTACGCAATTACAAGAAATAAAGTCAGGATCACGAGATATAAACTCGCAATTCTGACTTTTTTTCTCGCAATTGTGAGTTTATATCTCGAAATTCTGACATCTTTTATCTAAATTGTGAGGTATAAACTTGCAATTGCGAGTTATAAAGTCAAATTTGGAGGAAAAAAGGGCTGACTGAGTTTATATCTCACAATTCTGACTTTATAACTGCAAGTTTATATCATAAGTTGTGAGGTGGAGCCTCCATGGATCAGACTTGTTTGTTCGGTACATCCCACAGATGCTCGATTGGATTGAGATCTGGGGAATTTGGAGGTCAAGTCAACACCTCAAACTCATTGTTGTGCTCCTCAAACCATTCCTGAACCATTTTTGCTTTGTGGCAGGAGCATTATCCTGCTGAAAGAGGCCACAGCCACCAGGGAATACAGTTTCCATGAAAGGGTGTACATGGTCTGCAACAATGCTTAGGTAGGTGGTACGTGTCAAAGTAACATCCACATGGATGGCAGGACCCAAGGTTTCCCAGCAGAACATTGCCCAAAGCATCACACTGCCTCCACCAGCTTGCTTTCTTCCCATAGTGCATCCTGGTGCCCCAGGTAAGCGACCCATTGCTCCGTGGTCCAGTTCTGATGTTCACACGCCCACTGTTGGCTCTTTCGGCGGTGGACAGGGGTCAGCATGGGTCTGCAGCTATGCATCCCCATACGCAACAAACTGTGATGCACTGTGTATTCTGACACCTTTCTATCAGAAACAGCATTAACTTCTTGAACAATTTGAGTACAGTAGCTGAAGAATCTTCTTTTGTGAGTAAATGATGATATAATTTGTTTTGGTGAGCAATTCCTGAAATATAAAGCTTGATTTGTATTAAGGACAAAGCGGCAGCTGCAGTCCAGCGTTAATTACTCTGAGCAGAGAACTGGGGCGCCGCAACCTCCGACGCAGGAGAATGTCACAATCTGCATTTTTATGGTACTATAACTGGTGCGGCGACTCCTCCGATGGGAAATCAGCAGACCTCTAATGGCACAAGAGAAGCTGTTTCCCTGCACTGATGATCGCTGTAGCCACACCACCGTCATTTGTCCCAATGTCTTTATCATAGAGACGCCCGAAAAAGATGAAATCGCAGCAACTAGTGCCAATTAAAACCAATGCACTCGTCAAATGGAAGCACTGAATTCCTCGTGACGGATGCATGCTGTTGCTAGGTGATCTCCACCGGCTCTATAGATCATCATTTAGTGTATGACAGGGTTAATGAGGTACATGTGTGTCGCACTCAAGTTTCTGTCTTGTTCCTTGTAATGATGATTTTATTGTTTAAAATTAAACCATCACCTCTATAGCACTTTATACAATACAGATTGTTTCAAAGCAGCTTCGCAAGACAATAACAGAATCAATGATGCAAACTTCATCAAATATGACACTAATTCAAATTCTGCAGCTCTAAAGAGACAAAAGTGTCATTATTCAGTTCAGCGTTGATTCAGATCAGTTCAATAACTGCGTTAAGTTCATCAATTATGAAACAAGTTCAGTTCAGCTATAAGCAGCTCTACAGAAGACAACAGTGTCGTTATTCAGATCAGTCGAATCAATAATATTACTGAATATTAAGTATCTTTAAAACCCCAGTCAGTGTTTACCATTCCTTTAAGTGTTCAAACTAAAGCCTGTATGTGTGCAGCTGCTTTTAAAGATAAATACGACACACCGATTTGAACATGCCATTTTGACTGGAGACTCGTGCTGACAGTAATTAATGAGCTGCAGCGCATAATTAATCAGCTGCTGGGATTATAAATAAGGTGTGATTGTCATTCACCAAGGTGCTGACCGTCGATCTGTCCTTCTGAAACTCAGATATTAGATCTTTAATGCATTAGCTAACATATGTTTCTTAATCTTTGTTTATTAATGCAATTGTTCATTCACCCTGTAAAACAATATTTTTCTAATCTGTAAATAAAACAAAGATTATTGGAGTATGATTTACAAGATAATACTATTTCAGTCTTTCTACTTAGAAATTGTGAGTAAATTCCACTAATAATTGCAAAGAAACGGCAAGTAAAACATTGAACTAAACATGAAGTTTTTGAGTGAAAATTGTTTCTGCATCACTTTTGATTTAAAAAAAAATGTAGTAGTACATTTTATTAGCATGAACTAAAAATGAACAATACTTATGCAGCATTTAAGCTTAGTTACACTGCAAAAAATAATGTTATTTTTGTCATTTTAAATCAACATACATTTACTGGAGCAGCAAAATGACTGAAGATAATGAAAAATGAATCAAAATTAAGTGAGTTTATGCTTAAAACAAGAAAATCTGCCAATGGGGTCAGAAAAATAAACTTAATTCAAAAGGAAAACAAGATTATTGGCATTTTTTTCTTCTTGTTTTAAGCATAAACTCACTTAATTTAAAGATGTTTTCAGTAAACAACACTTTATATCTTCAGTCATTTTGCTTCTCCAGTAAATGTATCTTGATTTAAGAATTTTAGATATTTGTACTGGAAAACAAGACAGAAACACTGAGGAAAAACATTTTTTTGCAGTGTAAAGATGTAATTCATTTCAAAAGTTAGTTTATTTATGATGCTTTGCATCCCTGAAGCCCAGTTTGAAAACACCAGATTCTTTATTCAGATATTTTGATCCTCAGAACGTCACAAAGAAAGATCTGGAGATGCATAATGGAAATGTGTTTTAAATCCGGGTAGTTCATCCTGCTGACCTGCTCTAATGAACATTCACATCAGAGACTGTGAGATGAATCTTTGCCCACAGAGAATGTGAATAATGAAAGCGACTCTCCTGCTGTATGTTTGAGGAGCAGGTGTGTGTGTGTGTGTGTGTGTGTGTTCAGGGTCATGGTCTGGTCATCATGGCAGCCGCTGGCACACAGCCTGACGACCGCCGATGCTAACAGATGTCCCCTCGCCATGGCAGGACGGGCGACAGAATGACCCTTTACCACGGGACACTGGCAGACATGGCGGACGAGGACATATGCGGTACGTCCTGCCTCTCTGACACTCAGGAGGACGTTTCTACTTGTACTTGAAACACGAGTGTGTGTTCGTGTCTTTTGGGTTTGTTACAGTGACGTCATGATGAACACAAACAGAGAAGTCAAGATCATCTTTATTTATTTACTCGCATCTTCTACTAGTGTCATATTAGTATGAGTTGGGATATTGAATTGGATTTCATTTTTAGGGGTTCAAGCGCGTTGCGAAATTTTCGCAAAAAACCTACTTTTGCTAAATATTCCTAGGTTTTTGGTCCGATTGGAACCAAACCAGTGCAGCAAGATTCTCTGGAGTCTGATTGTCAATAATTATCAAAAAAAAGTTGAAATTTCAATTCACGGTTCCTAAGGGCCGCCAAAATGTTCAAAGTGGGCGGAGCCACTTTTACAAAAATGTCTGTAACCCGTGAACGGAATGAGATATTTTCACCAAACTTGGAACACGCGTGTAAGAGCTCATTCTGTGGCTACGTGAAAAAGGACATGAGGACTGGTCACTTGGTGGCGCTATAACAGGAAACGGAACAGGAAGACATGAAAATGGCTATAACTACTTCACCGTTAGTCTGATTGACTTGAAAATTGGCATGCAGTGTCTTCGTCCAACAAGCCATGATTGTTTATGAGGACGTTGATGCATCTCATAAAACATGTCCGCCATCTGCCAATGAAATCTGAGCAGCTATCACACAAGGTTAACGGAGGCCGATCGGAACGAAACTTGCTGGGCCTGTTTGACTCACGGCCCTATAGGCATGTGAGAAATTCACTTGCACAAAGGATTGTGTATTTTTCGCACAGACCCACAACATTTGTACCACATGTTAAAACTCCTCATCCTGAGCAACTTTGCCTCTGGGACTGCCGCTGTCAATCAAATTGTTTGTTAAATATTGGAGATTATTTCAAAAAACAATTTTGGTGAACTAGTCCTGGCTCAATCTCAATAAAACCACTGCGGCACAATTCTCGGGACTCTCTAGGTCAATAGTTATCAAAAAAATGTTCAACTTTGTCCTATGGATAGCTATAGCAGGGTCATTTAGAAAATAGGTGTGGTCAAGTCTACCCAAAAGCCAATCATTCCTAAACGAAAATTCAGAACTTCGCATCATTACGTGAGCACATGTGGCTCATCATTCTAAAGAAACATGCATACTTTTATGGAGATTGACCCATAGGTGGGGCTATAACTTTTAAAAAGGTGTAAAAACAATGTATTTCTATGCCAAATCCCATAAAATGGCTGAAAGTGGTCCTCTTCCTGCCTGATTAGTGTAGAACTTCTTGAAATTGGGTGTGCACATCTGTCACGTGATTCTAAAGAAGCGTGGAAACTTTAATGGACATCGGGGGGCGCCTTCGCGTTTTTCAAGTGCGCAAAGAATTATGTATCGTGCGACATTCGTACCACATGGTAGAACTCATTCTGAGCAACTTTGCCTCTAGGACCTCCACTGTCCATTGAATCATTTGTTATTGGTGATTGAATATTGGTGATTATTTCAAAAAACAACTTTGGCAAACTAGTCCTATGTTTTGTGCTCCACCTCGATAACTGTTAAAAAGATTTAAAAACCATATATTTCCTAGGGTAAATTGCCTGCATTGGCTGGAAACTGGTATTTTCCATCTGTGATCGAGATGGTTACAGGCTTGCTAAATAAAACATAATACCTTTTTGTGCTTAAAGGCCTTAAAGTACTTGAACCCCGATAATTGCTGCTCGCAGCTATATTTATACTTTGATTTTAGTTAAACTTTTTGTAATTTTGAGTGTGTTTTTATAATTTTTATTAGTTTTTGATATATATATGTTTATACCTGTTTGAATACTCAATTCTTAATGGCTGGAAGGTGTGCAATAAAACAGTTTAATGTACAGAAAAGCTGCTGAATAATATAAAATACCACTATTAACTACTAAGTAGATTCATGATAGGTCAGCTAAGGTGTCAAAATGTCAAAAATATGCAGTTATTTTATCAACTTACCATTGAACTCTATTGGTAACGACAGAACTTGCGACCATATGGCTTTGGGAAACGCACTCCAGTTCAAGATTTTTTCTCAGATTGTCCAGAGGGGTAAAATAAGGATAAATCATACTAAAACTCCTGTAGTCTGAGCACAGCTTTAGAAGACATTTTGAGAAATCTCTCAGCGTTTTTGACCATAAAAGTCCAATGTTCTTCAAAATATCTTCATTTTTGTTCCACAGTAGAAATAAAGTCATACAGTTTGGAACAACATGAGTAACTGATGACCTATAAATGATCATTCTAAGACACTAGCCCTTTAGAAAGTAGGCATAATATAGAGTTGGAAGATAATGAAGCTTCACATGTTTGAAAGGCTCAAGCGGGGCAAATGCCCCTCAGATCCTGTTTGATATCAGTGAATGAAGCACAGAAAGACTCAGAGAAATACCAGAAAGGGCTTTTCAGCTCTTTTACCAGAAGAATTTATCCGTTTGTTCCCATTTGTTTCATTATGCGTCTCCTCAACAACCTCCAAAGGCTTCATGTGATGTCAGGACCACTGAGGACAAACCTACATATGTCTCCTTGAGAGTCCCGCACTGACTGAGTGTGAACGGTAAGGGCGTTTGCACCTTCAGGGTCCACTAGCTCTGCGTCTCACCAAACACCATTGACAAGCCGCATATGAGCTTCTGGGGGTTTGGGACATTGCCCACCTTTTAATTACCTCTGTGCACATGCAAAGAACACAGTTAGAAGTGTTCAGAAATAGTGCAAGTTGAAGCACTGAGACTTTGAGCAATCTGCCGTTGAGACTTTGACTGATGAAGCGATTCAGTTGCAGTGAGAGGTGGTTTGAAATCAGGCCTGGTTCCAGAATCAAATGCTTCTGAAATTTGTGAGTGTGCTTTAGTGGGTTTTGGATATGTTGGTTAGATGGTTGTGGTTTGCTGTTGGTGGATCTGATGTGATTGACAGGTTGCCCCGCCCTCGCGCCACTACTCATCATCAGAGATGTCGCTGCAAGAGGGAGGGGAAGTTATTTTGATTAAAGATTATGAGTAGAGCTGCACAATTAACTGTAAAAAGATTGAGATCTCGATTCAAACACCCACGCAATCTTATTTTATTAATGACAATGATTCGCCAGTGTCTACCTTTGACAAAATCATCCCGAACAAATCTGTGTTTGTGCTGCCGTGATGAGCCAGAGAGAGCAGTTTTGAACCACAAAGTACTTATTTCTGTGTTACAAGTGATTAAATTATCAGAGATAAATGTTTAAAGCTAGGATTTAAACACTGATGTCTACAATAGCAATCAAAATACCACCTTTTAAAACTTACGGAGCCCCGCACATGACATGCAAGAAAAAAAATTAAATTGTGCACACGATTTACTAATTCATTCCCTCGATTCACTTAATCGTGCACATGATTTATTATTTTGTGCCCTCGATTTATTAATTCATATGCTTGATTTATAAATCGAGGGAACGAAATAGTAAATTGTGTGCACGTTTTAGTATATCGAGGGAATGAATTAATAAATCGTGCGCAGGATTTAGCCTACTATTTTTTTCCTGCATGTCATGTCCGGGGCTCTGTAATAACTAACTTGGTGCTTCAAATAAAAAAAACGATCTACTCTTATCATCCGATCGTGGCTGTATTTCTCTATTAGTGTTATTAGATCTCAGTGCTGCTTTTGACACTATCGATCACAACATTCTTTTAAAAAGACTTGAAAACTATATTGGTATTAGTGGAATTGCTTTGGCATGGTTCAAATCGTACTTATCTGACCGTTATCAGTCTGTAGTAGTTAATGAAGAGATGTCGTATCGATCACAGGTTCAATATGGAGTACCACAAGGCTCAGTACTAGGACCGTTGCTTTTCACTCTGTACATGCTGCCCTTAGGAGAGATAATTAGGAAGCATGGTGTTAGTTTTCACTGCTACGCTGACGATACTCAGCTCTATATTTCCTCGCGCCCTGACGAAACCTACAAATTCACAAAACTAACAGAATGCATAGCTGACATTAAAAACTGGATGACAAGAAATTTCTTATTATTAAATTCAGAAAAAACTGATATCCTAATCTTTGGACCAAAAACTTCCTCAAAAAAACCTTGAATACTCTCTAACACTTGACGGGTGCTCCATTAAACCTTCGTCCTCAGTTAGGAACCTGGGTGTGCTCTTTGATACCAATCTTTCATTTGAAAGTCATGTTTCTAGTATCTGTAAAACCGCCTTCTTCCATCTAAAAAATATATCTAAATTACGACATATGCTCTCAATGACAAATGCGGAACAGTTGGTTCATGCATTCATGACCTCAAGACTAGATTACTGTAACGCTCTACTGGGTGGTTGTTCTGCTCGGCTTTTAAACAGACTACAGTTGGTCCAAAATGCGGCAGCTAGAGTTCTTACTAGAACCAGAAAGTATGACCATATTAGCCCAGTTCTGTCAACATTACATTGGGCCTATTAAACATCGTATAGATTTTAAAATCTTGCTACTTACTTATAAAGCTCTAAATGGTTTAGCTCCCCAGTACCTAAGTGAGCTCTTAATGCATTATAGTCCTTCACGTTATTGCGATCAGAATTCAGGCCAGTTGATAATACCCAGAATATCAAAATCAACTGAAGGCGGCAGATCCTTTTCCTATTTAGCACCTAAACTCTGGAACAATCTTCCTAGCATTGTTCGGGAAGCAGACACACTCTGTCAGTTTAAATCTAGACTAAAACATCTCTTCTTTGCTCTTGCATACACATAACACATTATCAATATTAACATTTTTCAAATCCGTTAAAGGATTGTTACGCTGCAATAATTAGGTCGGCCGGAACCGAGAACATTTCCTATAACACTAGATATACCTGTACATCAGAATAAGAATGGCATCTACGCTAATATCTGTCTCTCTGCTTATCCTGAGGTTTGCCGGGTGCTGGATCCAGGCCGTATCCAGATCAGATGGAGAACCTGTGTCTGGACCTGACTACAACGTAGCCAGGAGACAATGGGCCTACAGATCCAGTTCTGGCTGCATCTATAATTCAGATTTTTAATCCCCGTATCCGCTTACATATATTTATATATAATCTATTTTAATCTCTATAATAAAAATGTATAATTCGGATTTTGATCTCCATATCCATTTACATATATTATATATATCTTCCAAGGGGTTTTTTCCCTCCTAGGACTTTTTTCCCAGTGTTAGCACGCTGGGTTTTCTCCTAGGGGGTTTTTTCCACCCTGGGAGTCAGCCGACATTGGCTTAATGTAGCACCATCTTGTATATGTTACATATTACCACGCTTGCTTGTACAGCTTATTTTTAACCACTTCCCTTTTTTCTGTGCTTCTAATATGTAAAGCTGCTTTGAAACAATTACCAATTGTAAAAGCGCTATATAAATAAATTGACTTGACTTGACTTCAAATAACGGTTGTATCAATACAACATATTGACACTAGGTGGCGACAAGTGACTGTTAAAAATATATTTGTCATTAAATCATTAATTCAAAAGATTAGTTTAAAAACACAGACTTGTCCAGTAATGAAACAAGTATTTATTAATGAGTTATTCATTCAAAACCATTTTTTTTTTTAAATAATCCATTCAAATTAATTAAACATTTTTCCAGCAATTAATATTTTGTCAAAACCTCTAGTAAATTACATGTTATTTTAAATTACATGGTGTATATTCAGAATCGTGGAAGAATTGTGATCTCTATTTGAAACAGGTTTACAAGCCACTTTTTCCTCCGTTTTTCATTCAATTTCTTGCATTTTTCCTCCTTATGAACAACAACTTTTGGGAAAATGATAAAAGATCCTTGTGGTTTCTTGGGTTGAGTTGAGCAACCATAAATGACGCAAAACATAGGCATTTTGATGGTGCATTCAAGTCCTCCTGGGAAGTTTGAATTTACGAGGTGGGAAGTCGTGTTTACAATGGTAGGTGCATTCAAGTCACTTTCGTCGGAGACTCGGAGTATGATGGCGGTGTGCCTTCTCTAAATTAATTACACAAAATAATAAAACTTCTACTTCTAGAAAATGTAGAGCAAAGGATGTGCATTGGTTGTATGTTGCTTTTTTATGTTTTTAATTAATTTATGAAGCCATTGTAAACTTTATCGTTACATATTATATTGTTATATTATGATGCTATCGTATTTTTTGTTGGGAATCAGTTTAGTTTACTTTGGTGTAAATAGAAAAGCCTGACAATTTCACTGCTAAATACCTATTGTATTACCTAAGTGTTGTGGTATTTCGCCATGTTTCTCACTGACACACCCCCAACTCGTTCAGATCGGGGCTTAAAGAAAATCCCCAGCTCCCCACTGGTATTTACGACATTGTGGTGGCGTTCATGTGCGTTCAGCTCGTAAATACGATATTTCCGACATGACTTGGACACACCATCGGTTTCTATGTAAAAAATCACTTCCTGCCCTCCATCTGCATTTCGCGCCACGTTAGCGCAGTGACGTGACGTCATGTGCAAACAGGTTATCGTCCATTTTGATTTCATGGTGACTTTAATGTCCTCTACAAGGGGGAATAACTTATATATTTTGTCCTCTTTTCCCAGTAACCTACAGATATCTAAGAAATATATTTTTTTGCAGTTCTTCTGAATCGTTGGCTGGCAGCTCTGCTGTCATCTGGAGTGTATGATTTTCTCACCGGTGCTTTAGATGTTCGTATTAAGTGATGCTCACATTAGGCCTCACTTGAAGACGAACAGTGGGTGTCAGTCAAAAGCGCAGGCTTTCAGACTCGATCAATGACACAATTGATAATCACAGTGACAATTTACCTCCATCGATTCATACGCAATGCCATCTTAGGAAGTGATCGATCGGACAGGCCACCGATGAGACGATCCGGTCAACTAACTCTCCAACCTTTCCTCCATTGTTCCACACACGCATCATCAGATAATCAAGTTCTCCAGAGTCTCTCGCCGTGATCTGATTGGAGTGTGATGGCTGCTATATTTAGTCCCTCTTCTTGCTAATTGGAGGTGAGGAATGCAAGTGTGTGACAATGTTCGTGAGGGGAGGTGAGATTGCAGACACTCTTTTCTCTTCCCTCTTTTTTTTTTTTTTTTTTTTTTTTTTTTTTACACCTTCCTGGCATGCCATTAACGGCGTGCCGAGGAGATTAGTTTCCTGAGTTGAGGAAAGCGGTCGCGTGGAGGGATGCTCGCGCACATTGCGCTAATACAACAAACCTCGTTTCCTTCTGTTTGAAGCCCCGAGAGTGCTGATTTAAGGAAAAGATTGACAAACACACGAGTTCTTACTTGGTATTTTTGTCTTGTTTGTCAGTGGAAATATCTAAACATCCTTAAATCAAGATACATGTACCTGAGAAGCAAAATGGCTTTTGATGTTTAGTCTTTTGAATTTTGCTGTCAAGCTAAGAATGTTTCACAGCAATGATTACTTGAAACAAATATCACGTGCATACTATTTGTAATTCTTTTGCTTTTGCATTTGACTTGCATTTTAGAGAACTTTAAACATTGATATTTTGTTATAAAAATTATATTTTAAATATCAGAAACAGCGGAGAACAGCTTTATTATGTCTGTTTAGTATGAATTTTATTAATTTTTTTTTTGTTTAGAATTTTAAACTAGAAACCATTTTTATATGTACTGAAGGTATATATCTGACATTATTTTATAGGTTTTATTTTACTATGCAAAAAATGCATAGAAAAAAAAAGCATACAACGACTACAACATAATCAGTTATTGATATTTCTTTGGTTCTCTCTTGTTTTTGCATGTGTTCATAATTTCTTTGTAGGCCTGGATAAAAATGATGTCGGCACAACTTGACATGTTTCATTGCATTATCATCACAAATAAAACAATCGACCTCCCCACACAAATACGCAATATGACTACAAAATCTTTCACAGCATTTTGGCAATGTTTAGACTGCCAGCAAAAATCTGTGGAAGCTTGTTTCCATCACTAAATAAAAAATAAAAAAGGTAATTGCGACTTTTTATCTCACAATTCTGACTTCTTTTCTCAGAATTGTGAGATAGGCTATAATTTCACAATTGTGAGAAATAAAGTCAGAATTGTGAGATATAAACTCGTAAGTCTAATTCTGAGGAAAAAAAGACTGACTTTTTTTCTCAGGATTGCAAGTTCATATCTCCCAATTCTGACTTTATAACCTGCAATTGTGTTTGTAATTGTGTGCAACTGCAATTGTGTATAAAGTCAGAATTGCAAGATATAGCTAAACTAACAAATGTGAGAAAAAAGAGAGAATTGTGAGTTAAAAAGTCACAATTACCTTTTTATTGTTTATTTAGTTGCCGCAGACTTTTTGCATATCCAGATTTTATCCAGATGGGTTTTTGAAAGTCTGGACAGCAAAAAAAAACCCCACATGAAATCTTTTTTTTTTTCAAGTCTGATTCAAATGGAGGTGGTTTGAAATGCGACTCCAATCAGATTTTTACAGATGCATCTCAGTCATTGTTTTCCCGCGGAATTGGGCTACTTTAACACTTGTCGCAGGTTGTTTTGCATGTCCGGGGGTTGAAGCGACCCCAAATAACATGATATTTAGCCCCTGGGCCCGGTTTTTCAAAAGGTTTAATCCGGATAAAATTGATCCGGATTTAGTAATCATTTTTTTGCGATCCGTGATCACGTAATCCATCTTACTTTTGGAGCCAGTTTTTTAAAGCAACATCGGATTGGATCAATCTGATCCGGATAGGAACTTTTCAGGATCACCAAATCTGGATTTCCAGTGCTCTACGGAGGCCCTAAAGAGACTTGTTGATAGAAAGAATATGGGTTTTGAATTAAATATATTTTTGTTGGATATTTACAGCTGTTTAGGGATTGTTTTATGGCACCAAAATTTCTTTTTACTTTAGAGTAGGTTACCGAAAGGCTAAATATGTAGACTAATGTCTGCATTTAATTTATTACTTTAACAGTTAAACTAATCAAGAGCAAGATAAAAATGTGTATGTATATTACATGATAAAAATGTTGTATTTTTTGACTAGTTTTAAAGTTTTACTACATTTTCCTCCTGGAATCCACCTTGAAATCCTACCCCCTGTTGGGATCAGGATAATCCTGTTTTTTTGGATCAAAGTGATCCAAATCCTACAAAAAAGTTCTGAAAAACCCAAACTAAAGGTTTGATCCGGATCAAAAACCAGATTGGATTACGTGATCTAATCCGATTATGTAATCCGTTTTTTCTTTTGAAAACACATTTTCAAGATTTGATCCAATCCGTTATCCAAAATCCTAGTGGATTACTTTTGAAAAACCGGGCCCTGGAAAGCAACTTTTACCAGGTGAACCCTGCCAAAAATGTGGATTTTACTCCTTCGGAACGCGTTTTTTTACTGGGGACATCGTTCTGAGGGGTAAAATCCATGTTTTTGGTGGGGTTCACCTGGTAAAAAAAAAAAAAAAAAAACTTGGGCTAGTTTTGAGTGGCAATTGGGCAGGTTTTGTTTTGAAAACCTGGATGCTCAAATCGGATGTCTTTTGCATCGGTCTTAATGTACCACACAAAGATAAGGTCATAACTGGTGATTGAAATGCCAGAAGTATTCATACAGTGTTCAAATGGTATGTCCGAAAAATTTCTGCATTTTCCAGTGACAGAGGAGTTCTGCACCGCGAGTCGCTTATTTGAAGAGTGAGGTGATGCACATCCATTTTTCCTGCATTCGTTTTGAAACCCTCGTCATGTGGGTACGCCAACGTCGTTATCAAAGCAACCCATGCAGTCAGGTTAAGTCTGGACACATGAATCTCAATTGCAATTAATAGTGTGCATGGAAAGATCTGATTTGAGAAAATATCTGATTTGCCTGCAGCCTTTGCCATAGCCTTTGAATAATATCTCAATAAAGGGTGAAGATGTCAATTTTCCTAGGCCACTGTCATGTAAGTCATATGATGTTTTGTATGCAAACAGACTGAAATTGAAGCCGTTATTCACTCATTTTCACTGATCTCATTTGTGGTTAACGGAACAGTGTGTCCAAGAGCACATTTTTAAATTTGATTTTGACTGTAGTGTGATTGAGACGAGCTCCTCCTGGTTTTAATGACTTTTGTGTTGTGTTTAAATAAAGGACAGTCAGTCTCTGTGTGAGAGCTTGTTATTTAAAGCGAGAGCTTCACGCTGATCCTGCTCTCGCCGTCTTCAACTAAGTTGCAATTGCTGGCTGACTTTATTGAGAACTGAAGAGGGTTTAGACATACTTGACAAGCATTGGCCAAGCGAGGCAGAACCCTCCGCCCCGGGCGCAGTTAATCAGCGAGCCGGAGAGTCCGTGACACCGGCAAGGTGGCAGTAATTGCGGGTGGCAGTAATTGCAGACGGCGGTGATTGCTGCAGGCGGCCGCAGCGGCAGGTAGAGGTCCGCTCACCTCCCAGAAGTGTTTCTACAGGTCATGCATAACGCATTTGATCTGTGAATTTACCGTTTCATGCAAGTTTCCACACGTGTAGCTGTGATCTCTGAAGGCTTGTGGGTGGAGTTTGCCTGTCTCTCTTTGCATGCACTGATTTTCCAATAATGATTTTTCCCTTTGTTTTTGTGTATTGTGAACGCAGTCTTTCCTCTGCTTTGTTAAATGCGTGTGACTGCCTTCTAACTTTTGTTCAAGCTTCAGTAAAAGTAAAAGTGTCATTTTACTTTTTCATCTCAACTGCCACATTAATATTAATCACGGAGCAGTGGAAACGTTCACACATTTGATTTGAACACTTTGAATTGTGTGATTCTTATTGAGTTGAAAAATCATCAAAGCAGCCTCAGTGGTTTGCTGGTCTTCACCCAGCTTGCAGTGCAAAAAATGATGTTCTTCCTCAGTGTTTCTGTCTTTATTTCCAGTACAAATATCTAAACATTCTTAAATCAAGATACATTTACTGGAGAAGCAAAATTACTGAAGATATTTAAGGGGTTCAAGGGCGTAGCTCTGAATCCCTATTGTAATTGTTCAATTTTCCAGGGATCAGCATTCTCCCCTAAAAGTGATCAGGCAGACCAAACCGTAAGTCGTAGAGACTTGAAACTTTGAGGACTGGTAGTACTCACACGAAATTTTGGGGTGTTTTTTTGGATTTTTTGAAAAACACATTTTGCAAACTAGTTCTAGGCTTTTGACCAGATTTACCAAACTAGTGTAGCAAGATTCTGCGGAGTCTGATTAACATAATTAACAAAAAAAAAGTTGAAATTTCAATTCATGGTCCCTAAGGGCCACCAAAATGTTTTAAGTGGGCAGAGCCACTTTTAAATAAAATGGCTATAACTCGTGAACAGAATGACAAATTTTCACCAAACTTGGAACACGCATGTAAGAGCTCATTCTGTAGTCGCATGAAGAAGGACGCAGCGACTGGCCACTTGGTGGTGCTATAACAGAAAAAAAAACCATGAAAACCGCTATAACTACTTCACTATTAGTCCAGTTGACTTGAAAATTGGCATGCAGTGTATTTGTCCAACGAGCCATGATTGTCACTGACGCATCTCAAAAAACAAGGCCGCCATCGGCCAATGAAATTTGAGCTGCTATTAGACAAGGTTAACGGAGGCCAATCGGAATGAATCTCACTGGGCCTGTTTGACTCACGGCCCTAGAGGCCTGTGAGAAATTCAAAAGAAATCGGCCATCGGGGGGCGCCTTCGTGTTTTTAACGTGCATAAAGCATCGTGTATTGCACGATTTTTCGCACACGCCCACAACATTTATACCACATGGTAAAACTCCTCATTCTGAGCAACTTTGCCTCTAGGACTGACGCTGTCCATCAAATTCATTTGTTATGATTATTTCAAAAACCAACTCTGGCAAACTAGTCCTAGGTTTTTGGCTCAACCTCAATAACTGTTAAAAAGCTTTATAAACCATATATTTCCTACGGTAAATTGGCTGTAAAAATCTATTATCGAGATGGTTACAGGCTTGCTAGTTAAAACATATCTTTTTACACAAGTGCTTAAAGGCCTTAAAGCTCTTGAACCCCATAACTGCTGATCGCAGTCTTGTTTTCTGAAAAATAATCAAATGAAAGTGAGTTTATGCTTAAAACAAGTACAGTAAAAATACCTGCCATTGTGGTCAGAAAAATAAACTTGTTTGCCACTATGAATTTAGTTTATTTTTCTGGCTCTACTGGCAGATACTTATTGTAAGCATAAACTCACTTCACTTTGATTATTTTTCTTAATACCCTCAGTCATTTTGCCTCTCCAGTAAATATATCTTGATTTAAGAACGTTTCGATATTTGTAAAACCAGCCAACCAGTTCTCCCAGGCTGGTTTTAGAGGGGTTTTGGACACTTTTTTTAGCTGGCCAGGCTGATCTTGGCTGGTCAAGCTGGGAGACTAGTTTAAACCAGCTGTAGACCAGCTTTTTTTCAGCTGGGTAAAAACACTGAAACTCTTTCTAATTTGCTCTAAAGTTCTCAAAAATTACTTTGACTTTCTTTCTGATGCAGACTGTGATTGTATAAATATCACACAATCATGTTTGACGTTGAACTCGCTGTAGCGGCATGAGCGAGAGATGGCGCCCAGACTTACACCTTTATAAAAATAACCGTGCATCTGCCTCAAAAGGTGTAAATTAATGAAAAGCGATGATGCCATCTGTGGTCGTTCTCTTGTCAGCGGCTCACACAGGAGTTTGAAGCCTGGTATATCTGCACTCCTCTGAGGCGCTTGAAAGCCAAAGCGTCACGTGCTGCAGCGGACGAGTTAAAGTCACCATGAAATCAAATGGGCCTGCACAATTGCAATACTTCATAAAAATGAGAAAGCAATCCGACCCAACAAACCAAGCTCTATTATAATTCATAATGGGAAATGTCTTATATAAAAAGAAGCAGTGTCTGATTCTGTGAGTGAGTACATTAATTATCGCCAGGACTTGACATTAACTTTTTTGCTCATCAGCCACTATGGCTAGTGGTTTTCCAAAGTTACTAACCACTCAGCATTTTCACTGGCCACAATTTTGTCATTGATACCATGGGGAAAAACTGCCATATAGATATTTTTAATATTACCTCTTAATTTGGCACCAGGTTTATTAGGCTGCTGTCACTTTAAGACCTGATGCACGGATCCAGTATACTGTTGCACATGCGTTTTCTTTCTCAACTGTTTACGTTCACTTAAAACATAACTGGCTGTGTTTATGTTGATACTCACCAAGACCGGCATTTTGACATTATTTTGTGTGTATTTGACTGTTTAAGCACAATAAGCAGTGAAAAACAATTCAATTTAGTACTGAGAGGTGGCTTTATCTGTGCGCACTTTGGGTTTGAGCACAAAATCTGAGTAAAATTATGCGCAATACTTGTGTGTCAATAATTTGTGTGTCAACTTGCTGTCGGACAGATGAAAGGGAGAGAAATAAAGCCACAGTAAGCTGCCGGAGTGAACCTGTTCAGCCATCTTGATGGATGACGGAGAGAAAACTTTGACCTATAAGAGGACAGCTTTACTCACATGTGACTTACATAAACACATTTTGGTATGCTTTGAAATGTTTCCTTGTGAAAGCGAACTGAACCAAGGTGAAAAATGCTATATTGTAACAAATTAAGCCCCTGTTTCAGAAGAAAATAAAAAATCCACAGGTCTGAAAATGCCCTTAAAGTGCATTAATGTACTAAAACGGTGGTATTAAAAGATCATATTCCATATACACCTTATTGATGAGCCCAGAATATGAACAAAATGCGCTAAATGGTTAAGCGTTTTCTTTATAATGGTTTTGTATGGAAAAACGCTTAATGTTGCATTTATATTGTGGATTCATCTGCTTGCCGATAGATAGATAGATAGATAGATAGATAGATTGGTTGATTGATTCATTGATTTTTCAAAACCAGAAGAAAACCTTTAGATTAGGAGTGACACCGAATTTAACTGCAGTGTGAATGAGATGTAACTGACTATAATATTGACTAAAACATTAAGTTAGTCAGTGTGGATGTCTAGGAAAGCCTGTTGCTGTAATCACATATTTGATTTCCTCGTTCATTTGAGTATTATTTCAGTATTCACCCACATGATGACATTTCTGATTGTGCATCACTGTTTACAAGCACGAGCTCTGCAGCCTTTATGTGTATTCGCAGAACCTTTTGAGCGCCAAACCGCTTCAACCAAAAATCAAGCTGTTTTCAAGAGCGGCGCATGCGGGGAGTAATTACAGGCAGCTGTTGCTGAGGTAAAATTACATGTGTGTCTTGACACGATCGCTCGCGCTGACAGCCGACGAGGGAGACAATTTGACGCTGTGTGCATCTGCTTGAGCGTGAGATGTGATTTGCGCCTGCGCTTGATGAAGAAAGTGAATGGGGACTAACTTAAACCAGACTTTGGTGGTTTTCAGGTTTGTCTTGCATTGCACATCATCCCAGGATGCAGGTAAAACATGGTTAATTCACTGCGTTTTCTCCATTAGGCCTCGTTTGAGGTCGTTGAGCGTGATTTTGCGGTACCTGTAGATCCATCTTCTCTCCTCTTCCTCTGAACCCTGGAGGAATTCTGCTAACTTTGTTTCTAAAAGTGGCATAGTGAAGAAAGTTCTTCTCTGCGGGTTGCCATGACAACTGTTTCCGAGAGAGAGAGAGAGAGAGAGAGAGAGAGAGATGCAGAGGCTCAGTGAGATGCAGAAGAAAAGGTTGAACAAGAAGCGTTTTGAATTAAAGTGTTCAGAGGGCAGGTGAGCAGATTCACATAACAGGAGTTCAGCAGCTGTAGGATGTATGAAACAAGTCATAAAGACTAGGCCTGTCAGTAGATGGGAAAATGTAATTTTTTAAAAAATAAATAAATTATATATATATATATGTGTGTGTGGTGTGGTGTGTGTGTGTATATATATATATATATATATATATACATACAAGTATATACACACACACACACACATATATATATATATATACATACAAGTGTGTGTGTGTGTGTGTGTGTGTGTATACATGTATACATACATACCATATACACACACATATACATACACATATATATATAATGTGTATATAATGTATGTATACACGTGTATATACAGTATATACTGTGTGTATATATATATATATACATATATACAGTGCTCAACTTAAATGAGTACACCCCCTCTGAAAAGTAACATTTTAAACAATATCTCAATGAACACAAAAAAAATTTCCAAAATGTTGACAAGACTAAGTTTAATATAACATCTGTTTAACTTAACATGAAAGTAAGGTTAATAATATAACTTAGATTAAACATTTTTCAGTTTTACTCAAATTAGGGTGATGCAAAAATGAGTACACCCCTCAACAAAAACTACATCATCTTTGTACGGCCTCCATGATTTTTAATGACAGCACCAACTCTTCTAGGCATGAATGAACAAGTTGGCGACATTTTGCAAAATCTACCTTTTTCCATTCTTCAAGAATGAGCTCTTTTAGAGACTGGATGCTGGATGGAGAGTGATGCTCAACTCGTCTCTTCAGAATTCCCCATAGGTGTTCGATTGGGTTCAGATCAGGAGCCACTGAATCACTTTCACCCTGTTCTTCTTCAGAAATCCAACAGTGGCCTTAGATGTGTGTTTAGGATCATTGTCATGTTGGAAAAGCGCATGACGCCCAAGGGCACGGAGTGATGGTAGCATCTTCTCTTTCAGTATAGAGCAGTACATCTGTGAATTCATGATGCATCAGTGAAATGCAGCTCCCGACACCAGCAGCACTCCTGCAGCCCCACATAAGGACACTGACACCTCCATGTTTCACTGTAGGCACCATGCATTTTTCTTTATATTCCTCACCTTTGCGATGCCATACAGTTTTGAAGCCATCAGTTCCAAAAACATTTATCTCGGTCTCATCACTCCAGAGTATAGAGTCCCAGTAGTCTTCATCTATGTCAGCATGGGACCCTGGCAAACTCTAGACGGGCTTTTTTGTGCCTGGGCTTTAGGAGAGGCTTCTTTCGTGGACGGCACCCATGCATGCCATTCCTCTGCAGTGTACGCCATATTGTGTCACGGGAAATAGTCACCCCAGTTTAGCTTTCTACTTCTTTAGATAACTGCAGTGAACTTGCATGACGATTTTCTTCATCAGAAGACGCTCCTGTCGAGGTGTTAACTTCCGTGGATGACCTGGACGTCTCTGTGAGATGGTTGCAGTTCCATCTTTTTTTAATGTTTGTACCACCTTTGCTACAGTATTCTGACTGATATGTAAAGCTTTGCTGATCTTCTTCACCTTTCTGGTGTAAAGAAATTATTTTCTTTCTCAGGTCTTGTGACATTTCTCTTCCATGTGGTGCCATTGCTGACAGTAAGAAATGGGGTGTTTTAACACCATTTTATAGTCAACTGTCTGCTGGACACCTGTGTGATGAATTATTAGACTCTCCTGTGGTTGAATTCTTGTTAAATTAGACATCTGTAGTCTAAAATGTAGCTTTGCTCCAGAGACTTTCAGTGGGGTGTACTCATTTTTGCATCACCCTAATTTGAGTAAAACTGAAAATTTTGTTCTAGTTATGTTATTAACCTTACTTTCATGTTATAAGTTAAACAGATGTTATATTAAACTTAGTCTTGTCAACATTTTGTAAATTGTTTTTGTGTTCATTGAGATATTGTAAGGGGGTGTACTCATTTACGCTAAGCACTATGTATATATATATTTATATATATACCCACAAGTGTGTGTAAGTGTGTGTGTGCATGTGTGTTAGCTGGAATATACAGAACTATTATTCTGAATACAATTTTTAACATGCAGCATGTATGAGAGGCTGCGTTACTGTGGGTTTTAGGCACTCCACGTCATGTCGATGATCATCTGTGAACAAAATCACTGTAAACACGAGCTTATTAGAGCTGAAAAGTGACTCTAGTGGTTCTCATGCAGTGAACATGATACAGACCTAAAAAAAAAAAAAATGCTTCTGTAAAGAAGTGAAGTCTCAGAAATAGTGTATCACACACAGCAAGAGTAATTAGCGTGAAATACATGATGTTTTTTCAGCAGCTAATTGGATTTCTATCCTCAGGAGAGATGTTCTGCAGTGACCCAAAGCAGATTGAACAGCTCTGAAACCGGCTGTACGTGCGTAACGTCGATACTCTGATGACTTCAGGAACACCTTTAGATCCGTGTAAGAGTTACAGAAGGTCACGAATCCATCCTCGACTGGATCCTGGTGTCCTGAGGTCGATTCTCACATGCTGGATGGGAAGGACGGTTGCTGGAACAGAACGATGACACAATGAGGCAGCGAGGATGAAACGAGTCATGTGGTCAGGTGACACTTTGAGGTCAGTGATGGTTGTTGAGGAAAGATTCTCCCTCTCTGCTTTTACTCTTAGAGGACAATGAAGTGGCTTTTTTTTCCAGATACGGAAGCACAATTAATGACAACATGAACGACGTCCTACTTTTTGCCTCCGATTCAGTGCAAAACGTAGGAAAATTCCCAAAGATGGCCTCCCGAAAAGCGCCGGCTAGGTCGGTCACGCGGCTCATCCAATTATAGAATGGCTGTGACAACTCGGGGGGTGAAGATGGAAACTCTTCCCTCCGATGCTATAAATCAAAGCGGGATGGCTCATTTTCAAGGTGAGATGTTGAGGAAGTTGAAGAGTCAGGAATTTGTGGGAACTGGAGCACAGGCGCTTAGCGCAGGAATCATACTGGAAACATAAATGCAGTAATCAAAACACACCTGCACGTTGTTTCAGATGTGTAAATGCAAAATTGTGATAAACAGAGCTTTGAAAATGAGGATGAACGACTGTGACATACTGATTTGAAACGTTTCTGAAAATGGATTAAAACTTTAATTTAATTATTTAAATCAATACTTTTATTTAGTAATGATGCTTTAAATTGATCAAAAGTGACAGTAAAGACTTATAATGTTACAAAGAACTTTTGAACTAATGAAAGAACCTAATGAACCATTATTAATAATTGAGCGCCAATAATTGGAATATTAGAATGATTTGTGAAGGATCATGTGACACTGAAGACTGGAGTAATAATGATGCTGAAAATTCAGCTTTGATCACAGGAATAAATTACATTTTAAAGTATATTAAAATGGAAAGCAATTATTTTAAATTGTAATAATATTTCACAATATTACTGTTTTTTCTGTATTTTTGAGCATCTAAATGCAGCGAAGAGACTTCTTTCAAAAACATTAAAAATAGTAATGTCCAAACTTTTAACCTGTACTTTTTATATATTAATATATACATATATATATATTTTAAACCCCAAATGAGCGAGACAAAGAACTATGAAAGGTGAACACGTGTAAAAATGTTTTGCTGTGAGAAAGAGAAACCCTGCGATGTATCACAGGTTAAACCGGTTTAATGTTCAATAGTATGAATAATTTACTCTGACTAATGGAGGACGTGTATTAAAGCAACACTGGGTCAGTACCTCTAATTAAACAGACATATATGCTCTCATTTATATGTGTGTGTGTGTGTGTGTGTGCGCTGCGCGGCTGCATTCTTCACTCTGACAGCAGCGCAGCGCTCGGCTCCTCCACGGTCCCTCATTACTGGCCCTGAGCTCAGAAACAATGGGCAGGTTTGGAACAATGCGCTCGTGCCCTCGAGCTGCGGCCTACACGAGCGCCAGAGATCCACAGGAATAAATCACAGCAGAAACTGAGAGGAAGGTGTTTTCAGACGCCGTCACCGGCTCAATGTAGGGCGCTTCCTAAACACCACCTCCATGTGTCTGTTAATTAGCAGCGAAATCTGTTCTCAAAGAACAAAACGGCGTTCGCTGTACTTTTGCCAAGAGACGAAGAAAGTGATTGTCAGTCATGTGCACGAGTCTGATTAAAAAAAGCTGGGAGTCTTCATATGTGTGTACAGGATTGTTGGATTTGGCTGTGTTTTTATAACTTTCCTTTTCCAGATGGTGCGTTTCCGTCTGCGTTCCAAGTTCGAGAACATAAAGGTGCGTTCGGTCGGCCCAGCTAACTAAATATGTTCTAAGAACATTTTGATAAAATTCCCAAGAAGTTATGGACACGTTATTTCTGAATGTTCTCAGAATGTTCAAAATGCCCAGTTTTTTAAATGTTTTAAAATCTATGAGAATGTTCCAAATTTATGAGAATGTTCCAAAAGAAACGTTCCATTTTATAATTTTACAAACATTATTGGAACGTTGGTTTTGCAAGTTGAATGTTTTGAAACAAGTACACTCTATAAAATGCTGGGTTGTTTCAACCCATGTTTGGGTCAAATATAGACAAAGCCAACCATTGGGTTTTTAAGATTTTAATGGTTGTGGTTGTCTATACATGACCCAACACTCTAAAAAAATGCTGGGTTAAAAACAACCCAAGTTGGGATGAAAATGGACAAACACAGCAATTGGTTGTTTTGACCCAGCATTTGGGTTAAATGTTTGCCAGGCAGTTTTATTTAACCCAACTATTGTTTAAAAATGACTGTATAGTTTGTTTAAATTGAACCCACAATAGGTTGGAAATGAAAAATCAGACACATAATTACTAGAGGCAACAATAATAATCAAAAGGTGAACATTTATTAATGAGTAATTTAATAAATATTGTTTAATTATTAATCATTAAACTTGTTAATAAATGTTCATTTATTAAACAATAATAAATGTTAATTTCTGACATATTTTGGGCTCATTTTAAGCAAGCAATACAGTAATTTTTAAACAATAGTTGAGTTAAATAAAACTACCCAGCAGGTTGGGCAAATATTTAACCCATTCATCCCAAAAAACCCAATCGCTGGGTTAAAAGAACCCATTTCCTGGGTTAACCCCATTCCCTGGGTTAAAACAACCCATTCCCTGGGTTTGTCCATTTTCAAGTAAGTGTAGTAAGTAGTAACATTTACAAAACGTTAGATGAACGTCCAACTAAAACATTTCATGACCGAAGCATAAATAACATTTTTGTGCTAATGTTTTGAGAACATTATTAAAGACTTTGAACGAACATTCTATTAACGTTACTGGTACACTCTACGAAATGGGTCAAATATGGACAAACCCAGCTGTTGGGTTTAAAAATGTAATTAAAAAATTGAAACCAATGGTTGGGTTTATATTTGATCCCAACCTGCACTCTAAAAATGCTGGGTTAAAAATGACCCAAGTTGGGTTAAAAATGGACAAACCCAGCAATTGGGTTGTTTTAATCCAGCAGTTGGGTTAAATGACTGACCCAACCTGCTGGGCAGTTTTTTTAACCCAACTATGTTGAAAATGATTGTATGGCTTGTTTAAATTGAACCCAAAATAGGTTGGAAATTAAAAATCAGACACATAATTACTGGAGGCAACAATAATAATCAAAAGGTGACCATTTATTAATAAGCAATTTATAAATGTTGTTTAATTATTAATCATTAAACTTGTTAATAAATGTTAATTTATAACATATTTTGGGCTCATTTTAAGCAAGCAATACAGTAATTTTTAAACAATAGTTGAGTTAAATAAAACTACCCAGCAGGTTGGGCAACATTTAACCCATTCACCCAAACAACCCATTGCTGGGTTAAAACAACCCAATCACTGGGTTAAACAACCCATTCCCTGGGGTAAACAACCCAGTGTGGGTTTGTCCATTTTCAACCCAACTTGGGTTGTTTTTAACCCAGCATTTCTTAGAGTGTAGTAAGTAGTAACGTTTACAAAACATTAGATGAACGTCCAACTAAAACATTTCATGACCAATGCATAAATAACATTTTTGTGCTAATGTTTTGAGAACATTATTAAAGACTTTGAACGAACATTCTATTAACGTTACTGGTACACTCTACGAAATGGGTCAAATATGGACAAACCCAGCTGTTGGGTTTAAAACTTTAATTTAAAAATTGAAACCCAATAACTGAAAAATTTAAATTGGGTTTGTTTGACCCCAACATGCACTCTAAAAATGCTGGGTTAAAAATGGACAAACCCAGCAATTGGGTTGTTTTAACCCAGTGGTTGGGTTAAATGTTTGACCCAACCTGCTGGGCAGTTTCTTTTAACCCAACTATATTGCTCACTTAAAATAGGTTGGAAATGAACATTTATCAATATGTTCGTCCATATTTAACCCAACTTAGGTTGTTTTTAACCCAGCATTTTTTAAGATTGTGGAGCATTTGTTCATAACTTTGAAAGAACCTTGCCAGAACATTCTGAGAACATTCCCTGTTAGCCGGGGTTTGACTTCTCCAATATTCATTAAGTCTCATGTAATAACGGCAGCGAATGAAAAGCCTCGGAACCGAGATATGTTGATTAATGGATTCAGAGGTTTCCGACAGCACTTCAATGCATAGGATCCTATTTGCGATTCGGCTCTGCAGAGGAATGAAGCGGAGAGCCAAGGAAAGAGGGAACGTCGGAGAGAAGAAAGTGTGATAAAATGATAATTAGTGTTAATCTGATACCATTGCCTAGCAACAGACGATAGGCTGTAATAATGGAGTAATGGCTTCTATTTTTGGCGCCTCTGTCTTTCCAACCCCTGCCGCCTATTTTTCTTCCACAAAGAAAGAGAGAGAGTGTGAGCACAGGAAGCTAATGGTCAGAAAACTCCTAATGGATACGAGTGGAACAAACCGACCACTAAAATATAAGACACGATCCCACAACGCTTATTCACACGGGACGCGTGACCCGTTGTAAATCTGAACGCGCCTCAAGCTCGTGCAAATTGCCTGTCAATGAATACAGGTGTATAGCTTTTCAAACGCTCCCCAGTGACGCCATTCAGAGATCCATTCGGGAAAAAAAGACTCCTTACAGCTTCTGTTCAAAACAGAACGCGTATCATTTCCATTCTGTTCCAGTGCGCATTAACATTTCAAAAGCGGTTTCTCTGCGTTCGTGCTCTGATGGTGTGTGTTGACATCAGCAACTGTTTCAATAAGATGTTGATGTTTCATAATCACACTGAAGAAGGCTTTCAGCTGAAATGTATTACTTGTTTAGAGTGCAGAACTCTTTTGTTTTTGTAATAGTGTGTTTCAGTTCACACTGAACTGAATCGATCTGAATAATGACGCTTTTGTCTTTTTAGAGCTGATTTACAGCTGAATTTGTCTCATATTTGATGAAGTTTGCATGACTGATTCTGTTATTTTCCATTTATTACTGTGTTTGAAACAATCTGTATTGTGTAAAGCGCAATAGAAATAAATAAACTTATACTTTTTTATCCATGAATTAATTAATGCATTAATTTGCATGAAGGACCATAGTGAGAATAGCTATCATGTAGCACAGCAATGTGGGAACATATTAAATATATGCTAATATTGTACCAAAAAAAATTGGTGTCATCAGCTTTTTTAATTATCAATACATAGAAATAGTGTAAAATGCTGATGCATGTATGAAATATTGGCTGCATTTCCCCCACGCCGCATGGTTTCGTGTTGTGTTGCCAGCTCACTCGCAATTAAAACGGCTCAATCCCTCTCGAGCCCTCTAATACTCCAGCAGAAATTTGCTGATGAATAAAGATGGTCCCAATTAAATCATAAATGACGAATCACATTCATTAATAGTGAGCTGGCGGCCGTGTGAGCACCTTTGATTATTGACCTCTGCCCCCTCGATGATCTGTGGAAGCATGTTTCTGCCACAAAATAAAAAATAAAGCTAAAGGCCCATTCACACCAAGAACGATAACTCTATCAGCATCCACACCAGACAATATCATTCTGTTTGTTATAAGCGCACACTAGTTTTGTCGTCTGTCGCTTTAAATGCTGGAGCTCTTTAGAGAAGGATGGATTCTGATTGGCTGTCAATGATTTTATTGTTCTTCAGCTCAAAAAAAAAACATTCTGAAAGTGATTCCAATGATATTGTGTCTTTGCGTCGTTAACATTATAGTTGTGTAAGGACTCGCAATCTTTATCGTTATTATTATAGTTATCATCCTTGGTGTTAACGGGCCTTAATTGCGTTTTTTTTAGCTCACAACTTATTCTCAGAATTGTGAGATTATCTCGCAGTTGCTAGTTATAAACTAGTTAACATTTTACATTTCTGAGTTTTTTCTTAAGAATTCTGAGTTGCAGATTTTTTTTTTCCTTTTTCAGGTGATTCTGAGAAAAAAAGTCAAAATTCAGAATTTGCGAGAATTGCGCAATTGCAAGAACAATAACTATAACGATAACTATTAGCATCCACACCAGACAATATCGTTCTGTTTGTTATAAGCACGCTGCAGTTTTATCGTCTGTCGCTTTAAATGCTGGAACTCTTTAGAGCAGGATGGATTCTGATTGGCTGTCAATGATTTTATTGTTCTTCAGCTCAAAAAAAAACATTCTGAAAGTGATTCCAATGATATTGTGTCTTTGCGTCGTTATCATTATAGTTGTGTAAGGACTCGCAATCTTTATCGTTATTATTATAGTTATCATCCTTGGTGTTAACGGCCTTAATTGCGTTTTTTTTAGCTCACAACTTATTCTCAGAATTGTGAGATTATCTCGCAGTTGCTAGTTATAAACTAGTTAACATTTTACATTTCTGAGTTTTTTCTTAAGAATTCTGAGTTGCAGATTTTTTTTTTTCCTTTTTCAGGTGATTCTGAGAAAAAAAGTCAAAATTCAGAATTTGCGAGAATTGCGCAATTGCAAGAACAATAACTATAACGATAACTATTAGCATCCACACCAGACAATATCGTTCTGTTTGTTATAAGCACGCTGCAGTTTTATCGTCTGTCGCTTTAAATGCTGGAACTCTTTAGAGCAGGATGGATTCTGATTGGCTGTCAATGATTTTATTGTTCTTCAGCTCAAAAAAAAACATTCTGAAAGTGATTCCAATGATATTGTGTCTTTGCGTCGTTATCATTATAGTTGTGTAAGGACTCGCAATCTTTATCGTTATTATTATAGTTATCATCCTTGGTGTTAACGGGCCTTAATTGCGTTTTTTTTAGCTCACAACTTATTCTCAGAATTGTGAGATTATCTCGCAGTTGCTAGTTATAAACTAGTTAACATTTTACATTTCTGAGTTTTTTCTTAAGAATTCTGAGTTGCAGATTTTTTTTTTCCTTTTCAGGTGATTCTGAGAAAAAAAGTCAAAATTCAGAATTTGCGAGAATTGCGCAATTGCAAGAACAATAACTATAACGATAACTATTAGCATCCACACCAGACAATATCGTTCTGTTTGTTATAAGCACGCTGCAGTTTTATCGTCTGTCGCTTTAAATGCTGGAACTCTTTAGAGAAGGATGGATTCTGATTGGCTGTCAATGATTTTATTCTTCTTCAGCTCGAAAAAAAACATTCTGAAAGTGATTCCAACGATATTGTGTCTTTGCGTCGTTATCATTATAGTTGTGTAAGGACTCGCAATCTTTATCGTTATTATTATAGTTATCATCCTCGGTGTTAACGGCCTTAATTGCGTATTTTTTTATCTCACAACTTATTCTCAGAATTGTGAGATTATCTCGCAGTTGCTAGTTATAAACTAGTTAACATTTTACATTTCTGAGTTTTTTCCTAAGAATTCTGAGTTGCAGATTTTTTTTTTCAGGTGATTCTGAGAAAAAAAGTCAAAATTCAGAATTTGCGAGATTGCGCAATTGCAAGAACAATAACTGTACGATAACTATTAGCATCCACACCAGACAATATCGTTCTGTTTGTTATAAGCACACTGCAGTTTTGTCGTCTGTCGCTTTAAATGCTGGAGCTCTTTAGAGAAGGATGGATTCTGATTGGCTGTCAATGATTTTATTCTTCTTCAGCTCGAAAAAAAAAATTTTGAAAGTGATTCCAATGATATTGTGTCTTTGCGTCGTTATCATTATAGTTGTGTAAGGACTCGCAATCTTTATCGTTATTATTATAGTTATCATCCTCGGTGTGAACGGGCCTTAATTGCGTATTTTTTGTATCTCACAACTTATTCTCAGAATTGTGAGATTATCTCGCAGTTGCTAGTTATAAACTAGTTAACATTTTACATTTCTGAGTTTTTTCCTAAGAATTCTGAGTTGCAGATTTTTTTTTTCCTTTTTCAGGTGATTCTGAGAAAAAAAGTCAAAATTCAGAATTTGCGAGAATTGCGCAATTGCAAGAACAATAACTATAACGATAACTATTAGCATCAACACAGACAATATCAATCTGTTTTTTTATAAGCACACTGCAGTTTTGTCGTCTGTCGCTTTAAATGCTGGAGCTCTTTAGAGCAGGATGGATTCTGATTGGCTGTCAATGATTTTATTCTTCTTTAGCTCGAAAAAAAACATTCTGAAAGTGATTCCAATGATATTGTGTCTTTGCGTCGTTAACATTATAGTTGTGTAAGGACTCGCAATCTTTATCGTTATTATTATAGTTATCATCCTCGGTGTAACGGGCCTTGATTGCGTATTGTATCTCACAAACTTTTCTCAGAATTGTGAGATTATCTCGCAGTTGCTAGTTAATAAACTAGTTAACATTTACATTTCTGAGTTTTTTCCTCAGAATTCTGAGTTGCAGATTTTTTTTTTCCTTTTTTCAGGTAATTCTGAGAAAAAAAGTCAAAATTCTGAATTAGCGAGAATTGCGCAATTGCAAGAACAATAACTATAATGATAACTCTATTAGCATCCACAACAGCCGACAATATTTCAGAATTCTGAGTTGCAGTCGTGTGATTGTTTTTCTTCCCACCACTACGGAAAAAAAAAATAGTAATTGCGACTTTCATCTCACAATTCTAACTTTTTTCACACGATTCTGAGAAAAAAATCTTTCAACAATGATTTTATTGTTCATCAGCTTGAAAAAAAAAACATTCTAAAAAGTGATTCCAACAATATTGTGTCTTTGTGTTGTTATCGTTATAGTTTATATAAGGACTCACAATCTTTATTGTTATTGTTATAGTTATCATCCTCGGTGTGAACGGGCCTTAATTGCAACTTTTTATCTCACAATTGCTAGTTATAAACTAATTAACATCTTACAATTCTGAGTTTTTTCCTCAGAATTTTGAGTTGCAGTTGCAGAAAAAATTCTGAATTTGCAAGAATTGCGCAATTGCAAGAACGATAACTATAACGATAACTCTATTAGCGTCCACAACAGCAGATGATATTGTTCTGTTTGTTATAAGGACGCTGCAGTTTTACGTCTGTTGCTTTAAATGCTCAAGCAGGATGGATTCTGACAATGTTTTTATCGTTCATCAGCTCGAAAAATGTTGAAAAAAGTCAAAATTCCGAATTTGTGAGAATTGCGCAATTGCAAGAAAAAGAAGTCAGAATTGTCAGATAAAAATTTGCAATAATTTTTTGCAATCCGTAGTGCAGAAAAAAATCGCAAGTCTGCAACTCAGAATTCTGAGAAAAAAACTGAATTGCGATATGTTAACTAGTTTACGCTACCGGTCAAAAGTTTGGAAACATTACTATTTTTAATGTTTTTGAACAAAGTCTCTTATGCTCATTAAGGCTGCATTTATTTCATAATAAATACAGAAAAAACAATAATATTGTGAATTATTATTACAATTTAAAATTATGTTTCAATATAATTCAATAATTTATTTCTGTGATCAAAGCTGAATTTTCAGCATCATTACTCCAGTCTTCAGTGTCACATGATCCTTCAGAAATCATTCTAATATGCTGATTTGATACTCAGTTGTGTTGCTTAATATTTTTTTGGAACCTGTGATACTTTTTCCAGGATTCATTGATGAATAAAAGGTTAAAAAGAACAGCATTTATTCAAAATATAAATCTTTTATAACAATATAAATCCACTTTTTATCAATTTAACACATCCGTGCTGAATAAAAGCATTAATTTCTTTCAAAAAAAAAGAAAGAAAAAAAATTACTGACCCCAAACTTTTGAACGGCAGTGTATATTGTTACAAAAGATTTCTATTTTAAATAAATGCTGATATTTTTTTTTAACATTTTATTCATCAAATAACCCTGAAAAATCACAGGTTATAAAATAATATTAAGCAGCACAACACTGATAATAAATCAACATATTAGAATGATTTCTGAAGGATCATGTGACACTGAAGACTGGAGTAACGATGCTGAAAATACAGCTTTGCATCACAGAAATAAATTATATTTTAAAGTATATTAAAATAGAAAACCATAATTTTAAATTGTAAAAAATATTACTGTTTTTTCTGTATTTATTATGAAATAAATGCAGCCTTAATGAGCATTAGAGACTTCCTTCAAAAACATGGTAATGTTTCCAAACTTTTGACCGGTAGTGTATAACCAGGAATTGTGAGATATAATCGGAAATGTGTCGGAAATAAGCTTCCATATAGTGATGACCCGCTGTTTTTCCGTTTGAGCACTTCAGCACAGTCCCTGCGCGCTCCACTGCTGGAAACATTGCATTGTGGGGTTTGAGAGGCTTCGTGGGTGGACGCGCGTGGGTGCGCGGGGGTGGGCGGCAGCGCATGAGCTTTTCAACTCGATGCTGTTTTGATTCCCTTTGAGTGCCGATCGGGGAAAACGCACTTCTGGGGTTACAGCTGATGACTTTCTCTCACGAGTGCCGCAACAAACACGAGCCGTATCAGTTTCTGCCTCTGTGAGAACTTCTTATCTGTACGATGTTCCAGCAGTGAAGTTCATTACACCTCATTGCGCTCGGGGGGTGATTACCGGTTTTAATAACTCACAATTACAGTAAAGCTTCTTTTGTGCTGCCCACGTGCATTACGGAAAGGCCCGATTGCTCTCATCAAATCTCCCGGTGACGCGCAGCAAACTGACAGCGTGTCTCGTTCTTGCCAAGAGCGGCGCGCGCGCGTGTGATATTTACGCTCGCGCGGGGACAGGAAATCTCTGCGCTATCGATCTAATGGACTGCTGGTCTTTGAGGCTGAGAAAATGAGGCATGGATTGCTTTGGCCCCAAATGTCACGGCAAACAATTTAGAGGGACACATCTGAGAGAGGCTGCTGTTTTCTGTAGCAGCGTGACGTCCTGCTCCATTGAGATCCACTGTAAGACGGAGGCATTAGGAAAGATCAAACGCATTAATGCATCTGCTGCTGATGTGTAGATTATATTTCAGGAGGCTGAGCTGAAGTCACAGAGATGTTTGACTTCAGCATTATCATTTGATTCATGAAATCTTTTGTTCCTCGCGTCATGTGATCATCTAAAAAGTATTAAGTTTGTGCTCTTAGAGAGTTTCGGTGTAATTAACGGAGCTGCACATTCACTGTTAATGAGCGAATGTGTTTGTTAATGAGGAAAAAAGGCAATTTATAATGAAAGAGAAAAACTGAAGTCGTGACTTCAAAATGATTTAATTAAAGAATACCTTACTACCATACTCTTACTATAGACACAGCTATTAAGGCATTTTTTATTTTAATTGAACTGCTAAATGAGGACATTACAGCATTTGAGAGATTTTTACTGTGATTGTTCTCTGTGAAGCTGCTTTGAACAAAAGCCATTGTACGGAAGCTTGTTTCGCCGTGGAATAAAAAATAAAAATGACTCACAATTCTGACTCTTTTTCACAGTTGCAAGTTTGCATCTTGCAATTCTGACTTTATTTCTCAGAATTGTCAAATATAAATGCACAAGTCTGAATTTGCGAGAAAAAATCTCAGAATTGTGAGATAAAATGTCACTATTATTTTTTATATTTTTTTATTCCGTGGCACAAACAAGCTTCCATACCATTGTGAACATGCTCTTCCTATGTGTCTCCAGCACGTATTCCCGCACAGAATGAACAGTCTCTGTTTGCATGACCTTACATTACATTTGCCAACATGTTCAACACTGCACTGAGTATTGTATCCCGTAATGCAATGCGCTCAATTTGACATTTTATTTCTAGTGTGACCAATGAACCTGAAATAACATAAGATTTGTAAAATCTTTATCTGACTCATTATTTAATAACAAAATGATTAAAAATGCATGCATATATATATATGAAACGTAACAAATGAGGCCTTCCTAGGTTGTCAAAGAAAGCCAGTAGACTGATTTTTACATGAAGCACGTGGGACGTTTTGCAGAGAAAATCATGATGATGTGACAGTTATGTGCGCTCAATGTTCAGGATAATGCAGAAAGAGCCATTCTGTACTGTACTGTCAATGTGTCATGCAAAGAATAGGGTTTCATTCAAACTATATTCTCACATAGATCTATATAGTCTTAAATTGACTTTATTATCAAACTATCATGTGTAATTTATTTACCTCATCTGTCAATATGATGCCGGTGAATCACAGAGCTGGTGCAAACATATCCATATCACTATGATCAGGTGCTTTAACAGCTGTTTTTGCATTTTTGTTGTGTGTTTATTATTTTTCATTGAGAGGAAAGCGCGCAGCACATTTACATATTCATCTAAACGTCGCTCTCAGGATGGCATCGGGATGTTTGTTAACAGTATATTGCTGCAATGGTATTTCCAACTTTTTACTTCCAAGAGAAAAACGAAAAAGAACTTCGATGTGAGTATGTCGGGGCCTTGAATCATGTTCTGTCTCTTGCACGAGCAAAAAGTTTCTGGCTGCAGTTCACTTAATGACCACCGGTGTCGCTAATAACAAGGGTTTCTGAATTCTACACTGGCTCATTTAAAGTGCCCCTATTATGCTATTTTAAAGGTTCTTAATTCTGTTTAGGAGGTCTCCTACAATATTTACATGCATCAAAGATCAAAAAACGCTTTCTTTTTCTCATAATATACATTGCACATCACCACATTCTTCAATGATTCTCAAACGACTCGTCCGATGCTTAGTCTCTCTAAAACCCTCTCTACTTATGGAACGAATGCAGTGCCAGTTCCATTTTTTACATAAGTAGAATAGGGAAGGTGTAGGGCATACAGCGTAAGCTTTTTGAAGAATACAAAAGTGCGGTTTTGGCGGAAACACGTGCAAGGCGATCATTTGTTTATATAAAGCATATACGTTTCAATTTTTTTCGAAAATGACAGATGGTTTCGCTAGATTAGACTCTTATTCCTCGTCTGGGATCATGTAGAGCTCTTTGAAGCTGCACTGAAACTGACATTTGGACCTTCAACCGTTTGGTGCCCATTGAAGTCCACTATATGGAGAAAAATCCTGGAATGTTTTCCTCAAAAACCTTCTTTTCTTTTCGACTGAAGAAAGAAAGACATGAACATCTTGGATGACATGGGGGTGAGTAAATTATCAGGAAAATTTTATTTAAAAGTGAACAAATCCTTTAAGTAAATTTAGAAAACAGCAACATTACAAAAACAAATATTGAAAAACATGATATTCACAGCAATATCACTGCTACATCAAATATTTCATCTATATTTCATATAATAATATTATTATTATTATATTATGATTATTTTATATATATATATATATATATATTTCATCTATATTTCCTCCTAACTGCCGGAAAAAAGAATCACGAACGTATATAGGGGCAGGTTTATTATGAAAAAAAAAATAAAAAAAAAAAAGAGAAATTAGGAGAATCAATTAATTGTGAACAACTTACTGCCATTGTGTAAATAATATGTAATCATGTAATCTATAAAAAAGTAACTGTAGTCTGATTACAAGTATGACAAGTACTTGATTTTTGGAATCTGATTACGTAATCCAGATTACATGTAATCCGTTACTACCCAGCTCTGGGCGGGCATTGGGCAAATGAGTTACTTTGTGACGTGTAGCTGTCATGGAAGTGGGATTTGAATTCCTAACGACTCGTTTTGGCTGTCAATTCTTTCTTTTGAGAGACAATAACTTTATTTATCGTGCACTTTCAGCTTCACAACTTTGAAGATCGTTTACATTCATAGACAGCTACATTACACAATGCATGAGGGGTGATATTTGAAAAAGCATAATAGAGGCACTTTAAGTTCTGAATGTTTAAAATGTCCAGAAAAAATTATGGGAACATTCTATTTTATCATTTTGCAAACATTATGGGAACGTTACTTTTGAGTGTTCTCTGAACACTCTGAAACACGTTTGTTTTTAAACGTACGTCAAACTGAAACATTTCAGAAAGAAAAATTCCATGAATGATGTATAATAACATTTTGAGAACATTAATTAAGACGAACATTCTATTAATGTTACTGGAAAATGTTTGTTCATAACTTTGAGAGAACCTTGACACAACGTTCTGAGAACATTCCCTGTTTGCATGTTTCACATGGTATTTTTCAGTAACAAGTATGGTGATGTTTGCTAAACCCAAAGCGTTTTATCTTCCAATTATGAATTAATTTGCTAAACTCGTTACAGTTGTATCAATTTCAGTTAAGGTAGAAAAATCTACCTGGCTACCTGTGCTAAAATAGAGCATAACTGTAAGAAATCCAGAAGGAAAATAAAGTTCCTCACTGGCCTCATAAACATGCAAGTTTTCTCAGCAGTTTAATCAGATTGTAGATGTTTTTAATCAAACTTGAATCAACCCGATGAGCTTCTGTCGTGCTGTCAGCTGTCATGTTGTCATGAAGCAGCGTGTGTGTATGAACACACTTCACACACCGGCTCTGACATGAACAATCTGATGTGTGTGTTCCTGTAGGGAACAGATTTACCCTTGAATAAACGTCCGTAACGTGCTCGAAAATTAGAGGCTCTGGAATTTTACATGAATTTAATAACATCCTGTTGTGGTGAGAGGTTAACAATCTAACATGAAGCTCAGGATGGTTATAAATATCAGTGCTTGGCGAGCAACATGCAGGATTTATTCTGACGTTACCATGGCAGCGACAGACGGGTCATCTCTGCCTCGCTGAAATACTCGGGGAGGAACTCGACAATAACAAGAAGGACTAGTTTGATTCCTTCTTTAGACATGCCTGTTTCAAGAAGTACAATGTGTTTCATTAACAAACTTTCTCTGTTTCATTTGGACTAATTTTACATCTGTGAATAATGGTTTTCATTGAATAACACTGTGCTTCTTAATATGCAGCGAGGCTCGTTTATTCAGAGATATATATCCAGAAATGAGCAGCTGTACGGTATATATGAAACAAAACACATCCAGCTTTACTAAGTGGTTTTCCCAGGGAATGCATAAACTGATAACATATATAACTAAATGAAAGGTCAGTGTGCTTTATTTCTATAGCGCTTTATACAATATAAATTGTTTCGAAGCAGCTTCACAGTAATAAACAGGAAAATAACAGAATCAACAAGCTGTAAAGCAGCTCTAAAAAGACAACAGTGTCATTATTCAGGTCAGTTCAGTGTTGATTCAGTTCAGTTCAATAACTGTAAAGTGCAATTATTAAATGAGTTCAACAAGCAGCTCTGCAGAAGAAGAATAGTTTCCGGTTCAATGTAAGTTGCTTTGGATAAAAAAGCATCTGCCAAATGCATAAATGTAAATGTAACAATCCCACATTAACCGAGTCACAAGTACAGACCAGAAGATTGGATCACATGACTTTTTTTGCACGAGACAATAAGAAATAACAACTGCACAGCAGTGTTTTATTAAGTTTTATTAATATTTTGAATTAGCTTTTATTTTTATATTTAATTTCGTTATGTGCTTTTGTCTTTTTATTATTATTATTATTATTATTACATTTTTTTTTAAATAATGCGATTAAGGTTTAATTTTTTTTTAGTTTTTATTTATTTCCAGTTATTAATTTTAGTGCTTCAACCAACCCGATCTCACAAATTTGTACACTTTTTGCTAAATCATACGTATTTTACGAGTTGCCCAATTCGTACGAATTACCTGCCCCTAAACCTACCAAATCGTACGAATTTTTACGAATTAGCCACCTTGTAAAATACGTACGAATTGGTCATGAGATAGCGTTGCTTTAACTTAAAATTCAGTTTATTGCCATTGCAACATTTTAAGTTTTCAACTAATATTTATATTTTATTTCAGCTTTATTTCAATTACAAGAAATGCTTTAAATAGTTTTAGTTAACGATAATAACCAGTTTTGGGGATAACGCATTACAAGTAATGCGAGTTACATAATCAGATTACCTTTTTCAAGTAACTAGTAAAGTAACACATTACTTTTAAATTTACAACAAAACGGTTTGTTTGAGCTGCGCCCTCTACTGTACAGGTGTAAATATGCACTTTTGGTGTGAAAGGGTTTTAACATTTGCCAAAAATAGAACTTTTTTGTTGTGATTAAAAAACAAACAAGCAAGTCCAGCCCAGGTGAGAAAAAGTAACGCAAAAGTAACAATGCATTACTTTCCATAAAAAGAAACTTAGTAAAACAATTAGTTACTTTCATAGGAAGTAACACACTATTGTAACACATTACTTTTAAAAGTAACTTTTTCCCCAACACTCATAAAGACTTCAAGCAACAGCTGCTGATGGAGCGGTAACAGTGTACTATTGCTCATGCACGACTTTGTGACATTCTACTGTAACTGTCTCATACTGGAGAATATTTGCCCTATAGTCCTTAATACGTGACAGATTAGAAAAGTAAATGTTATGTTTTATGGTTATGTGGCATTTTAATTATATCTGTATATACATTACATACCTTCTCTTGCTTTTTGTTTTAAAGGGGTGGTTGATCATAATTTCACTTTTTTTAACTTTAGTTAGTGTGTAATGTTGCTGTTTGAGCATAAACAACATCTGCAAAGTTACTCAAAGTTCAATGCAAGGGAGATATTTTCTTTCAATGAATTTTCTGTTTAAGGACTACAACAAACGGCTGGAAGGGACTACAACGAGCTTCTTCCTGGGTTTGTGACATCACTAACCCTCAAATTTACATAAACCCCGCCCCCGAGAACACACAATAAAGGGGGCGGGGCCATGTTGGGCTGCTTTAGAGAAGAGGAAGAGTTGTTGTAGTAGAGTGTTGTTGTCATGCCGTCATTTTACGCCGGACTGCTTCACAAACGAGGGTCAATTCAACACAAAAGATGAACATGACGGCACATGCTAGTGGATGAGTTGAATCAACTCCACAGCAACTACATCAATTTATCCACTAACCATTCAGAAACGTCTAAAAGTTGTAACTTCTTCCTGAGTCTCTCCATCAGTGTCGACTCCGGTTTGAACAATGTAAGGCTGAACACCGTTACTGACAATCCTCATTTTGGCTGCGTGAGATTCTCCAGCTTTGTTGTTGTTGAGCTGTTAAAGCTCCGCCCTCTTCTGGAAAGGGGGCCGGGAGAAGCAGCTCATTTGCATTTAAAGGGACACACACAAAAACAGCATCACACCCCCAAATATGGGCAAATTTGACAAGCTGGTGAATATAAGTCTTCTGGAGACATCAGAGACTTATGTTACATCTTGTGAAAGGGGCATTATAGGTCCACTTTAAAATAAATTTTTTGTACTTACGCCGACCTCTGTATTGTTGCTTAGTGATTTTTGCGATCTTTGGCCACAGCAGTTAACAGTTTACTTCTGCTCGCTGCTGCCGTTTCATCAGTAGCTGTTGCTTAAAGTCCCTAATAACCCTGCTGCATAGCAACATCCTTGCAACCGCCCAGAAAGCACTCTGTAGATGTGCGGTGAGTTTTAAGATTTACAGATTCATTCTAGTTTAATTTATTTATATATTTTAAAATATATATATATATTGTTATATTGTTTCACAGTTTTCCGTGTCGCACTGTTCTTATATTGAGCTGGTCAGCAGCCGTATGTACCTGCGACGCTCACAGTCTCACAGCACAAACACAGCGAGACGAGGCCGAGCGCATCAGTCTGTCATATGTGGCCCGTCAGCAGTTTTCAGACACTGGTTTTGTGGCAGATTATTGGCATCATGGGTGCGGAGGAGGACGGGCGGCCAGGGAATGATGAAGTACATGAGAGGCTGAGATCTCTGCTTTCATTTCAGGTGTATGTTGTGTGTGAAGCTCAGCTGCCTGTCCTTTTGATTGTCAGTATGGTGTCACACAGCAGTATGTCATGATGTGATAAATCAGAATCTGTGTTACTTTAGTACTATTTTTTATTTTTATATTTTTTCTGTTTTCATGTCACCATGGCATCAAAATGGGCAATTCTTGTTTGTTTGTTTTTTTTTATGTAATATAGCATTGTTTATTATAAATCCATTTAAAATCATGTCCCTCATAATCTTGAATCAGAATATCTTCTCCTCCCTCTTGCAGCATCTCTTCTCTCCTCTGATGACGAGGGCGGGGCAAGCTGTCACTCACATGAGATCCACCAATAGCAAACCACAACCATCCAATCAATTCCCTACAGACAAAATCAAGCCCCGCCCTACATTTGTTCTTGTTTGAGAAGCCATTGTAGTGACAAATTGGGTCCGCCCTCGAAATCAGGTAGGAGACTACGTGATCCCATTGGTTCAAATTGCTTTTAATAGCTACTCTCTTTAGCGCCTGTTTGCAATTCCTACAAAAAAATGTTATGATAAATGCCGTTTCAACTACGTTACAATTACCATTTATGTCTGTATTAGTTAGCTTATGTACTAGCATACAGATACCCAATTAGCCTGATAGCTTAGTTTATACACGCATTTGCACTTACATCTTTAATGTAATTGTTAAATTAAGTGTTAAATGTCCAAATATTTCACAAATTAATGATATTCAATTATTCACTTAATACACTCTAAAAAATGCTGGGTTAAAAACAACCCAAGTTGGGTTGAAAATGGACAAACCCAGCGATTGGGTTGTTTTAACCCAACTGTTGGGTTAAATGTTTGCCCAACTTGCTGGGTAGTTTTACTTAACTCAACTATTGTTTAAAAATTACAGTATTGCTTACTTAAAATGAACCCAAAATATCTTGAAAATTAACGTTTATTAATATGTTTAATGAATGAACATTTTAATTTCATTTTAGATTCATTTTAAGTCAGCCATATAGTCATTTTCAAACAATAGTTGGGTTAAATAAAACTACCCAGCAGGTTGGGCAAACATTTAACCCAACAGTTGGGTTAAAACAACCCAATCGCTGGGTTTGTCCATTATCAACCCAACTTGGGTTGTTTTTAACCCAGCATTTTTTAGAGTGTAGGCTAATATAATTATTATTTAATATTATTTAACAGCTACAAAATTATGGTTTTATTATGCACTAATTTGTTTTCTTATGCATTATATAGTAAGCTATATGGGTATTTTTCAATTAATATCATTTGTATATACTTAGGATAATCATTAACTGACAGTTTGGGGGGACCTGATTTGTCACGACACCATTTCACTCAGATATATACGTCACAACATGGGAAAAAAGATGATTGCAACTTCCATTTTATGCCGACTTTATAGTTTTAGTAGTTTAGTTATTTTAGTACGTCAAGTTACACAGTGGGCATCTGCTGAAATAAAAAGTTTTGAACGTCAGTTCATGTTTATTTTATTTCAGTAACATAACCCTTTTTTGGTATTAGTTTTTATTTATAATAACCTTGATCAGATTTTTTTCCAGTACAAATATCTAAACATTCTTAAATCAAGATGCATTTACTGGAGATGCAAAATGACTGAAGATATTAAGTCTTGTTTAATGAAATATGTATCAAAACGAAGTGAGTTTATGCTTAAAACAAGAACAAATATCTGCTTGTTCTGACCCCATTGGTAGATATTTGTTCTTGTTTTAAATATAAACTTACTTAATTTTAATGATTTTGCTTAACATCTCATTTTGCTTCTCCAGTAAATGTATCTTGATTTGAGAATGTCTAGATATTTGTGCTGGAAAACAAGACAAAAATACTGAAGAAGACAATCTTTTTTGCAGTTTAAAGAAATTTACATGTGAGATTTCACCACATTAATATCATAAACCATTGGTATGACTAAAACTAACGTTGGACAAGTACTTTCAAAACTGAACAAAGTTTGCATATGTGACGTGTGTGATATTAAGGGTAACTGTGACTCTTGGGGGTCAGAGGTGACCACATCTTCCTAGGTGTGTGATGGCGTCCGTCTGCCGCTGCTGCGCTCCGGCCCCAGATGCCGCGCGCTCCTCTGAAAGCCACAGATGATAGATGTCCCGTTCTCGCTTACGCAGCATCTGGCCGTCTGTATGCAGCGCCTCCAGGTGAGCACATACTCCCCGAGACCGTGGTCAGCAGATGCTGCTAAAGACAATTCACCCAAGACTTCTGCTTAATAATAGAGAATGTTGGGCATAAGCAAAAAAAAAAAAAAGGGCAAAGGAAAAGAAATAACCACCTGAGAAATAACAAAAGTTGTGCGATGAGCTTATGAAGTTGCTGTAAGAATGTGTTCAGCATTATTCTGTGTGGCTGTTACATAATCATGTGTAAGTCACTGTGATTGTAGACCGGACGGTGTGAATACACTGCAAAAAAATGATGTTCTTTCTTAGTATTTTTGTCGTTTTCCAGTACAAATAGCTAAACGTTCTTAAGTCAAAATACATTTACTGGAGAAGCGAAATTTGCACGTATTTTACGAGGTGGCTAATTTGTTCGAATTTGTATGGTCTCCCTCGTACAACTTCGATTTGTCTAAACCCCACACTGTAAAAAATGACCGTGATTTTAACAGTAAAAGACTGTAAAAATGCTGCGGTGAAAAACTGTCAATTGGTTTACAGAAAGTTTCCGTACTATATACGGTGAATAACTGTAATAGATCTAACGGTACATTTAATGTAATTTTACGGTAAAATACCGTTAAATTAACAGTTTTTGGAAGTGAAAAATAACAATTCATTGTAAAATTTACAGTGAAAAACCGTAAATTGACATTCCCACAATTCCCTGCGTGACACTTCACATTTGATATATTTTCATTGAAATAACTCTGTTTCTTCTTAGTTTTTCTCATTTTTTTCTAATCAGTTATGTACATTAGGGTTTTATGTTACATCTAATGTTGTTAAATTAATGTTTAATTTCATGCACGTTACCATGATGGTGTTTAGTGTGTGTGTGAATGACACTGTGTGCACCTTCTATATGTTAGTGTCGTCCTTCTCAGCTTGTGGAAACTTGAACTTTGATTCATCATGTGACTCTTATCACCACTGTGTTTGGTGACTGTCAGTGTATTATGAAGGTACAAAACAGATATTAGTACTTCATTAGGTTGGTAAATTAACATTATATCAGTTAATGAAATACGTTATTTTACCGTAAATTTAACAGATTTTTTTTTACGTTGCTACTGTATTTTTTACGGTAAAGTTCTGGCAACCACAGCTGCCGTTTTTTTACCGTAAATTTTACTGGGATTTTTTTTACAGTGCAGTGACAGGTAGGTTTAGGGGTGGGGTTAGAGGTTGGTCATTCGTACGAATTCATACGGATTTCACAATGCATTAAATACATACGATTTAGCAAAAAAATATACAAATTTGTATGAGTGAGGTCGAATTAGCCACTTCATAAAATACGTACACATTGCCGTGAGGTCGGGTTGAAATGACTGAAGATCAAAATGAATCAAAATTAATGTTTATGCTATATTATATATATATATATATATATATATATGACTCCATTGACAGATATTTTTTTCTTATTTTAACCATATTTAACCATTTGCTTCTCAAGTAAATGTATCTTGATTTAAGAATGTTTAGTATTTTTGTCTTGTTAGAAAGAAAATAATTATTTTCAGTGTGAAAAAATAATTATTTTTTATTTATAAATCCACATTAACCAAGATTAATTTTTTAAAGCTACTGTCCGTAACTTTTTTTGCTTAAAAATGATCCAAAATCAATTTTTGAGCAAGTACATAACCAGCCAGTGTTCAAAACTATCTCCTTACCTTATCCCGATTCACAACAGTAAGCTTGTTGTAATGTTTTCTAATTCAATGGTACTGGTGAGTTTTCGCGGGAAATTCGAGCATGTCGCCGTTCGTCTTTGCGTCACTACGTCACGTCTGTTTACATAAATAACGAATCCCAGCTAGTAGGATATAACATGTGAGGATGGCGGATCATTTATAGCCTTTTCTAACAGCAGCTGGAACAATTAAACATTATTTTGATGGTGGATTGTATGACGAATTAGAGATTAGACTGTACAGAAATTGAAATCTACAGGAGGTAACACTAATACACACTAAATACACATAGTTATGCAATGCTGATGTTGTTAACATGAACAATTTGAGAACAAAGTATAACAATAATAATAATTTTTTGCATGGTTTGATGTGATATGAGCTAAGCGATCGTTAGATTTAATTACCATCGACAGCATGATTTTTTGCAATGCTTCTGTTGGTCAGATGTTGTTCAGATGACATTTTCCAGTGAAAATTCTTATTTTGGTCATACTTCCAAGACTACATTATGTGATCCAAAGTACGGTATCCACTGGTGTGTTGACTGACAGCCACATTTTCTCTCCTCAAAACATACATTAGATTCATCGGTGCTGAGGAGCCATGCCGATGCACAACCCCACATAAAAATAATTTCGCAAATAACTGCAATCGACCCTTTGCAAAGACCCGCCCCCCTTAGTTACTGACAGAGCAGGTTACTTATGATATTAAACAAAGTCCCAGCTTTAAAATTGTGTAATTTTTTAAGAAATTCTAACAATAAAAACCGTTTTGTGGCTCTTTAACGTGTCGTAAGCGCCTCAGCTTAAGCGGCTCGTGAACCGATCATCTTTTCCTACTAGTTCATTTATAGCATCAAATAAACATGAATGAACATCAGAAGGAATGTTGTTTCACATGCAGAAAGATGTCAGTACACACCATTTTTCAAGTTCAAGTCCACCGAGGTTAATCTTCTAACTCCTGACTGCTTTGATGGACAAAATGGCAGATTCGGTGTTATGATTGGTTAGATCGCTTGTCAATCAAACTCCCGGTGAAGTGTCAATTGAAATTTAGATGTGATAAAGTCAATCAAAAATCACAGCCAATCAGAAGAGTGCATGTACGAATATAAAAGACACAGAAAATAATATTTAAACGTACATTAGATGATTTTAACATTAAATAAAGCACATTTTAAGTTGGAAATAAAGATTCTAGACACAACAAATATTAATGTGAAATTTAAAATTCACAAGAAATAAATTAATACCTTCAAAAAATGATGTTCTTCCTCAGTGTTTCTGTCTTGTTTTCCAGTACAAATATCTAAACATTCTTAAATCAAGATCATTTACTGGAGAAGCAAAATGACTGAAGATATTAAGTCTTGTTTTCTGAAAATGAATGAAAATTAAGTGAGTTTGTGCTTAAAACAAGAAAAAAATATCTGCCAGTGAAGTAAAAAAAAAAAAAAAAAAATAGTTGAATTTTCTGACCCCATTGGCAGATATGTTTTTCTTGCTTTAAGCATAAACTCACTTTGATTTAAGCATTGATCACTTTGATGACTCATTTTAATTAATTTTTCAGAAAACAAGACTTAATATCTCAGAAAAGTTTCTTCTTAAGTAAATGCATCATTCTGTCATCATTTACTCTCCCTCACGTCACTCCAAACCTGTTTGACGTTCTTTCTTCTGTAGAACATAAAAGAAGATATTTTGAGAAATGTCCCTATATAATGAAAGTCAGTGGGGTCCAGCGTTGTTTGGTTCACAGTTTTCTTCAAAATATCTTCATTTACTGAAGAAAGAAAGTCATACAGGTTTAGAGCGACAAATATTGCATTGTCTTAACAACGCAATAACAAACGCTGAATAGTTTACTTCCATATATATCTCAACAATCAAAAAGCCGGTCTGAGATAAAGGTGGATAACATTTTAATCGGCGGCGGGTTAATTAAATGACAGCGAGAGAAAGTCTGTGTCAAGAACGGCCGCATGTCTCGGTGATCAAAACCGCAGTCACAGAATAAATGTCACTGCAATACTTCACACACTCATTAATGAAAATCAACCTTCCTCAAGCTCTGCTTAAAGCAAACACACAAAGTTAAGCCGGAAAGTGTGTTTAATCACAGCAGCCGCTGAATATGATGTTGTGTGTGTGATATTTCAGGGCAGATATTGCCAGCTAGAGGATATGAGCTGCATTCAGCAGATCTCTGAGGCCTGGAGCTCTTGTTTATCTGCTACAATAAGGGTCAAACACACTTTAACACTCACAGTAGAATACAGACGCTTTGATATGGAAACCTGTTTCCACCACATAAGAAAAAGCTATTAAAAAGTCAAGATTATGACTTTCAAGTTTTTTAAGTCATAATTATGACTTTTTAAATCATAATTTAAATTTTTTGTCATAATTTTGACTTTTTATAACTGTCATAATTTCATTTTTCCCCATAATTATGATTTAGTGTCATAATTTTGATTTTTTTTTATATCTAATTATGACTCAATGTCATAAGTATAACTTTGTATGTCATAATTTTGACTTTTTATCTCATCATTTTTGACTTTTCATCATTTTTGACTTAATTTTTCTTAATTTTTGTCGTAATTTCAGCATTTCTTTCTCATAATTATGATTTAGTATGTCAATTTCAATTTTTTTATCTCATAATTATGATTTAGTGTAGTGTATTTTTAATCTAATACTTATGACTTGGTATGTCATAATTTCAGTTTATCTCATAATTAAGACTTAGTATGTCAATTTCATCTTTTATCTCATAAATATGATTTTAATAATAATTTTGAGATTTTTTCTTATAATTATGATTTAGTGTCTCATAATTTAATCTAATAATTATGACTGTCATAATTTAAATTTATTCAATTATGATCTCATAATTTCGATTTTTAAACTAATATTATGACTTTATATGTCATAATTTCAACTTTTATTTCATAATGACTTAGTATGTCATAATTTCAACTTTTATCTCATAGTTATGACTTATTATGTCATAATTTCAACTTTTATCTCATAATTATGACAATGTCATAATTTCAATTTTTATCTCATAATTATGACTTAATGTCATAATTTCAACTTTTATCTCATAATTATGACTTAGTATGATTTCAATTTATCTGACTTTAAATCAAATTTTTTTTCTCATAATTATGATTTAGTGTCTCATAATTAAAATTTTTAATTTCATAATTAGACGTGCCGATATTCGGTAATACGATATATAATGAACATGCAAGATATTGTTACAGTGGGCACTTCAAAATACTGTGAATAATTATTTATTACGAATTATTCAAATTTTTATATTACAATTTAAGAATACTTTTACCTATCAACAGTATAAAATCCACGACACCGCTGTATGCGCCGTCAAAGAGGCATGCACACTATGTAAACAAACCCAACGCGCATGAGAAGCACATGGCAGAACGAGTGAAAGAGACGCGCTGAATGAAAGTGCACGTTCACTCTCTGACAGCAGAGGGCACTGATGGAACAGCCGAAATGCAGCGGTTACCCCGGAAACCCCGCAAACAAAGCAGCTGCGCTACTGAACAGTATTTAAAATGCTTCAAACAGCCATTCAGTTTTTTGTATTCACAATGTTGTTCATCACAACACCAAATACTTAATAGTTAAAGACTTAATAGGCTATTTATTTTCAGACTTAAACATTTTTAGATAAGGACTACAACATGCCCTATAATGAGAAAATTTTCTGATTAGGCTATTTGTTATTGTTCAGTAACACTTAGTGCCCTAAGGCTTCATTAGTTAACATGTTAATTTTTTAGTTAATGTTTATTAACATAACCAAAATCAAAAGTTGTAATTATTATTTAATGGACCTAAAACTAACAATGATCAGTTGTATTTTTTAACTAACATTAACAAAAATAATACCTTCTGTAATAAATTTTGCTATTGCTCATTCTTAATCTTAGTTAATGCATTAAATAACATTAAATAATGAGACCTTATTGTAAAGTTATACCTGTTCGTTGTTCTTTATAATTCTTTTGCACTTTAATCTGTTTGAAACATTTTACTTTATAATTTTTGTACTGCATTATTGTATTTAAATGTTTAGTTCTTTTTGTTATAAGAAAGAGTTCTTAAACGACAACACTTTTTTTGCAACTTATTTCAATATCGTGATAATACCGTATACCGTGATAAAAGTTTAAGCAAGTATCGCAACATGAAAATTTGATACCATCACATGCCTACTCATAATTATGACTTAGTATGTCATAATTTTAACTTGTCATAATTATGACTTTCAATTTCATCTTCTGTCATAATTTTGAGTTAGTATTTCAGATTTGACTTTTTCTCTGTTTTTTTTTTTAAATATCATAATTATGATTCAGTCATAATTATTCCAGTATGTCATTTCAAATTATATCTCATAATTATGACTTTTAAAATCATAATTTCACTTTTTTGTCATAATTATAATTTAGTCAATTTTGATATTTTTAAATCTAATAATTATAACTTAGTATGTCATAATTTAAACTTTTATGTCATAATTGACTTTTTAATGAATTTTGATTTTTTATGTTATGATTATAATTTAAGTCTTTTAAGTTATAATTATAACTTTTTAATTATAAACTTTTTATGACTTAGAATGTCATAATTTTTTCTCAATTATGATTGTGTCAATTTCGATATATATTTTTTAATCTCATAATTATGACAGCCATAATTATCCCTTAGTATGTCATGATTTCAACTGTTATCTCATAATTATGACTGTCATAATTTCGACTTTTCATCTCATAAATGACTGTGTGATGTAACTGTGTGATATTGTATCCTCTCAAAATCAAGTCATACTCTTGTAGAAAAGAACAAAATGATCCTTTTTTGTTTGCTCATTAATCTCTGTGTTTCTGCTCCATATAAAACACACCGCCGTGTGCAGGACGTTATTGTTGGTGTTATTAAACCGCATTGGCCGTGATCGTGTACACTAATCAAAGTAGAAGGTTCTGAACGGCAGATGAATTATGACGGGGAGTGAGTGTTATGAATGATTTAACATCATCGCCGGAGGGAAGAGAAGCCACACATCTAGTGCGCTGCCATTAATCGGTTTGGACGGCGAACAGATTTCACAAGTCTGCATTAGCAAGTGTCGTTTAACGGACACAAGACCTTCTCCAAACACCCCCACGATTACTGCAACATAAACAACAGCAGGACAAAAGACTGACAGATGATTGACAGTCAGCTCTGGCTTTCTCACAAACAATGACACGAATTCAGTTTGCTGTGTGTGCATGAGAGTATTTTTATTATTCAGACTCTTCTAGAACAGCAACACTGATGTCATTGTGCTTCACATTCAAGTCTCATGTTTAGTATGTCATCATTTTTACCTTTTATCTCATCATTTTTGACTTTTAAATCATAATTTAAACATTTTCCACATAATTATGATTTAGAATGTCAATTTTGATTAATTATCTCATAATTATGACTTAGTATGTCATAATTTTTACTTATCTCATAATTTTCGAATTTAAGTCATAATTGAAACATTTTTTCTCATAATTAGAATTTTGTCGATTTAGATACTTTTCATCTGATAATGACTGTCATAATTTTTACTTTTTATTTCATAATTTCTGACATTTTAAATCATAATTGACATTATTTTTTCTCATCATGATTTAGGTATGTAAATTTCGCTCTTTTTAAATCTGATAATTATGACTTAGTATGTCATAATTTCAACTTTTATCTCACTTATGACTTAGAAAGTCATAATTATAACTTGGTATGTCATAATTTTGATTTTTTTAATCTCATAATTTTTGACTCTTCATTTTTTCTCATGATTTGTATGTCCATTTAGATTTTTTTTAAATCTCATGATTGTGACAGTCATAATTGCAACCTTGTATGTCATAATTTCAACTTTTTCTCACTTATGACTTGAAAGTCATAATTATAACTTGGTATGTCATAATTTTGATTTTTTAATCTCATAATTTTTGACTCTTCATTTTTTCTCATGATTCGTATGTCCATTAGATTTTTTTTTAAATCTCATGATTGTGACAGTCATAATTGCAACCTTGTATGTCATAATTTCAACTTTTATCTCACTTATGACTTAGAAAGTCATAATTATAACTTGGTATGTCATAATTTTGATTTTTTTAATCTCATAATTTTTGACTCTTCATTTTTTCTCATGATTTCGTATGTCCATTTAGATTTTTTTTTAAATCTCATGATTGTGACAGTCATAATTGCAACCTTGTATGTCATAATTTCAACTTTTATCTCATAATTGACTTAGTATGTCATAATTTTTACCTTTTATCTCATAATTTAAATTTTTTTTTCTCATAATTATGATTTAGTATGTCAATTTTGATTTTTAAATCTGATAATTATGAGTTAATGTCATATGTCATAATTTCAACTTTTATCTCATAATTATGACAGTATGTCATAATTTTTTACTTTTATCTCATAATGTTCGACTTTGTCATAATTTAAACATTTTTTTCTCATAATTGATTTAGTATGTCAATTTTGATTATTTAGCTCACAGTTATGAATTAGTATGTCATAATTTCAACTTTTATCTCAATTATGACTTCATAATAATAACTTATATTTTGATTTTTTTTGACTCTAGTCATAATTTCAGCATTTTTTCTCATGATTATGATTTCGTATGTCCATTTACATTTTTTTAAATCTCATGATTGTGACAGTCATAATTGCGACCTTGTATGTCATCATTTCAACTTTATCTCATAATTGACTTATGTCATAATTTTTACTTTTGATCTCATAATTTATTTTTTTCATAATTATGATTTAGTATGTCAATTTGATTCTTAAATCTGATAATTATGACTTAATATGTCATAATTGCAACGTTATCTCATAATTAGACTTAGTCATCATTTTACTTTTTATATCATAATTTTCATTTTTAATCTAATTTAAACATTTTTTTCTGTTATGATTTAGTTGTCAATTACTATTTTTTTTTATCTGATAATATGACTAGTATGTCATAATTATCATTTGACTTTATCTCATAATTTCAACATTTTTCTGATTATGATTTCGTATGTCCATTTACATTTTTTTAAATCTCATGATTGTGACAGTCATAATTGCGACCTTGTATGTCATCATTTCAACTTTTATCTCATAATTGACTTAGTATGTCATAATTTTTACTTTTGATCTCATAATTTATTTTTTTCTCATAATTATGATTTAGTATGTCAATTTTGATTCTTAAATCTGATAATTATGACTTAATATGTCATAATTGCAACGTTTATCTCATAATTATGACTTAGTATGCCATCATTTTACTTTTTATATCATAATTTTCGACATTTTAAATCATAATTTAAACATTTTTTTCTCGTTATGATTTAGTATGTCAATTACTATTTTTTTTTATCTGATAATTATGACTTAGTATGTCATAATTATAACTTGGTATATCATAATTTTGACTTTTTATCTCATAATTTCAACATTTTTTCTCATGATTATGATTTTGTATATGTCCATTTTGATTTTTTTTAAATCTCATTATTATGACAGTCATAATTATGACTTTTTATGTTGTAATTTTAACTTTTATATCATGATTATAACTTAGTATGTCCTAATTTTTAATTTTTATCATAATTTATTACTTTAATTCAATTTTTTTTTTTCATAATTATGATTTAGTATGTCATAATTTCAACTTTTATCTCACCTAGAACAGCAACATTGATGCCATATTTCAGCAATCAGGTCATGCATGTTTCTATCAGCTGAACAAATCACTATTGATCAATCAGATGTGCAAAGAGGTCTGAAATAGTTCAGTTTGATTCATTCGGACAGTTCACAGTATAAGAAAATAATAGAATCAGTGTTGCAAAATTCGTCAATTATGAAACAAATTCGATTCAGCTGTAAATCAGCTCTACAGAAAACAATAGTGTTGATATTCAGCTCAGTTCAGTTCAAGTTTTGTTCTCATCCAATAGTGTCAGTGCAGTCAAATCAATAACTGAATATTAAGTGTCTTTTAAACCCCAAAATATTTTTAAAAAAAGGCTAGAAACACTCCTAAACAGTCACTGGGTCGTATTTAGCAGAAATAACTTCCCTCAAGACTAATCAAACATCCATGTTTTTTCTACGTTCAACTGACAGTGTTTTTGACAGCAGTGGACATGAACGTCCGTCAGCCCGTTTCTCATTCTGACTGGAGGCTGCAAATCAAAGCTGAAGGTTTTATTGGCTCTCATTGGCCGTTTTCATTCTGATCGTTGAGACTGGCCGTGTTTGTGCCTTTACGACGGCTCAGGATCAGCGTGATATAAACAGCCCTCTTCGGCTCTGCGCTGAAGGCGTTTGAGTAATGTGATGCTCGCCAGCGGTGTTCCCTTTTTAATTGCTCCGATTCCTTCCCCCCGCCGGACCCGGCGCACACAATAGAGTCTCAGACCGATGTCGGGCAGCCTCGCCGTGCATTAATCATGTCTGTCTGCGGGAGCCTTGCAGACAGACGCATCTGGGGTCGGTTGCTTGACAACAGAGCGCAGGACATCCAAATGTTATCTCACCAACACACCGGCCACCTGACAGCAGAGAATCCCTTCTGCTGACACCAACCTCTCCAGCTCGACCCCATAATCTCTGCACCCCAGCGAGGAGCAAATTATAACTCACTTGTAATTTGCCTATTGATTCAGCACAAGTCTTTCATACTGTATGTTTGCAGTACAGAGATGATGGAGCTCCACAGAAACACTGTGATCTATAAGCTGCGAAATGGGGTTTTCACAGCGAGAACCATTTTTGGTTGAACATTTCTTAAATATTTTTTGTGTAAAGAACATTTTAATCATCTAAAGATCCTTTTTGCATCACAATAAAGAAAATTTTGTGCAATGGAAAGATTCCATGGATGTTAATTCAGCTTCCAGGGAACATTCTGGCAAGGTTCTCTCAAAGTTATAACCAAATGTTCTTCCAGTAATGTTAACAGAACGTTCATTCAGAGTTATCTGGTCTTTAATAATGTTCTCAAACATTAGCACAAAAACATAAAACATCGTTCAGTGAACTTATTTTCTGAAATGTTTTGTTTGTCTAACATTTTTTAAATGTAACTACTTGTTTCGGAATGTTCAGAGAACATTCAAAAGTAACATTCCATTAATGTGTGCAAAATGATTAAATGGAATGTTTCCTTAACATTTGTATAACCAAGAAGAACATCAATTTAAAAAAAAAAAAAAAATGGACGTTTTGAATGTTCTGAGAACATTCAGAAATAACGTTTTCCTAACTTAATGGGAACATTAGCAAAACATTCTTAGAACATATTTTAAAGGGCTCATGAACTGCATTTTATTGTTTTATAATGTTTCCTGCAGTGCACTTATCAAAAACTGTCATAATTTAGAAATAAAAGGCATTTTTCCTACCCTGATTTTATCCTCTGATTTGAACGCTCTGTTTTAAGGGGCGTGTCTGCTGTGAGACTTCAGTGTAAACGCCCACTGCTGTGATTGGCTGACATCTTTGCATATGAAATAGCTAAGTATTACTCTTTTAAAAAACTTTTAGCACATTTATAGATTACAGCTCTCAAGGTTAACTAATCGTGACGAGTGTTGATTATAGCATTACATTTAGATCTATGGCATTATATTTAGATCGTGGCATGAAAGGTTGTAGTGATGAACACTGTAGTCGATCACAGACATGTTGTTGAGATCATGAAAACAGTGATCTCGTCATTACAACTCAGTTTCTGCACACTAACGAATGCTTTCATCATAACAGTCCAAACGCAATGAGAATCTCTCTAAATAAAAATTTGTTTTTTAACGGGACTTTTTCCAGAACTCAGTCACAGATAAACTTGCACTGTTTGATTGACAGCTCCAGCGATTGTAAAGGGAGCGTTCTTTGATTGATTTCTATATATATTTAAATAACTGATTATTTTCATCCTACTAGAGAAACAAGGTGAAGTTGAGCGTTTAGTCGCTGGTTTGATTTACTGACACACAGACAAAGATCATCTGACTGTACATGAATCATTAATATCAGATCAGGCATTAGAATGAACACAGTTACTGACATGTTGTTGCATTACTGTCGAGTCCATATCGTAAAAGTCTGTTTGCACCGAAATGCGATTGATTTACCAAAGAATCCACAGTGAAATGTATCAAATACAAATAAATAAAGCTCAACTGAGACATTCACATTGTTGACAATATTTCTAGCATTAGGATCCTTTGAAAGGTAATGTTATTTTAGTCCTGTATCGCTCTTCTCACTAACACACCAGTGGGCGGGGCTAACGTAGCAATGATGAAGTAGGCGTTGATTTCTTCTGTGGAGGCGGGGTTTTGTCACACTATTATGTAATAAAGACATTATCTGGGCTTGGTTACAATAAAAGCTGTTTTTGGACTAATAAGGACGTTTACAGGATATTCTTATAGTACGATGACCTCTTACATGTCAAAAGCTCAAGGAAAATTAGATTTCTCAGTTTATGACCTCTTTAAAGTCATAGATGCAAATAAAGAACCTTTATTTTTAAGCACTGTTTGGCCAGAATTGCTTCTCTAAATGAAATTACAGTTATTAGCGTATTGATGGAGATCTCTGGATGTGGGTGTTACAGGAGGTCCTGTTCTCTGGATGTGTGCACATTTATTATTGGTGAATTAATTAAGGGAATGATGATAGCTGGCCGTCCACCAACTGTTATTTTAGTTGGCAAAAATCCATAATGAAGGTGTATTCGGCAGCACAATGTGGACTTTAGTTAAAGTATTCAATGAAGCTCGGAATAAATGAGGAGAAATGGGAATATTCACAATCAGTCTGGATGGGATTTGATTTCTCAGAGGACACTTCATTTGCAGCGTCATTTTTTTCTGGGGGAAAAACACAAAAATGTTCAATCGAAATCATAAAGCATGTCTGGAAAAACTTAAACTCTAAAATACAGATTGTTTCAAAGCAGAATCAATGATGCAAATCATCATTGTTCAGTTCAATGTTGATTCAGATCAGTTCAATAACTGTGTAAAGTTCACAAATTATGAAACGAGTTCAAATCAGCAGCTCAACAGAAGACAATAGCTCAAAGTTTTGCTCTAGTCCCGTCCTGTAGTAAGATGTGAAAGCCGACATTCAACATGCATCAGGTGAGAAATCTTTTGACTCGCCAAACCTCACGCAGACGAGATAAACAAACAATCTGACACAGGATGATTTCTGTCAGATAGCATTATGAACTCGTTCTGACATCTTAACGTGAGCTGTGACAATTCATTAGCCCCGTAACAAAGACGGCCAGCGATGCCACGCTAGCGACGCAGGACAATTATCTCTCTTAATTGTCGGCGACCCCGCGGATACGTGCTTTTGACGCAGACCCGCAGGATCGTGTCAGCATACATCCAGACTCTATTGATATTCACCTGCTGATGCATTTAGAGTTTGTGCTTGATTCATAATTATTGCTCTGTGGGTCTTTCTGGCCTTCGCAGGCGCGCTCAGAACGCAGCTGTGTGCGCGCTCCCTTTCTCATTATTCTACGTTATCATCAGTTCAGTAGCATTGAACCCGTGGAGAGGCTGAGCCGTGTGGCCGTGTTTGCTATTCATCCATTTCTGAACAGAATATTATTAGCCATTTATTTTTTGCTTTTCCTCAGTGAAGCATTTTAATCTGTCTTCATCTAATCCATTCCAAAGCATTTCTTGAAATATCGTACTTTATATATCAACAGACACTGACGTTTCACTTGAAGAAGTATACTTTTATTCATGTTCATCTTTCTTTAGTGTGTAATGTTGCTGTTTGAGCATGAAACATTTCTGCAAAGTTCCAGTTATTGTCTATATCAGTGACACCGTTTCTGAACTCCTGAAACGCCTCCATTGTAGTCTTGAGTTTTCTTCCGGGAACGAACACGTCATAGTATTCCTCATTTAAATAATTCATACGCAGAATAAAGGGGCGGGGCCTGGTTGAGTTAGTTAGTAGTGTGTTGAAACTGGCGGTTATGGTAAGGGGTGGGACATTTCCCAAACACCAATCACAACACACTGCTCCAGCCGACCAATCAGAGCACATTGTGCTTTTCAGAAGGAGGGGCTTCATAGAAACAGGAACTAAACAGAGGTGCATTTCCGTACAACGACATAACTTGCTGCTTCACTACCATAGTACGATGCATCGTTGAAGAAATCAACTAGCTAGTCACGACTGTTTCCCGAAACCGTATTTTCGCAAACCTGTCGTTCAACAACGTTGGTGAATGATGTCACGCAATGAATCCGTTTGAGATCGAATTAATGCTAGATTTTTTGCTATAAATTACAGACATGGCATCTGAGGACTAATTCTCAGTTATTTTGCTTTATTTTCAGATTCAATCTGACATACTAGAGCACATATGCACTCTTCAAAAACGGTGCTTTAAATCTCTCGACAATCTAAAAGACGTAATGACATTTGTATATATTCGAACTAAAAGAGATTATACTAAATGTCAGCTTGCTTATTTTGCTCAAGATAAGGATTTATCAAGCCCACATGTCATGCAAACAAGAAACTCTGCTTCTAACCACAAGTCGAGAGCTGTTGTTCCAACCACACAAGTTAGTGATGCATTAGCGACTTTGGTTTCGAGAAGTACTGACTCATTAAACTATGCTGATAATGACCATAGTTAGCAAAGTCCCTTTAAGACAAGTCATTTCACTCGGCGGCCATCTTTGAAACGTCTCTTGGGGATGCAAGTGCAGCTCATATCTCTTTGAATGGGGAAACATCAAATTCTGCAAAGCTGTTTGCCAAGCTTTCGATTAAATTTCATATTTGTAGTCACCTATGAAATCCGACAACAACCGTCTCATAAATTTTGTATCTAAACGCTCAAATCATGACACAAAACGGCATTTTTCAGGCTGGATCAAGCTAATGCGCAGTCCTAAATGCGCGTCTCAATCAGAAGCGCGGGTCTGACTGTTTCTATAGGAACCGGAGCTCCTAACAGCCGCTGCAGTGATGCCATGACTTTACCAATCGGCGATTGGCTCTTATTTAGAAGGCGGGACTTATTCCGCCAAGTGCGCCGTCTTTCTCTATATAAAGTCTTTGATAGTTAGCTATCGATGCTTTTGAGAAATGCACCCCAGACTGGGATGAGAGGAGCTGAAACAATGGAGAATATGGGGAAAATAATGTGTTTTTAAACATTCAAGCATGAAAACCTGTTCTAGCAGAGCCTGAAAACAAAATCAAGACTTAATAGGTTCACTTTAATGCTGTTAAATGTACCATTTTTGGAAATAAAAAAGTACAAATCCGCTTATAATTTACAGTGAAAATCCATTCCTAGAATTCCCTGTATAACAGCTCACATTTTATGTTTTTTCATTTTAATAAGTATGTTTCTTCTTCTTTATTGCATTGTTTTAGTGTTGTGTGTTACTATGATGGTGTTTTGTATTTGTGTGCATGACACTGTGCATCTTCTAATCTGTATATTAGTATTTACCTCAATCTTGTGATGAATGTATATGTCTTTCTCTTTTCCAGCAGTGTTATTTGCATGTCGGTAAATGTGAAAGGATCAAAATGGGTTTTAATAGCAGTGTTGCCTTGCAACAGACTCTTGGATTTACCAGTGTAAAATGTAGTTGAATTTTTGTAAATTAGTTTTAAATGTAAAATGTACAGGTTGTTCTGTATAAATATGTTTACATTTTTATTGTATTTTTACAGAATTATTCTGACAACCACACATAAATCCTTGAGAGAAATAAAAATAGACCCAAATCGATAGTTGTTGTACAGAGAGAATATAGAGTGGGTCATGGGTGGATCCGGGTCATCGTGAGTCTCTCTCTCTCTCTCTCTTCTCTCTCTCTCTCTCTCGCCCGCAGCACTCTCACATTCTATATAAAGAAGCCTAAAGGCAGATGGCAATACAGTTCATTAATGACAGTAATGCTGTCGTTCTGCTACAGTGTTGGAGAGTAACTCTCTAAAAGTAGAAATACTGCTAATTTAAATCTTTTCCAGTAGCATGTCAGTAATAGTGTTGCTTTTCAAGCAACAAGCTAGTTTCTCTAGTAGCATTACAAAGATTACATGGTTGGTTTTATGTCTCATTATATTTTGCACGCGGCCTTGCAGTGAAGAGCTGAAGCAAAATCAAACGCTCCACTAGGAATTTTCTCTGAAATGGCATGATTCATTTTAGTGAAACGGTTGGTTTGTACAGTCCATTTAAATGAGCTGGTTCAAAAACATTTTTCTCATTTACAACGCTCAAAGTTCAATGCAAAGGAGATATTTTATTTTACAGAAATCCCTTTTTAAGGACTACAACAAATGGCTGGTAGGGACTACAACGAGCTTCTTCCTGGGTTAGTGACATCACAAACCCTAAAATTTGCATAAACCCCGCCCCCGAGAACACACAACAAAGGGGGTGTGGCCATGTTGGGCTGCTTTAGAGAAGAGGAAGAGTTGTTGTAGTAGAGTGTTGTTCATTTTACGCCGAACTGCTTCACAAACAAGGGTCAATTCAACACAAAAGATGAACATGACGGCACATGCTAGTGGATGAGTTGAATCAACTCCACAGCAACTACATCAATTTATCCACTAACCATTCAGAAACGTCTAAAAGTTGTAACTTCTTCCTGAGTCTCTCCATCAGTGTCGACTCCGGTTTGAACAATGTAAGGCTGAACACCGTTACTGACAATCCTCATTTTGGCTGCGTGAGATTCTCCAGCTTGTTGTTGTTGAGCTGTTAAAGCTCCGCCCTCTTCTGGAAAGTGGAGCTCATTTGCATTTAAAGGGACACACACAAAAACGGCGTGTTTTTGCTCACACCCAAATAGGGGCAAATTTGACAAGCTATAATAAATGATCTGTGGGGGATTTTGAGCTGAAACTTCACAAACACATTCTGGAGACACCAGAGACTTATATTACATCTTGTTACATCATAGTTGTAAATGTTGAGATTAACTAATGCTTTAGAAGTATTGCACCTTGTGCACCGGTATTGAACATTTTGCATCTTTATAGCTAGCATGCATTTAGCTTTCTGCTTTTCTAAAGGGCAGATGAATGACTGTATAGTTTTGAGCAGCTTCTGCACATTATAGCACTCTTTCTGGTTCTTTGCATACGTCCACATCTATGAAATCTGTCGGCCACAGTGTGATTAGATCTATCCTGCAGATTGGCCGTGATGATTACATTTGTAAAGAGTGCCGTAGAATCCACAAATCCTTCCATTCGTTTCCACTGAGCTGTTGCAAGCGTGCGCTTCAGTCACTCCTAAATGAAACGGCTCAGAAATCCAACACAAGCGCTCGGGTCAGTGTGAAGACAAACCCCCTGAGGTGACGATATTCACTAGGACGGGCAAATGAATATGAATGACGTAGGTCAACTGGCCAGTAAAATATGGCTGCAGGGGACCAATAAACTTGGAAAACATTTTGCGGGATGAATAATACAGGGAAAAAGCCATCTGGGGAATGTGAGGGGAGCTAGATTGCTCCATTATGAAGAGCTAAAGCTGTGCTGAATGTGCGAGCGCAAGCTGCCCTCCCAATTTCACCAGGAGACAAGTGGCGGCCTCCTCCCTTGAAGTCCTGCCGATCAATTTACAGATAAATAACCTGTCTGGAGGGGGACTGTCTGTCCGCAGTATGTTGTGTATCTTCACACACGCACAGTCGAGCCTCCAGAGCTGATCATATATCAGAACAGAAAGTCCTGGGATCATGAAACACTATGAGGATTTGCACTGTCATTGGAGGATCAGGGGAAATAGTGGCGCGTACGTGCACTCGCGGTCTGGACGGGGTCGTAAAGCTGGCTGGCTGACCTGCGTGGTTCGGACAGATAAGCCAAGCGCTGTCACATCGTGCTGATGGCTGTATTGTTCTGCTTTCTTGAATGGCTGCAGTTCAAGCGGCTGAATGCAAGAGAATACCTGATTATAATTCTGAAGCTGATGCTCTCTGTAGAGGATCAAGCCACATTACACATATCCAGAGAAATCCTCTCATGGTGTTTACTGGCAGTGAATCATTTCGTCTGAGAGCACAGCTTTTAAATGTACAGACTGTTTGACTAAAGAAACACCATGCACAGGTGATTTCATTTCATCACCCCACCATGCATTTTTTTTTTTGCCTTTAAAAATTGTTGAAACATGAGAAGAGTGGTTAAACAAACAGTAAAATTGAGCTTATTTCACTCAAATATTACTGAAAGTTCATTGTACTTAATAGAAAAAGTTAAAAGTGAACTCAAAAACTGATTACATTAAGCTGAACTTAAGATGAATGAGTGCAGCAGTTCTAGTTCCCATGCATCAGATTGCATAAAGAGAATGAATGATGAAATTGAGTGTTATTAGGAGTTCAAGTGCGTAGCGCTGAAACTCTATTGTAATTGTCAAATTTCCAAGGATCAGCATTCTCCCCTAAAAGTGATCGGGCAGACCAAACTGTAAATCATAGAGACTTGAAACTTTGAGGGCTGGTAGTACTCACACCATCTACAACGCCACCAAGGCTTGCCCCAATTGGCCTGACGGGGGCGCTACAAGTACAAAATGGCTTATAACTCCTAAAGCATTAAGTTAATGCTGCATTCACACGGGGTGTCAGCGTTAAAGGGTTAGTTCACCCAAAAATGAAAATAATGTCATTTATTACTCACCCTCATGTTGTTCCACACCCGACCTTCGTTCATCTTCAGAACACAAATTAAGATATTTTTGATGAAATCCGATGGCTCCGTGAGGCCTCCATAGCCAGCAATGACATTTCCTCTCCCAAAAAAAACAAAATAACGACTTATATAGTGATGGCCGATTTCAAAACACTGCTTCAGGAAGCTTCGGAGCGTTATGAATCAATGTATCGAATCATGATTCGGATCACGTGTCAAACCGCCAAACTGCTGAAATCACGTGACTTTGGCGCTCTGAACCGCTGATTCGACACAAAAGATTCATAACGCTCCGAAGCTTCATGAAACAGTGTTTTGAAATCGGCCATCACTATATAAGTCGTTATTTTATTTTTTTGGCGCACCAAAAATATTCTCGTCACTTTATAATATTAATATTGAACCACTGTACTCACATGAACTGATTTAAATATTTTTTAGTGCATTAATGGATCTTGAGAGCGGAAATGTCATTGCTCCATATGCAGGCCTCACGGAGCCATTGGATTTCATCAAAAATATCTTAATTTGCGTTCCGAAGATTAACGAAGGTCTTACTTAGAATTTTCTTACTTAGAATTCTTACTTAGAATTTTCATTTTTGGGTGAACTAACCATTTAACGCCTATCATTTACTTTGAATGGGTGACATCATGTGTTGCTGAACTGAATTGTGGGTTCCGTCTCATCACTTCGTTCGCATTGCTCGGCAGAAGTTGAAGATTTTCTCAACTTTTCAACGGCAATGCAGGCGTCGCCAATCAGTTTGCCTTATGCAAACACTCTAGAGCAGTCACTAGCCAATTGCATTCATGCAACACCGGAAAGTAATGTAATTGGCTGTTATCACTATAATGGTCATGTCAACACAAGCTTCAGACACGCCCTCCGTCAAGCATTGATTTTTCACACACGCCTACGACATTCATACCACATGGTAAAACTCCTCATTCTGAGCAACTTTGCCTCTAGGACTGCCACTGTACATCAAATCATTCGTTAAATATTGGAGGTTATTTCAAAATCAACTTTGGCGAACTAGACCTAGGTTTTTGGCTCAACCTTGATAACTGTTAAAAAGCTTTAAAAAACATATATTTCTTTTGGAAAAATGCTTAAATTGTCTGTAAATGGTCTTTTCCATCTATGATTGAGATGGTTACAGGCTTGCTAATTAAAACCTTTATGCATGTGCTTAAAGACCCCTTAAATTGCTGCTCGCAGCTATATTTTTGTGTGTTTTTGTACACAATCATACATAATTTAAATAATTCATTTTGCTTTAACATCATTGTGTTTCTCATTTGAACACGATTGCATCATGTTACACTGACTTGAAACGATTACTCTTTGGCTTAACTCAATGTTTTCATGTTGAAAGAACATGTTTGAATCAAGTATATATAGAAAATAGGATTTTCATTTCACATCAAAGTTTGCATGGGGCTTGATAGGGAGAGTAAATGTTGAAATAAAGTGTTATTTTGTGCATTTTTGGAAAGATGAGAAAATGGAGAGACTTTGTTGGGAAGTTACCATTTAAGGGGAGACACTACAGGCAAAAACACCTGTCAATTTTGAGATTTTGTACTTTTTGGCTTTTCATAAAGTGTTTTTTCAGACTGGTGGAAAGAAAACCTCCAAAATAGACTTTTAAGTGCATGTTTTATAGCACTTTATCTATTTGTGTCTATAGATTTCAATTACAGTAAATATTTTTAAAGGCCGTTTTCTCAAAATGAGTTTTTTCTCCTGAGTCAGAAATCTCCACTTTAGCAGAACTTATTTACACCAAACTTTACAGTTTTATTCCTATCTATATTCTGAAGGTTTTTACAGAGGGATTTGTTGATATATAATTTGCAATGATTTTATACAACATTTTACATTCCTAAAAAAATGGTGAAAATATATTTTTTTCTGGCTGTTGATAGTATTTTCTGATTTATGGAGTGATAAAAAGAGATAGCCAAAATTCTCTCTGTAAAAACCTTTGAATGTAATATGTCCAAAAAATTAAACGAGAACTTTGAACCTGACGTCATCCAATATTCAGATTTTTGTTCTAGAAATGTATGCAAATTATTGCATATTTAATTAGATAAAGGCTCATTTGCGTATTTAAACATTACATTTTAGAAAACTTGTAATACAAAAAATGTTTGCAATTTTTAATGTAATCAATCACCAAGGGTAGTATGGTGATATCTATTAGTTATTTTTTTTTACCCTATTCACCTAGGGTGTCTCGCCTTAATAAAAAAAAAAAAAACTGTCAACTGTCATGGATGTAACCAGTACCATCTTCTGGTTGCCAAAACTTAACATGTATAAAATAAAATAAAAAAAGCCATTTTTATCTCTTTGTCTGAAATTTATTCAATCATGGACAGTGACTCCACATGATGGAAACATGTAGAATGAACTAAACTTAACTGTTTGAACTCAACTATCCCTAGACATGTCCAAATAACTTCATTCAATCAGTAGAGATAACATGTTTCCATCATGTTTATTGTGTAAAGTTAATCAATTGAAACAAATTCAATTTCAGATACAAAGCAGCTGCTCTACAGAAAACAATAGTGTGATTATTCAAAAGTGTGTTGATTCAGTTCATTTCAGTTTCGATGTTGCAAAATTGCAAATTTGATTGTAAATCAGCTCTAAAAAAACAATAGTGTCATTATTCAGCTCAGTTCAGTTATACGGTTCCTCCAGGAAACAGCAGTGACACATGTAGCAGACAACAGTAAATACGGACAATAAATAGTACCAAAAGGTATAAACAGGCAGGTAAAGTGTAGCAGGTGATTGATTTGATCAGATTTATAGGCGATGAACCACAGCAGATTCCCTCAGCCAATACTTGTGTCTGTATGATCAGCTTTTGAACTACTGTTGTCTTTAGTAGTCAATACTCTGGAATCCAATGAAGTGCTGCTGTCTGAACTAAATATTCAAGTGGAAGCGACTCTTATTTGATCTCGAGTTTAAATTCAGCTTCATTTTCTGGATTTGCCATTCCAAATTAAGAGCAGACCCACACACACACACACACTATTCAGCAAATACACAAATCAATAGATATTTCAAGCTCCGTTTGAGTGTGTGTGTGTGTGTGTGTGTCACTACTTTGGAGGGTATTTACATAATTTTATTCCTGTACTCCCCCATAACCTGAGTGTGAGCCAGTATCCATTTGTTAAAAGCGGCTGCCCACACATCACCCAGCAGAGCCGTATGCACTGGATGGGCTGCGATCGTCACCGGCCTCCCACACAGCGTTATATAAAACTAACAGCGTCTCTTCACAGGAGTATGAACGTCAGCAAGTGACTTCTCAAAGGTATCAATCAATTTAGAGAGAAGGCCGGGAAGCAGAGGCTGCCCTTGCTGAATTACGGCTTTCTTTTGCGGTGCCTATATGAGGGCGCGGGATCGTCTGGAAGTGCTCTTTGCTACAGTCGTGCTGATGGTCGGCTTCGGACCATGTTAAACAGTGAAAAGCAAATGGATTTGGTGCAACTCGACAGGGGAAAGAGGCTCTGAAAGCGTTTCCACAGATCAAGGCTATTTTGTGCAGTTAGGGTTAGACTGTCGGATCTGAAGATCCTCCTGTAAATGGAGGGAGGGCAAAAACAAACAATGATTTAGAGCCTACTTGTAGCCAAACAGACACTCTTAAAAAATATAGCTGTGAGCAGCAATTATCGGGGTTCATGCGCTTTAAGGCCTTTAAGCACATGTGTAAAAAGATTTTTTTGTTTTATTTAGCAAGTCTGTAACCATCTCGATCATAGATGGAAAAGACCATTTACAGCCAATACAGACCATAGGAAATATATGTTTTTTAAAGCTTTTTAACAGTTGTCAAGGTTGAGCCAAAAATCTAATACGAGTTCATCAAAGTTGGTTTTTGAAATAATCCTCAATATTTAACGAACGATTCGATGGACAGCGGCGGTCCTAGAGGCAAAAGTTGCTCAGAATGAGGAGTTCTACCATGTGGTTTGGATGTCGTAGGCGTGTGTGAAAAATCATGCTATAACACGATTCTTTACGCACGTGAAAAATGCGAAGGCGCCCCCCGGTGGCTGATTTCTTTTGAATTTCTCACAGGCCTTCAGGGCCTTGAGTCAAACAGCCCCAGTGAGTTTCGTTCCAATCAGCCTTGGTTTACCTTGTCTGATAGCTGCTCAAACTTTAATGTTTGATGGCAGACATGTTTCTTGAGATACGTCAACGTCCTCATAGACAATCATGGCACCTCGGACTAAGACACTGCATGCTAAGTTTCAAGCTGATTAGACTAACGATGAAGTAGTTATAGCCATTTTCAAGATTTTTTTCATGTTATAGCGCCACCAAGTGGCCAGTTGCTGTGTCCTTTTTCAAGCAACCACAGAACGAGCTCTTACATTGGTGTGCCAAGTTTGGTGAAAATATCTCATTCCGTTCACGAGTTATAGCCATTTTAGTAAAAGTGGCTCTGCCCACTTCGAACATTTTTGACAGACCGTCAATCGGAATTTCAACTTTTTTTGATAATTATTGACAATCAAACTCCGGAGAATCTCGCTGCAAGGGTTTGGTTCAGATCGGGTCAAAAACCTTAGTTCACAAAAGTAGGTTTTTCAAAAAATCCAAAATACCCGAAAATTTCGCCAGAACGATGAGCGATTCCAAGCAGGGCCGGCGATTGCTATAGGCGAACTAGGCGGTTGCCTAGGGCGACAAATATGTTGGGGGCGCGGGCGCCCTCTAGGGTCGCCGTTACGTTACGTTACGTTAGGCAAGTGCGCAGTTGATGAAGAAAATGAAGCGGTCTAATAAACCCTCCGGTGCACAGGGACGAAAACGGAGAAAGCAAGAAGATAAAAGGAAAACCCAGTATAGAGGTAAATCTTCTCATCTCAGCCATTAGGCCGTGTGTCCACCAAAGCGTTTTTAGCCAGCTGAAAACGCTAGGCGCTCTGCTTAAAACGCCCGTCTGTGAGCGCTTGAGAGCGCTTTTCCGTTGAGACGCTTTGTTGCTATGATACGGAATATCCGCGGCACTGTTACTTATAACTGATTTTGCAGGTAATTTGTTTCAGACTTAAAATGTTGACACAATGTGAAATTACTTTGCTATGTATTTTCGGAGAGCAGCAATATTAATTTCTCATCCATTTTGTTCCGTTCTCTGCTTGTTAATGTCTTTGTACAGCAAGAATGTTGTGACAGTTGGTCGGTGTTGTATTTGTCCCGCCCCTCCTCCACTCTGATTGGACGGCTGGCTAAAGAGTGACAGTGATGAGCGCAGCGTTTTACTCAAAGTTGAATATTCTTCAACTCGAGGCGACCAGTAAAAAACGCCGAGCTCTCAGCGCCTCGTTACGCTCTCGGCGTTTAAAAAACGCGGCGTTCCCATTGAAAACAATTGAAAAAGTACGCTAGCAGCTGGAAAAAACGCTCTGGTGGACACACGTGTGTTAAATGAAATAAATTTGCTTAGTATTGTGCATCATCACCTTGAACGTTTCATTGCTGTCACTAAGCTATCACTAGCTAGCTAGTTACTTTGCTAGTTTGCTACGTATTACTAGCAAACGTAACTTAACTGATAACCTACATGGATGTAAATGTCAAAAGACCAGTATTTCGGATAACGTATGCATGCTAGTTATGAAAAGTACAGTTGCTCTCTACTCTACATTCATTATAACTAGCAGGCTCATACACATACAGTAACCATTATGCTGATAGTGGTGTTACTTAGGTAAAGTTGGTTTTATATTCGCACATTCAGACTTCTGATAAATTCAGACTTTCCAATAAATGTGCACTAAATTAATGTTTGCGAATTTTAAGCAGCGATATGATATTGACAACCAACGATTGTCAACTTACAACATTTTTCACAGGGGGGGCTAGGGCAATCTCGCCTAGGGCAACCAAAGGGCTAGAGCCGGCCCTGATTCCAAGGCATCGATGAGCGATTCCAAGGCATCCAGTTTGTTTGTCTTGAGGATAAGCGATTTCGTATTTTTGACTGAAATGACTAATAAAGGTTCCAGAAGGGGGTTTTCGCAGCGATGCAACAGAAGAACCATATTTGGTTCCCCAAAGAACCTTCTTAAAAGAACCATGTTTTCTTATTAGTGTGAAGAACATTTAAAAAATGTTAAAGGTTCTTCATGGAACCAGTGATGCCAGTAAAGAACCTTTATTTTCAAGAGTGTAGAGCATGGCGTTTGCAACACCAAGGTCATGGGTTTGATTCCTAGGGAATGCATGAACTGATAAAATGTGTACCTTCAATGCAACATAAGTCGCTTTGGATAAAAGCGTCTGCCAAATGCATTAATGTAATTAAACTGCCAAAATATATTTTTCACAGGGTGCAACTCGGCTGGGTTTGATTCCCAGGAAAAAGCAAGAACTGATAAAATGTAAATTCATACATTGAATGCAATGCACTTTGGATAAAAGCGTCAGCCAAATGCATAAATGTAAATGCAATCATATCAAACAAGAAAAAGGTGAATGAATTTAGAGTTTTAACTTTTATACAAAATTTGCATTTAAAGGTGAAAATACTACATTTATTTGCACTAACACTATCAGATGAGAACAAAACTTGAACTGAATTGAGATGAATAATGACACTATTGTCTTTTTAGAGCTGTTTATAGCTGAACTGAACTTGTTTCATAACTGATGAACTTTACGCAGTTATTGAACTGATCTGAATCAACACTGAACTGAATTTTGAGCTTTATAATGACATTAAAGGGTTAGTTCACCCAAAAATGAAAATTCTGTCATTTATTACTCACCCTCATGCCGTTCCACACCCGTAAGACCTTTGTTAATCTTCAGAACACAAATTAAGATATTTTTGATGAAATCCGATGGCTCAGTGAGGCCTGCATAGCCAGCAATGACATTTCCTCTCTCAAGATCCATTAATGTACTAAAAACATATTTAAATCAGTTCATGTGAGTACAGTGGTTCAATATTAATATTATAAAGCGACAAGAATATTTTTAGTGCACCAAAAAAACAAATTAACGACTTATATAGTGCTGTCCGATTTCAAAACACTGCTTCAGGAAGCTTCGGAGCGTTATGAATCAGTGTGTCGAATCAGCGGTTCAGAGCGCCAAAGTCATGTGATTTCAGCAGTTTGGCGGTTTGACACGCGATCCGAATCATGATTCGACACAAAAGATTCATAACGCTCCGAAGCTTCCTGTACTCGCATGAACTGATTTAAATATGTTTTTAGTACATTAATGGATCTTGAGAGAGGAAATGTCATTGCTGGCTATGCAGGCTCACTGAGCCATCGGATTTCATCAAAAATATCTTAATTTGTGTTCCGAAGGTCTTACGGGTGTAAAACGGCACGAGGGTGAGTAATAAATGACACAATTTTCATTTTTAGGTGAACTAACCCTTTAACGTCTTTTTAGGGCTGCTTTACTGCTTATATTTGATTAAATATATGCATTATTGATTCTTTTATTTTCCTGTTTATTTCTGTGAAGCTGCTTTGAAACAATCTGTATTGTATAGAGAGTTTAACATGACAAATAAGGATTACAACAAGAGTGCTGTAGTCATCTACCTCAAAATTACCCACAGGAAAAATCACAAATATTGTTATTAACATGAATACATCCAACACTGACTCAATCTCCACTCACTCATGTGCGACTGCTGATATTTATAGAGCCCTTGCGCTTACACCCGCCTCTCAGCTCAACACTGTGAAATGATTGGCTCTCGATCGCAAATAGACTACTCTGATTGGATCGAACGAGTTGTCCGTCAACGTGTTCCACGCCGCTCTCTTCAGCGGTCGCTTACTTATTTTTCCACATTAAATAACAACAAACGCTTCCAAAATATTATCTTTACCGTCCACAAACGACACACTTTAACGGAACCGGTAAGAATATGTTTATACTTGTTTATTGATGTTGAGAATATGCCTAACGGCTGCACGAGCGGCTGATTAGCGAGTCTGCTAACGCGGTATCTGCATTAGCTGGTTAGTTAAAACAGCTCGATTTAAAAAATAATCTGACTATAGTTGTCCTGTATGTCGTCTGAAGAGCTCGGTTAGTTCATGTTGTGGTTTCACTGCCACTGTAAATAAGTGCGCCATGTGTTTCATTGAAACAGGCGCCGGTTGCTGTGACTGAACTCTACAGGCCTGTGATTTTAAGTGATTGACATGTCACACGAATACATTCACTTTTAATATTAACTGATCTGCATTAATAGATTTTACTTTGAGATTACATGAATGTCTCATAAATGTCAATTTGCTGTCAAATGTGTATCTTATTACTGACTGTCTTTTAGCAGCAGAGCTAATATGCTAACTGTTGTCAATGAGAGATTCAGTCAGATTGAATGACACGGCTATCAGAAGATATTAGCAATGCAGTATGTACTTAGATATGGTTAAATATGATCTCTGTATAGTCACAATTGTTTATTCTGCATCTGATTGGCCTTATACTATGGAAGCCCATTTCTTGTATAAAAGAAAAAAATTGTGCTTTGGTAAATATAATAATTATGACACTAAATCAGTCATGTTTATGAGATGATTTGAGATGAGATTTATATCAAACAGCTAATAAGTGAGTTTGAGTGCTTTTATGTTGTCAAAAAATTATGTATGGATAATTAAAGGTGCAATATGTAAGATTTTTGCAGTAAAATATCCAAAAACCACTAGGCCAGTGTTATATATTTTGTTCACTTGAGTACTTACAATATCCCAAATGTTTGCAACTATTTGTAAATCGTAAGAAATTTGCAATTTTAACCAAGGCTGCGGGACGTGTGAGGAGTCGCCTGTCAATTGCGTCATACCCGCGTTACCCTCGGTTTCCGGTTTTAGTTAGTAGAAACCATGGAAACGCCAAAGATGCTTTAATATTTACATGTTTTAATAGACAAAGGAACAACTGTTTTGATATATTTATAGACAGAAAACTAATTATTGTTATATAGCTCAACACGTTTAGTCTTATTGTTTAAATCTAATTTTCTTGATTTTTTTTGCGAGTACCATGCTTTACCATGCCTCAGAGAAAAACACTATTTTGTGAAGTAGCTAACATAGCATAATCAGATGCAGTTTTATTTTTAGTAACAGTAATGCAGCATTTTCTCCATCATACGATACATTTTAAAATTAATTGCATGCCATTTATCAACACAAGCCATCCAGCATTTAATATGATATTGTAAAATCGATCTATCTTACTGCAGTGTGCAACAGTGTCTCACAGCAGCCGCCGAGCGAACGCACAGAGTAACGTTATAACATCATTTTCAACACTCTCAAATGTATCTAATATGATAAACAGAGCTGCGTTACCTCATACTCATGACCGGAAAAGCAGAAGCGGCGCCGGCGACTGTCACAATAAAAGTCCCGCTGCTCATGAGGCGTGTGTTGATCAATCGCTCCAGCTCCTCGTTCAGCTCCACAACACTCGCTCCTGCTCTGCTTCATACTACAGTAACATTAATAATCGCATCCATGAACATGATTTCTTCCCGAGTCCGATCCCGATTGTTTCCACCGGCTGTGATGATGTGGAGACCACATGTCCCAAGATTCCACGTTCAAACTTGCCGTCATCAAGCTACGCCTTTGTTTTGAATAGGCCTCTAGCGGACATAAATCTTACATATTGCACCTTTAAGTAAACCTAAGTTGCTTCAGTCAGTATGTTTATCTTGAAATATTATAAGTTATTTTTGTGAACTTTAAAAAACAGCAAAAAGTCACATAAACCATGACCTGAAATTTGACTTTTTACAGTGATACTAAAAAGCCTTTTACCTGCTAAAAAGTATTAACAATCAATCAGACGACAGAAGGCATGTAATAGATTGTGTGTTCAGCAAAGTTTTGATCATGTTGACTTTTTAGAAGCCTTAGAAATGCATGCATCCAATATGATAGAGTTGGCTTTATTGCATTGACTTTCATTGCTGCGACTGAAGATGCACAGTGTGCTTGTTTTGTAATGAGCGGATGAGTTGAACTAGGTGTGTTAAATAAGGGATGCATCAAGGATGTAGCTGTCAAGTGCACTTAGCAGTGACATAGCACAGTGTTGTATGCTAATGCATCAGGACACACATCGACTGAAAGCCGATTTGCAAATCTGCCTTCAATCACAAGGTGTTGAAACAAGTGGCGGTGACATTTTGGTTGAAAATATATTTATCATTTGGTAGTTTTCAGTCCTGATGCATGTGTGATGTTGCTGCGGCGTCTTATCACATTATAAGTGCTCTTATCAGCAGTATTGTTCGGCGGTGTTCCTCTATGGCCTGTATCTGTCAGCAGCTGATATTAATAGTGTGCTGGTGATATATGAGCTCTACTGAACACATGTACTGTAGTGCACATCATTCACCCCACGGGGACCAACTCACCTGAGAGCCGTGAGCGGCCTTCATGAATCCGTTCAGAAAAATCCCGAGCCTGAACTGTTTTAATCAGCAGGTTCGTATCTATCGTCACATGCAGCAAACGCTGTGATTTGAGGCTACGTCCACACTAGCGTCTTCCAAAAGTTTCTCGTTCACACTGAAACGCACTGCGGCTGTGTCTGAAATTGACCCTTATACCCTTGTTCGCTATTCCCTACATTAGTTATATAGTTCACTTGAGGGAGTGAATGAAAACGAGTGAGTGACTTTGGACAATGAATGCGCCGTTTTTGCATAGTTTGTGTTTGCTGTTTAGTAATTATTTGAAACTTAGCAAACTGGTAACTCCATTAGTAAGATGAAAATATTTATCTTGAACTCTGTCATGGAAACTATGTATAAACCTTAATGAAACTACTTAATAATCAATTAAAAATGTATTTATACTTGTTTGACATTATGCTGTACCCACATTGGATCAGCTCTGTTTGGAAAATGGATGGGTAGATGATTCAGCTGCGGGCGCCATCTGGGAATTCATTCGGCACGACTCTCATAGTGCGTTATGGGTATTCTCTAATCGTTGAGCATACATGAGTTGTACACTTGTTATTGTGGTGCATTGTGGGATTGAATGAGTGCACTTAAAGGTGGGGTATCACACACAGTTGTTAATCTTGAGTACATATCGAGTAACAATGCATCCTTCATATCTCCGAAAAGTTTTTAGTAAACACTAAAACTAAACCGAGTCTTTCCGAAAAAAGACGAGATCTGCAAATCCATCGCCGAACTGGGACTTGTTTACAAAGTATTCATCACCGAATTCCCGGGAACAAACAAACATACGTGCACAACTCCATTGCTGCCCCGAAAAAACAGACTTCATCTTCTGTTCCCTTAACGCTGGGTGCTTTGGGAAGCTGAAAAGAGTAATCTTTCCCTCACAACCAAAAACGCATTCCTTTGTTTACAGGAGCAGCATCTCATTTCGGAGGCTGCGTCCTCTGGGGGTCGCATTTGAAGGCTGCATACGTCATCAAGGATGTCATATTTAAGAAAAGTAACCATAATAAAATTGACTGATATTCATTGTGAGGTGTAAAATACTGTAATTTCTCTCTTATGTTGCAATCTAAAGGTTATTTTTCTTTAATGAGACCGATGATGTACGCAGCCTTCAAAGGGTGCAGCCCCTGAATTGGGACAGAGCCATTGTTGAAAAATCTCTCGGCTTCCGTGTCCCGAACGAAGCGTGTTGATGGGCGTGATCTTGCTCTTGCTTTGGGTGATGTGTGTGTGTGTGTACGCTTATCAGGGAGAAGTGCCAATTAGGGCTGCACGATTAATCGGACGATTAGAAAAAAAACATTGAAATCGCACTTAAACGATTTGGCTTTGTGCGATTATGAAATCGCAAAGCAGCAATTTTTTTTATTTTTTTTATGCACGGTTTATCAATGAACTATGGCTCCAAATGCTAAACCATTTGAAAGCACTGAGAGTTTGAATCGCTTATAATGTTTGACAAAAAACAATGTGTCAAAACATCTTTCCAGACATGAGAAGCATTTATTAACATCTTGTCCAACAAAAGACAACATTTAATAACGTTTTTACTCCAAACTCACTTCACGACAGTTGAGCGTCCTTTTGTGAGATGATGTGGCTTCTTACACAGAGTAAGGCAGTCGTGTGTTCATTATCAAAACGTTTCAGTCATGTTTAATTAATCAAAACGTTTCAATCTTCTGTTTATTGAGCTACAGTTATAGTATGGGATTTCCTGGAATGATGCGTGTTCTACTTCGGCAGCAGGGCATATTTGCAGTTTCTGCACAAGAGCGCCCTCTGGCTTTCAGATAAAGAAACATTTACTGCTGATCACAGAGCTGTACAGCTCTGACAAGCTGCGCATAAAATAATCGCAGCCTTTGCCAAATCATGTGCGATAAAATTGCGATAAATCGTGCAGCCCTAGTGCCTATACGAGGAATTCAGCTCTCTTTTGACGTCATACAGGACACACTTGAAAAAAAACTCTCTGAAACCTGTACCAAAACCGGAAGTAGTGGATTTGGCACAGAAATACTTCATACGTCCAACTCGTGTTTTGAAACTTTGGCCATGTTTAGCATGAGAATGCAACTCTTTAACAGTGTAAATAAATCTGAATGCATGAAATGGCATTACACCCCCCCCCTTTAATAACATCCGCTGTGGTTTTGGACACCACTACACATGGCTGTGTCCTCAAATAGTGCCCTATTTAAGGGTGTAGGGGGCGATTTCGGACACAGCCTGAGACCAGATATAATAAAATCCTCAAGCTATTCTTATGGCATGATCATTTTATTAGCAAAATATCTCACCACTTACTGGTGCATCCAGGTCACACTCATTTGCCATTCTATGTTTGGTCTAAACAGGGTTGCCAGGTTTTCACAACAAAACCCGCCTAATCAAATCTAGTTCAAATGAAAAAAATGGTAAAAATTGAGTTCCAGGGGTAAAATCCGCATTTTTGACGTGTTAAAGTAGCCCATTTCCATGGGAAAACCGCAGACTTATCGTAACTGGGTCTAAAACATCACTGCATTTGTTTTGCCACAGCAATTGAGAGTAAATTTTGTGAAAATGAGGCCGGCACAACAACACCAGTACATCCATAGATGTATATGGATACAATATGCGTTACATAACTAAATGTGTCATCATTTCGAATACCTCCGTTTGCATAACTGCGTTTTCAAATTCATCCACTTGAGAAAGTGTCTTCAAAAAGCTCAGGTTTTGCTGGACAAAAAACATGGACGAAAGGTCAAAATGTAGAGGGAAAGGATGCTTTTTCAGTTGCATCCGGACGAATGTGGAGGTAGCCTGACATTCACTGCTGTGATGTGATGCAGTAAGTCAGTCTCAAAATAAGTAGCAACCTGGATGCCTTTTGTCACAGTATTTGTTCAGAAAACATTCACAGTTCTGGTGCCTCTCAAATAAGTCAAATAAAAATGGCATTAATGCCAAACCTTTAATTCAAAACCATTAAAAACGGTTTATCAATTAAACAGGATGATAGAGGAGTTTTTCTGTAGTTGTGGAGAGTACTGATATTGCTTCTCATCTGTAATCAGCAGAATTAGTGTTGCTTTTGCAGTGCTGCATGGGGATATTACTTTCATGTTTGCATAATAATGAAATGTGTTTCTGGTGCCACAACGTTCAGGAGGTGTGATGGAATAACATTACAATTTGATTTTACATTTACAGAAGAAAATGTGGCTTGGCCGTGCAAAATTTCCCCCATATTATATATAGTCGAGGTGTTCTGGGTCAGAGTTCAATTGGGAAGTTTCATTCATGGTGTTAAGGATTTAATTAAACTAGGGCTGCAACAATTAATCGATAATTGAATTTGATTAATGATTAATAATGCCTGCATGCTGTGCATGGAAAACATCTGCTCGTCCTGTCATTTTACAGGAGTGAATAACACATTCTATGGACAAATTAATTCTGAAATATAGCAACACGAATGAACTGCTTTAGGTTATCCTAAACATGAGAGTGCTTTATATTCGGCGCTTCAAACAAACTCATATGCGTAAAGATGTGTGTAGTGTACTCCTGTCACGTGCTCTGGCAGATGCGTGTGCTGTTTAAAGCATTAATGTGCATAACTTGCATTCATTTGTAACTTACATCCTTATCTGTAACACATGCGTGCGCTGGCTGTGCATCAAACAGATTATTATAGGAGCGCAAAAAAATATGCATTTTGTTGGACGTTAAATGTATGTCTAAAATGCTGCTACATATTATTTTTATGAGAGCAGTAAATGTAAAGGGTCTTGTAATGAGGTATAAATGCAATATACTTACTATATAAGTGAATGTGTAGGTTAAATCTGTGCTTTCCTTTTACTTTTTTGTATAGCATATAGTTTATATACTAGGGGTGTAACGGATCGTCCATCATCTGTACGGACCACGCCACACATGGCATGTGATTTGCATGTGTTTCTAAGTCTTGCCAATTGAAAACATTAAAGCAGTTTTAAACCATTCAAGCACAGGAAAAGGTGAAAGAGAACTTAATTTGATACTCGCACGCGAACATAGAATTGAGTCCTCTTTCACGCTTCGTTGCCTTTGAATAGAAACATACACACAGAGCTATCTCTAAATGCCAGTCTCGGCAGGTATTCTCATAAACGCGTCCTAAGTGAATGCAAACAGTTGAGAAAGAAATCAAATGTGTGTCAATATTGGATCCGTGCATTAGCTCTTAGTAACAGCAGCCTATAAATGCCTGCGGAAATGGAAAGCAAAGTTAAATTTGTTTCAACATCCCAAAAAATTATCCGATCGGTGACTGTAATATGATCCGAAACATGGGTTTTGTAAGCTGTTGCATTCCCAGTTGACACATTATTCAGGTTTGCACACTATTTGGAGGTCAACATTGAGCAGGATGTAATCATTTTTATTTTTTAAATAAAATTTGGTTTAATCTAAGACATAATCGTCAGATTACTCGATTATCAAAATAATCGTTAGTTGCAGCCTTAGTTTAAGCCTTAACTATGAGCAGTTTAATAGTCGATTTTGCAAAGACCCTGTTGTAACTGAGTAAGCATCTTTAGGCATCTAAAACAAACCAAGTTGGGTTGAAAATGGACAAACCAGGCGATTGGGTTTTATCGGGTTTGTTTTATTTAACTCAACTATTTAAAAAAAAAAAAATTCTGTATTGCTTGCTTAAAATGAACCCAAAATATGTTGGAAATAAAAAATATATAAATATTTTTAATGAATAATAACGAAATAATAAACATTTATTGCTTATTAATAAATGGTCACCTTTTGATTATTATTGTTGCCTCTAGTAATTATGTGTCTGATTTTTAATTTCCAACATATTTTAGGTTCATTTTAAGCCAGACATATAGTATTTTTAAACAATAGTTGGGTTAAATAAAACTACCCAGCATGTTTTGCATTTAACCCAACCGCTGGGTCAAAACAGCCCATTCGTTGGGTTAAAACAACCCAATTTCTGGGTTTGTCCGTTTCCAAACAAGCCAATTTTAAAACAACCCATTCGCTGGGTTAAAACAACCCAATGTGTGGGTTTGTCCATTTTCAACCCAAACCTGGGTTGTTTTTAACCCAGCATTTTTTACAGTGTACCGTAATGTCCATCCCTCCAGTGTGACACTGCATCGGTTTTAACTTCATCTGCAATATATCAGACAAGATCTGTTGCTTTAAAGAACATTTAGCATGTTATTCAATCGATGGCAGTATAGAGCGGCTTTGAACTCCTCCACCCCTGGTTCAGAGTGTCGTCTTTCACTGGTGTTGCGTTAAGAGCAGTTGTGCAGTTTGAGACATTAAGCCGTGCTCTCAGAGCGTGTGCGGTAATTGCCTGACCTGAATCGAGCACAGGTCTATGAATGGCAACTCGCAGCTTTCTTACAAAGCATAATAGACGCAGCCTCCATTAGAGTGTTGATGTGCCTGTCGCTGCATACGCTGCATCTCTCTTGACTGTATCATCATGTGTCGCGCTGCAGAGAGCCCGTCCCTCCGGTGTTGCACGTAAAAGCCCTCCACGCTCGCTCTTATAACCTTTTAGCATTTTATTATCAATTTTTGTGCCCCTCTCTTCTGGCCTTTTGCTATGGAAATGTTCCTGACAGATTTTCCGTGTTAAAGGAACTGGATCCGTGCTTTTTCTGCATCTTTTCCTCCATCACCTATTAGAGACATTCATTTCCCGTCTCTATATGAAGCGTCTGACACCAGACATTTGTTGAGCTCTTGCTTTGTCGCAGCGGGTGGCCGTTTCCATCCACCTCTGTGCAGGTTTAACGCCATTACCGGCTCACCCATCAGTCTTTCTTGTCTTTTGAATGCTCTGGGTATCTAGCGCCATCCATCAATGCAGCGGGTCATCGAGTCAATTAAGTTTCCACAACATTACAGTTTCGCCTCTGCACTTCGCAGAGAAAGGCGTCTTGTGCGGTTCACCGGCTCAGTTCTCCAACAAAGTTGGAGGTCTGCAATATTCTTGCACAAACGAAAAACCTGCCGGTTTCAGATTTGTGAAATTGGCACGAGCTCTGAGGAGCGACGGCGCGCTCTAACCGAATAACTGCAGTCAGGATGTTCCCATGAGCGGGAAGCGTATCCCATGTGATTGTCCAGGTTCCCTCAGATCCAGGTAGAGGTCGACGTGTAGCGCACGGTTGACCTAATTAGAGTATGTGCCGGCAGAACGCTGGATCCCGTCCCGTGGTGCAGCGGTGCCCTTCATCGCCATGTGTTAGTGTGGATTGTACCGCTCACAATTTCTGCAGCTTAAGAGTTGATTCTCTTACTTTAATTGCTGCGGGCGTCTCTCAAGTGATTGAAGTGACATTTCTATCTCTCTTAGGGTCGCTTTCTGTAGATATTTGCATTTGCAGTTGAATGAGAGCTGGTGTGTAAGAGGTTAAATGATGTAACACTGTCAGCTCTTCCTGTGTTGAGTTTTGCATTGAGTTTTCCTAGCAAAAGTCAATCACGTTGAGAATATTTCTGTTCTATATGGGTCATTCCATCTCCAAAAAATTGTAAATAGTGGAGCACTTAAGAAGGAATGACCCATGTGCTTTTGTTTTATTCAAATGATCTTTATTATTTTTACCCCCTCAGATCATGATGGGACACTTTCAAGAAGAGCTGCGCAATTAATCGTTAAGCTTGCAATCTTGATTCATATTCAGTGTCTATTAAACCTTTGACGAGCACAATCACAGCGAACGATGAAATCTGCGTTCTGATCCAGAGAGAGAGCAGCTTCATGAACAGTCTTTTAAACCAATAACCATCAACCAAATCAATAATTTAAATACAATAATTACAATAAACAATAATTCATCTCCTTAGATCTTTCACTGTTTTACAGATAGAATAGAGGCGATGCTGAAACACCTGCAGAACTGGAACAACCTACCAACTTTTAATGGGTGGTTATATATTTTCTTCTGGTTTATTTTTGTGTATGTGTGTTATTCTTGCTTTTCTGTAAAGCACTTTGGTCAGCCTGGGGGCTGTTGGAAATGTGCTATACACATAAACTTGAACTTGAACTTGAACCTTCATTCACAAAGTTCTACACCTCTCCGTTTCTTAAATAATTTGTCTTATATCATCATGCTTGCAGGTACTAATATTTCATCAGTCCTTTTAGCTCCATTTAAAGGGTTGGTTCACACAAAAATGAAAATTCTGTCATTTAGTCACCCTCATGGTGTTCTAAACCCATAGACTTTCATTCATCTCTGAAACACAAAATAAGATGTTTTTAATGAAACCTGAGCTCAATCGTGCTTGTGATGCTTGAGAACCAATGATGTTTGTTCTAGCGTGACGAATGCACGTTTGAGCTTCCGTCTTTCCCATATTGCATGTGCTCTATGTATGTGTGTCTGTTCATCATATAAAGTGATTGCTTCTCTTCAAAAGAGTTGGTTTAAACCACTCGATTCATATGAATTCATTTTATACTGCTTTTATGACCTTTTTGGATTGTCAAAGTTGCATGGACTCTCAGATTTCATTAAAAATGTGTTTCGAAAAGGGCTGCCCCTAACTAAAGATTTTTCTAGTCATTCATTTAAAGTCCCTGTAAAGTCATTTTAAAGTATGTGTTCTGAGTTTGTCACACCACAGAAAAATGTGTTATTAACCACTCAGCCAAATTTGAATGATTAAAAAAATCTGCAAGTAAATGAAATAAGTTATCAAAATCTCGAAAAAATAGGCAGCGCGCTCTGCTCTCAAATACTGGGGGCGTGTCCGCTGTCGGCGCTGAAACCACGCCCACTCGCGAGAGCTGCCGCCGTCTCAACTGACTTGAGTCTAATGAGTCAAACATACTGATGCATATAAAAAGAATCATTTAGAGGGTTGCAAATTTTAGTAGAGTTACTGTGGACTACCTACTAATTATAACATAAGCAAACTCGGCAACTTACACTCATTGGTGGGCACGTACTGCCGACTGTTGTCGAGTCGACAAATGACGGTGCCGCGAGACGGGAGGATGAAGGCCGGGACGGGAGAGACTCTGTCCGGCCCCATATATCATCGGTTATCGGTGGGACGGTAGCAAGGCCGAGGCGGGAGGGGGACCGAGGTCTGTTCAGTCACATTTACCAAAAAACAGCGGATTATCTGTGAATCCCAGCTGTCTGATGAAAGTTTGTAAAATTATCCGGTGTAGAACGATCACTTCAGAATCCTTCATATCATCGTTTTAGGAAATTTAAATAAGGAAACCGAGTATATTGTATATTATAACAACGATGTAATATGCATTTGCGTGACGAAGGCATTACTAGCTAAATGTGCAAAGGGCTGTATAACCGCAATGACACTCGAGATTGAGCGAGTGAACTGCTGTAGAGTAAGAGGCGGCGCCACGGTGCGTCATCGACAGTTATATAGTGTTAGGGGAGGAGCTATGCTCGGGGGTCCAAGTGCGTCATCAGACCCCCCGTTTTAGCTCCGCCCAAAAAATCCTGAGCAGAGACTTGGTGAAAAACTGTTTAACGCTCTAACTTCACAATTAAGCATTACACAATTCACAGTCTTTGTAATGTGTTTCAGCAATACATTTGTAACATTTATAAAGTGTTTAGAAAGAATTCTCAGAATTGACTTTACAGGGACTTTAAGCCAATAGTCAACTAATCGCACATTTATGATATTTAATTACTTAAATATATACTGGGGGGGTAGGGCTGCACAATTAATCGAATTTCTAATCGCGATTACGATTACAGATGCCACGATTTCGTAATCGTGCAAAGGCGCAATTACATTAAAAAAATCCACTTACATTATTCTGCGTGCTTAAGAGGCATGTTACGTTGTGAGAGGCAAATCACGACTACTTCAGAGTGTAAAAGGTCTAACCCAGCACAAAAGGAACTACCATTGACACAAGTGTACACTGACTGGTCGAACGAACGCGAAACACCAGCACCTGCCATTTTTAAAAAGCCGTGCACAGTTTAAAGCTTCTACTGGTGGTGGTGAAAATGGCCATAGTGGAACATTAGTTCTCTGGAAATCACCCTGGTGGCTATTTCCTATAACTAAGTTCCTAGAACAACATGGTGCAAAAGCCCCTATTATTATTACATGCATATGTTTACTTTTATTTTATTTAAAGAAGAAACCAAACCAATGTATAGTTGACGTTTGAGGCTTAATGCAATAGAAAAGCAATAAAAAAATTCAGGAAGAGTGTTTTCAGCTTGTTTTTTATTTTGGCATAAATATATGGCATGCAGTTGCTTCAAACAATGATATAAAGGTATTCAAAACATCATTGAATGTAATTCTGATAATCGCAATTAATATTCGCAATTGCAATTTCAAGAGAATAATCGACAATTATGATTTTTGACATAATCGTGCAGCCCTACTGGGGGGTGGCATCGGAAAATGGTTTGAGTTTCAGGGATGAGAAAGAATATTATATGTAACATTTCTAACATTGTTCTATATGACAGAGAAATGAACCATAATATTGAGCCTTTAAAATATAAATTAAGTGCTCAAGGGTGCGCATAATGCTTGCAGAAGCACACTGGCAAAAGTAATGATTATGAATGCGTCAAGAAAGAAAAAACAGAAAGGAGACTGTCTGAACTTTTTAATAGTTTATTAATAAACTAGTGATTTCTGAGTCAGTGTCTGCTGCAAAGATCTCCTCGGTATAGTGGACATGCCTATTGTGAGAAATGGGCATTTCATACAGATTACATAATCAGTGAATGTTTTTGATTTTAATTGGTTCATTTACACGTATACTTTTCAATAATGTCTGTGAGGCAAGTATACGCTGAGTTTTGGTTAATTTTTGTGACGCGCTACGGTACACTGTGTCCCAGACGGCAGAAAGTGCACCCTGTTTGTTTTCTTTATTTTACAAAAGCACAACGTTTTGTTGTTATTGTGAGTGTACACAAAGTAGACCCTTTACAGTTTCGAATGTTGTCTTGCTTTTATGTATGATCAAAAATTCGAAGTTCTTTCCACTGTTATCAGAAAAAAAATGATCACGTCGACACCTCCGGGAACACTTGGATATGCGGCGTTAATAGCGCACATTTATCCAGGTTAATTTTAGAATGACCTCTTGGCTGAATTAAAAGAATGATATTTTTGCAGTAAAGTCGAGTAGGTTCTATATTTTTAAATTTTGAATGTATTACTTTAAGTTATGTGTTGAATTCATGACCGTTACGTCATATCACGACCGTTACAGCATCCGAAGAAATTTCGCACGTTCAAAGTCTAGTGTGACCGCGGCTTAAATACAATGATCAACGCTACAAAAACATGTTATAAATAGACATCTTTGACGCTCTTCACCAAGCACTTACACAGATACACATGAGAGCATTTAAAAGCATGCATCCATCAGCGAATCCCTAATATATCCGCCGATACACAGATCCGCTGATAGACGCCTGCTTTCGAATGCTCCCATGTGTATCTGTGTAGGTTAGGCTACTACTTGTCTCAAATGATAAGTCATAGTTAAGCCGATGAATGATAGGTGAACGTTTGGATTCCTGCCCGTGATACTATCTGTCCGTCATGGAAAAAGTCTCGTCACATTCGTTATGGATGACATAATTTCAATGATAGCATGTTTTCATTTCAAAATGGAAAAATTCCATAAAAAAAGCTGAGTAGTTTGCATCACTGTATGTTACTGTGGGTCGTTAGACATCGTAAAACAGTTGTCAAATGTTAAATGTTTAGCTTTTTACCCCACATGCACTCTTTCACTGCAAAATGCAACTGCAATTTGGCCATTTCTAATTATTGGGGGGACTTGTCCCCCTCAATGCCTATGGTGGTTACGGCCATGCTTCTAGTTGAATAACGTTTGGGCAACTATTGGGGGGCAGCCCTAGTTTTGAAGATGAATGAAAGTGTTATGGGTTTGGAATGACATTGAGGATAAGTAAATGATTCATTTTTGGTTGAACTAACCCTTTAAATCCATTCTACACACATTTGCAGAAGATTAAAAAAAAAGTCCATAGTTTGCATCTGGACCTGTTCATGAGACAGCAGTATTTTCAACAAGTTCAATTCACATTTGGTCGCTTACATGAGCTTGAGCTACTGAGCTAATGTGAATCAGTTGCATCAAATGAAGCAGAATTAGCCTGGATAGTAAGTGCCGAAGGCCGCCCTCGGCTTCATGCAATCGAAAACTTCTCAGGCTGTAATTGTCGCGTGACCCGAGGACAGATGCGGGAAGGAGCGGCGAGCGGGTGCATGGCAGTAAGTGTGCATTAAGCGTCACATCGCCAGCCGTTTCCTGTCCCCACCTGTCCTGTGCTACAGAAGCAGGATGTCACGGTGAAGAGGAACACTGTCGCTGCTCGCTGACACATCCTAAACCAGAGCGGCATCTTTCCCCTGCTCTAATGAGGATGGAACAGTGTCCGCCGAGTGCTGTCACGTACCGATGAAGGCTCCTCTCCTGCTCGGCCTCCGGGGACCTCATTAGGCTTTTTTTTCCACCGTCTCCATGCAGGAATCACATCGTCCTTAGGGAAAAATGTAAATAAACGCGTTTGTCACTTAGCTCCCTCCTATTTTGCTTTTTCCAGGAAGAGAAATTGCATTGCGAGGCTTAATTAGTAAGCACTGCCATTATGCGTTCTTTATAATGTAAATGAAGCGGCCGAGCACTTGGAACTGTTGTCTCGCAAGCTTTGTGCCAGGTGTTTTCTGGCTGAATGCTGGCGGTGCTTTTTTCATCCTCACGCTAAAGAAAAAGACAACTGTACTGTGAAATCGTAGGACGAGCTATAATTATTTGACAGATGATTTTTTTTCCCCTCCCCTCCGATCCGCAGCTTTAGCGCTGTGAGTGACGACGCTACTTTGATTTCCTTTGTTGCGGCCGAGGCTCAGAAAGGGGATGATGATTTTCCGAATGTGGTGGCTGTCAAGCGTCGGGATTCTCTTATTCTCTCGTCTCTCCTCTTCCCGAGAACTTGATTCCTGGAAATCCAGGAGTTTGAACTGTAATGCCTGGAACGGGGTGGGTGCGTCTCCCGAGGGGTTAGCGCTTGATTAATATTGAAAATCTATAAGTCTTCCCCCTTAGCGGCAGGTTTTATGAGAGGAAATGTGGAATGTTAATCTTGCCCACCTGCTCCCACCGTCCTCACCGGCAGCACGAGCGAGGGATGATGATGAGGGAGATCTGGGAAGGATTATGACTTGGAAATTGACAGTGACTGAGGAGGACGAGGCCGCGGTCCATCCTGGGCTTGAGTTGATTTATTTTGGAGGAACTTTTGCCGTCTCTCTCCTTGTCCTGCAAATCTGGCTTGAATCTTGAGTTGTGTCAGCCAATCAGATTCAGCGTCACCTGTCCGTCATGTCATGTTTTCAGTATTGAAACGCTGATAAACAAATATATTAGATTAAATCATTTGTTCGTGTTTAAGATATGAACCCTTCAGTTTCCACTTCATAGATCCACTTTTCCGCAAGACTTTGGCTGATATTTGACCATTAAATTGGTATATATGAAGAACAGAAGTTCCTCCCCTTGTCACTTCCAAAATCTTTTGACAAAACTACAGTCGTCAACATTTGAAGTGGATCAAAAAAGTTAATCAAAGTTGTCCTAAGAAGAAGGTTTTAGGACAACTTTGATGAAAGGTTTTGATCTACTGCATATGTTGACTACTATATTTTCAAGACTGCAATAATGCATTTCCACAGTTATTGCATCGTAAATCTAGCAAAGATTTTTTTTTTTCACTTTTTTTTTTTTTAAATGAATACATTTATAACACTATACTTTATAACGTTATATCACCTTGGCATTAAATGGAGCGTTTCTAATTTAAACGTCTAATGGAGTGTTGACAAATTTGACATCTTTCTCTCTTCTGACCAACTTAATCAATATTGCAATGTTTTTTTCCTCATTTGGAAAGTTGGAAATGCCAACGTGCATTTTTTTTCTTTTGCTTTTGGAGCAAATGGTAACGCAAAAATTATATTTGTAGTATTTTCCGTTCACCACTGTGACGGTCACAGTTTTTTACCACAAATTTTGGAACTAAGCCAAGTTTGATTTATATTTCCTCAAAGATAAATGCATCATGATATATAGGTACCGTTCTGTGCTTTGAGATGTCGAACACGAGACCATCTCTTGGCTAATATCTTCATGTCTTCTCCCGATGTTCAAAAGCAACTGTTGTAAAAGGTCGGAAGAGCAAATTTTATGTTCAAGATATTTAGGTCATATTTGATGTTGCACTGCCAGAGAAAGCAAAACTAAATTACCGGCGTGTGTGAAATGCACTGTACAAATATACAATGTTCCTTACCAAGTCCAACAAGCACAAACTGTGTTAAATAAAATTTGATGTGCAAGTAAACAGCGTTTTTCTACTTTACCACAGCAAAGGATGTGAATATAGGCTAGTAATTAAAAGTGAATGAAAGAAAGAAATGTTTATAATCCCCTGTGAATTTCGGTGAGGCATGAGAATACAAGAGACTACATGTTCAGTGGAATAACTTGTGGAATATTGTTAAATTCTTGGAAAATCTGGTGACCAGATCGCAAAACAGAATACAAAGCCAACAAATGGCGTAAAATTATGGGCTCATGTAGGCTACCTCTCTTATTCGGCCCAAATCCAAATGTTTCCATGGTTGCAATGTAACATTTAATTGCTAACCTATTATTTATTTTGTAAACAAAGCTTTGTGCTTCACTTGTGTCGTAATATTCATGTAAAACATCATTCACATACAAAAAAAAGTAGCTGCGTCCGAAATCGCGTACTGTTGAGTAGGTACTACATTTGACTTTAAATTTACTTCACGACCATTAAAAAAGTATGTTCTAATATAGTACAAATGGTTGTAGTATGAATAAATTCGGACGTACTACATCCGCCATGTTGTTACTGTCACATGACCAACCAGCGTCAGTTACGTCCCTTCAACTCCATTCACAAATCCTCTCCCGTGGCCTCATGGGATTGTAAAGTGTCCATCGAATGCAGACTCCAGAATCTCACCGGAAGTAGTAAGTCATCCAGGTACTTTTTGCCTACTGTTTTTCGAATATTATGAATTTGGACATACTACTCTTTTCGCATACTGTTTTTCGTGTACTATATAGTAAAGAAGTATTCGATTTTGGACGCAGCTAATGTGTTTTGGAGGACCACCACTGGTGGCGCTCTACCACCGCGGTGGGGCAGTTGTCAAGTTGACTGTCACAGCGCTAAGGTCCTGTGTCCACCAAAGCGTTTTTTCCAAGGCTAGCGTATTTTTCCAGTTGTTTTTAATGGGAGCGCGCAATTTTTTTAAAACGTCAGGAGCGTAACGAGGCGCTTGAGCTTCTATTTCACGCTGAAGCGCCAAGCTCTCAGTTCAAGAATGTTCAACTTTGGGTAAAACGCAGTGCTCATCACTGTCACTTTGTACCCAGCCGTCCAATCAGTGGAGGAGGGGTGGGACAAATACAACACCGACCAACCTGCACATTCTGCTTGTACAACGTCAACAGATGACAACAACAACAAGCATAATAACTAGTGGTTAAACGGATCATTGTTGATCCGTGATCTGTTCGGATCAAGCCCCACGGTTTGGGATGCATGTGATTCACGGATCATTTGCAAGTTTCACCGTAATAGAGTGAACAGGTTATCATTTGAACGTGTTTTGTCTTGCTAGTTTACACATTAAATAGATATAAAACCATTCCAGCACTAGAAGAGGCAAAAGAGGATTTAATTCGGTATCGTACGCAGCGCTGTTACCGGTGCGCACAGACGCTGTAACACAGTTCGTAAATATGGGAAGAAGGAGGCGAGAACCGGCGAACATTCAACAAAACTTTAATTCCAAAATAAACAAAGAACAAAACGAAAGTAATGCCGACAGACCCTCGCGGACGTCTGCCGGCCACACAAACATAATAAAACATAAAATAATATCCAGGCCTGGTCCTCTCTCGTCCTTCACTGTCGTCGCTCCTCCTTTTATGCCTCCGGAGCTCCTCCGTGAGAGACTCGCCGTTCCCTCACGGCTCTCGCCCGCCCTGCTTGTCACATACCCCCATCGCCCCTTGCAGGCTGGGGGGTACTCCCGAGACTGCGCTCTACTCCCCCCCCAGGGCCTGTCTCGGCGGCCGCAGCACCTGGGGGTAAGGACAGACGAGACGAGAGAAAGGAGACGGAAGCAAGGGGAGCGACAGAACGAGAGAGGGGAGAAAGGAAAAAGAGAAAAAAAAAATTCTTGGTCCGGTTCCCAGACACACTGCCGCTCGGTCCTCAGCCAGCCAAGAGGCTCTTCCTCGCGGTGCCATGCGATGGTACTGGACGCTCCGTGGACGGCTCGATCCTCCTCCGCCCACTGGTGGCCGGCGATGGCTCCTCCGACTGAGGGCAGCCGGCAGCGAGTCCCTCGTTCCCTGCTCCTCCCCTTCATGGCAGACGGCAGCAGGCTCCGGCCCACGACGAACGGCGGCGACTCCTCCCGCTCCCTCTTGGACGGCAGCCACCCCACCTCGTCCCAGGGGCACGGCACCGAGTTCTTCATCCCACCTGTCACTATGCTCCAGCACCACCGCCTCGGGCAGCCTCTTGCGGTCTTCACACTCCCGCGCTGCCCGAACTCCGCAGCACCGCAATCCCCCTTAGCAGCGAGGGCTCTCCGACAGCATATCCCTCCTTCCTCCCGGGTTTCGCCACCAATGTAACACAGATCGTAAATATGGGAAGAAGGAGGCGGGAACCGGCAAACATTCAACAAAACTTTAATTCCAAAATAAACAAAGAACAAAACGAAAGTAATGCCGACAGACCCTCGCGGACGTCTGCCGGCCACAAAAACATAATAAAACATAAAATAATATCCAGGCCTGGTCCTCTCTCGTCCTTCACTGTCGTCGCTCCTCCTTTTATGCCTCCGGAGCTCCTCCGTGAGAGACTCGAGGCCGGTGCGCCTCGCAGGTGATGCTTATTATCACTTGCGCCACCGGCCTCGCGCCGTTCCCTCACGGCTCTCGCCCGCCCTGCTCGTCACACGCGCATACAAGGCTCGCTCGCACAGAGAGAGAGAGCACGTTCCAGATAGCTCGCAAACTCTAAATTAATTCCTCTTTCGCATCCTCAATGCACTTGGATGGTCACATACACGCATTATGTCAAATACCCCTCTCGGCAAGTATTCTCGTAAACACATTGGGTTATGTCTTAAGTGAACGAGGTGAGAATTCGGATGTGTGTCTATCAGATGTGCGCGTGCATGGGGTCTTACTCTTAAAGTGACAGCAACCAATAAATACATGCTGTTGTCTGTCATGTAAATCAAACAACAAAACACAGCTTTAACAAAGATTAATCTATATTACATTTACACAGTGAACAGTTTCATTTTATATTTAATTATTACATTTCTGTACATGAAAATTAATACTACAGTTAGACCTTAATTTGTAACTTTATGTTGTATTTATCTATGCTTGTAATTGGTGTACAGTATTTGTTCTTTTTACAGTCTGTTCACTTGCCTTTAATAATGTATTAGTTAGGCTAGTAGTTTCTGCTGTGGTATCAGAGTAGTTAAAGTGGGCTAAGTAATAAATGCAAAGTTAAGATACCCCCCCCCCCCCCAGCCCCTAATTATTATTTTTTTTTGTGCTGATCCGAAAAATGATCCGATCCGTGACTTCATGTGATCCGAACCGTGAGTTTTGTGATCCGTTGAACCACTAATAACGGAACAAATCATTCAAAACGAGCCAGAGCAAATACTTTATATTGTATCAACATTTTTATATAGAAACAGTACAGAAACAAACTATGAAGTGAGATACTAATAACACTTCCGCGGATATTCTGTATCATAGCGTCTCAATTGAAACAAACGCTGCGCTGCCAAAGCGCTCTCAAGCGCTCACAGCTAGGTGTTTTCAGCTGGCTAAAAATGCTTTGGTTTACATGCGACCTAACACTTATAGAAGTTTACCCAACTATGACGACTTCTGAGAATCTCACAAATGTGAAAAGCGTCCGTATTGACCTACATACAGGCCATTGATTGCCCTTCTCTCTTGATATCTGCATTGAACATTGAACACCTTTGATTAACTCTTCGATTAACGATCAGCATTGCTGTGTTCTTTCTTTGTGAAGTGATCACTTCTGTAGGCAGCAGTCAAGGGCAATTAAGGGGAATCGTTTCCCATCGCCGCATGATGATGGTCTGCTCTCTGACTGCGCACAGGTGTTGCAGTGAGGCTGCTGCAGGTGCAGTGCCATCGAGTGTGTGTTTCCCATTATCCTTTCTGTGTAGCGTTGCTGTGAATTCACCAGCACGTGGTGACGTTCCTCCTTTTTAACTGCCCAATCTTGTAGGCTAATGTGTTGAGAAACGTCCTGTTTAGTGACATGAGCCCTCGTCAGTCTTGAAGTCACTGGCGCTCACGTGTTAAAGCGAAGAGAGAGCGGCGTGCTCGTCATGCTGTGATGTTGGCTCAGGGTTTTTTGGGAAGGTCACACCACAGTTGTTGGCAGCAGCTCCACCCGTGCGCCCTGATGTGTTGACGCTTCTCGCCCACTCGTGCATCGCTCGCACCTCCGCCTGTCAGTCTGACTTCACCACCTGAACACTGGTAATAAACTTGCGCGGCAGCTCAATGACACGCGTGTCAGTTTGGGTCGTGTTTTCAGCACCTCATTGTTCCTTTGAGCAATTACAGATACACAAAGATGGAGCGTGTGCGCTTTCGGGAGAAAATCATCAAATATTAACGTCACAGACGATTTTAATGCGAGACTCACGGCTATTTGCTCACGTTTGTCAATAAAACGGCGCACAAATACAGCTCGCATAATGTTTCTCATCATCTTCTCATTATTAGGATATTATGTGCTACTGCATTATTACTCATCGCAATCCCTAGTTTTCTGAGGACTAATGTAACAGCATTCAGTGAACGCACGCTTTCCTGCATCGCAGCTCTGTGGTGCTTCATTGCAAATAGATATTAGTGCATCCATGTGATGCTGCAGCTGCAGTAATTGTCTGAGAGACACGCGTGTGTCCGTTCGGGAGCAAACCTTCATCTCCTCTCCTTGAGTAATAGTTCACACACACACAATTGAAATAAATTGATTATGGGGTGAGATTCCTGCGTGCAGTTTATCAGCGGTGCAATTATTTCCGAGCAGTGGACGTGTAAAGATGTGAGCCCAACTAAATGAGAATTTCGGTTTAATTGTATGTAAATTACTGTGAGTTTTCTTCAGATGATAGAACCAGGGTGGTGTTGGACCCATTTTTAGAGGTGTTATTACCTTCTTTAAAAAGTTGCATGATGCATATTCATCAGTTATATTTAAATTGCCTTAGTACACTCTTAAAAATGCAGGGTAAAAAACAAGTTGAGTTAAATATGGACAAAACCAGCAATTGGGTTAAATGTTTAACCCAACCTGCTGGGCAGTTTTATTTAACTCGACTATTGATTAAAAATGACTATATGTCTGGCTTAAAATGAACCCAAAATAGGTTGGAAATTAAAAATCAGGCACATAATTACTAGAGGCAACAGTAATAATCAAAAGATGAACATTTATTAAAGCAATTTAGTAAATGTTTATTATTTAATTATTATTCATTAAACTTATTAATAAATGTTATTTATTAAACATATTAATGTCAATTTCCAACCTATTTTGGGTTCATTTTAAGTTAGCAGTATAATAATTTTTATAGTAACAATAGTTGAGTTAAATAAAACTATTCAGCAGGTTGGGTCAAAATTTTGGGTTAAAAGCACCCAACCGCGAAAAAACAACCCAACCGCAGGTTCAACCTAATTGCTGGGTTAAAACAATCCATCGCCAAATGGGTCCAAAAGCAACCCAACCGCTGGGTTAAAACAATCCAATCGCTGGGTAAAAGCAACCCAATCGCTGGGTAAACAGCCCCGTGAGCAATAAAACAATCCAATCAAATCCCAATCGCTGGGTTAAACAATCCAACTGTAAAATAACGCTGGGTCGCTGGGTAAAAGCAACCCAATCGCTGGGTTAAAACAATCCAATAAAAGCAAAACCAAATCGCTGGGTTTAAAACAACCCAATCGCTGGGAATCGCTGGTAAAGCAACCCAATCGCTGGGTTAAAACAATCCAATCGCTGGGTAAAAGCAACCCAATCGCTGGGTTAAAACAATCCATGGTCCAATCGCTGGTTAAACAATCCAACGCTGAGTAAATCAACCCAATCGCTGGGTTACCCAATCGCGGGTTAAAACAATCCAATCGCTGGGTAAAAGCAACCCAATCGCTGGGTAAAAGCAACCCAATCGCTGGGTTAAAACAAAATCCCTGGGTAAAAGCAACCCAATCGCTGGGTTAAAACATCCAATCGCGTAAAAAAATCCTGGGGCTTTCGTTAAAACAATCAATGTGGGTAAAAGCAACCAATCGCTGGGGCTGGGTAAAAGCAACCCAAAAAGCAACCCAATCGCTGGGTTAAAACAATCAATCGCTGGGTTAAAACAATCCAATCGCTGGGTGGGTTAAAAGCAACCAATCGCTGGGTAAAAATCCAATTAAAACAATCCAATCGTGGGTCCAAGCTGGGACACAATTGCTGGGTTTGTCCATTTTCAACCCAACTTGGGTTATTTTTAACCCAGCATTTTTTTTTTAGTGTAGTTAGGTCTAAAATCAAATTAACATCAAACTCTCTGTTAGAATACATGTCTTTATGTTATATTAACAGCTGTCTGCTGTCACTGTGTTTTGTTTTTGTTTGTGGAATTAATAATTGATTAAAAAGCAATTAATATTCAGTAATATTCTTTGACTGCATTGACACTATCAGAGAAGAACAAAACTTGAACTGAATTGAGTTGAGTTGAAAAATGACACTTGTCTTCTATAGAGCTAAATGAGATTTGTTTCATAATTGATGAGTTTTGCAACATTGAACTGAATTGATCTGAATAATGACACTATAATCTGCAGAATTATCTGTAGAATTTGAATTAGTCTCATATTTGATAAAGTTTGCATCACTGATTGTTATTTTCCTGTTTATAACTGCTTTGAAACGATCTGTATTGTATAATGTACTATAGAAATAAAGGTGAGTTGACTTGTTGGTTGTTGGGAGTGTTTTACAGCGTTTTATCTGAAAACGGCTTGACATTCAATTCAACACTCGTTTGTACATTTGTAATATTTGGTGGCATTTGTGGCCCATTTAATTGAACGCCGTTAATCGTAATGACTCCGTATGCAAGCGGCAATTGAAAAGCGCCCTACAATTATTGATTAAACCCTCTTGAAATCGAGCTGGCATGTGACCCAGCCTCTGTAGACCACTAACCCTCCCAACAACGCGCTCCCGGTGTATTTTTGGGGTTGGGGGTGAAGGTAAACCACCCACGTCTCCCCCCTGACACCTCAGGCTTGGCTGTTTGGCTAATGAAGAGCTCAATTTAGCCAGTGACGTGCCGCGAGCGCAGCCGCGCGCTCTGACTGGCTGAGCGCTGCTGACATCACGTTGGCCAGCCGTTGATTTGCCGCTGTCTCTGAGGCTTCGGGCGAGAGTCTCAGCCATGGGCTCCGGCAGTTAGACGCAGACGGAGGAGCTCTCGCTGCAGACTGAGCCACAGAGAGGAGGAGGAGGTGGATGAGGAGGAGGAGGAGGCGCTTTGGGGAGCCGATGCAGCCTCTGGTACTATGGAAACTAACCCTCTGACCGATGGAAATAATGACCGCGAACATGTGTCAGGTGAGTGTTTGATGCAGAGGGACTTTAGAAATTAGTTGTCAGAACTTTGCTCAAGGCAGGGCATTGCAAACAGTTTGTTTTGGGGTGAATGTTGGTCCTCTTTTTCGTGACTGTAAATGTGCTGTCGTGGGGCTCGTGCCGTTTCAGAGGTGCTGCTGAGATCTCGACAGTCTCTGAAACGTTTCATCCGAGCTCGATGCATTGAGATGGAGACGTTCTCCAATCCGGTGTGGTAGTGCTGAGCTGGTTGTGTGTCGGGTGAGGTGAGGACATTCGTGCGCTGGTGTGATTTATTAATGTATGAGCGCTGCCGTTTACTGTAACAGTTGATCATTCATGGTGACTTGCTGTATTTCAATATGAAGTTTGGCTTTTGTGTGTGATTTCCTCTGTCTGAGGAGACTGGTTTTGTTCAGTGTGTTTCATTGAGCAGATGGAGGCGTTTGATCACACAAGCGTCTTATGAACCGTATCCGAGTGTCCTCGTTCTCTCAGCGTTGGCGTTTGTGAAATCAGATTTATAAATGCATTTAGTTTGTGCAATTGCTACTTTCAGTTTTTTTGACCTGAAAATTTGAACTGCATCAACACTGAGTGGAATAATGGTGATATTTAGTCTTTTTAGGGCTGAATTTGTCTGAAGTTTGCATCATTGATTCTGTTATTTTCCTGTGAAGCTTCTTTGAAATGATCTGTATGGTATAAAGAGATAACTTAGACTTCAAATTAGAATTAAACTCACTTTGTCTCGAAGTTAATATCATGAGACTCGCTTTTAAATTGGTCTCTTTGTTTAGTAATAAAGTGTTTTTTTAGGCAGCTGTCAATCATCTGAACATAATTGACTAAAATAAAGCAGATGGGGCTTGTATTAATCGCGGTTATGAAGGAAACCTATTATATTTATTATATGCAATCATTAATTAAGAGCATAGATTACACCTGATAACATGTCTGAAAGGATCTGGGTAAAAAAATATAGATGTCTCGATTTTAATTGATTCTAATTTTCACACACCGATATCGATTCGTATATCCCAAAAATCGGTGATGAATGAACACAACATTTTAGCTCACCTCTCATCCATTAAATCACAATAAGCTTTGTTCTTCGTTACTTTTAAGTCTTTAGATTTAAAATTCTGTCGGTCTTATTATGAAATTCAAACAAGAAATAGCGTTTTGGCGCTCTTTTATCTGCTGACAGATCACGCAGCGCACGTGAACGGATCATCTCTTCGTCAATTTCAATGCCAGTTACGGGCTACAGTGCGAAATAAACATGAATGAATACAAAAATGTATGTAAATAGATGCAGGACAATTTACTGTCTCGTGTTATCGCTTAATCAGTGCTTCAACCGCGTTTCGAAGACGTCGAAAACAGCTTGTCACATTTACCTCAGAAAAACCATAATCAGTGAGCATAAACTCATTAGTAAGCTAGAAAAATGAACTCTGGAGAGGAGAATTTTGTTAAATATATGCACCATATCACACATTCATTGTAATGTTTATTGTTCTTCAATATTTAATGTATGTTTGAATAAATGTTTACATTTCAAAAAACATAGTTATGTAAAGATAGTATTGTAACTAACTTTTTGTGTATAAATGTAAGTGTTTGTATACAAATCAGTTCATTTTAACCTTCAATATTATAGGCTAATAAGTTATAATGTTGCACCAACTGACTTTTTTCCTTGAGAAAATTTGCCATGTACCTTATATAAATACAAAATAATCTGAAATCTAATCAAATTGCAAGCTTGTGAATAGAAACCGAATCAAATTGTGAAATTTCTATTTCTAATCTGCAAAAATTTATATAAATGCACTGCTGTGGTTATTTACTGTTCATTTTGTGTTTTTAGAATAAATTTTTTCCTCAGTTTTTCAGGGTTTGAGACGTGGCTTATATTGGCACCCGTCTGTGTCGAACAGACTGGCGTAACCAACAGCAGCGCTCGTCTCATTTCACAAACGGCATGCAGAACAAACAGCTTATTTGTCTACGCTGACAAAATCAATACATGCGTGGCGCTCGTCTGACAGCAACACCTATGTCTCATTTAGACGTGCGCGGATTGATAGTGCCATCAAACTGTGTATTTCTCTTTCCTGTTTCATTTTCCCCAATCCTCCTGTCAGCAGTTCCCGGCGCACTCGGCCGTGATGCTCGAGACGTCTCATTCAAACATCGTTTCTGTCTGCTACACACGGGCCTATTAGCGCCGAATGTGAACTCCATCTTCGGATGCTCGAGGAAAAATGCCGTTTTATGGAAAATCACAAATGCACAGTCATGTTTTTTAACACTGTTTTTGTGCATTTTACATTCAGTGTGACCAATTCTGTTGCTCAATTTCATGCCGTGTTTGTGCTCTCTGTCCTCGTTTGAAGGTGCTGTCGTATGTGTCCGTGCGAGCGTATGGTGTCACCAGATCCTGGCACTCCTCTTTGTCCCCTGTCGAGGCTGGCGTCCGGTGCGGATAAGAGAGCAAGCTGTTTCTCTCTGCATCGCGGCCCAACGCTGTTCGAGTGCTGCGATTAGAGGGAATATGGGAGTTTGCAGAATTCATTTTGAAGGATGTTTGCGCGCCGTCACTCCCACATGCGGCTGCAGTGATTTGACAGCTACCTTGCGCAACCTGATTGTCAGTGTGTGTGTGTGCGTGCGATGACAACACACACACCCTGAGGCTACAGATCTCATGAATATCAATCAGCCGCGGCCATCAGCCTCTTAAATAATGCAGCAGCGGCCGCCACGCTCGCATTAGGCTGATAAATGCGTTTCGTTGTCGGCACTCGGTGTTTGTTTAGCTGCATCCTCCATTCCACACACGTCGCTTTCATCTCTGGCCTCCGCAGCATCAAAGGTCAAAGTGCATCGCAGTGAAATATTCAAAGCCCTTGTTCAATGATCCGTTCTGCATTAGTGCTCGTTCAGAAATCACTCAACGGGGCAAGTTTCGATTCAAGTTTGCAATGACTTGCAAACTTGAGTTTTTTTTTTTCCCTGTGTTCATCGTTTTTTCTGTGTTTGCAGGTTCCTGAAGGACATGAGCGCCTTGTTGGCGGCCAGCGCTGTTGTGATCTGGCTGCGGTGCTGGTGAAGGGGACATGGGCCGCCGTCTCAACTCATGCCACAACACGCTCCACAGCGCCACTGAAACGGACGAGGGTTCGGTCTTCACGCCAGGGCGACGTCAACAGGCCGCCATCGGGTAACCTTGATGAAAAAGCACAAGTTTTTAGTGTTAAGAACTGATCCACCAACATGTTCTTTAACCCTAAAGCATATTGTTCTGGGTTTAACCCCATTTTTATTCTTTGAAAGAAACTTTTATTGAAGTTAAACCAAATATTGTTTGTGAGCTTTCAGCAAAAATTGATTTTAAAAACCTGATATAGTTTCCTTGCCATGAAAATGGACACAGAAGCTGAAAAAAACACACCATGTGATTCAGTTTTCCTTCAAACGAAGTTTCATTACTGCAATCAAACACTAATATTTGAGCTGGTCCTTGTGTGACAATGAAAAAACTAACTGCATGACAGACGTGAAATGAATCCTTAATGTGTCTTTTGAATTTTACTTGTTTGATATGTACTAAAAATACTGTAGTAATGGATTATAGAAAAGAAAAAATATTATTCCACTGGTGCACAGTGTTGCTTTTAGGCAACACGCATATTTATGCAATTCCTCAAAACATACAAATAATTCAGACTTAATGAAATTTTAAATTTAATGACATTTCTTACTTGAAGCTTTTCTGAGGGCAAAATTGTGTGTTTTAAAATGCCAGGATGTAGTGTGACGAAGAGAAATGGCTTTCTGCTGTCATTTTTTATTAAAAAGTAATAAGTACAATGTAAAAAAGAATTGTTGGTTTAACTTAAAGAAGTAAGTTACCTGGTTGCCTTAATTTTGAGTTCATTGAAAATTAAAAATTGAGTTAATACAATTTGGCGATTGGTTTAATCAACAGAAACTCAAAATATTATGTTTTCTGAACCACAAATGTCTTGATAACAAATCATGAAAATTTAATAAGTATTTTATTAAAAGTAATAAGTAATTTTGATTCAAACACTCTTTAGGTAGATGGTTTCAAGTGCAGTTTGACGCTAGCGCTGACTGCATTCACAGGTTTCACAACCATCTGGATGAGGTGTCGTCTCTCCCCGCTTCTCGGTGGGGATCTGGACCGTCACGCGTGTTAGAAATCTCACTCTGTGCTAACGTGTTAATGAAAGTCTGAGATTGGTGTAATTCTCATTAACTCATTTTGCTCTTCAGATTCTTGTGCAAGACACTCGGCTCATAATTGTTGGAGGTTAATTGGTTTGGGTAACAGCGCTCATGCATACCGTCTCCCTAGAGAACTCAGCTACGTCATTGAAGACGTCATGCATGTTTTATATAAATTAATGCTTTTTAAGGACAGATTGGTCGCAAATACCTGCCGTGTTTGTAGTTATATCATGAAAAAGCACAAAAGCTTGAGATTTACATGCACTTTAGAAGCAACCAAATCAGCTACAGATGATATTAGAGGTTGTTTTTTTAAGAGAAGCATTTGTGAATATTTTGATTAGTGGTGTAACGGTACACAAACATGACGCTTCTGTACGTACCTCGGTATTGAAGCTACTGTTCTGTACAGCAGGAGGGAGAAAACTAAACATAAAATTACTTATTCTTTCTTCTCTTTTGTGTCTCTCTCTCTTTAAATAAATTCAATTATAATTAACATTTTTTTAAGAATAAAAAAAACTCTATCTCCGCTAATGCTGTAAAGTATACAGGGAGCCCTTAAACATTACAATAATATTAAAGGTTACAATTCACAACAGAGTTGCTATTTATTTTTAGATATAATAATCAACAACCAAATAAAAAAAATGTAAATTGCACATAAGGCAAGTTTTACATTAACTTCTTTATTAGTACTCCAGTTCATTTTTGAAATATAATCATTTACACAGTTACTGTCATAACTTGTTTTCATGACAAATTTATTTAAACATTTATTAAATAATTAAGACTTTACTAACAGGTAAAGCAATTCTAATAAATTTATAAGCCAATATAGTGCGTATATTTAGTTAAATGCTGCCCTCTAGTGGACACTATGTGCCGATATTCTGTAATACTTTATATCACGATAATGAATATGCACGATATTGTTATCGCGGTCACGTCAAAATACAGTGAATAATTATTTATTACGAATTATTAAAATTTTTATAATGCATTTTAAGAATACTTTCCCCATCGTATAAAAAGCACAACACCACTGTATGCTGCGTCAAAGGGACACGTGCACTGATGTACAAGAAGCACATGGCGGAACGAGTGAAATGAAAGTGCACGTTCACTCTCTGACAGCAGAAGGTGCTGATGAAACAGCAGAAATGCAGCGGTTACCCCGGAAACCCCATAAACAAAGCAGCTGCGCTACTACAGTATTTAAAAAGCTTCAAACAACCATTCAGTTTTTTTGTATTCGCAGTGTTGTTCATGACAGCACCAAATACGTAATACTTAAAGACTTAATAGCTATTTAGTTTCAAACTTACATTTTTATATTTTAATCTGGACTACAACATGCCCTAATGATTGAAAATGTTATGATTATTTGTTATTGTTCAGTAACACTAAGTGACATAGCTTCCATTAGTTAACATCTTAATTCATTATTACCAAACTGACAATGAAAAATACTTACAAAGCATTTATTAATCTTAATGTTATTTTCTTACTGTATAATACTAATTACTAAATTCAAAAGTTGTAACTTATTTAATGGACCTGAGCTAAAACTAACAATGATTAGTTGTATTTCTTAACTAACATTAACCAAAAATATCTTCTGTAACAAATGTAGCTATTGCTCATTCTTAATCTTAGTTAATGCATTAACTAACGTTAAATAACGAGACCTTATTGTAAAGTGTTACCTGTTGTTCTTTATAATTCTTTTACACGTTAATCTGTTTGAAAATTTTTACTTTATAATTTGTGTACTGCGTTATTGTATTTAAACATTCAGAGTTCTTTTTTTATAAGAAAGAGTTCTTAAACCTGTTATAGTGTAACAACACTTTTTTTTTTTATTGATAATACCATATATCGTGATAAAAGCTTCAGCAATTATCGCAACATGAAAATTTGATACCGTCACATCAGCGACACTGAATGACTTGCCTGAGGTAAATGTAATGCTACGTGAGATATTATTGTCAAGCTGTTTTATTGATGTCTTTTTGCGGTTTAAACACTGGTTGAGAGATTACAATTAAACGACTGTACAAGTCGTCTTTGCGCTACAGTGTTGCATTACCGTGTGCGCCCCCTTCTGGATTGGAGTGTGGATCACCGACTGTATTCGTCATCTGACTGTATGCACTGAAACATGATGGTTTAATTTTGATGTGTATGAAAAAATAATTCAAGCATGTGTTTCAGGTTCCAGGCTCTTGGTAGATGCTCCAAGTAGCCGTGTCTGATGAGGATGTCTGATACTGTCAGTGAGACTATGAGAGCTCTGGACGAGAACACCTCGAGCGCAGCCGACCACGACCTCAACACGTCACAGAGCCAGCCGCAAAACCAACACCACCATGAAAACTGCAGCGACGACAGAGCTGAGACGCAGGTAATGTGATGTCAGGACAAAAGCGACTCGCTCTCCTCCAGAGCTTTTCATTTCAGTTGAAATTTTCCCAGCCTAAAGAACAACAATCACAAAAGAAACAGATAAAGTCATTTATTTTTCATCAAAAAGTGTTTGTGAACACTCAAATGAGATGAAGACTAATAATAAAACAATATTATTACCATTTTACGTGGTCACGTACTGCTTTGGATAATTCAAATTGAGACAAAGTGATTGCCTTTTTGATTGGTTTTTAATTGATCGTTAACCCCCTACAGGCCGTTTGGTGTGATGACCTGCACTCTGGAAATGCAGGCATTGTTCTTTGCACATATTGATCATTATAGTTAGCTTTGTGCTTTAGAAACTGATTGTGCCTTTGTTTATACGGAGAGCAAGGGTCAGCAAAACAAACGACTGAAGCGATTGTTCTGTTTCGCGCGGCCACAGAAGCCCACAGGAGTCGAGCGATCAATCGCCGGGTAATTGTGTTATGAGAAGCGGCACACATGGACAAACTCTCAGCCGTCTTCAGATGCTGAAGGTTGCGGCAGTGCGTCTTTATTTGACAGAAGTGTTTCTCTCTGATACAGTGACATTTTCCTCTTTTTTTCATTTAATTTCATAAATTCCCTTTCCCATCCTTGGAAAACGCTTGTGAAAAAGAAAGCGGATGACCGAGTCAACAGCCGTGAACGTCCCGCATGTTGCCCGAAGGGACACAGCGAGGGTCTTTATGGCCATCTGGCTCTTTTGCCGATCTTGGCAGCTCCTGCTCACAATGCAGCGCTACCTGTGTGTTTTACAGTGAGCGCAGACGGCCGCGTTATACGGATCCTTCCAGCATCAGTTGTCATTGAGACTCTGTGTGGCCTTATGCCAGATTCAGCCTCTTGGGGAATACATTATGTTCAATAGCCAATTAAAGCTGAATAACCATCCGTCATTATTCAGTAAAGACACCCTGTGCTTATTAACAATCGGCCACTTCTGTCTGCTGAGGCTGAGAGAACAACCGGGACAAAAGACACGTGAACAAATGATGCGGTGGATCACTGTGTGTGTGTGTGTATGTATAAATAATAGTATATGTAACTACAGAGAGAGAGAGAGAGAGAGAGAGAGATAATAAAATTAAAAGTATATATAATTTAAATATAAATATTATTTATTTAATATAATAAATAAATATATAATATATTTAAATTGTATATACTAATTATAATTTAAATAAGATTTAATATATATAAAAATATATATATATTTATATTTACATTATATATTAATTATGTATAATATTTATTTTTTTAATATTCAATATTATTTTTAAAGTATAGTATTTATAATATGTGTGTTATATATCTCACAGCATTTTAGCTGTATTTACAAATAAAAATAATAATAAATATATAAAATAATATTTTATTTAAAATTATAGATTTTTAATTTTTTTATTTATGTATAATATTAAAAACTATAATATTATATTAAATTATAGATATTTTAGCTTATTTACAATAAAGCATTTTAGCTGTATTTACAAAAAAAAAAAAATATTTAATAAAATAATATATAAATTTTATTTAAATTATAGATATTTTAATTTTTTATATAATGTATAATATTAAAAACTATAATATTTATATTTAAATTATAGATATAGCTTATTTCAATAAAGCTTTTAGCGGTTATTTACAAAATAAAAAAAAAATTTAATAAAATAAATATATAAAATAATATTTATATTTAAATTATAGATATTTTAGCTTATTTACAATAAAGCATTTTAGCTGTTATTTACAAAATAAAAAAAACATTTAATAAAATAAATATATAAAATAAAATTTATATTTAAATTATAGATATTTTTAATTTTTTATATTATATGTATAATATTAAAAACTATAATATTTATATTTAAATTATAGATATTTAGTTACAAAATTTATTTAAAATTACAAAATATATAAAGTATATATAAATGCATGTGAGTGTGTGTGTGTGTGTGTGTGTGTGTGTGGTGTGTGTTTGTATTAGATATGTATTAGATATTAGATATTTTAGCAATTGGCCACTTCTGTCTATTACATAATGTAAAAAAATAAATGTATAATTGGCAACACTTTAGATTACGGAACAACATATTCACTATTAACTAGGAGTTTTCCCTCAATAAACTCCTAATTACTGTTTATTAATAGTTAGCAAGGTAGTTGTTAATTTTAGGTATCGGTAGGATTAAGGGATGTAGAATATGTTCATGCAGAATAAGGTATTAAAATCTGCTTTATAAGTACTAAACAGCCAATATCCTAGTAATATGCATGCTAATAAGCAACTAGTTAATAGTGAATACGTGTTCCCTAGTCTAAAGTGTTACCATATAATTTTTTATATATTTATTTTATTATATATACTTTTTTCAGTGTATTGAGAGTGATTCTGTAATGGGTTTTCATCCTGAGGGATCATATTTCCATTATATTATATTAGCAGAAACCTCAAAGGTATCCTGAAAGAACATTTCAAGAGCGTGGCTCTCTTTGTTCTCGTGTCCAATAAGGGAAGATGGCAGCAAATCTAATGATGGCTTTTGATTGACACTCCTGCCTTTATTAATCTAATCGGTGTCCGAGATATTTGAATGAAAGGATTTCATAAAATCGCAGGACTGGTTTAGTGTTGAATATATATTTATTTTAAGCCATTGTTCCAGAGAAATAATATTCCCGTGGTTGATTTCAGAAACAAAGTCTAATTTTTCTTAGTGAAACACAATCCATGAAGAAAAGAAAAGCATTTGCTGGTTCACTCATGTGATGTTAATCATTCATTTGTTCACCTGCACACGATACAGGAAAAGTGTGATCGGATGAATGTGGCCTTTTGTCCGTTTCCCTGTAGCATCTCATGCCGATTTGAGCTTTTTGTAGTTTGTGATTTAGAAACATTAATGTCGGTGAGATTCACATGCTTCATTTTGTCTCATTGCCCACCATACAGCGGCAAATACCCGGACAAGGCACTAAAAGATCCAAGGTACCGTGTCCAGAGGCATGAGCACGTGTGTTTGCTGCTTCCATCCATCAGACGGTTCAGTGTTTGCTGTCGGTCACCGTGTGTTTGTTCAGTCTAGTGTTCTTTGGAATGGCCGGCTTGTGTGTTCCGAATAGTTCCGTGTCGTCACCATGTTCCGCCGTCATGATTTTGTTCAGTTCTCTGCACGATTCTCACGAGGATCACACATCTGTACGATCTGCTGGCATTCAATTTGATGAGGCCGTTTCATCACCTATGACCCATGTTTGTTATGTTTGCATGGGATTTTTGTTTTATATATATATTTAATCCCTGTTTTCAGGGGTTCGTTTTGCCATGCGTTCATGCACTTCTGCTTGTGAAAATCAATGACTCTGTGTAACCTTCACCCATACTCTTCTCCAGTCTAACACAAAGTTAAAGTTAGTTCGGAGCCTGGCCATTTGTGAAGAACCCTCTCCTTCCACAATTACCACACAACTTCCTCAAGACCACCAGGTAAACATCCGCTAGGGTCACTGCTGTCCAGCTCATGATGTGCTACTCAACACACTTTCATCCTCTTTTTAACAAAGAAGTGACAAAGAAGTGATGATTCAGTTGATGTATATTACAGGATTGTTTATCATGTGATTATAATAATAATAATAATTCAATTACATGATACTAATATCTTATTTATTTTAGGGGTGCACCGATATTAAAATTTTGACCGATAATTCTTTATATTTGAATGCCGGTAACCGATATATTGGCCGATAAATCTAAATCCAAATTTTATATGACAGACTTGCGTTGCACGTTACACTTAACTATTTTCCTTGTTGAAGTGATTTTTCAATCATATTTCAAGCAATTCAAAACCATCATGGTGAACGTTGTGCATCTGAAGTGTCTCAGCTGAAGGAAATAATCCATTATTTTATCGGCTTCAATATATCGGCCAAATTTTCTTATCGGGCCGATAATGATAACATTAAAAATGAACATATATATCGGCCGATACTGATATGTTGGCCGATATATCGTGCATCCCTAAAATGTAAATATTCAGTTTAGTGCAATATAACGGAGGATATAACGTTTTATATTTATGGTAAAATATTAAGTACATGAGTCAATTGAACTGCATAATAAATCCATTGGTGTGAAAAGTGCACACAAACAGCCTCATCATAGCTGTTATAGCGATAGATTAACCAAAACAAGTGCTAAGTGATTCAATCGTTTGATTGTTGTATGTTCTGATAGGATGTGATTTGTCACAGCATTTTAGCTTTTAGTGTGGAAATTTGGGTGTTTTTGAACTTAAAGGGGACTTTTATTATTTATTTTTATCCCGAAGTCTATTTACGAAGTCTTTATTTGGTTTTTTGGCTCTACTAGAGCAGGTTTTCCTCCTTGAATGTTGATTATTTTCCTCATATTCTCCATTGTTGCAGCTCCTCTCTTCCCAGTCTGTCAGTAACGCTCTGTTTAGTTCCTGTCTCTATGAAGCCCCTCCTTCTGAAAAGCACGATGTGCTCTGATTGGTCAGCTGGAGCAGTGTGTTGTGATTGGTGTTTGGGAAATGTCCCGCCCCTTACCATAACCGCCAGTTTCAACACACTACTAACTAACTCAACCAGGCCCCGCCCCTTTATTCTGCGTATGAATTATTTAAATGAGGAATATTGTGTCGTGTTTGTTCCCGAAAGAAAACGTTTCATGGAGTTCAGTCGATCAAATACCTATTATGATATAGCTAACTAATTTATCCCTTTGAAAAGTTAAATATTAATGTAATTTTTTGTCAATATTGCCATTTTATTATTATTATTATTTATGGCATAACAGACATTGCTTATCTTTAATTGATGCAAGTCATCAATTCCTTTTATCTCAGTTGCATTATGGGTGGTTTAATTAAAAATATGATTGAGGTAATTGGCCAGAACTGTGATTTTTAAAATGCAAGTCTTTATTTTCATTGAGATATTGGTGTAGTGTTGTTGTTCTGTTCCATTAGCGTTGTGTTTATCTTCACCCCACAGGATGGAGATCATATTAAACTCCCCCAGACGTTTGACAAAGATGAATCGCCTCTTACTGCCAACGAGGATGATAAAGACAAAAGTGCCAACAAGCTGGAGAAAATGCCACACAAGATGCTTGTCCAGAGGTGCGTTGTGTTGTGTGATAAGATTTTAACGGAAAACAATGCAAGCCATTAACATGTTCTCCTTTCTGTGAAGATTCCAGTCAGGAATACACGGACTCCACTGGCATCGACCTGCACGAGTTCTTGGTGAACACACTGAAGAACAACCCCAGGTTAGACACCTTTGACCTCTGTGAGCACACTGGAGTCACTGTCCACAACCAATGCCGAATATTTCATTTGACCTCCAGAGGTGGTCATTGGTTATATTACTATTATTTATTCCTGCTTTGAATCATTATGTATTGAATGGCTAAATGTAGACGTTCATTGACAGGGACCGAATGATGCTGCTGAAGCTGGAACAGGACATCCTCGACTTCATCAGTAATAATGAGTAAGTCGTTTATTACAGCTGCATGTTATCCTATAAAATCTGTTTTATTTTTTCCATTTGATTTGATTCCATTGTTAAATTAAATTTTAATAATCAAAAAGCATGTCTAATCAATTGAAATAAGTAAACTTATTAAAAGTTTAACAAAAATTTAAAGGGTTAGTTCACCCAAAAATGAAAATAATGTCATTAATTACTCACCCTAATGTCGTTCCACACCCGTAAGACCTTCGTTCATCTTCAGAACACAAATTAAGATATTTTTTGATGAAATCCGATGGCTCAGTGAGGCCTGCATAGCCAGCAATGACATTTCCTCTCTCAAGATCCATTAATGTACTAAAAACATATTTAAATCAGTTCATGTGAGTACAGTGGTTCAATATTAATATTATAAAGCGATGAGAATATTTTTGGTGCGCCAAAAAAACAAAATAACAACTTATTTAGTGATGGCCGATTTCAAAACACTGCTTCAGGAAGCTTCGGAGCGTTATGAATCTTTTGTGTCGAATCAGCTGATTCGCACGCTGATTCATAACGCTCCGAAGCTTCCTGAAGCAGTGTTTTGAAATCGGCCATCACTTTATAAGTCTTATTTTTTTTTTGGCGCACCAAAAATATTCTCGTGGCTTTATAATATTAATATTGAACCACTGTACTCACATGAACTATTAAATATGTTTTAGTACATTAATGGATCTTCAGAGAGGAAATGTCATTGCTGCTATGCAGGCCTCACTGAGCCATCAGATATCAACTAAAATATCTTAATTGTGTTCTGAAGATAATGAAGGTCTTACGGGTGTGGAACGCATGAGGGTGAGTAATTAATGACAGAATTTTCATTTTTGGGTGAACTAACCCTTTAAGGCTGCCCTCGACTTTTCTGGTCGACTAGTAGTCGTTCGAATTTTAAGTGATTAGTCGAATAATCAAACTTTTATTAATAAACCATAGAAGTCATAAATGAGCCTTTAATGCCTACATAATCAGCGTTCAAGCGCTCACATAAAGCTTGCCACAGTGCACTGGCAGAAGTAATGTTTATGAATGCGTTGTGGAAAAACATTGCGTTAACATTTTAATTGATAAACTAGTGTTTGTTGTATTTTTCGACTGCAGTGAAGTAGTTGATGACTGTCATCTCTGCAGTAGTGGGCGCGCATATACATTTCATATGGACTACATTATCTGAATATTTGTTTTCCATTTGAATTGGTTAATTTAGAAGTAAACATTTCGCTTTCTATAGATATATTTTTCATGTCTGTGAGGCAAGTTTATATGGAGTTTCGGTTCTTTTTGGTGCACTCAAGTTCACAGAAAGACGGCAGAAAGAAAGCTTGCTTTCATTATGTTTTGTTGTTATTGTGAGTGCACACAAATAAAAGTAGACTCTTCACAGATTTAAAAGATGTATTACTCTTATCTGTATGCCCAAAAATTACAGAGTAGTTTAAGTGCCATGTTAGCTGTCATGCAGTAAGCACGCTACTATTCAGCTTCCACACTCCGCACAAACACTTGAATATCCCACATTTTTCTAGGTTAACGTTAAAGCGAGCAGCCATGTAAAGTTGCTACTGTTTCAGATGATAAGCCATATTTGAGGTCGATGAATGAGAGGCGAGCGTTTGAATGTCCAACTCTTAATGATCTGTCCACTTCCTGTGTGATATTTTTTTCCCTACAACTAAGTGACTAATAATAACATTCTGGTCGACTAAACTTCTTCTCGTCACCTAACGGTTAGTCAACTATTAGGGGGCGGCCCTACAAAAATAACATTTTTATCAGTAATAATGTGCAAGTCCTTCATTGCAGCTGTATGTCATCTTTATAAATTATGGGATGAAAACGCATAATGTGAAACTTAGTGCATTGCGTTCATATTCTGGGGTCTTCTGCTTGTCTGTACATGGTATGCTTTATTAATAAGATGTGTACTGAATTTGATCTTTTAATATGTTATGCTACTGTCTAAATGCATTGTGTTTTCTTTATAATAGTTTTTCAATGGGAGGAAAACACTTTAGGGCTGTACGATATATCGGTTTAGCATCAATATCGCGATGTGTGCATCTGTGATAGTCACATTGCAGGACGTGCGATGTCTAGTATAGGGGTCGTTAATCCACACACACACACACACATCCGTGCAGATGCACGTGAACACCAAATTCTTCAGCATCTATTTGCTCCTGAATGGAAACATACACACAAAAATTGTCAAAATGCATGTCTCTGCAAGTATCGTAAACACATTTGCTTATGGCTTAAATGAAGTTAAACAATTGAGAAAGAAAATGGATGTGTAACAGTATTTAGGATCTGCGCATTCAGTCTTAAAGTGACAGCAGCCTAATATTCCTGCTGCTTTCTGTGTCATGAATGTTAATCAAACAACAAAAGACAAAGAGAAAAATCACTTTTGTAGCTTTAACACAGATTAATTATGAATTAATGGGAGAAAAACGCATAATGTGAAACTTTGCATTTATATTCTGGGCTCTTCAGCTTGTCTGTACATAGTATGCTTTATTAATAAGGTGTGTACTGAATTTGGTCTTTCAATATCACTGTCTTAGTCTATTTTAAGTGTTTTCTTTATAACTGTTTTCTATGGGGGGAGAAATTTTTAATTTTTCTCCTTTTGTTGTGTTAAATTGTTAGAAATCAAAAAGCATGTCAAATAAATTGAAATAATGAAATGAATACAATTTAACAACAGTTTTATGGCCCTATGAAATCCATTAATTTTTTCACAAATTCCATTTTCCAAAATTCAAAAATCCATTTTAATTTATATTCAGTTTTAATGGTCATTAAATTTTAATAATCAAAAAATGAATAATTGAATTAATTCTTTAACAATTTAATGATTTATTAGATTGTTTAAATGACAAGTTATTGATGTAGTTGCTGTTTGTTCCAGGAGTCAGAGGAGAAGGTTTCCGCCCATGACCTCCTATCACCGAATGCTCCTGCACCGAGTCGCTGCTTACTTTGGCTTAGACCACAATGTTGACCAAACCGGGAAATGTGTCATCATCAACAAAACCAGCAATACACGAATGTGAGTGACCTCGCTCTGTTCCTTGAGTGCAGAACAACTGCGACGTCTTTTGCATTTGATCCCTTAGAGTAGAAACGTAATTATGAGGGATTTAAGATAGGATTGTCTATGTGACGGAATAAAGCGGCCATAAACGCCGCGCTTCTCCTGGAACGTGTCTCATTTGGATCTCTCTCTCCGTTTCTCGACGTGTGCAGACCAGATCAGAAGTTTTCCGAACACATCAAAGACGACAAGACGGATGATTTCCAGAAGCGCTACATCTTAAAACGGGACAACTCCAGCGTTGACAAAGACGACAACATGGTAGGTGGAGAGCTGCTAATGAAGCCAACATCAAACAGGCTATTAACTCGCGTATTGATGGCATAATGTAATGAAATACTTCATATACAGCAGGGAAAGTTCAAAGAGTGTTTTATGTTTCAGATGCGAATGAAACTAAAAGACGACAGGAGAAGCAAGTCAATCGAGGAGCGTGAGGAGGAATATCAGAAAGTGCGAGAAAGGATCTTTGCTGATGTGAGATGCATTAACTGCTACATTATCACGTGCTTATAGGTCTTTTGAAATGCAACTTTAACAGCCTTGAATCTCTTTTGCAGGGTTTAGACACCTTCCCGTTGGATCAAAGGTAAGTGTAAGATGAAAGACATGGAATGATGTATTTGAGACATGTAAGACAGACCGGCAGTGTTGAATACTAGAGGGAAACACATGTAGAGCATGACGCTAGGTCATGGGTTCGATTCCCAGGGAATTCGTGAACTGATGTGCAAGTTAGTCTTTTTGGATTAAAGCTTCTGCCAAATGCATCAATGCCAAATGATGGGTGTTTCATTCACTGAACTAAATATTCACATTTATGTAGGGATGCACGATATATTGGCCACCATATTGGTATGTTCATTTTTAATGTTATCGTTATCGGCCCAATAAGAACATTTATATTCATTTATATTCATATAGGCTAAATAATATTATAATAAGGACATTATAAACGTGTGTTTGAGACATGGCTTTTAACAGTGAAACTATTGTCTTTGTAATCAGGCTCTCAAAAATGATATAAAAATTTTGATTTAGATTTATCGGCCAATATATCGGTTATCGGCTTTCAAATATAAATAATTATCGGTATCGGCCAAAAAATTTTCATATCGGTGCATCCCTACATTTATCATTTAGTAAGCGACTTACAAGCAATTTGTTAATGAGCCAACAACATTTGTGATATACAATGCCAGGTTTATTAGAAGACTAGATTAGGAGAAATAGAAAACATGGGGAAGATCAAGTCCTGCCCTACAGTTTTTGTTCTTATTAAATATCATGCATATTATTCTCGCATTATGGCAGTAAATAGGTGCCAGACAGTGTTTGATGTGACTGTAAACTTAATATTAAGTAATATTATTGATTTAACTGTGGAAGCTTGTTTCGCCATGATATAAAAAATAAAAAAGGTACTTTTTTTCTCAGAATTGCGAAATATAAACCCACAATTACGAGTTATAAAGTCAGAATTGCATGATATAAAGTTAGAATTGCATGATAAAAACTCTCAATTGCGAGAAAAAAGTTGCAATTATTTTTTATTTTTTTATTTTATTTATAGATGAGAACAAAACTTGAACTGAATCTGTAGAGCTGCTTTACAGCTGAATTGAATTAATTTCATAACTGCTAAGCTTTATAACATTGACATTTTTATTGAATTGAACTAAATTGAACTGAATAATGACACTTTTGTCTTTTGTAGAGCTGCTTATAGCTGAATTTGTCTCATATTTGATGACGTTTGCATCATTGATTCTGTTATTTTCCTGTTTATTACTGCTTTAAGACAATCTGTATTGTATAAAGCGCTATAGAAATAAAGCTGACTTAAGTAATAAGTGACATGTTTTCCAGGATTCAAGAGGACGAGATGTGTAACAACATACAGCAGAGACGGCAGATCTTCAGGTAATATTCATCATATTCTTATGACCTGCGAGTGAAATGAAGCTGTTCATCTGTAAAGCTGTCTGATGTCCTCACGCAGACTGAAAGATGGCCGGTCGGCAAACAGCCGACAAAGCAGCTCTGAGAACGAGGCCAAGTATTCAGAGCCGCGTCCGTGGAGCAGCACGGATTCGGACAGTTCCAACCGCAACCTGAAGCCTGCCATGACCAAAGCCAGCAGCTTCAGCGGTATCCCGGTTCTGATCCGCGGCGACAGCTCCAGCAGCAGTAAGAGTGTGGGCCGGCTCTCAAAGACAGGTGAGTGACACCACAATACAACAGGAGAATATTAGTTTTATTTGTTGATTCAGGGCTTGACAATAAGGACGCCTCTGCACAGTTGACGAAATTGTCAGTGTCCCTATCAGGCCAGTGCTGCATTGTCATGAAAGTTTATCATTTGGAACTGATTTAAATAATTAGTTCACTTCAGAATTAAAATGTCCCAGTGCTTCCCACACATAGACTTTACTTGGGCGGGCCGCCCACGTATAATAACGGCCGCCCAAGTATATTTGGAGACACATTTTTGCTTTTATTATTTTTATCCTCTTATACTTTAATATCCACACTAGATAATGAAACCATCCGCGATCGATACTAGTCGTTTCGTACCTGCTTGTTATGTGTGCGTCAGAACTATTTACTCCCGCTGACATTCCCACCGGCGCTACATGTTGCAAAGTCACAAGGCGGCGCTGTTGCGCGTTCTACAAACTCACGCAACAGCGCTTCAGTCTGCTTCAAAGTGATTCTCAATCAATGAAAAGCGCAGATTTATGCCAAGCGATTGCTAATGAACTCTAACTACAATGTCTACTTTATGGCCTTTATATAAAATGTTTTAGACGACTGTAAGAATCTGAAGGATCAGCCTGCAATAGATCAGACATTTCAAAATAAGAGTACCTGTGTATTTCGGGCTTGTTTATAATAAAAATCACACGCTAAGTTTTTTCTTTTGGGCATTATTGGTATTTTGGTTACACAATAAATTGTATTTAATTTGATTTCCATTTAATTCATAGTAAATTATTGTAGTCTCCCCCACAGGAAGAAAAGACTAAGAACATTATTTGACACATATATTATTCATTTTATAAATTTTACTAGTAAAATCTGTCCCATTCACTGAGAGAGACACTATATGACAGCAAGGAGAACATAGAAAAAGGTGAACCATTTAAATGCTGTAATTTTGCATAATTTACAATGCATAATATTAGTATTATTAAAGTATGCTATGTAATTAAAATTAATTTCAATAAATAAAAATACTGTTCAAAATCACACATTATTTGTTTGTCACATGTAGTAGACGATTTTTGTGCCGTGGGTAATAGAAGGATTTTTCGCCCGGCTACCACCGCAAGTATATTTCAAACCTGTGGGAAGCACTGTGTCCTGATAATTTACTCCCCCCATGTCATCCAAGATGTTCATGTCTAGTGGACTCACTGGAAATGTCAGTTTCAGTGCAGCTTCAAAGAGCTCTACATGATCCCAGACGAGGAATAGAGTCTTATCTAGAGAAACCGTCGTCATTTTCTAAAAAAAATAAAATTATACTTTTTAACCACAAATGCTCATCTTGCACTGTTCCACGCATTACATAATTACATTGGAAAGGTTACGCGTGCAGTAGGGCGAAAAACTCCATCTCATTTTCTCATCCATCTTCAAAACATCGTTGTTTTACCTTTATTGTAAAGGCCGTTTGACTTGGTCTTTGCACGTTCACTTTGTAAACACTTGCTCGGTACTTCCGTCTACATCACATGTGACCTTTCCAACGTGATTACATAATGCGTTGCATCGCAGAGCAGTTCAAGATGAGATTTATGGTTAAAAAGTATATTTTTTGTTTTTTTAGAAAAGCGATGGTTTCTCTAGATAAGACTCTTATTCCTCGTCTGGGATCATGTAGAGCTCTTTGAAGCTGCACTGAAACTGACATTTGGACCTTCAACCCGTTGAACCCCAGTGAAGTCCACTATATGGAGAAAAATCCTGGAATGTTTTCCTCTTAATTTCTTTTCAACTGAAGAAAGAAAGACATAAACATCTTGGATGACATGGGGGTGAGTAAATTATCAGGAAATTTTAATTCTGAAGTGAACTAATCCTTTAAGCCTTGCAAATTTAAACATTCTTAAGAAAGAGACGCACGTTCTTGAACAGATAAATACACACAAAATTGTCAAAATGCCCATCTTGGCGAGTATCCAAGTAAACAGTCGGTTATGTCTTAAGTGCACGTAAACACTATCAGCATCTGTATTAAAGTGACAGCAGCCTAATAAACCGTCTGCTGTCTTTCATTAATGTTAATCAAACAATAAAAGACAACTCACTGCTTTTGTCTGAATAACTTTCTTAGCTTTAATAATTAATCTATTTTTTTGCAGTATTTTACATTTTGATTGCTTTTTCTGTACCTGAAAACTACAGTTAGACCTACCTGAAAAAGTATTGTTCATTTATATATTGTTCATTGTGCCATTGCTTGTAATTTGTTCTTATTTATTACTTACTGTTTCTTAATAATGTTTGAAATTAGTTAGACTAGTAGTTTTTGCTGTGGTATCAAAAAGGGAAGGTATTTTATTTATTATTATTTTTTTTGTGGTGGGGCCAGTGAAAATGTGAACCTCTGGCCTGACCTTAGCGTTGAGCCCTGAGATTGTTGACACTCTTCCTCTTCCTCTGCTGATTTCATGCTCTTTTCTTCTCAGTCTCCATTCTTGCTTGTAACAGCATGCTTTATTCCAACTGCATGAAATTCACTTCTATTAACACTATTTGTTCAAATCCTCTGAATTCATTGGTGATCGTTCATGCTTTACCCTTTAAAAGTTTGGGCTTGGGAAGATTTTTTTTTTTTTTTCAGTGACACTTTACAGTAAGGTCCCAGTCGTGAATGCATTAACAATGAGCAATACATTTGACACCGTGCTTATTAATATTAATTCATTTATTAACACATTAAAATGATTTCTGAAGGATCATATGACGCTGAAAACTGGAGTAATGATGCTGAAAATTCAGCTTTTGATCACGGGAATAAATTACATTTTAAAATATATTCAAATAAAAATCAGTTATTTTAAATTGTAATAATATTTCACAATTTTTACTGTATTTTTGATCAAATAAATCCAGCCTTGGTGAGCAGAAGAGACTTCTTTCAGAAACATAACCAAACTGTTGAACGCTAGTGTATCATGTAAATTACCATCCTGTTTGACCTTTGACAGTGCTTTTCATTTCAAATACAAAAAAAAAAAAACATCCCATATTTGAGAGAAGAGACAAGAAACATGTAAATTGCTAAATGAGCCGAGACATTAATCAGAAATTAATTAACATGTCATTCTAAGCTAATACAATTATTCTCTTCTTCCATTGCTTCGGTCCCCGAGGTAATTAGAAATGAAATTGAATTGAGCATCTTGTTGAAATCTGTCTGACCTTGCTTTCTATACTTCCATATTCTGGAGTGTTTTAATAGCTGCAGCGCTCCGTCGGTCACCTTTGCCGATATGTTCCACGATCCCCAGTGAATTCACGCTCTCATCGCTGCTATCTTAAGGCTCATGTCGTTGCTCCCTCTCTAGGTTCTGACTCTTGTAGTAGCGTAGGTTCGTCCACCGGTTCGCTCTCTCGATCCCAGCCTCCCTCTGCCGCCGCGGCTCTATCGCAGTCGATGGCCTACCCTGCTGTCAGCGCTAGCAGCGGCGTTTCCTATGAGCCGCCGGCGTCTACGGCTAGCCCTAGCTACTATTTGCTTCCCCTGGAAGCTGCGGGGATACCGGCCGGAAGTGTCCTGGTCAACCCGCATACAGGTTGGTAAACGCTGTGCAGCTGACTTCTCTCGATATGCATGTCTTTACATCCTCCACTAACCCTGATCTTAACTGTGTGTCTCAGACTGTTGTTTCATGAACACTGATGGTGGGGTTTTACGGTACATTACTGTTCAGGCTCATAATGAGGATTTTATTTTCTTTTGAAAGGTCAAAGTCTTGAATAGATGCTCTGTAAATCTTAGGGTCCTTTTATTTATTTTTTCTGAATTCAGTTTTTTCCATTTATGGAATCTGTTTTAAAGGTTAAAATAAATTTTAGTGTTCAGAAAGCATGTGTAATTAATTGAAATCATGGACCTTGGGCAATTTAATGATATTATTTTAAAAGTTTAACAAAAAATTACATTTTTAGGGCCCCGTGAAATACATGTTATTTTGTCTTAAAATCTTTTTTTTTTCTTTACAAATCCCAAGCTTTCCTTTGTAATTTTTCTGGATTTTATTTTAATTTTTTAATTAAATTTTAAATTTAACCAAAAAGCATGTCTAATCAATTGAATTAATAAAACTTTAGCAACTTTTCCCCCCCAACAATAGTAGGGCCCTATAATTGTTTGTTTTGTTTTTAGAAATTCAGAAATTGTGAATGATTTATGGATTTATGATTTTAATACAAAATTATTAAATCAGAAAATATCAGTTTACATTTTTATTTACCTTCCATTTAATTTTTATGGATTTTATTTTAATTGTTTAATTAAATTTTAATAATCAAATAGCATGTGTAATCAGTTGAATTCACAATATTTTAACTACCTTATTTTATTAATTAATTAATTATTATTATTATTATTTTTTACAATAATAGAGCCCTGTGATTTTTATTTATTTATTTATTTATTTTTAGAAAAATTCAGAATTTTTTTTTTTTTTTTTTTTTATGATTTAATACAAAATTATTAAATCAGAAAACATCAGTTTACATTTTTAGGGTCCTGTGAAATATGTTTTAGTTTTCATTTACTTTCCATTTCATTTTTATGGATTTTATTTTAATTGTTTAATTAAATTTTAGTAATCAAAAAGCATGTGTAATCAATTGAATTTATAACATTTTAGCTACCTTATTTATTTATTTTATTTTATTTATTGTTTTTACAATAATAGAGCCCTATGATTTTTATTTATTTATTTTCAGAAAATTCTGATTTTTTTCCCCCCCCCTCTCGGATTTTTGATTTAATACAAAATTATTAAATCAGAAAATATCAGTTTACATTTTTAGGGCCCTATGAAATACGGAAATAATTAGTTTCCATTTACTTTCCATTTAATTTTTATGGATTTTATTTTAATTGTAAATTTATGGATAAATTTTAAAAATCAAAAAGCATGTCTAATCAGTTGAATTCATAAAATTGTAACTACCTTATATATGTATATATGTGTGTGTGTGTGTGTGTGTAATAAATATAATATATATATATATATATATATATATATATATATAATATTATTTTATATTTTAATTGTTCAATTACATTTTAAATACTTAAAAAGCACGTCTAATCAATTGAATTCATAAAACTTTAACAACCTAATTTTTACTAACAATTATAGGGCCCTATGATTTTTATTTATTTATTTTCAGAGAAAATTCAGAAATTGTGTGTTTATTATTTCTGGATTTATGATTTAATACACAATTATTATATCATGAAATACAGAAATAATAGGGCCCTAAAGTCTCCTCTTCATAGTGATCGTGAAGAAACTGTGTTATAAACGCCACTTTCAACTTCATTCAGCAAATACATCCACAGTGTCCTGCTGGGAAACTTCTAATGAAGCAATTTGTGATGTGTCCGGGGCCAGACGGACGTGTAAAACATTGTGTCTCATCGGAGACCTTAAAATATGCATGCGGCTGCTAGGACACGTTATATCGCCAGCGCTAATGCATTTACATCAGGCAGCACCGGTGTGTAATTGCTTATTGACCTCTTTTAAAGAGTTTGGAAATGGGAAATTTCTTACTTCTGTCGAGGCCTCTGGGGATGTGTGATTGTGTTCTGGAGCTCACTACCTTCTTATGTGCCACATTTATCATCATTTACAGGTTTATATTCAAACTTTAGCTCATTTGCACCGTTGTTCGTAATCTAGTGCTGTGTGAACAAATGAGCCATTACTGGACATTAGCTTTAAGTCAAGTTAATTTATTTGTAAAGCAATTCAGTTCAGTGTTGATGCTTAAAATAATTATTCAAACAAAGAAACAAATTAATACAATCTGCAATCCTCTTGACTGATCACAGGTCAGCCTTTCCTGAACCCTGACAGCAGTGCTGTAGTCTACAACCCCAGTGTGACCTCACAGGCCTCCAGATGTCAATCATCTGTAGCTCCGCCTCCAGCCGCTCACCAGCAGCACCAGCCCACCAATCACGTCATGTCACAGGTGAGTTTAGTATTGCTGATGTTTACAAATTAATCCAGTGGTTTGATTGGTGTTTAGAAGCAGTCTTTAGGTTAGATGTGATGGATTATGGGACGTATTTGATGCTCGTCCTGATATGAATGATTAATTTTATGCATTTTTTTGAGAGATTTTCTAGAAGCCATATTAATGTTCTTATAAAATAAAGGTTCCAAAGAGGGTTTTTCGCAGTGATGCCATAGGAGAACCATTTATGGTTCCCCAAAGAACCTTTCAGTGATCAGTTATTAAAAGGATAATTTATTTTCTTAGTGTGAAGAACATTTTAATAATATAAAGCAAGTTTTCAGAGGGCCACAAGGAAGTGATAAATAAATAATAAGATTAAAATAAATTTTATTTATGATTTAATACAAAATTATTAAATCAGAAAACATCAGTTTACATTTTAGGGCCCTATGAAATATGTTTTAGTTTCTGTTTACTTTCCGTTGAATTTTTATGGATTTTATTTTAATTTAATTTTAATAATCAAAAAGCATGTCTCTATCTATCTATATCTATCTATATATATATATATATATATATATATATATATATATATATATATATATATATATTTTTTTTTTTTTTTAAGTAAAAAAATACATTAAAATAAATAAATAAAATACTCAAATGATTAAATAGATTATAAAACTGTTATAAAAGTTAAAAATAAGTTGTTAAACAGTGTAAAAAAAAAAGTAAAAGTAAATAACAGGATTAAAATAAATAAATGCATTGAAATAAATAAATAATAAAAAGATTAAAATGAATAAAAATAGATTACAATACAAATTTAATATAAATAGTTTGATATTAATAAATGAATAAAATAATTAAAAATATATTATAAAATTGTTATAGAAGTTAAATTAAAAATAGGTTAAAATAAAACATAAAAATTAGATTAAAATAAACAAATCATACACAGTACAGTACATTTGTGAAAAAACTTACGCTAAATATTTTCCAAATAATATTTTCAACATTTATTTTTTACAGTATAAATTAGATCTTTATACATAATCATTTATAGATGCCTTAGGATTGGGTTCTTCACATGGGGGTCTGTGGCATCTAAAAGATTGAAAACCCTAAAGTAAAGAACTTTCTTCCACTATGAATCAATGAGTTCATCAAAGAGTTTATTTTTAAGGGATGGAACATGAATCTGTTTATCAGTGTCATTGACTGACTTTATAAACCATCTGCACTTGTAGAGTTTATCGATGTACGTTATTTGTGCTGTAAACTAACACTGAATGAGCATGCTCTTTCTTGATGCTGTGACTTTTTCCATCCTGTACAGCTGGAACTAAATCCATTTCCTTCCTCTGTGTGTATATTTCCTCTTCCTGTTTGGTGTCTTCAGCCTCTCTGGTCTGTCCAGCCGTCCGCTCTGCCCGTCCAGCACTCCACGGTGTCTTACCCACCGATCCTCACAATGTCTCCTAACCAGCAGCTCACTGTGGTACCTACAGCTCTCTCGCTCTCTTTTTTTAACTTCCTCTCTCTGCCATTCTTTATGTTTGCGCTGTGTGTCTGCTGATGTTGAAGAGATCCACTCATGACCGCTTTGTGCATCTCATTTGCATAGTCGTGCATTTCTCAACTTGACTCCGTCATCTTTCACTCTTTACTGCTGTTAATCCCACAATCCCCTGCTATAATAAACAGTCTGTCATCAGTAGCACATAATAATAAAGCTGCAGGGTTCAGTATTTTAAGGAACGTGTTCAAACTCACTCGGACACGCACGATAACCTCTTTTTCTTGACCTCCCTCAGCCAGTAAACATCCCTTAATGACTAATTAAAAGAGTGGGAGATGCTTTGAATAATTAATGGAGGAGCAGATGCTGGAATTAATATTCTATGAATAGAAAAGCGTCTCGTCTCTTCCCATTTCTAATGGGGCACAAAAAGCAAATTCACACAGGCTGATAGTTACAGTAAAAGCATGTCATCTGTGCTTTGGCCATCTAGCTAGTAACATGTCAACAGTTGAACTAACTAGCATACTTGTTTAAAGCAGCTTCACAGTAATAAACAGGAAAATAACCGAATCAGTGACTGTTTACATGCACCCTCATAATGCAATTATAGATAGGCAATATTGCGTTTAATCTTTGATGCAATTAAGCTCATGATCGTAGCAGCCATAATCGTAGTAAAGTGTGGTATATGCTGGTTTTAATCGCAATAAACGGGCATCTAAAGTATCATTATTATGGAGCCCTGCACATGGCATGCAAGAAAAAAAAAGTAAATTGTGCACAAGATTTACTATTTCGTTCCCTCTATTTGCTAAATCGATCGATTTGCATGATTGAGGAAAAGGAATTAGTAAATCTCGCGCACGCTTTAGCAAATCGAGGGAATGAATTAGTAAATCATGTGCACAATTTCTCAATCGAGGAAACAATTTAGTAAATCTTGCGCACGCTTTAGCAAATCGAGGAAACAAATTAGTAAATCTTGCGCGCACTTTAGCAAATTGAGGGAACGAATTAGTAAATCACGTGCACAATTTCTAAATCGAGGAAACAAATTAGTAAATCTTGTGCACACTTTAGCAAATCGAGGAAATTAATTAGTAAATCACGTGCACGCTTTAGCAAATCGAGGAACGAATTAGTAAATTGTGCACACTTTAGCAAATCGAGGCAATGAATTAGTAAATCACATGCACAGTTTCTAAATCCAGGAAACAAATTAGTAAATCACGCACACGCTTTAGCAAATCGAGGGAACAAATTAGTAAATCACATGCACGAATTCTAAATCGAGGAAACAAATTAGTAAATCACGCACACGCTTTAGCAAATCGAGGAAATTAATTAGTAAATCACGTGCACGCTTTAGCAAATCGAGGGAACGAATTAGTAAATCTTGCACATGCTTTAGCAAATTGAGGGAATGAATTAGTAAATCACGTGCACAATTTCTAAATCCAGGAAACAAATTAGTAAATCTTGCGCACGCTTTAGCAAATCGAGGAAATTAATTAGTTAATCACATGCACGCTTTAGCAAATCGAGGGAACGAATTAGTAAATCACGTGGACAATTTCTATATCGAGATAACAAATTAGTAAACCTTGCGCACGCTTTAGCAAATCGAGGAAATTAATTAGTTAATCACGTGCACGCTTTAGCAAATCGAGGGAACAAATTAGTAAATCATGTGCACAATTTCTAAATCCAGGTAACAAATTAGTAAACCTTGCGCACGCTTTAGCAAATCGAGGAAATTAATTAGTTATCACGTGCACGCTTTAGCAAATCGAGGGAACAAATTAGTAAATCATGTGCACAATTTCTAAATCCAGGTAACAAATTAGTAAACCTTGCGCACGCTTTAGCAAATCGAGGAAATTAATTAGTTAATCACGTGCACGCTTTAGCAAATCGAGGGAACGAATTAGTAAATCACGTGGACAATTTCTATATCGAGATAACAAATTAGTAAATCGCACACACTTTAGTGAGTCGAGGGAATGAATTAGTAAATTGCATGCACGATTTCTAAATCGAGGAAACAAATTAGTAAATCGCGCACATGATTTATTAAACAGAGGGAACTAATTAAATTGTGCAAACAATTTATTAAACCAAGGGAACGATTAGACAATTTTTTTCCTACGTAATTTACGGGGCTCCATACATTATAATTCAGTTCAATGTTGATTCTGTTCAATTCAAAAACTGTCAATGTAGCAAAAATTCATTAATTATGATACAATATCTTCTGTCAGCAGGATAATCTGAGCGCCCAGTTCAGTCACATGATGATGGTCCGGCAGGCCTCGGCAGATGCCCGTGACACTCACACAGCCATTTACCCGTCGCCTGTGTCACTCCAGACACCTGCGCCTCCCCCGCCGCATCAGGCCGGATACATGATGCCCTCGCCAGGACAGAATATGCCCACACCTGCATTCCCTGCGCCGCACACGGCCACCATCAACCAGCAGCAGCAGCAGCAGCAGCAGAGCTTCATCCAGCAGCAGGTGTGAGACACAATCTGCCTGAATCAGAGCTGAACGCTCACCAGCATCAACAAATGTCAACACATGAGTTCTGTCCCAATACACACACTTGAGGTCTTTGCATTCGACCACTTGTCTTACACGCCGTATTTACTGTATTCAGCCCAAGTGTGCATGAAGTGTCTCGCGGTCTTCATGCGTTTTGTGTGACGCAGCAGATACGTCACTGAAGTTCATGTCATGTCATTTTTGTCACAGATGCCGCCGTGTTACTGTTCACCCAGCCAGTACCCCGTGTCTGGACAGCCGTACCGGCCTATGGGCTCGGTGCCGTACAGCGGCCCTCAGAGTCAGATGCCCCCTGCACCCGCGCAGCCGACAGGTAACTACACGCTTGCAAGAGCTTTAGCAGCCAACACACTATATATATATTACCATCCTTTTATTAATTAAACTATTTCCTCCAACCAAACGCTACCTGCAAAGGGCTGTCATGATATCAGACGTTCACTACTCGATTATTGTGGCTGAAGTAGTTCAATATAACAACATAAAAGAATCGCACTTAGCATTTCAACTAGCATTAAGGTGCAAAATCGTTGCCTACTAAGTTGGAGTGTCAACCATTATTTGCGATGTTATCATATGTGTAGTATATCATGGTTATTGTCAATACTGGTAAAATGCGATTACTCCAAAAAGCAACTTAAAAACTTGTACAAAAGCAGTTTAAATGCAAAGAGTTGTCAAATCAGATATTGATTTGATTCAGTTAAAAGAAGTTTATTGATAAAATCGATTCATTATAAGTTTCACAAGTGCTTTTCCATCAGTAGTGACGATACATGAAGCACAGCTCACACAGAAGCCAAACCAAGCAGATTTCCGTTGCTGAACGCAGCGAATTCACGTGACCGACTTGAACATGAGCGAAACATGTGAAACTCCTGATCACATGGATTCTCGATTTCGTCAACAATATTTAGGTTTGCAGGTCAGTTTCTCCAAGCATATCTTTGAGATGTTTCCACAGTTCTTCTATGTATTTAGGTTTTAGTCTCAGTAGTTTCTTTATGTGATCCCAGATGAACTCAATGATGGTGATCTCTGATTCTCCTGGTTCATCAAAAAATCTCACTGGATTTGGAAATCTAGAACTGATATCTCCTATTGCCACACTGATATACTTTGAGCAAAATCGAAGAACAAACTGATGTGACATAAATTCGAACAAAATCAGGCCAAAACGAAATTCAATTCAGTAGTCCGAAACGACTTTTCCAGAAAAGTTCGCTCCGGCTGGTCCGTGGTGGTGATGTGATAGGTAGGTGTGGCTCTGAGGCCCCGCCTTCTTTTTTTTCTTCTGTTTAGTCCGTCAAGGTCAGATGTGAGTAAAAACATGAGCACATTAGAGAGCCGCTTTATAATAGAAACTGAACTTGTAATTCTAATTGAAAGAGACACTGACACTGTTTTTAATACTGTAAAGCTGCTGCTTTAAAGCAATCTATTGCATAAAGTGTTCTAAATAAACATGACTTTACTAGCTGGTGATATCCACATCACAATGATCAGATGCTTTCTGAACGGCTGTTTTCTCACCTCTGTCATTTTTGTTGTTTATTTTTGTTATTGAAAGGAAAACGCGCAGCACATATTTACATATTTATCTAAATGTCGCTCTCAGCTGCATGAACGGCGTAAGGATGTTCGTTAACAGTATATCTTTTTGCCACTAAGCGAAGAACGAAAAAGATCTTTGCCGTGAGTATATCGGGGGCTTAAAGCAAAAGTCAGAAAAGTTGTTTCTGCCAAGCATCTATTGTGACTTTAGCTCAGGATCGTGTGTGTTTACTGTTATCAGCACAATAACACTCGCTCTCATCCGTCACTGCATCAGTGCACAGGAGGCTGTTTTCCTTCCATTTCTTTGAGCTCATGTTGATTTTAGTTTGTGTTAATAACTGGGCGGCTCGTTGCACTTCTTCTTTATCTACACTCTCTCTGTCTCTCTGTGTTTCACACACACAAAGATTGTTGAAGGGGAACTCGTGGCATTTGGCCCTTTGAACAGACACAAAGAGTTTTGATTTCATCGTATTGTTAACTTCAGCGCCTGTGTGTGGTGACAGATGTTTTACTGGATGAATTGGAAAAGCTTCCCGCTTAAAACAAAACATCCCTCATGCTTTGAATGTCTGAAAACGGATCTTTTGAGAACCGTGAGAGGAACTCGGCGGTACGTTCTGGAGCTTTGCAGTGTTCATTCGTGTCATCGGTGAGTTCTGTCGGAGCGGCTGAATGCGGGGCCGAGGCACTGTCTGAGACGCCCTACGATTCTCACAGTGAACCGGTCTCTTTTCCAGCCCCTCACTCCTCCTCGAACATCGGATCAAGCTGCGTTTGAGTCGCTTTAATCTTCCGTCTGCAAGGTCATGTGATCGGGTTGACTGTCACAGCCTTCAAATCTGGTGTTGTTTGCATAAAATGTTGAACATGTTTCCTATTTTGGGTCAGTTGCTGGTAATTAATGGTCAGTCAAACATTGTGAACCATTTTGAAAGAAGTCTCTACTGCTTACCAAGGCTGCATTAATTTGTTCAAAAATGCAGTAAAATTGTGAAATATTATTTCAGTTTCAAACAGCTGTTTTCTATGTGAATATATTGTAAAATGTAATTTATTCCTGTGATCAAAGCTGAATTTTCAGCATCAGTGTCGCATGATCCTTCAGAAATCATTCCTCATTATTATCAATGTTGAAAACGGTTGTTTAGCCTCATATTTTCGTGGAAACCATGATGCATTTTTATTTTTCAGGATTCTTTGATTTAATAGAAAGTTCAAAAGAACGGGAAGTGTCTTTAAATGTCACTTTTGATCAATTTAATGCATCATTGCTGAATAAATGTATTAATTTCATTTTTTCTTTTAAACTTAAATTTTGTAAACTTTTGAATGGTAGTTTCCACAAAAATATGAAGCAGCATAACTGTTTCTTGAGCAGCAAATCTGCATATTAGAGTAATTTCTTGAAGGATCATGTGAAATCACATTATAGTCGTTGTTTTTTTGTTTTCAGGAAATTAAATGATAAAATGTTTCAGTGGTCATGTCATAATGTCTGTTTTTATAGCTGCTTCATTTAGATTTTCTATATGTGTATTACAAGTTTTGTATCAAATGAATGAATTGTGTAAAAACGGCTTCATGAAACCAAAATCTCATAACGGAGAGTTCAAACTCTGATTCTGATTGGATGAGACACATGTGAAGCTGATTTACACACATCAGATGAATTCTGAATCCTGTTGGGTTTAAAGTCAGGAGATTTCCTAACATTTGCAGCTCATCTCTAATGACAATACAGAACTGTGTATTTCTAGTTGAACATTTCATTTGCATCAGAAAGGAAACTGAGGAATAATGTCTGAATCCTGTGTGAAGAGGATGAGATGAAAATGATTAGAGAAATCAAACCCTTCAGATGTTCCTGACGCTGCAGCGCTGAGATCTGAGACTGAAAACCGCCGTGTGCGGCAGAATTGCATGAAAAACATTTTCTCCTCTTCTGTACTTGCTCGCTCAGCCAGAACCCAGAGTGTTTAATATTATATTCCCATCATGCCCTGCTTCTAAGTGGAGGTGAGAGAATAGAGCTAAAAATAGCTCACGTTCACCATCTCCTCGCCGCGGGCCGTCCGTTTCTTTTGTCCCACTTCTGGGCTAAATTGATTGCCGTCCCTTTGGCCAAAAGCCAGCAGAAATTGAAAACGCCCTCCTCCCGCAGGGAGAGTGTGTTTGATAGCGTCACGGAGTTACACGCTCCCCCCAATAACCTTGACACCAATGCAAATTATCCTGCCTCATAATGGGCCGTTTTCTGCTCGCCGTACGTGTAAATTACCATCTTACATGTTGAAGCTTTTAAAGGCATAACGTGGGCAGCTATTATGTAAGCTATTGTCATTTTGGGAGTGCGTGCGCGCGGATAATAAGAGGCAATTTAATGCCGCTGGTTTGGCGAGATCATCAGTGATTTAAAGCGTTTAGATAGTAAGGGTATCATTAGCTAGCTCTGCTTTAATTGACAAGCTTTATGACGACATGAATCTGAATTCAGAGATTTGAGCTCAATACTGCAGTGAAACAAACATGCATCATGTGAGTTTGAGAGCTGAAGGTACGTCTAGCTCTGATGATTATCATCCTCGTTGGCATCTACAGACCCTTGTGTTCTTTTCTTACTAAATATTTAAGAACAAAGTAAAAAACCTGGGTGTTGTTTTGAGTTTTAAAGGATTAGTTCACTTCAGAATTGAAAATTCTTGATCATTTACTCACCCCCATGTCATCCAAGATGTTCATGTCTTTTTTTCTTCAGCCAAAAAAAATTGTGGTTTTTCAGGAAAACATTCCAGGATTTTTCTCCATATAGTGGACTTCAGCAGTTACCAACAGGTTGAAGGTCCAAATGTCAGTTTCAGTGCAGCTTCAAAGAGCTCTACATGATCCCAGATGAGGAATAAGAGTCTTATCTAGAGAAACCATTGCTCATTTTCTAAAAAAAATAAAAATGCTTTGTAACCACAAATGCTCGTCTTGCACTGCTCTGAGATGAGCCACGCATTACGTAATCACGTTGGAAAGGTCACGCAATTCCTTTTCGACTGAAGAAAGAAAGACATAAACATCTTGGATGACATGGGGGTGAGTAAATATCAGGAAATTTTAATTCTGAAGTGAACTAATCCTTTAAGTCTCATATAAATAGTGATTTTTTTTTTTTTTTTTTTTTTTTTAAATCAACTGAGAAATATTGCCGGGATTTGTCTTTTTAGCTTTGGATGATAAATTAAAGAATTAATGCATTTATCTTTTCTCATTTCAATTGTTTATCTAAGCTCAGGGTTCATACAAGGAGCTTAAAGTGCTTTGAAGTACCTTTGAAATTTTAAGTCCTGAAAAACATTTTTATGAAAAGGTACTTGAAAAGTGCTTGAATTATTGAAAGACAATATATATGAAATTAGTGTTTAATTTGATTAATAAAACAATCTTTTCACACAAAATCAATACTGCAGCTCATCTTATATAGATATAGAGACATTTTGTATGGCTATATGTCTGATATTGTTCATATAAATATCCAAGTTTATGATACAGCTTTCATTTTTCAGGTCAATCATATATTCATGAGGTAAAAATCAGTTTGTATAAGGAAAGCAATATCTTTTTCATAGTATCTCTTGTTGTAGTCCTTGAAAACCAAAAAAGTAGTGCTTGAAAAGTCATATTACAGTGTCTGTACGAACCCTGTTGATACAAAACGCAGAAGCCAGAGTGCTAATAAAATAGAGAGCATATATACCATTTAGCAGATGTCACTGCAGTTGCGTGCACATTGTGTTGGCAGAAAAACAGTGGTAACAAGTGGAGGAGAACAGGCGAGATCCACGGAATAAGAGGAGGAAATGTCGCCTTGTGCTAGATGTCAGAATCGGAATGATTAGTCTGTTATTAAAGCATGCATTTGATGTAAACAATATATAATATTCATATGCAGTTCATAGGGAGCATAGTCCTATAGTTACAGCATGAAATATTTAAACCTGTTACATCTTACATAGATAACATTTAAACCTATAATATTTTTATCTCACAATTGTGACTTTTTTTCTTGCAATTGCAAGTTTATATCTCTCAATTTGGACATAATATATCTTTGGATTTGGATATATAACTCATAATTATGAGGAAAAATGCCAAAATATCAATTTAAGTCTCACAATTCTGATTTTACCTCTCAGAATTGTGAGAGAAGAAAAAACTGTAAAAACAAAAAAGTTTCAACAACTTAAAATTTGACGTTGTACTAAATTACAACTTGGATATTTGAGTTGACTAAACTTAAAAATTGAAGGCAGCATAAACACTTCAAGACAACACTTTAAAACAAATTTTTTATTTTTGCAACGTAACTCGAAATGACCCAAAAAGACCCAAATGGTCTATTACAGCAGTTTTAATGTATTTATAACAACAAAGTATTTATAAAGTACTGCATAACTTGGCACTGGTCAAAATATGTTCATAGTTCGTAATTCAATTTATGTTTGTATTTTACCTTGCGAAGAACATCGAGCTGCATTTTATGTATGAAAAGTGCTATACACATAAATAAATAATAATTTGAATAAACAGAGACTGTTTATTGTTCATTAAAAGGATGATTTTGTTTTGCAAGTGGACAGTAAATGGTTAATTGGGTATTTTGTTACACTTTTGTTCAGTTTCACTACACGTTTTATGCTATTGAAGCGCTTGCATTGTCACGTTTTCAATCGTTTCTGTACGTTCCTCCAGGTTACCAAACTGTGATGCCAAATCAGCAGCAGAACTACCAGAACGTCATCCAGCCGCCACAGAATCAGACGCTGGTCAGCAGCCAACACAGCAATATGGGAAATCAGATGCAAGGCATGATGGTCCAGTATCTGTCAATGCCATCTTATCAGGTGAATGCTGCATTCTGGGAACATGTAATGGACTCCATCATCACAGAGCTGTTCATTATAACATATTAGTGATCATAAAGCTGTCGCATGAGCGGTTTAATTTCTGTCAGTGAAATGTGTAGTAGTAAAGGCATCTTCTGTGTCAGGTGTCTGTGCCTCAAGGAGCCCCGGCTGTGCCGCAGCAGACGTATCAGCAGCCCGTCGTCAGCCATGCGCCCGTGCCTGGGTCCAGCATTCAGGTCTACTACAGCATCGTACCTCCTCACCAACAGAACGCCGTCAGGTACGGATTACACTGACAGCTGTATTCATTTGCAAAATGAATTTATTTGTTTTCCAAAAGCATTGATGCATTCAGATCTCTTCTAGAAACTACAGATTAGGGCTGTATGATTAATTGAAATAAACACGATATGGCTTAGTGCATTATCAAATCAACAAGTGCAAATATCCTGCCTCATTGGCAGAGGCTATTTACACTAACTCCGCCCACTATTGACTAATTAAGCCAGACAAAATTACAAAAGAAATTTTGCTGGTAACTGGTGCAGTGGCGTGGAGAGTAAGGTCTGTTATGTTAGCTTTTGACACGACCGAGTTTGAATCTTCCTCTTTCTGAACTCTTTCTTCTTTCTTTTCCCATCGCATGCTCGGAGAGGCGTTAATTTTAAATAAATATACACTGAATTAATATTTTATAATATGCTACAATACACACAGGTGCAAAAAAAGTATCTTCTACATCTGCTATGTTGAGAGCTAGTGGTACTCAAACCGTCTACAACGTCACCAAGGCTCGCCCCGATTGGCCTGACGGGGGCGCTACAGCAGTGAAAGATATGGATTTTTTGAAAAACCTACTTTTGCAAACTAGTCCTAGGTTTTTGGCCTGATGGGAAACAAACCAGTGCAGTGAGATTCTCCAGAGTCGGATTGTTAGTAATTATCAAAGAAAAAAAGAAGAAATTTCGATTCACGATCTCTAAGGGCCGCCAAAACGTTCAAAGTGGGCGGAGCCACTTTTACTAAAATGGCTATAACTTGTGAACGGAATGAGATATTTTCACCAAAATTGGCACATCTATGTAAAAACGAATTCTGTGGTCGAGTGAAAAAGGACGCTGCAACTGGCCACTTGGTGGCGCTATAACATAAAAAAAAAACTGAAAACGGCTATAACTACTTCACCGTTAGGCCAAATGACTTGGAAATTGGCATGCAGTGTCTTCATCCGAGGGGCCACGACTGTCTGTGAGGACATTGACGTATGTCAAAAAACATGTCTGCCATCGGCCAATGAATTTTGAGCAGCGAATCGGAACGAGGAACGAATCTCGCTGGGCCTGTTTGACTCACGACTCTAGAGGCCTGTGAGAAATTCAAAATAAATCGGCCACCGAGGGGCACCTTCCCGTTTTTCACGTTCTTAAAGGATTGTGTGTTGCGCAATTTTTCACACACGCCCACGACATCCATACCACATGGTAGAACTCCTCATTCTGAGCAACTTTGCCTCTTGAATCACCGCTGTCCATCGAATCGTTCGTTAAATATTGGAGATTATTTCAAAAACCAACTTTGGCGAACTAGTCCTAGGTTTTTGGCTCAACCTCAATAACTGTTAAAAAGTTTTATAAACCGTATATTTCCTATATTAAATTGCCTATATTGGCTGTAAATGGTCTTTTCCATCTATGATCGAGATGGTTACAGGCTTGCTAAATAAAACATTATACCTTTTCTTCAAACAAATTTTGTAGGATTTTAGACAGTCAGTCCCACTAGCAAAATTAGCCAATTGTCTGCATCCCTGTTGCTCAAACAGTAGATCATGGGTTGGATTCGCAGGGAATGTGTGGACTGATAAAATGTGCACCAAGTGGCTTTGGATAAAAGCATCTGTTCAATGCTTAAATGTCAATGTTAATAGGAGCTGTGAGCGTTTCAGTGACGTTCAGGGCTGGAGAGTAAAAAAAATTAAACATTTATGTGTGCTAATCAGAAACAAGATCTGGAGTGTGTCATAATTACAATAAAAGCACAGAAAACGTATGATGAACAGACAGCTGTTGTAAAAATCTGGTGAATTCAGTAACGATTTTAAATGTGTCCATTGATGAATTTTCTTCAGAATAATATATTCAGACTCATTTAATCTGCTACAAACAGAGATGAAACCAGAAATGAAAAGGCTTTCAGTCTGGTGTAAAATGGGTGTGCAGAGCTGTAAGGAAGAGGTCGCTCGCTCGCTTTTGTCGTCTCTTGGGACCTTGACTTTAGTAGGCCACGTTCAAGATGATTTATAAGTCCAGAAATGCAGCTGGTCTTAATATAACGCGGCGTGTCCCGTGAGGAGAGCGATCTCGCTGCAGCACATCCTTCATGTGAAGCGGCTCACAGATGGGCGAACGGCTCCTCGCAGCTGCGTCACATGGCTCATGTCCTTATTAAACCGCTAGAGACGATCCAGCGCTGCGAATACTGATGATCTGCTCATTGGCTGTGTTGAGCTGGCGCTCTTCTCTCCTACACCTGTACGTTGATCAGGTGTCACACTGATCAGAGCTGAATGTGGGTGACGTGGTTTTGGCATCGTAAGCGAACGTGTTTGCTTGTGTTTGTCTCCGCAGCTCCTCCGTGGGGGTTCTTGCCTCCTCCAGGAGCAGAGCAGATGCCGTTCCACCGCACCTCGCCTCCCTGCAGCTCGCAACAGATTCCCGCCCAGCAGTGCTCAGGTACGGACCCCGCGGTGACCCATAGGGCTGTTCGTCCTCTTCCTCTTTGCACTACCTCTTTGAAACCACAGTTATAATTCTTATCTATTCATTGTTAGGAAGTGTATAGCATTAAAACACGTGACAAACAACCAATTTCAGATGTAAGAAGGAATCTGCAAATATTATACTGCATTTTAACATTTGTTATAATTATTTATGCAAAGATGCATAATGCATTATATTACCGTAAAATCAAATAATGCATCAGCTGGTTTGTTTTCGGCTGATTTCATGTTCCAGCTACACTTGGATAGCAATGATACAAAGTCAATTATTTATTGATTAACTTGCTCATTAATTTTCACTAAAATCCATTTAAATATTTATCAGACACAGAGATAGGATTTTTATCATAATTTGGAAACAACCTTAAATGGTTCTTGTGTGATTTATAGAAGGATTTCAACAAAACACAAGAAAAACTAGATGTTTTTGGTAACACTTTACAACAAAAAGCTCCATTAGTTAGCATGAACTAACAATGAAGAATACTTCTATAGCATTTATTAATCTTAGCTCATGTTAATTTTAAAATTTACTAATACATTTTTGTATTGCTTATTGTTTTTTTAATGCGTTAACTGATGGGACATTATTGTAAAGTGTTAACAAAAACATTATTTTCACTATCAAGGAAACAACAAACAACAGAATTCTCTTTTGTATTTTTTTACGTTAACATTAAAACTAAGTATATTTCTCAAGTTATTACAAAAAAACATTTATTGCAAAATAACTATAGAACGCAGTATTTCATTTTTGATGTACAGTACTGGTCAAAAGTTTGAATGCATTACTATTTTTAATGTATTTGAAAGAAGTCTCATCAAAAATGATCAAAAATACAGAAATATTATTACAATTGAAAATAATGGCTTTCCATTTTAATATACTTTAAAATATAATTTATTTCTGTGATGCAAAGCTGGATTTTCAGTATCATTACTCCACTCTTCAGTGTCACATGATCCTTCAGAAATCATTCTAATATGATGATTTAATATCAATGTTGGAAACGGTTGTGCTACTTATTTTTGTTTGGACCTGTGATGATTTTTCAGGATTTATTGATTTAATAAAAACTTAAAAAGAACAGCATTTATTCAAAATAAAAGTCTTTACTATCAGTTTTTATCAATTTAACACATCCTTGCTGAATAAAAGTATTATTTTCTTTCAAAAAAAAAAAAAAAAAAAAATTACAGACCCCAAACTTTTAAATGGTAGTGTATATTGTTACAAAAGATTTCTATTTTAAATAAATGCTGTTCTTTTTTAACTTTTTATTTATCAAAGAATCCTGAAAAAAAAAAATCGCAGGTTATATATATATAAAATATATATATATTAAGAAGCACTGTGGAGTTGATTTAACTCATCGACTAGCATGTGCCGTCATGTTAATGTCAAGTCGTAACTTTGCAGATGTTGTTTATGCTCTATGCTGAAATCATAATCAACCACCCCTTTAAAACAAAGCGTTTATGCTTTATGCTGCCATTAATTCTGACATTAGTTTCTCAGATCCACATTATTCCTCTTTGTCTTTTGGCCTCCTTGATTCTCAGCACTGATCGCAGCACAATACAGTCAGACTCGTCCTTTCTTCAGATCCTGGAATTAGATTGTGTGTCTCCACAAAGGATGTGTGGAGAACACAAGCGAGCAGAACGGCTTATAATTCAGAGACGCCCATATGCAGCTCATTGTCGTGACCTTCAGCCTCGTGTCGTTTCCTGCGAGGCATAAAGGTGCTAATTGAAATGACACTCTCTGCTCCCAACAATCCCATTATTGAACAGATATGGGCTGGTAATTAAAAAGTAATTCCTGTGCTGCTTTGTTCACGGTTATGGCTATCTTAAAGAAGGCCTTCACGGCTGCTATAATTCTCATTTCCAGTTGATGTGTCCTCCATTAATGTGAATGGCTTCTCGCGGCGAGCAGCTCTGATCGCTCTGTGGCGTCTCTCCATCGCTCGTCTTTAATAACTAATTAAAAGAGGAGGCAAGAAGGGCTCCTCAAATGCTCAAATTAGATTCTCTTCCCCTTCACAAGCGTCTTGTGGTTTAATTTGATTAAGCAGTAAAAGAAAGAACGTCCTTTTAAACCTGTTGTGGCTCTTCTGCAGTGTGTTGAATGGCTCTTGATTCAGTGTTGACACAATGAGACGTCTGGATATCCATTTCTTTTCCAATGCAGTATTTTGACTTATTGTGCCGTTGTTGTAACCATTTAATCAGAAGTTTCTTAGTGAATTTACATTGCATATATCACCTACTTTTCACATTTCCAGGGTTCTTTCCAAGTCATAAGCTGCGTTGCCATTGTCCCTCAAATTGCAAATACACCCAATGGAAACATGTAGATTTTGCAAAAACTCCCATATAGATCGCACACGTACGTTTTTACGCTCACATGAGGTGGTTTTCAGGCAATTCAAAAAAGGATTATTTCGCAAAACTGCAATGGACAGTTTTTTCGCATTTACAGGTCACCTGGCATACGTAAAAGTTGATCATTCTTTAATGTTGGCGTGGTATGTTTGGACAGAAGACGAGACAGAGTTCTTTATTAAACTCATAAAAGACAAAAGAATTACGGGAATACTGGATTCCAAAGAAATGCCACAATATATCAAGACCTCGAAGCAGATAGTAGGGCGAAACACCCAGTATAAGGGCTTTCCTTGCCATTAATGCTTAGATAACACGCCTACGTCTCTTTCGATTAAAAATAATGGCCAGTGACTATGAAAAAGTAAGTTGAGTACGGAAGCGTAACGTAAGTGTTTTGAACTGTGAGAGGCATTACATTTTCTTCGTAAGTTGAATACGGAAGGCGTAGGACGTAACGTAAGCGTTTTGAACTGCGAGAGACGTTACATTTTCTTCGTAAGTTGAATACGGAAGGCGTAGGACGTAACGTAAGCATTTTGAACTGCGAGTTTTACATTTTCTTAAGTTGAATACGGAAGGCGTAGGACATAACGTAAGCGTTTTGAACTGCGAGTTTTACATTTTAAGTTGAATACGGAAGGCGTAGGACATAACGTAAGCGTTTTGAACTGCGAGTTTTACATTTTCTTCGTAGTTAATACGGAAGGCTAGGACATAACGTAAGCGTTTTGAACTGCGAGTTTTACATTTTCTTCGTAAGTTGAATACGGAAGGCGTAGGACTAACGAAGCGTTTTGAACTGCGAGTTTTACATTTCTTCCACGTAAGCGTTTTGAACCACATTTTCTTCGTAGTTGAATACGGAAGGAGCGTTTTGAACTGCGAGTTTTACAAGTTGAATACGGAAGGCGTAGGACATAACGTAAGCGTTTTGAACTGCGATACATTTCTTAAGTTGAATACGGAAGGTGTAGGACGTAACTTAAGCGTTTTGAACTGCGAGAGGCGTTACTCTTAAGTTGAATACGGAAGGCGTAGGATGTAACGTAAGCGTTTTGAACTGCGAGTTTTACATTTTCTTCGTAAGTTGAATACGGAAGGTGTAGGACGTTGTAAGCATTTTGAACTGTGAGAGGCGTTACACTTTCTTCGTATATTGAATATGGAAGGCGTAGGACGTAATGTAAGATTTTGAACTGCGAGTTTTACATTTCTTCGTAAGTTGAATACGGAAGCGTAGGACGACGTAAGTTTTGAACTTTGAGAGGCTTACACTTTCTTTGTAATTGAATACGGAAGGCGTAGGACGTAACGTTGAACTGCGAGTTTTACATTTTCTTAAGTTGAATTAGGACGTAACTTGAAAGTAAGTGAATACGGAAGGCGTAGGACGTAACGTAAGCATTTTGAACTGCGAGAGTTTACACTTTCTAAGTTGATACGAAGGTGTAGGACGTAACGTAAGTGTTTTGAACTGTTTACATTTTCTTCATTGTAAGTCTACGCGTAAGTGGAACTTCGTTTAACGTAAGTGTTTGAACAGGCGTTACACTTTCTTCGTAAGTTGAATACGGAAGGCGTAGGACGTAACGTAAGGGTTTTGAACTGTGAGAGGCGTTACACTTTCTTCGTAAGTTGAATACGGAAGGCGTAACGTAATTTGTGAGAGCGGTAAGTTGAAAAGTAGGACGTGTAATTGAACTGGAGAGGTTCTACGGAAGGCGTAGGATGTACGTAAGCGTTTTGAACTGCGAGTTTTACATTTTCTTAAGTTGAATACGGAAGGCGTAGGATGTAACGTAAGCGTTTGAACTTACATTTCTTCAGGCGTAGGATGTAACGTAAGCATTTTGAACTGCGAGTTTTACATTTTCTTCGTAAGTTGAATACGGAAGGCGTAGGATGTAACGTAAGCGTTTTGAACTGTGAGAGGCGTTACAGTTTCTTCGTAAGTTGTAAGTATGCCCGTTTCGAGTGAATAGCTAGTGTAATCGATCTAATCTAACAGTGAATTTAGCTGATGGAAAAAATTACGTTTTAGTTGTATAACATGAGTTAACGGAAACACTGTAACTCTGTAATGGAAATTTGGCTATAGTTTGGTAAAGCCACTATCAAACTTTGAACTTTGAACATGCGAAGTTTCATCGGATGCTGCAACGGTCGTGATTTGATGTCACAGACTACAGCATCTTTTTTTATGAAGTGAATTCAGTATATAACTTTTAGTAATACATTCAAAATGCAAAAATATACAACCTACTCGATTTTACTGCCAAAATATAATTATTTTAATTCAGCCAAGAGGTCATTCCGCGCTGAATCGATCTTCTACTGGTCGCATGTCTTCACGTGATGCAAATTCTCAGGTCAGAGTTCAACAAACTTGAACTTTGGAATGCAGCGAAATGCAAATCTTTTTGTTTGAGCTTGCGTGTCCGGTCTGAAGCATTCACATGCGTATGAATAGAAGTCAATGGGACGAAAAGTGCAGTGTGACCACACTTTAAACTTTTATAGTGGTGAACAGAAACTACAACCATTTACTCCAATAGAAAAAAAAACCCTACGTTATGGTGACAAATTGTCCTCACAAATATCTGAAATCCTTGACATTTTTTGGTCCCCATGAGGAAAACAGCTTATAAATCACACTAAGTGATGTTTTTTAAAAATGTAAAAATACAGAACATTTTCTGTGATGGGTAGGTTTATGGTTAGAGGATAGAATATACAGTTTGTACAGTATAAAAATCATTATGTCTCCTCATAAAACATGAAAACCCAATGTGTGTGTATTGACAGGTGCTCCGCCCCCATCAGGTGGTATGGTGATGATGCACCTGGCGTTACCTGCGTCACAGCAGCTTCAGTCGCATTCACCCCCGCAGTGGAAACACAACAAATACTACAGCTCTGAGCACACGCGCACACAGAAGCCCAGCGAGATCTGCTGTCTGGACACGTCACGAGTAAGTCATCACTTCAGATCTCTGACAGAAATAAACACATGACATTTGTTTATTTTGTGTTCAAAATGGATCCGTGTGCAGATTTGACAACAAACTCACTTTAATGCACATCAATATGCTCTTGTGTAAAGTTTAACTGTTAATGAGTTCATAAAATGTAGTTGTTTAGTGGGAGCTTGTAAAACACATCTTTGTTGATGTTAGACGTGATTCTGTCATGTGATGAATGCAGCATCATTTGGATGTTTAATTTTCTTTGCGCGCAGAGCAGTCCACAGATCGGCAGCCCGTCCATCTCGCCGGCCCAATCGCCCACACCTGCACACCTCACTACTGTAAAGAACATCCGTCCCAGCCTCAACACTGTTCCCATCATGCCTCACTTCTCTAGATCCTTCGTTTCAGGACAAGGTGAGTCCTCTTGTTCTGTTTGGTGTTTATTAAAGCGTTGAAGTTGCCGTGAGGATCATCAGGTGTGGTTGTGTGTCAGGTGACGTTCGCTATCCTCTGCTGGGCCAGACGCTCCAGTACAGCCCTCAGATTCGCCCTCCCTTACTTCAGGCCCCGCCCATGGTGTCCAGTCAGGTCAGCCCACCAATCACATTAACATGTACTTAACAAGCTTTAAAGTGAATCCTGATTAGCCACTTTTTTGCAATTCACAAAAATTGGCAGCTATGAATTTTTCCTGTAAAAAAAAAAAAAAAAAAAAAGATCTTGACCAAAATCTCAATGCTCAACTCTATTTGTGACCAGAATATGTGCAAATAAAATAAAAGCACTGAATTGTGACAGAAAGTGTATGGTTGTTAAATTAATTTTTGTTCATCTTCTGTTTAGGCTCCTGTAGGGATTCGACACGCTGGTCGAGGCAGGAAGCCACACAGGAAAGCGCTTTCTACAGATCTCAGTGTAGGTGACCCTACAAGTTCGATTAATCTATCAAAATATGAGGAAAATTATTTATATATATATATATATATATATATATATTTTAAATATGATGAAAGAACAAAACACTAAACTTGGTTAAGGTATTTATTTGACAAAATGATTTAACAAAAAAAGGGCAACTCAGGGTTTTTGGCGCAGTTTGGAAAAGTATGGAATTTGATTTTAGTAATTTCCTGGTCTGGAAAAGTATGGAAAAATACGTGTTTCAAGACTACTTCCCCTATTCAGTTTTCTGAAATATAAAATTAAGAATTTCTAAAAAATAAATCTATCATACAATCAGAGTGATTTCATGGCAAAAGTTTAGTGATCATTTAGTAATTGTCAAACACGACTGAATGAAATCAATCAAAAACCAGCAACACATTACAGTGTCAAATTGATGTCAGAGGTGTAAATAGGGCTGCAACAAATGATTATTTTGATAATCTGACCATTAGTAGACTGATTAATCAACTAATCGCCGATAATTTCACTGATTAATCAGTATGTTTGGTCAATTATTACATTACAGTTTCGCTACAGCGCCCCACTGGTCAAACCGCAGTATTGCAGGCCCTAAAAAAAACTATTCGACAACAAAAATATTTGTCGACAATTTTTTCAGCCTAAGTTATAAAGCGTTATAGGTTTCTTTTTATCATGTAAGCACACGTTATCACTTTGAGAAAACCAATGGTAAAATTCCTGAGGGAAAAAAAAAATATATATATTATATATATATATATATATATATATATATTAGTGCGCACATTTTTTTTGTAATCGCGATTAAAAACATTGGAGTTTTTAATATTTTTATATTGTAATAATTTCACAGTTACTCTCCAAATTAATGTAGAAACAACTTAAAGACAGTATATTATAAATATTTGTTTAATGTCATCTTTTTATGATACTAATATTGCTACTGATGAACCTATGAAATAGATTTTTTTTAACATTAATTATAGACATTCAACATTACAGTACAACTAAAAGCCATCAATTTCAACATTTGTTAGGCTTTAAAACAACTTAAAACGATCTTCAGATAAACCCATTATAATAAATGTCATTTACCTGTCTAACAGGTAGGAAATATAGAGAAATTGCATAAATTATAAATTAAATATAGATTAATCCTATTAAAGCTACAATTTTCTCTGTTCCCTTTGTTCTTTGACAATTAATGACAAACATCGCAGCAACTGGTTTATTAGGCTGCTGTCACTTTAAGAGCTGCCGAACATGACGTTTTCTCACAACTCTTTAAGTTCATTTAAAGATGTTATTTAACTCATTTTAGACTGATCTCGATACTTAAACTCGATACAGGAGCACGTCTTTCTGTGCACACGAGTCGTGTGTGTGTCACAAAAATACTGAATCTGAATCTGTCTTGCACAGCAGGACTGTGTATTTTTGACAGCATGTGTATTGAGTTTGTTATGAGAGTCAGTGTGTTTTGTGACGGTCTGTGTCTCCTCCAGTGATCGTCCGTGTGCCGCGGGCATCAGTCGTACGGAGGCCTGTGCAGGACAGGAGCTTCAGGATTTCTCTCGCCAAATCTCCCTCCTCCAGCGCTGACCCCGCGGCCTCTAAACCGTCCTGCTCGCACACGCCGCACAGGACCTACAGCTCGCCCGCTTCAGACACCCAATGACGCCGTCACCCTTCCACACGAGGGCGCTCTGACTGACTGACAAACAGACAGCCGGCGGGAGTTTGAGCTCTAGAAAACAATCCGAACTGAAAGTGTTCTGCTCTCTCATTGGACAGTTGACTGGAACATATCAAAATGCAGCCGGAACTGTGTTGTTCTTTATTTTTTTTATCTGCATTTATTGATTTGTTTGTTTTTTATTTGAATATTCTAGTATTAAAACACGTCAGATGGACTTTTTTGGTTTGATTTCCAGTCGTTCACATTTGTATTTCTTCACCAGCCATCGGCTCTCAGTGTGACGCGTTCACACGCGGGTGTCGTGGTGTGCCTTCGGTCAGACGAACAAAGACGTCTCGTGTCAAACACCCTGCTTTTGTGTAAATAATTTATGACGTAGCTGTATAATTCAGTTTCCTCTGAATTGTGGGAATAGACGCCAGTAAGAGCGACAACATTTTTTATGTCGTTGTTGTTGTTTATTTCCCTTGTTTTTTAATTTAAGACATTTAAAACCAATCATACGGCATCTCAGCAGATCATTTTTAATAAGTTGAACGGTTGTGTTTCTTGTTTTCACACGCGTCTTTTAATATATTCTTACCGGGGAAAAATAAAAAGAGAAAAACGACAAAAAGTTGCACATTTATACAAACTCAGTATATATACAGAAAAATCTATTTTTTTCTTATGAAAATACGTGTGGAAGTCTGAAAGGCTGTTTAATGTTTACTGGTGCAAGTCCATTTTTATTTCAGTTTTGAGAACCAATAAATGTTTACACCAAATGATCTACTTTATCAAACACTGCCGTCCTTTGCCATGAATCAGTTTGTCGTTTTTTATATATGTATCAATGCTCTGGCGTTGGCTCTTTGTCATTTATCACGATTTATTTTTCAGTAAGGAGCCGATGGGTCGAGGCATCTCAGCCGATGGACGGTGTCGTTCATCTCAATTCTGCTTTTATTGGGTCATTTGTCTGCTACATTAACCTGCCGCTCACCTCATCTGTTCAACCGCCCCACAGTTCATCTAGACCTTTCTCTGTATTTTCCTCCTCCAATAACGTCAAAGTAATTTGGCAAAAGAAAAATCCCCCACCTGCCGGTGTTCTTATTGAGCCTGAGGGAGTTGGAGGAGCTGGAATCCATAATGGATGGCTTTATCTTCTGCGCTGCCTTCATATGAACAACCCTCTTTTCTGTCCGGTAAGGGTGTGCCAATTGGCTCTGTGCCGGCGAGATTATTAACGTGTAATTAAATCAACATCTGGAGAGCTCAGCCGTGTGAGAGGCGCTGAGGACGAGGCTTCCTCATAACGGCACAATCTCTCTCGGCTTTGAGCTTCTGTTTATTCAGCAGTAATTGATGTTTTTATCAGAAAGCCTCCAGTTTCCTCATGGCATGATGGAATGTTCCACCATCCGGTCCTCTTCCATTCCTCTGCTGGGAAAGTGTGCAGTGCAGTATTTTTATTTAAAAACATTGAAGTCAGAGTAATATTGTGCTTCATAAATACATGGCTAAAGGACACTGAAAACAACTGACCAGATAATGGACCCTTTTAACATACTGGAATGATTAACGTGTATTTTTAAACTATACTTTCTTACATTACCTTGTATTGAATTAATAAGAACTAAGTCACGCTGCTGTGTTTCTAATACAACAGCTGAGGGAGCGATGGCAAATTTGACATTTTTCTTCAGACCAACAAAATCAATCTCAATATATTTTCCTCTTTAGAAAGTCATAGAAATGCTTTTTTTTCTTTTGCTATTGAGCAAAAATGATCTCCTGTTCAACACTATAGAAGTTTACCCAACTATGACGACTTCTGAGAGTGTCAGAAATGTGAAAACGGTCATGATACGCAAAACTGGAATTACATGAAATCAAAGACCAATGAGTCTGAGGATGAATTAGAAATTTGTTAGGATCTAATGTTTTATCTGCAGACATGATGCGTGTCTTCTGAGTAAAAACAAAATACTTCCAAGCAACATTTAAATCACTAATATTTCATAGTAGTTTGTCCAGAGATAATTCTTGAAAGGCAGATCAGTTAACGTATAGAAAACTCCATGTATTGTGGAACTCACTGCACGTTAAAACACGCATGCCAGGTTCTGTCATGAAACTCTAGATGGCGCAGGCTGCAAACTGATGATATTCTCAGTGTTAACTACTTGGCACAAGTTGATTGGTTGATTGGATGGCGCATCTGCAGCCAATGAGCTTGATGCTCAACATTTAAATGGCTGGTTAACATTCACTATAGCAGTTTGCAGGGTGTTTTCAGAGTTCATCTGAAACCCTCCAGCTTCACCTGTATAGATTTGCTATGAGTAATTTATATATATGCTATTTGTGCAGCAGCAGCATGTCAGCATATATTGGCAATAGCAAGTTCCTGTACTTGCTCTGCAGCAGCAATAATCTCCCAACAGCAATAATCACAGCAGCAGCAGCAGCAATAATTACAATAACAGCAATCAGCAGCAGCAATAATCTAAAGTAGCAATAATCAGCAGCAGCAATAATAAAAATCAGCAGCAATAATCTATAATAACAGCAATAATCAGCAGCAGCAGTAATCTACAATAGCAATAAACAGCAGCAGCAATAATCTACAACAATAATAAACAGCAGCAGCAGCGATAATTACAGCAGCAGCAATAATCTGCAGCAGCAGCAATAATTACAATAATCACAGCAAAAATAATCAGCAGCAGCAATAATAATAATCAGCAGCAATAATCTACAACAACAATCAGCAGCAATCATCTAAAACAGAAATAATCAGCAGCAGCAATAATCTGCAGCATCAGCAATAATCAGCAGCAATAATCAGCAGCAGCAGCAATAATCTAAAACAGAAATGCAGCAGCAATAATTACAACAACTGCAGCAATCAGCAGCAGCTATAATCTGCAGTAGCAATAATAAAAATCAGCAGCAATAATCTAATAACAGCAATAATCAGCAGCAGTAATCTACAACAGCAATAATCAGCAGCAGCAATAATCTATAACAATAATAAACGGCAATAATCTACAACAATAATAAATAGCAGCAGCAGCAATAATCTCCAACAGCAATAATAATCAGCAGCAATCTACAACGGCAATAATTAACAGCATCAACAATAATACACAGCAGCAGCAGCAATAATCTTAATCAGCAGCAGCATCAATCAGCAATAATCAGCAATCTATAACAGCATAATCAACAGCATAAACAATAATAAGCAGCAGCAGCATAAATCTCCAACAGCAATAATCAGCAGCAGTAATCTACAACAATAATAAACAGCAATAATCTACAACAATAATAAATAGCAGCAGCAACAATAATTACAACAGTAGAAATAATCAGCAGCAGCAATAATCTACAACTGCAATAATCAACAGCATCAGCAGCAATAATAATAATCAGCAGCAATAATAATCAGCAGCAATAATTACAACAGCAATCAGCAGCAGCAATAATCAGCAGTAGCAATAATCATAAGCAATCTATAACAGCAATAATCAACAGCAGCAGCTAAAATAATCAGCAGCAGCAATAATCTACAACAACAATAATCAGCAGCAATAATCTAAAACAACAGCAATAATCAGCAGCAGCAATAATCTCCGACAGCAATAATCAGAAGCTGCAATAATTACAACAGCAATCAGCAGCAGCAATAATCTGCAGTAGCAATAATAAAAATCAGCAGCAATAATCTATAATAACAGCAATAATCAGCAGCAGCAGTAATCTACAACAATAATAAACAGCAATAATCTACAACAATAATAAATAGCAGCAGCAATAATTACAACTGCAATAATCAACAGCATCAGCAATAATAATCAGCAGCAGCAGCAGCAGCAATAATCTCCAACAGCAATAATCAGCAGCAATAATCAACAGCAGCAGCAGCAGCAATCTACATCAGCAACAGCTACAGCTACAGCTTTTCAGTGGTTAGAGCATGGCACTAGCAATGCCAAGGTCATGGGTTCAGTCCCAGGGATTGCACATACTCCGATACAAATGTATAGTATAATGCAATGTAAGTCGCTTTGGATAAAAGCGTCTGCCAAATGCATAAATGTAAATGTAAATAATCAGCAGCAGCAACAATTACAACAGCAATCAGCAGCAGCAATAATCTGCAGTAGCAATAATCAGAAGCAATCTATAACAGCAATAATCAACAGCAGCAGCAAAAATAACAGCAGCAAAAGCAATAATAATAATCAGCAGCAACAATAATCTCCAACAGCAATAATCAGCAGCAGTAATAATTACAACAGCAATCAGCAGCAGCTATAATCTGCAGTAGTAATAATCATAAGCAATCTATAACAGCAATAATCAACAGCAGCAGCAAAAATAATCAGCAGCAATAATCTACAACAACAGCAATAATAATAATCAGCAGCAACAATAATCTCCAACAGCAATAATCAGCAGCAGTAATAATTACAACAGCAATCAGCAGCAGCTATAATCTGCAGTAGCAATAATCATAAGCAATCTATAACAGCAATAATCAACAGCAGCAGCAACAATAATCAACAGCAGCAATAATCTACAACAACAGCAATAATCATCATCATAGCAGATCTATTCCGCCAAAACCAAATACATTAACATTGTCGCATCCATTACCATGCTAAAAATCTTCAGAGTTGTCATGATAGAACTGAGTTTTAATTTCACCACAAATGTGTTTAGAGCTGAATATTAAAAGATTTGTCAGCAGATGTGCTTCAGATTCATTCATTTAGCAGATGCTTTTATCCAAAAGTGACTGATCCTCCTCTGTAAACTGAAGGTGAAGTCTGTACATGTTCGTGCCTTTCCAAATGTTTCAATCAGCTGATTATTGACTTGTGATCTGGTGTTAATGTCTGTCCAGGGTCATCCAGTGTAAACCGGCCGAATGTGCTTTCAAGGACACGGGATAAATCAAAGGATAAGTCATTTGAAATTCCAGTCAATAGAACTAGAGGTCCTGAAAACAAAACCTTTGTTTATTTCTTGTTTAAATAGAGAATGTTATTCGCAGCCCTGCATATAAGCTTGTAAGAGCAACATAAATCAGATTAATGATGTTATGATCACCAGCTGGGACATATAGAAGGTAAGTCGATGTGTTGCTAAGAACATCTGTCTCAGGAGGAGGTGAGAATGGTTCACACCTGGACTCTTTGTGGTTGTTCAGGACTGTTTCCGAAATCACCTCCTATACTCTTGTGTAGCGCACTATTGAGGACACAGCCATTTGGTGTCCAAAACCATAGTGGACATTATCAAGTGCACTCACTCAATACCATAATGCACCTCAATATAACGTAATGATTACAATATAAGGATGATATTTGATAGTTTTCATCCACCCATTCAGTTGACTATATAGTATTAATGTAGGGAATAGTGAATGATGGGTGAATTCGGATACAGCCCAGGTCTCATCAGGACACGACTGAGTGGATGAGTGTTGGTGTGCAGCGCCATCTAGTGTTGTCATCAGGAATGACAGAACAGTGGTCGAATCAAACTGAATATAAGTATGAATCGATTTTATTTCCATTTATGAAATACTGCAATATTCCATGATAAATAAGAATTGTCAGTTCTGATTTCATGGTGACTGAGTACAACAAACAGTAGATCGGTAAAGAAAAGTGGGAAATTTGAGGCTCCATGCAGTTTTGTCTTTTTCTATTTTTTTCTTGATATTTCACCGTTCTAAATTCAATGCTATTCAATGAATTTCAAAGCAGCTGCGCAGTAAACAGGAAAATAAAAGAATCAACGATGCAAACTAATTCAAATTCTGCTGCTCTAAACAGACAGCAGTGTCATTATTCAAGTTCAAAGTTGATTTAGATCAAACCTAAAATAGCCTTCATATTTAACAAAGTAACTGTTATACAAAATGAAAACCACTATGTGATCACAAAACTTAACATCAAGCACAGTTTTATCATTGGTAGAATATAAAATATTTCAGTTTTACCTTTAGACAAAATATAAAACGTTTGCATGTGTTTTATGTTTTGTCATATATTTGATACACCAGGATTTACAATATGGAGGGGAAAAAAACAGCTTAATTTTATTCCGAGGCCAAAACTGAGCAAAAATTGCAGTTTTCTGCAGTTGTTATTTATATGACCAAAAATGTAAATCAATGAGATCTTTATAGCAGTACAGCAGACTACTTACATAAAATGCATATAAATATAATTTGTCACTCTATATCTTCTAATAATATGTCTTGGTAAGAAGATAGGCTTAGTTTTATGATGAAAGCTTTATAATTTTATTGTGGGGGGCAAAACACAATGCAATGCAATAGGCATACAATGATGATTGAGAGATAAAAATGTGAAAAATGTGAAAGCCTGTTGCATCATATTTGATACATAAATATACAAACCTTTCTAAAGGGGGAGCATATACCCCCAAACCCCCCTAGAGTACCTGACAACCCTTTCACAAAATCATGTGGGAAACACTGCAATATAACATATATAATATATATATATATATATATACATATACAATTATTTATTTATGCTACATATGAAATGTTTAAATATATTTTAAGTTATTATCAGTGTTCTCCTTTTAAAAATTACAGAGCCCAGTGGTTCTTGAACTCAGAAAGTAATAAAAATGTTAGAAGAATATTGACTCTGGTGTATTTTTATTGAAAAACTATATTGCTATATCGCAAATATTGCCGCAAAGTTTGAGAAAAGCCGCTGCAAAATTAGTCATTTTAGGCCGCAGAAATCAGAAAAAAGTCCCGCGAAATCCTGGAGGGACTGTTTAAAATAGCTTCAATTGACCCTTCGCAAAGACCCGCCCCCCTTGTTACTGTTGCTATGTCCGACAAGCCATGGCGCCGTCATGCTACAGAGTGAAAAAACATTGCGGAGCAAAGAGGACACTGACAACACGTCGACAGACAAGACAGCAGGTTACTTATGATATTAAACAAAGTTCCAGCTTTCAAATTGTGTAATTTTTTTAAGAAATTCGAACAATAAAAAGTCGTTTTGTGGCTCTTTAATGTGTCGTGACAGATCGCTGTAGCGCCTCAGCTCAAGCGGCTCGTGAACCGATCATCTCTTCCTACTAGTTCATTTATAGCATCAAATAAACATGAATGAACATCAGAAGGAATGATGTTTCAAACGCGGAAAGACGTCAGTACACACTATTTTTCAATTTCAAGTTTCAATCTTCTAACTCCTGACTGCTTTGTTGGACAAAATGGCGGATTCAGCGTTATGATTGGTTAGATCGCTTGTCAATCAAACTCCAGGCGAAGGGTCAATTCCGCTGGAAAACCGTGGACATGGCAACCCTGGTAAGCTTATTTCTAAGCTTTTCTTTTTTAATAAGAAAAACGTACAATGGTCATAAATGAAGTTCCACATGTTAATACGACGTGATCGTAAACCTTTATTTGACCCACATAAAGCTTGGAAAATACATTTGTGTACAACTTGGAAAGACTTTTCCGCCACGGAATATAAATAATATAATATAATATCACAATTCTGACTTTTTCTCACAATTGAGATTTACATATATAAATATATATCTATATAAATGCAGTATAGATCAATGTTTATATCTCACAATTCGTGAGAAAATTCCACAGTGAGAAAAGGCGAATAAATAATCGATGGCGCCAGAAATCCCAGAATGCTTCACTTGGTCGCGAGCCTGTCCTTGCAATTGTTTAATTTTTGTAACGAAATCCATTTGTATGAAGTGTTCCTCCTCACACAAGAGTCGAGCAAACTTTTGCTGTTCTTCATTTATGTTTGGTGGGAATATTTCCACACGGATTGAGTGACGCTGTTGTTGACGTGTTGCCATGGTGACGCGCCGCTCATGTTCAGAAGTCTGCTGAACCTGCCGAAGATCATCATCATCATCATCATCCTCAGGGTTTATGGATCATTATGAGGTGATCCGGCGGGTCGGGCAGGGCGCGTTCGGGAGCGCGCTTCTGGTCAAACACCGACACGGGGACGATCCTCTGCTCTACGTCATCAAAGAAATCAACCTGAGACGGGTGAGAGAGACATAATAAAAATGTCATTTCATAATTTGTTCATTACTGTGTGTGCTGGGGATTTTATATAAACGATATGTATAGTGAAAAGCGCCGTAGATACAAATAAACTTCCGATTATTACCCTGTTCAACATCCATATGGTATTTTTCATATTTTGGAGAAAAAGTTGGACGAATTGCTTTTGTAATTCGCTTTGCGAAGATGCCCCCCTTAAGAGCAAACAATTAACGATATAAGTTTAGCATGTGCAGGCATGGCCGTATCTACCATTGAGGACACCGAGGTCATGTCCTCGGTATTTTTTCCCTAAATTTCAAATTAGTCAAAGCTGAAATCCAGCAGTGATGATCAATGTTCCGAATCCATATGTCGTCTGTATTTTCCATGGGCGTCGGAACCATTGTATGTGGGTCCACTTTTTAAGACCAATGTGGTTACCGTCTCTAATCCCCCCCCCATTAAAAAATACCAAAAATAAAAATATTTTTTAAAACATCGCCAAGTAAAACGCTGCGTTTATAAATGTCTCTTTATTTCAGACGCGACCTTCGGCTTAGGCGCAAGTGCTTCATTTGAACTGTGATGAGATGTTGTCAGGCTATGTCAGCTTAGGCTATAGCCTACTGTGCTCGAAGCGTGAACTCAAGAAGCAAGCATATTACAACTTGGCCCAATTCTGAGGTAAATGAAGTCATGGAATTACCAAACATGCGATTAAGCTGCCTCAAAACTGTGCATGCATGACATGGTTTTAAAGCTATTGTTATCCAATTGTTGGCCTTAAACTGTACATCAAGGAATATTTTCTCGGGGGAGCATGCCCCCGAACCCCCCTAGCAAAACTTGTGACCTCGGTAAATATAAAACCCTGCGTACGGCCCTGTGTGCAGTATGATGATGATGATGATGATGATGCATCATGTGTTATTAATATAGGAAATAAATAGAAGCATTTGGTATTTTAGTTGTTACAGCACAAAATATCAAATATTAAAAGAGGTTTAAGAAGATAAACTTTTACTGAATGACTTTTGATATAATTCTTATTAATATTTACATATATTTTTAAAGTGTCATTAATGTAAAATACTAAATCAGCTATTTAAAATTTCGTTTTGGCAATTTAGTTTATAATAATTGAATAACCGATGTAAAAGATTAATCTGAAAGGTAAAATTATTCTACAACTTTTATACAGGTATGTGAATATTTGCATATTTAATTACCCATATTTTAATTGAAGATATGTCATAATAGCAACACTATGAATGCAAATTTAATGATTTCACTCAACTAACCTGTCTGAAATGTACATCTAATTCATGGAAATACTGAATAATAACCCCATTAATTATTAAACTTACAATAAACAACACTTTGTCACATGTTGAGTTGTGTTTGGTTCTGTTTAATAGTTCATGTTTAGAGTTTGTTTTTCATTAGTCACATGTTCTCCTTTGTTCTCAGTTTCCCGCCACTTGTTTGTATCCTTGGTTACTGATTTGATTAGTGTTTGAGTTCACCTGTGTCTCTTGTTATTTAGTCTCGTTAGATCTTCAGTTGACTGTGTATTTAAACCCTGTGTTTCCTTCTGTTCCCTGTCAGTTCATCATTGTGTTCTAGATCGTTGTGTTCCTGTAGTTTCTGTTTTGGGTTTTGTTAAAATAAAAGTACGGCTGCTTTTAGATCCTTTCTCATCCTTTGCTGCAACCAACGGTGACACGCTTTGCTCATTCTGTGGCCCATCTTACCCCAGGGGTCTAATTTTTTTTACTCCACAAATATGAAATGTGTCCCATTAACAAACTGACACACAAAACTTTGATATTCAACATAATCCCGTCTAATAGATCACTATTTTCCAGAGACACAAAACTGTTTCTGCTGTCTAAATCTCACAAACGTTGATATTCGGGTGAAACGACACAATTAAAGGGTTAGTTCACCCAAAAATGAAAATTCTGTCATTTATTACTTACCTCATGCCGTTCCACACCCGTAAGACCTTCGTTCATCTTCAGAACACAAATTAAGATATTTTTAGTTAAAATCTGATGGCTCAGTGAGGCCTCCATAGCCAGCAATGACAAGATCCATTAATGTAACTTACTAAAAACATATTTAAATCAGTTCATGTGAGTACAGTGGTTCAATATTAATATTATAAAGCGACGAGAATATTTTTGGAGCGCCAAAAATAACAAAATAACGACTTATTTAGTGATGGCCGATTTCAAAATACTGCTTCTTGAAGCATCGGAGCACAGTGAATCAGTGTATCGAATCATGATTCGGATCGCGTTTCAAACTGCCAACGGCTGAAATCACGTGACTTTGGCGCGCTGAACCGCTGATTCGACACACTGATTCACTGTGCTCTGATGCTTCCTGGTTTTGAAATCGGCCATCACTAAATAAGTCGTTATTTTGTTATTTTTGGCGCTCCAAAAATATTCTCATCGCTTTATAATATTAATATTGAACCAATGTGCTCACATGAACCGATTTAAATATGTTTTTAGTACCTTTATGGATCTTGAGAGAGGAAGTGACATTGCTTCCTATGGAGGCCTCACTGAGCCATCGGATTTCAAGTAAAATATCTTAATTTGTGTTCTGAAGATGAACGAAGGTCTTACGGGTGTGAAACGGCATGAGGGTAAGTAATAAATGACAGAATTTTCATTTTTGGGTGAACTAACCCTTTAAACACAGCATAACCATTCATCAAAAGTGCTGAGATGAGGTTTTGTGTAATTTATGATCAGGAGAAAAAAATTGAGGTGATGCAAGAAGTCAGCTATAGCTGTCAATTGAGTTTGAATGAACCTGTTAACCATTAACCCCTTTTTGAGCATAAATCTGAACTGAAATGGTTGTAATTCATGAATGTTTTGGACCTAAGGGTTAGTTTCTTTTGAAAGAAGACAGATTATTGATGAAAGCATTTCAGAAAATGAAAGTTTTCATTTCAAAACTTGATGATTTTCGAGTGTTTAAGAGTTTGAATGATGCCTAGTTTATGATTATTACTAAAATTTGTGATAGTGAAAAAGGCAATAAATAAAAACACACCAAAGTCCCGCTCACATTTAACAGACTCTAAAATAAATAGACTGATTCTGAATTAAAATGTTCAGATATTTAGTTTGGCAATGACAGCTGGAACAAACAAAACATTTAAAGGTTTTTTAATTTTTGTAATAATGTATCTTTTGAAACTAGAATGACTGTTTTAAAATCCTCCTGCTTTCTGATGTGCTGCTGCAGTCGTGGCGTCTCTGATCCATTCATGTGGGATGAGCATTGGATTTATAGGATATGGGATCTAGGAATAGATAACAAGAGAAACTGTCTTCTGTCTCCGTCACAGTTGTCCGCTCGGGATAAGGACGCCTCCAGGAAGGAAGTGACTCTGCTGTCCAAAATGAGACATCCAAACATTGTGACATTTTATAAATCATTTTACGGTCAGTGTGCTGCACCTGATTTATTCTTTATGTTGTGTGTGATATAGATTAGTTTAAGATAGTATATAAAAATAGCTAACATTTTCTCTCAAAGTTATGAACAAGCGTTCTTCCTGTAGCATCCGTTCATGTCTTTCTTTCTTCAGTTGAAAAGAAATGAAGGTTTTTGATGAAAACATTCCAGGATTTTTCTCCATATAGTGGACTTCACTGGGGTTCAACGGGTTGAAAGTCCAAATGTCAGTTTCAGTGCAGCTTCAAAGAGCTCTACATGATCCCAGACGAGGAATAAGAGTCTTATCTAGAGAAACCATCGGACATTTTCTAAAAAAATAAATAAAAATATATACTTTTAACAAAAAAATATTGATTCCTCGATTTTAATCGATTCTCATTTTTACGAACGATATTGATTCTTAAATCCCAAGAATCGATTAGTCTAGTCTGTTTTCAGTTGATGAATGAGCAGAATATGTAGCGCCTCCCATCCAATAAATCGCAATAATGTTTGTGCTTTGTTACTTTTGATATGAAGCAAAGTCTCAGATTTCAAATGATGTCCATCTTATTATGAGATTCAAAAAATAAATACCGATCGCTTTAGCATCTCAGTTAAAGAGAAGCATGTGATCATCCTCTGCTCCGCTTTAATACCAGTTACAGCGAAATAAACATGCATGAACATCTGAAGGTATGTTAAAATATACAGTACAACTTACTGAAATCCGTATCATGTCTCGTGTAATCGCTCAATCAGTGTTTCAGCCTCGGAAAGACGTCAATAAAACAGCTTGTAAACAATGTCACGTAATGTCGCATTTACCTCAGAAAAACATATTCAGTGACCATAAACTCATTAGTCAGCTAGAAAAGTGAACTCTAGAAAGCAGCATTCTGATAAATATAGCTATGCACCGTTACATATTTATTATAATTTTTAATGTTCTTCAATATTTAATGCATGTTTGAATAAATCAGTTATGACAGCCGCAATTTAAATGTTTATATTTCAAAAAAACGAATTGGAGTAGAAATATGATTATGTAATTCTAAACTTTATTTATAATAAAAACATCATTGAGTGTAATTTAAGTGTTTGTATAAAAATAAGTTAAATTAACCTTCAATATTATTATAGTAGCACCAGCTGACTCCCATGTGTAGTTTACAGCATTAGTTGAGAGATTTTTTTCCTCTAGAAATTTGCTATGTACTGTAACTGAAATACTACATTCAAAATAATCGATATCGACTCGAATCAAAATCGTAATCAAATCGAATCGCAAGCATGTGAATAGTAATCGAATCGAAGCGTGAAAATTGTGTCAATACCCAGCCCTACTTTTTAACCACAAATGCTCATCTTGCACTGCTCTGCGATGCGCCACGCATTACGTAATCACGTTGGAAAGGTCACGTGACGTAGGTGGAAGTACCGCGATAGGGTGAAAAACTTATTTTCTCCTGCAACTTCAAAATCGTCTGACATTGTTGTTTTACCTTTTTTTTAAAGGCCGTTTGACTTAGTCTTTGACGTTCGCTTTGTAAACACTGGATCGGTACTTCCGTCAATATCACGCATGACCTTTCCAACATGATTACGTAATGCGTGGCGCATCGCAGAGCAGTGCAAGACGAGCATTTGTGGTTAAAAAGTATATAAATTGTATTTTTTTTAGAAAATGTTCAATGGTTTCTCTAGATAAGACTCTTATTCCTCGTCTGGGATCATGTAGAGCTCTTTGAAGCTGCACTGAAACTGACATTTGGACCTTCAACCCGTTGAACCCCAGTGAAGTCCACTATATGGAGAAAAATCCTGGAATGTTTTCCTTAATTTCTTTTCGACTGAAGAAAGAAAGACATGAACATCTTGGATGACATGGAGGTGAGTAAATTATCAGGAAATTTTAATTCTGAAGTGAACTAATCCTTTAAAACATTAAAAAACTGGACGTTTTGAACATTCAGAAATCATTTTTCGGGAATGTTAACAAAACATATTTTTTTTTAGCTGGGATATTACAGTTTAAATTCCTGCTGGATTTTAACACACACTAATGTGCTGTGATGTGTGTTTGTGCGCACTATCCAGACAGGAATAACCTCTACATCCTGATGGAATACTGTGACGCCGGTGATCTGATGAACAGAATCAAGATGCAAAGAGGAAAACCCTTCACGGAGCAGCAGGTGAACCACACAAAGACACAGTATTCACCATGGGTTTATTTACCAGTGAGAGAAAATAAATGAGGCGAGTTTCATGATTCGTTCTCATCTCGTGTTTTGTGCGCATGAGAGTGTTCAGACAGAGATTATTTAGAGTTGGCATGAAACAGAAGTTTCATTCGTCTTTTATTCCCTATTTTGCTATTTGCTAAGTGCTTTACAAACAAGAACAAATGTAGGGCGGGGCTTGATTTTGTCTGAGGGGAATTGATTGGATGGTTGTGGTTTGCTATTGGATATATAGATATTCTGATTCAAGATTATGAGGGACATGAATTTAAATGGATAAATCATTTAAAATAAATATTCCTTTTATAATTTCACTCGGATATGTTACAATAGGAAATTTCATTTGAGCGTTAGTGTGTCGGTGTGTGTTTCAGATTGTCGACTGGTTCGTTCAGATCTGTCTCGGACTGAAGCACATTCATGACAGGAAGGTCCTGCACAGAGACATTAAATCTCAGGTACGGTTAGACACATGTGACCATCTGATGTGAATCCAGTATCTCGTGCCTCATGTGTTTGATTCTGTGCTCCAGAACATCTTTCTCACTCAAGGAGGACTGAAAGTCAAACTGGGAGATTTTGGCATCGCAAGAATGTTGAACAAGTGAGTCTGAATGTGTTTATTTCTTTGATAGTTTGTGTAATTCTTCTCCTGCTATGATGTTCGTCTGGTTGTTTGTGTCGGGCAGCACCATGGAGCTCGCCAGACCTGCGTTGGGACGCCGTACTATCTGTCTCCGGAGATCTGCGAGAACAGGCCTTACAACAACAAAACGTACGTAGAGCGTCTGTGTCTTCAGCTCCTCGTCTGACTGCTGTGTGTCGTCATTCTGAACTCATGTGTCCTGTAGGGACATCTGGTCTCTGGGCTGTGTCCTGTACGAGCTCTGCACACTGAGACATCCGGTGAGTACTTCAGCTCACATCTCTCATGGACTCACACAAACAGTCTATTATGCTATGTTAAAGGTTCCTAATTTAGTTTTGGAGTCTCCTACAACATGTTTACATGCATTTAAGGGCAAAAAACACTTGACCTTGAATCCATTGGTCTGTTGTGATTGGTCTACTATCGCCATATGCCGATATTTGGTAATACCATATGTCATGATAATGAATATACACGATATTGTTACCGTGGGCACCTCAAAATACCGTAAATGAATTTTTTGAATTTTTATATTACATTTTAAGAATACTTTTACCTATCAGCCGTATAAAAAGCACAACACCGCCGTATGCTGTGTCAAAGAGGCAAGCACACTATGTAAACAAGCCCAGTGTGCACAAGAAAAACAGGGCGGAACAAGTGAAAGAGATGCGCTGACAGCAGAGGGCGCTGATGGAACAGCAGAAATGCAGCGGTTACCCCAGAAACCCCATTAACAAAGCAGCTGCGCTACTACAGTATTTAAAATGCTTCAAACAGCCATTCTTTTTTTTTTTGTATTCACAATGTTGTTCATCATAGCACCAAATACTTAATACTTAAAGACTTAATAGGCTATTTATTTTCAAACTTAAACATATTTATATTTTAATCTGGACTACAACATGCCCTAATGATTGTAAATTTTCTGATTATTTGTTATTGTTCAGTAACACTTGATGACCTAAGGCTTCATTCGTTAATTCATTATTACCAAGCTGACAATGAAAAATATACTTTTATTATAGCATTTATTAATGTTAATTTCTAGTTAATGTTTATTAACATTACTAAAGTCAAAAGTCGTAATTATTATTTAATGGACCCAAAACTAACAATGATCAGTTGTATTTTTTAACTAATATTAACAAAAAATAATACCTTCTGTAACAAATGTAGCTATTGCTCATTCTTAATCTTAGTTAATGCATTAACTAACGTTAAATAATGAGACCTTATATATATAGTGTTACCTGTTATAATTCTTTTGCACTTCAATCTGTTTGAAACATTTTATTTTATAATTGTGTACTGCGTTATTGCATTTAAATGTTCAGTTTTTTTTGTTATAAGAAAGAGTTCTTAAACCTGTTATACTATGACAACATTTTTATTTGCAACTCGTGATAATACCGTATACCGTGATAAAAGCTTCAGCAATTATCGCAACATGAAAATTTGATACCGTCACATGCCTAGTCTACTATAACATAACAATGATAAGACAAGCCATATCTCTGAAGGATTAAACCCAGAAGAAGCATATACACAGAAAATACTACGGCTCCTAAAACTGAGCCCTGAGGGACGCCACATAATAAAGGAGCTGAAGTCGATGAAAAATTTCCTAGATTAAAAGAAAATGTCAAAATAAAAACAAAACAAACAAATTAAAAGAAAAATGCACAAAAAACTATATTGATGAAAAAAGATGTTTTGAGTTGATGAGTGTGTTTGTGTGGTACAGTTTGAAAGCAGTAATTTAAAGCAGCTGGTGCTGAAGATCTGTAGGGGGCGCTACAGTCCAGTGTCTCAGCGCTACAGTACTGAACTGCGACTGCTGCTTAACCAGCTGTTCAAGGTCAGTCCACGTGACCGGCCGTCGGCTAACTCGCTGCTCAAACGACCTTTACTACAGCCTCTGATCAGCAGACATCTGGACACACAGGTAGGACGTCACCTGCAAGATTACTTACAGCCAAAAAGACTTGATATAAAAAGATACAGATATAAACATCTCAGTATTTGTCTTCCTTATGACAACATTCAGTATATGAGAGGAAGCATCAATCAGTAAAATACAGTAAAATCTTGTTCAAATAATCAATTTCACAATGTTTTTCACTAAATGAACACAAGGAAGAATCATATTTAATCATTTTTATTTATATGCACCAATGTTTCATATTTAATCATATTTTCATTAATCATTAAATTATATTTAATCATTCTCATTTATATGCACCAATAATTCAAATTTAATATAGTTTTTATTTATTGTTTCAATTCATCATTAAATATTTATTTTAATCATTCATTATATACACCAATATTTCATATTTAATCATATTTTCATTAATCATTTAACCCTCTACTGCACACGTTGATGGCACATGAAAAAAAATAAATCATTTCTTGGTTCATTTGGGAACATTTTATTGATACAAATTTTTTTGGAATATCCCAAAATATTTTTCCGTTGCCTCAGGGCAACGTTGTGCGACAGTGGTACAGAATCACAGAGAAAATTATCATCAAAATCACATATTTTTTTTTTTTTTAAATGTAAAGAAATCATTGAGTAAAAAGGGAAAAACACTTGAAACACATTGATATATTGAAGTTGATATGCACAGGTTTGTATCGTAGTGTGTCATGTCATATGATGTACTTCATGTAATGAGGCTTCACTCCATATGAAACTTTAAAAAGCAGTTCTTCTCTGTTACACTTACACTTTTGCACATCACTTTGGGTGTCTCTGCGCACACAGGAACCCTGCATCTTCCTTCTCATAACACATTATTGCCAATGTGAGGTATTGTCCAAAATTCCCCGAAAAGTTCCCCTTATCGCACAACGTTGCCAACGACAAAAAAAAAACTGAATTTCTGAACATGCAAAATAAAAAAAACTTCATAAAACCTGACAAAAGGCTTCTCTACACCTTCATACACACACACACACACACAACATTTTTTTTTTGTACAGTTCATGTCATTTTATTAAGATAACTAAAGCAAATAATCTTGCCTTCTCCTCACACCATGTGCTCTTGTGACCATGTGTCAGAACAGGACGTCCCACTTTCAAATGGTGCTTGATAGTGACTCCCACACCTTACTGGACTGTTCTTTGATACTTTCTCGACCTTTATAATTGGTTGTAATCATTTAAAGAAAAATTACTAAACACAGGGCTAAAGAAAACTTTCCGTTGCCTGAGGGCAAGTAGAGAGTTAAAATAATCATTAAATAATTCATATTTAATCATTTTCATTCATATGCACCAATATTTCATATTAATTAATTTGTTCATTTATTGTTTCAATTCATCATTAAATAATTATATTTAATCATTTTCATTTATATGCACCAATATTTAATGCTTTTTTCATTAATAATTTAAATACTTCATTTTTTAATAATTTTCATGTATATGCACCAATGTCAAATTTGATCATGTTTTTATTAATCATTTTAATTAATGATTTAATTTCTTTAATTAATCATTAAATATGTCTGTTGTGTCATATTTCATGTATTGTTTTTATTCATCATTAAATATTTATATTTAATCATATTAATATATATGCCCCAATATTTCATATTTAATCATTTACATTTATATGCACCAATATTTAATGCTTTTTTCATTAATAATTTAAATCATATTTATTCATTTTCATTCATATGCACCAATATTTCATATTAATTAATTTGTTCATTTATTGTTTCAATTCATCATTAAATAATTATATTTAATCATTTTCATTTATATGCATCAATATTTAATGCTTTTTTCATTAATAATTTAAATTACTCATTAAATATTTCATTTTTAATAATTTTCATGTATATGCACCAATGTCAAATTGATAATGTTTTTATTAATCATTTTAATTAATGATTTAATTTGTTAATTAATCATTAAATATGTCCGTTGTGTCATATTTCATGTATTGTTTCAATTCATCATTAAAAATTTATATTAATCATTTCATTTATATGCATCGATATTTAATGCTTTTTTCATTAATAATTTAAATTACTCATTAAATATTTAATTTTTAATAATTTTCATGTATATGCACCAATGTCAAATTTGATAATGTTTTTATTAATCATTTGAATTAATTTAATTTGTTTAATTAATCATTAAATATGTCCGTTGTGTCATATTTCATGTATTGTTTCAATTCATCATTAAATATTTATATTTAATCATTTTCATTTATATGCATCGATATTTAATGCTTTTTTCATTAATAATTTAAATTACTCATTAAATATTTAATTTTTAATAATTTTCATGTATATGCACCAATGTCAAATTTAATAATGTTTTTATTAATCATTTGAATTAATTTAATTGTTTAATTAATCATTAAATGTCCGTTGTGTCATATTTCTTTATCACTTTTCATTTATATGCATCGATATTTAATGCTTTTTCATTAATAATTTAAATTACTCATTAAATATTTAATTTTTAATAATTTTCATGTATATGCACCAATGTCAAATTTAATAATGTTTTTATTAATCATTTTAATTAATGATTTAATTTGTTTAATTAATCATTAAATATGTCCGTTGTGTCATATTTCATGTATTGTTTTTATTCATCATTAAATATTTATATTTAATCATATTAATTATATGCCCCAATATTTCATATTTAATCATTTTCATTCATATGCACCAATATTACAATACATGAACTGCAATACTGATCTATAGATATTTACTAAAATATGAAAAATGACATAAAACTTCAACTTTCTTTTCCATTTTCTCTCAGTTGCTGGAAGATGAGTTCAGTCACACAGTTCTTCACGGACACACACCAGCCGCACCTAAAGCCACAAACAACACAGGTGAGTGTGAGTGTGAGTGTGTGTGTGAGAGTGTGTGTGTGAGAGTGTGTGTGTGTGTGTGTGAGTGTGTGGACTACAGCATACAGTAAATGATGTTATCTGGTCTCCTGATGTGTATCGTGTGAAAGTTACCTTGTTTATCTGGACTTCTTCGGCATTTCTAAAGATTCCAAAGATCCAGTGGGATACAAACCTGTCCTGAGGCCTCCTGTCAACAAACCGCCACAGAGACCCGAGCAGAGACGCACAAGAGCAAACGCACAAGTGAGTCTTCGTTGTCTGATCTTTGAGCTTTAAGATAAATGATATTAGATTAGATGAAAATAATTGCACAAATGTGACTGTTGTCTCTCTCCTCCCTCTCTCAGCAAATAAAGCCTCATTTTCCTGCTGTGCTTGAAAACCCGATTCCACTCAAGCCACATGTTGATCATGAGCGGCGGTGGAACGGTCCGGCCGAGCCGAACGAACCTGCGGATCATGACGCACACAGACCCGCTGCGCTGGAGCCCTACAAACTGTGAGACACAAAACCTTTTTACTTGAGCTCGTGTTCCTGCTCATGTCAATCCATCAGTGGCCTTACTCTAAAGAAAAGAAACATGTCTTTATATTCTCTGAAACAATGTCATCAATCCCTCTTATTCATCTAAGAAACATCTGATTAACTGTTGAAATCATTTGATTCCTGGAGTCCCACATGCCTATATCACAGGATGGAGAGCTGGATGCTTATATATGAATGTAGGCTAATATTGATCAGATGTGTGTGTGTGTGTGTGTGTTCAGTGTCGCAGCGGCGAGAGATGAGTATCTGCAGAGGAGACGTGAAGCCCATCAGTACAAACTCAGAGCTCAGAAACAGCTGGTGAGTGTCACTGAACACAAAACCATTGATTTATAACGCACTGGTCAGTTTTGGTCTATTTTGCTTCCATTACATGTCACACTAGCGGAAAGAAAGCATCCAAGATACACTTTCAAGTCTTTATTTCATTAAACTTTATCTATTTGCATCTGTAGGTTTGAGTCAGAAATCTCTACTTCAGCAGCTTTACATTCACCAAACTTATTCATTTCTATATTCTGAAGGTTTGTTCATATACAGTGGACAGCATAAATGAGTCTGAAATGTCTAAAAGTCAGCAATTACTCAATTACTTAGAAGACATGTTAGGGTTCTTTAAAGATATAATGTTCTGCTTAATCAATTACCAAAGAAGCATGTCAAAATTATTCAGGAAAATAAAGATTTTCTTATCAAGGTGATAAAATATTGTGTAGCAAAAATGAGCGCACCCTCCTGAAAGTTACTAAATAATACAAAATAAAATTTTCTGGTGTAGTTTTAAGGCGATGTTTGATCAACAGGTAAGTATGTTGAACCAAAACATTTAAAGAGAAGTAATTTCTTGACAATTAAAAGTGTTATAGCCCACTGAATCATTCTCAGACGTAATACTGACAACAATTGGGAGAGAATCATCAGGAGCACAAAAGAGGACAAGAGGATTACCAAATCATTGTTTTAAGTGTGAAAATATAGCAAAAGTAACACAGAAATTCAAAAACAATGGAATTGTGACAATAACCAGACCTTCATTTTTAAGCTTTCGTTTAGGGATGAGGGATTTTTTTGCTATAAAAGAGCAGGAGAAATACCAAGCGAGTGTCTCAGAGCCAGCAAAAGCTCTGAAAGAGTGACTGTTTATCTCACAGAGTAAGATGCAGTCTGCAGAAATGACATGCATGGTTGTTGTTCTCACTGTAGCCAAAGCACAATAAGTCAATTAGCCATTTCCAAAGCCCATATTTACAAAAAATATATCATACTCTGGTTCATGAGACCAAATCAATCATTTTGGATCTAACAGCATCAGAAATGTTCTGGTGTTGGTAGAGGAGGAGTACAGTGAGAAGTGCCTGGTTCCCACAGTAAAGTTCAGTGGTAGTAAAGCTCTTATATAGGGATGTATGAGTGTGAAGGTGTGTTTTATCAGTGCTTCATGAATTCACACACCACTGTGTAATTTAATACACAAACTTGAAACAGAAGATGTTCCTTTCCTCATTCCCTGCATTGTGGGCATTTGTCACATGACAATGAGGAATGCATATCACCCAAGGTGAAAAACCTTCTGTGGACAGTATTGCACTCAATATTTACACTCTTGAGCGCCTGTGAGGGATTCTGTAGAGACGAGTTGAGCAACACTCCCCGTTAAAGATCAGGCATTTTAGGAGCTCATCATTCAGGAGTTAACAGGACAGATGTGACGATTTGTCATGAACTTGTACACTCCGTGCCAAGAAGGGTCAGAGCAGTATATTCAAAATGATGGAGGAAATACTAAGTGATAGAATATTATACATTTGTTTAATTACTAATTTCTGCAATCCTTAATTTAAACAAAATTGGCTAATTTACTTATTATATGGCTATTAATGACATATATTTCTCTGTTTTATTATGTATATGTTTAATACATTTCAGTTTTGCCATCTTTCCATTAGAGATCATTAAGAAAATACATCTTTTGTATTTGCTCAGAGGGGGTGTACTCATTTATGCTGTGCACTGTATCAATCGCCCCATTTATAAAACATTTTCCTCCTAAAAACAGTATGGATATGTATCAAAATTCAATATTTTTGCACTTAGTTTATTATTTCAGATGCCTTTTTAAAAGACTACAATTGAAACATTTATATATTATATATAAGTGGCTAGTAGGAGTGACTGTGTATTAGTGCACATATATTGTTATTTGCAGGTGTATTTATCTTATATTGATGTATTTGCTCTAAATGAGTGATTTAATGATATTGAATATATCTGCTGTACTCTGAGCTGAATCGGTGTGTGTTAATCTACAGTACAGACTGTGTGAAATTATTGATCATTTCTGGTGTTCAGGGTATCAGACCGTCCACAGCAGATGCTGAAGGCTGTCAGCCGGCCAACGCACAAGAGCATCATGGGAGCAGACCGTCTCAGAGAGGGAAACTACAGGGACAGGAGGTGACTGTCATCACACTCCGATTCGTGATCGTTAGATAACGACACCTCATTGAGCTGAAGGTGTGTGTGTGTGTGTTGCAGGAGTATCTGAAGCAGCTCCAGCGAATCAGAGAGCAGTATCATCATGATGTCAGAGAGATGAGAATGAGAGCAGAGGTCGAGGTACGTGTCATTGGTTCTGGATGTTGATGTGAGCTTCTGTTCACTGTGAATCAGACACGAGTGAGTGTGCACTATCTAGGGCTGTACAGAATAAGTAAATAAACGTTAGTGGCTGATGATGTCAGACGCCCATTAAGAACAGCGTACAGTTATTGATGAACTGAAACATATTTAGAGTTCAGACTGGATTTTATTAATGGAAATAAATGGAACGGTTAATGGAGGTGACTGATGATCACCTACTTCAGAACGTATAATATATATATGATATTTTATTAATTAAAAATTATTTTTATGAATATATTGTTTAATATAAAAAATAATATATTTATATTTTAATATATTTGAAATATATACAAAATGTATAATGTATATATGATTTAAAATTCCCTTCTGTTTTTATTATATATTTTTGTGTAAAAAAAAAAAATATATATATATATATACACACACACACAGATTATATAAATTTATGCATGATTTAAAAAAAACTTCAATTTTTCTTTATATATATATATATATCATACACACAGTATATATATATTGTGTCTGTGGTGTATATATAATATAGAAATAAATGTAAAATGTATATGATTTAAAATATATAATGTATTTGTTAATATATAAAATATGATGTATTTATATTTAATATAAAAACATCTATTTTATTAGATATCATTTAAAAAACAATAACAAAAAATATAATAAAATAGATGTTTTATTTTTTAATATATATACAATAAATATTAATTTAAAAAATATATATATTAACATATATCATAAAAAAGATTTTTATTTTTTACATATATTAAAATATAAATATAATTTAAAAATAAATATATATAAATATAATAAAATAGATAAAATTATATTAAAAAATAAGTTTTTATTTTTTTTAAATATATTAAAATATAATATATAATTAAAAAAAAATATGAACAAAAATATATTAATAATTTTACATATAAAAATAAAATATAAAGTTTAAAAAAATATATAACAATATATTAATAAAATAAATGCTTTTATTTTTAAAATATATTAAATGTATATTTTTTTAAAAATATATTAACATAAAAATATAATAAAAATAAGTGTTTTATTTTTTACATATATTCAAATATAAATATATAGATTTATACAGAATGTATAAATGATTTAAAAAAACGTATTTTCATGAATATATTTAGATTATAACATACTGTAAAATATATCAGTGTCCACCGTTGTTTCTCCCATCAGCAGCTGAAGAGCAGAAAATGTCTCAAACATCTCCATTCACTAAAGTTACTGTGGTCAAAAATGACAAAACCCCTCATGTGATCAGCTGCTGTTGTCTGAGTTTTTTAAGCACAAAAGTAGTTTTTTACAGCCACTCAACAACATTTCGATTTTCAAAGCCACTTTCAAACCAGTTCATAAACTCAGGGATTATTTATACAGAAATTAAATTACCAACTGGTGGGAGAAAAAAAAACATGAACATTTGAGATGCACGCGATAATAAAATCCCAGCTGGAGATGCTGAGAGGCCGTGACATCCTCATGTGTGAAGATGAACTGATGAGTGTGATGATGTTCTCAGGACAGAGGAGCAGACTTACTGAAGAAGAACAGACACACACACACACGTGGAAAAGAGCAGCAGGTACAAACACACACAAAGACATGATGACCAGACACACACTCACGTTTGACTGATCCGACACACGGCCGCATGTGTTTACAGAGAGGAATCATGTTCGAGATCAAGATGAGTGATAAAGAGATGAAGACTGATGAGGAAGACGAGGAGTCAGAGGTGAAGTGATCAGGAAGTGTTGGGGAAACTGACTTTTGTGTTACTTTTGCACACCTGGCTGAGGATTGATCTGTGTGTGTGTGTGTGTGTGTGAGACAGGACGAGCCCCTGAACGACACACTGACGTTTGCACAAGGAGAAAACCTCCGCAAGCGTCCACACGGCTCAGAGGAAGAGGCTCGGGTGAAGAGAGGCGAATGGTGTCGAGACGCCGGAGAGACCTTACTGAGCGCTCTGGAGCACATGGATGTGACGACGGAGAGCATCGCTGACGCTCAGACGGGTGACACACACACACACACACACACACACACACAGCTTTTAGCTTTTTACTTCTCCCTTCAGATTATCATGATGGACAAAACTCGCAAGAATCGTAATCTTTTGTTGGTCACAGAGCTTATTTTATGCAATATGGTTTTAAAAAATATTAATGTATTTATGTTAATATATAAAATATTAATGTATTTATATTTAATATGTAAAACATCTATTTTTATATTAACAAATATATTAATATTAAAATAGATGTTTTTATTTTTGAAATATATTAAAATACAATATATATATATATATATATTTAAATTTATTAACATAAATATATTAATAAAAATAGATGTTTTTATTTTATTTTTTACATATATTAAAATATATAATTTAAAAACATATTAACTAACATATTTAATAAAATAGATGTTTTTATTTTTTACATATATTAAAATAATATATATATTTGTTTTTAAATATATATATAACATAAATATATAATAAAAATATTGTTTTATTTTTACATATATAAATACAATATATATAATATAAATATATATTATATAAATTTATATTAACTAAATATATTAATAAAATAGATGTTTTATTTTTAATATATTAAAATATATAATTAAAAAAATATTAACATACATATATTAATAAAATAGATGTTTTTTTTGAAATATATTAAAATACTATATAATATTTATATATTTAAATTTATTAACATAATATATTAATAAAAATAGATGTTTTATTTTATTTTTTACATATATTAAATATATAATTTAAAAACATTATTAACTACATATATTAATTAAAAGAGAGTTTATTTTTTACATAATTACAAAAATATATATATATATTTGTTTTTAAATATATATTAACAAAAATATTAATAAAAATAATGTTTTTATTTTTTACATATATTAAAATACAATATATATAGATATAAAGATATTATATAAATTTCTATTAACATAAATATATTAATAAAAAATGTTTTTATTTTTACATATATTAAATATATAATTAAAAAAAATTAACATACATATATTAATAAAATAGTGTTTATTTTTGAAATATATTAAAATACTATATATATATATTTGTTTTAAAATAATATAACATAAATTTTAAGGAAAATAGATGTTTTTACATATATTAAAATATATATGTATATATATGTAGATATATATATATAATATATAGAAAAAATATATAACAAAGATATTAATAAAAATAGATGTTTATTTTTAAAATATATAAAATATAATATATTAAAATATATATATAAACAACATATATAATTTTTTTTTTACATATATTAATATATAATTTAAAAAATATTAACTAAATATTAATAAATTTTTGAAATATATTAAAATACAATATATAATAAAGAATATTAATATAAATACTTAATTAAAATACATAATTGTAGTATGTCATATATAAAAATAATAAATATTTTAAAATATATATTAAAACGTATATATTATAAAATGTATGTTTTACATATATTAAAATATAAATTTATATATGTGTGTATATAGAATATATATATATACAGAATGTATAAATGATTTTTAAAAAATATATATCAGTGTAATTATCAATGTAAAATATATCAGTGTCCACCGTTGTTTCTCCCATCAGCAGCTGAAGAGCAGAAAATAAAAACATCTCCATTCACTAAAGTTACTGCGGTCAAACTGTGGCTTAATCCTAAAGCCAACGGAAGAATCCTTTTGATTTGTACAGATTTAAAGCTTTATCAGCTTGCTGATTTAGCCAAAAACCATCATGTTGTTACACATCCAGCTGAATGCTGATCATGATCTGATGGCGATGGTTTGATGTTGCTGTAGTTTCAGAGGAGCCGGAGGAAGGAAACAGAAAACACTGGACGAAGCGTCTGCCGGAGACGCTCCTGAACGCTCTGGCTCAAGCACAGCTCACCGACTGCAGCACAGGTGACTCTACCACACTACTGTACTCCAGTGTTCATTTGACGAATACTTGAGTTCTGCTGATACTGAAAAACTTGTGCTTTTATTATTTTAAAAATAATAGTTTTTACTCATTGGAATTTGATGTACTCTTAAAAGTACAAAGTACAGACATCATATGACTTTTCTAATGTCACCTAATGTGACATTTCTTAATTATAAACCATTGGATGAGGACAGCTGATATTATCACTGATCTCACCACACATGAAGAACCAACAGGAATCACTGAGGTGGAAATGTGTGTGTGTTGATCACTCAGAGACGCTGATGTCATCAGATGAGAAGCGCCTGACAGAGGAAGAGCGTGAAGAAGACGAGTGTGACGAAGAGCGTCTGGAGCCTCGATCAGATGACGAGGACACGTAAGTGAGACACGCAGAGAGCCGAGACGTTTGAGACGCCGTGACTGACGTCTGCTTCCCATCAGGAACTTTGAGGAGTCGGAGGACGAGCTGAGGGAGGAGGTGTCCGACTCCATGAGGAACCTCCTCATCATCACACAGGAGGAGGACGAGCCGACGCGCGCGGATGGACCGGCACAGGAAACACGGGAGGAAGCGACCAGCAGTGTGGAGGAAGTGACTGACGAGAGTGTGTTTCAACTGCCTTTTACTGCACATGATGATCACCAGAAAAACACAGCAGAATGAAGGGATTTTCTTTTCTCTTTTGTTCCTCATTCATGTGCGTCTAAGTGAGAGCAAGCTTTTAACAGTTTAGCTTTTAACATCAGCGCCTCTTGAATGTTTTTATATTCACACACTACCGCTCAAAAGTCTGGAATAATCTAATTATTTTATTGCTTTTGAAAGAGTCTCTTCTGCTCACATAGGCTGCATTTATTTGAGCACAAATACAGTAAAAACAGTAAAAATAATGAAATATTATTACCATTTAAATCAGCTGTTTTCTATGTGAATATATAGTAAAGTGTAATTTATTCCTGTGATCAAAGCTGAATTTTTCATCAGTCTTCAGTGTCACATGATCCTTCAGAAATCATTCTAATATGATGATTTGCTGCTCAAGAAACATTTCTGATTATTATCAATGTTGAAAATGTCATGAAAACGTCATGGAAGTCGAAATTATGACATAAAAGTCAAAATATTACATCATAGATATTATAAAATATTACATTTTGGCTTTTGATGTCATAAATATGACAGAATTATGGCATACTTAGTCCTTATGGGATTAAAAAGTTGTTTATGTGATAAAAGTCCAAATTATGACATAAAACCAAAATATTAGATACTAAGTCATAATTTTGACATTTGATCAATTGTGAGATAAAAGTCAAAATTATTACAAAAAACTGTAATGCCAATTATGAGATAAAAATCAAAATTATGCCACAAAATTCAAAGTATCACATACTAAGTCATAATTATGACTTTTTATGTCAATTATGACAAAAAGTCAAAATTATGACAATCATAATTATGGCATACTTAGTCATTATGAGATTAAAGTCAAAATATTACATAGTCATAATTTTGACATTTGGTCAATTATGAAATAAAAGCCAAAATTATTACAAAAAATCGTAATGTCATAATTATGAGATTTAAAAAGCCAAAATTATGACAAAATGTTACTAAGTCATAATTTTGACTTTTTATGTCAATTATGACAAAAAAGTTGAAATAATGACAGTCATAATTATGGCATACTAAATCATTATGGAATTAAAAAGTCTTTCTGTCATAGTTATGACTTTTTAAGTCACGATTTCAGCCTTTTATGTCACAATTTCAATTTTGTATGTCATAATTTTGACTCTAATGTCATAATTATGATATACAATCATAATTATGGCATACTTAGTCATTATGAGTATTTAGTATAGCATACAATTTCAAATATCTGTTTTCTATGTGAATATATAGTAAAATGTAATTTATTCCTGTGATCAAAGCTGAATTTTCAGCATCATTACTCCAGTCTTCAGTGTCACATGATCCTTCAGAAATCATTCTAATATGATGATTTGATGCTCAAGAAACGATTATTTTTGGTGTTAAAAACAGTTGTGCTGCTTCAGAATTGTGTTCAGACAGATGTTTCTCATTTAAACTTCAGAAGGAAAAAACTACTGAAGTGGGTTTGATTCATTGAAACTGATTCATGAACATGTTCATTCATAAATGTTCACTGAAATTGAAACTGCTGTTCATGACTGTGTTATATTGGTGAATATAAATGAAAATGACTAAATATGATTCATGTGTTCATTTAGTGAAGAAATCATGAGTGCTTGATTATTTGAACTAGATTTGTTTTTACTGTATTTTACTTTTTACATAAAACATTTTGAATCTAGCTTACAGTAAACAGAAAAATAAAAGTAAATCTGCTCTGAAATTGAAGAATATTTTTCTCCAGTCAGAGGGAGTGTCATATGAATCAATCACTGTAAAGTTGCTGTGCAATAATGTATTCTATAAGCTCTAGATAAATACATTGACGAATATTAAAGATGACAGGACAGTATTAGGCCTCAAGAAGAAGTTCAAAACAATCAAAATGAAAGTATGGTAAGACTTTCTATGAAGCCCATGCTTATAATGAATTAAAGCTCCATTTATACTTATTTATTACTATTTTATAAACATATTTATAAAGACTTATTAAGACCTATACTGCATTATAAGAACAGTTATAGTTACATTTGTTAAATACTTGACATTTGACTTGATATTTGTGTGCTTTGATCTGCCTGCATTGACACTATTATTTAAGAGCTGCTGTGCAGCCAAAATTATATACCAGTTATCAATGTAAAGCTGCTTTGACACAATCTGCATTGTAAAAAGCGCTATATAAATAAAGGTGACTGACATTTATATTATTTTTATAATTATAAGTCGTGCATTTTCCTTTTCAATGCATGTTCATAATTCATTATACAACTTCAACTTATTAATTAGTCCTCCATATTTATAAGATGCAGCTTGCATAATGTATATTATAGTTAAAATATTTTTATTCAGATTTATTTGTCAAATTAGTGAATATATTGTTATTAATAGCCATTTTGTGTTCTTATAAATACTTATTGTGAGTAATAATAGTTACTAATCTCTATAAATGCATCATTGAGTAAAGTGAAAACACAGGATGCAATTTTCCTAAATCAAATGTTAAGAATTCACAAATATGTGCTCATTTTACATTTTAAGCTTATTTGTAAATAATTCCTGCAATGAAATGAAAAAAAAAAAAAAAACGGAAATCATTAATACAAACAGTTGAAAAAAGTATCTTTTTTTTAATGTTACATACTAGCAAAACACTGCAACAATATTTTTAAAGTATAATTCCAAACTGCTATAAGCAATACCATGCAAATGGCTGAGGAGATATAGATTTTAACAAATTAAAATGACCATTCATGACCTCTAATGCAAACTTTAGCCATTAAAGACATAATAACTAGCTGATACAGCAAACACGTGCACTATTTTGTGATCATTTATAAATCAGTGTATAATGAATTATGAGCATGCACATTGAAAAAGCAAATGCATGGCTTATAAGTAATTATGAAAATAATAACTGATCTTATAATGCAGTATAGGTCTTAATGAGTCTTTATAGAATAGTAATACTTATAAATAAGTATAAATGTGGCTATAAATCATTATAAGCATGGTCTTCATAGAAAGTGTTAGCGAAACATGTTTTTGAAAGTGTTTTAGAGAAGTGTGAAGCTGCAGCAGCTCCATCAGCATCAACAGAAGAAATTCATTCTTGTCTGATCACACACTCGCTGGTTGTTCATTGATGTTGTGATTCCTGAAGCTGTAGAGACACGCAGGAGAACAGCACAGGAACATGACGGGGACGAACTGAAGGCCAAACGCACCGTGAACGCGACGGATGAGCTTGAGACCCGGGCCGAACATGGGTCCCGAACAAGCGTCGCACACACCAGCTCTGAGAACACACACACAAGCATTATATAGTACCTTCTTCCAACAAGTCAGACTAGATCACAAACTTTATACAAGTATGAAGCAGGTTCTTGTGCTGCTCAATATCTGCAGTTCAACACGGCTTAAAATAGTTATCCTACTATCAAGTAATAAAAATAAGATTACCTGCGCAGGATGAGCTGTGCGGCGGGCGGCAGGTGTGTGTAGGTGAGTGTGTGTGCGAGTGTGTGTGCGGCCGTGTGCAGCAGCGTCTGAGGAGAGTTGCAGCTGTTCTCACTCCACAGTAATACGTGTGTGTAATTCCCAGACAGCCTGAGCTCCGACACGGACACACGCAGCAGACCGGCGGGAAGAGCCACTAACTGATTCCCTTCAACGTTCAGAGACCTCAGAGACCTGACACCACACACACACACACACCACACTGAACGAACACAACCACAAACTGCACTCTTCCAGAATACTGAGTGAATTCTATTATTAAGGTCTGTTCACATCGAGGATGATAACTATAACGATAACGCTTTAATAATCGTTGTAATGCTATGAGAGTAGCAGAGTTCACACCACAACTATAATGATAATGACACGGAGGAACAATATTGTTGGAATCGCTTTCAGAACGATTTTTTCCAGCTGATGAACGATAAAAACAGTGACAGCTTAAAGAGCTTGAGTGTTTAAATAGACAGACAAAACTGCAGCGTGCTTAAAATAAACAACAATATCGTCCGCTGGTGTCGTTATAGTTATCGTTATAGTTACCATAATACTTATTGCTAGAGTTATTGTTAAATTTATCACTATAGTTATCGCTATAGTTATAACTATTTTCGTTAGTTACCATTATAGTTATCGCTATAGTTATAGTGATTGTTTTCGTTAGTTATTGTTATAGTTAACACTATAGTTATAGCTATTGTTTTCATTAGTTATAGCTATAGTTATAGCGATAGTTTTCGTTAGTTATTGTTATAGTTAACACTATAGTTATAGCTATTGTTTTCGTTAGTTATCGTTATATAGTTTACGTTTTATTAGTTTTGTTAGTTATAGTTATAGCTATTGTTTTCATTAGTTATAGCTATAGTTATGGCGATAGTTTTCGTTAGTTATTGTTATAGTTAACACTATAGTTATAGCTATCGTTTTCGTTAGTTATCGTTATAGTTATGGCGATAGTTTTCATTAGTTATTGTTATAGTTAACACTATAGTTATAGCTATTGTTTTCATTAGTTATCGTTATAGTTATCGTTATTGCTATAGTTATAGCGATAGTTTTTAGTATGTTATAGTTAACATAGTTATAGCTATTGTTTTTTAGTTTAGTTATGTTAAGTTATCACTATAGTTATAGCGATAGTTTTCATTAGTTATTGTTATAGTTAACACTATAGTTATAGCTATTGTTTTCATTAGTTATAGCTATAGTTATGGCGATAGTTTTCGTTAGTTATTGTTATAGTTAACACTATAGTTTATATAGTTATAGTTATTTTTAGTTCGTTTCATTAGTTATAGCTATGTTATGGCGAAGTTTTCGTTAGTTATGTTATAGTTAACATATAGTTAGCTAGTAGTATCGTTATAGTTATGGCGAGAGTTTTCGTTAGTTATTGTTATAGTTAACACTATAGTTATAGCTATTGTTTTCATTAGTAATCGTTATAGTTATCGCTATAGTTTTAGTTATGTTATAGTTAACATATAAGCTATGTTTCATTATAAGTATAGTTAGTAGTTTTCCACTATAGTTATAGCTATCGTTTTAGTCGTTATCGTTATAGTTATGGCGAGGTTTTGTTAGTTATGTTATAGTTAACACTATAGTTATAGCTATTGTTTCATTAGTTATCGTTATAGTTTCGCTATAGTTATATATTATAGCGATAGTTTTCGTTAGTTATTGTTATAGTTAACACTATAGTTATAGCTATTGTTTTCATTAGTTATCGTTATAGTTATCGCTATAGTTATATCTATAGTTATAGCGATAGTTTTCGTTAGTTATTGTATAGTTAACACTATAGTTATAGCTATTGTTTTCATTAGTTATCGTTATAGTTATCGCTATAGTTATATCTATAGTTATAGCTATAGTTTTCATTAGTTATCATTATAGTTATTGCTATAGTTATCGTTATAGCTATATTTTTGTTAATTATCGTTACAGTTATCGCTATAGTTTTCATTAGTAATTGTTATAGTTATCACTATAGTTATAGTTATAATTTTCGTTAGTTATCATTATAGTCATCGCTATAGTTAATGCTATAGTTATAGCTATTGTTTTCGTTAGTTATTGCTATAGTTGCTATAGTTATTGTTATATTATCATTACAGTTATCACTATAGTTATAGCTATAGTTGTAATTAGTTATTGCTATAGTTTTTGCTATAGTTATTGTTAAATTTATCATTATAGTTATCGTTGTAGTGGTAGCTATAGTTTTTGTTAGTTATCGTTATAGTTATTGCTATAGCTATTGCCATAGTTATAGCTATAGTTTTCATTATAGTTATCGCTATAGTTATTGTTACATTTATTATAGTTATCACTACAGATACTGCTACAGTTATTGCTACAGTATCGCTATAGTTATTGCTATCGTTATCATTATAGTTATTGTTTGTTATCATTATAGTAGTATTTATTGGTTATTTTTTAGTATTACGTGATTGTTAATAATGAAGGTTGACCTGAGGTGTCTGACGTCACTGCTGAGGGATCTGAGGAGATTATAGGACACGTCCAGATGCTGCAGACAGGGCAGAGAGTACAGCCTACACACACACACACACACACACACACACAGAAAGAGATATAAAGTTTCTAACCAAGCGCTGAAACTGCATTATGAGGCAACAAACAGAACGATGCAAAGAACCATCATGATACTCAGCACCACTGGAAATAACAGAAAAAAAGTGTAAAATTGTGATAAATGTGATATAGCCTGTTAACTTCAGTGTCATTTTTGCACGCTTTATTTATTGCACTTTTAGTAATCATCTTAAATTAGTAATCATATAAAAGCATAAACACTCAAAATTAAAAACTCAAAACAGTAAAGTAAACTTCCATAACTTTTTTCCACTTTCATTTTTTAAGTGCTTTCACTTCTGCAAAAAAAGAGGCCAACCTTTATAAATAATTCATGAATCACAATGTTAAATTTAAAATATCATTATATTAAAGATATTTTTACAGTAACAAGGATCTAATTAAAACTATGTATCACAGTAATGAGGATTCTGGAGGAAAATGTGTTTATTGTCATGGAAATATTGTCAGAATGCAAAACATCTGAAGGGTCCTTAGATGGGCTTCCTTTTGTGTGTGTGTGTGTGTGTGCGTGTGCGTGTGTGTGTGTGTGTTTCTCTCACTGGTTGGGCAGCTGTGTGATCTTGCAGAAGGAGACGACCAGCGTCTGGAGCTTGTGGAGTTTGTTGATTTGAGCGGGAAGCTCCTCTATGGGGTTATTCCTCATCTTCAGCACCTGCAGCTGATGAAGATCACACACCTGAGAGAGGAAGACGAGGGACATCACACATGATCTGAATCATGACAGGAAACAGAACAAATGAAACTGAAGCACCTCCTGAGGAACGTGTGTGAGGTCATTGAAGGACAGGTTCAGATACTGGAGACGCTCAGACAGTGACGTCACATCAGGAAGATCACGGATGAAATGAGCCTGTGGGAAAACACAATCATAATCTCATTATTACTATTAATCACAGTTAGACACGTCCACCAGTGGATTATTACTTTTACTGATATTACTTTTTCAATAAACAGCTACATTTATGAGTATTTATGATTACAATAATCAATGATAATGCTTCCATTTACACTTACAGTTACAGTTAATAGTTTTGGAAAACAATGTGTGCACATATTCACACTTATTTCTCATAAGTATAAATATAAACACCAAAATGAAGCTAATATTAACCCAAGACATCATCACACTCAACAAAAGACAATTACAGATATGACTACAAACAGTTCCTTAAATTGCAAATAAAAATAAAGGAGGCGAAAGAGAAGTGCACATGCTCTTCTTCCCCTTTTAATCAGAATGTTTCATTTCCTAAAGAGACATAAAGATCTTTGTGTGGATGCAGAAGCTTCGTCTACAGAAGATCTGTTGTCCACACGGCAGGACTGAAGACATGGAGCTCTGGGAACAGAATCTCTGTTGACCTGGACAGAGGAACTGGTCTGACTCATCACTGAACTGAAGGGCGAGTGATGACAGAACTGACCTCATACGATTACGAATCTGGTCTGAACTGGTTTCAGCTTCAAAGGCACCATAACGTCACGTCCAATGAGCTAACTGAGCTTAAGTCACAACCAAATATGACTGCAATCCCGTCCAACAGGGAATGTTCTAGCAAGGATTTAGCTGAACGTTTATCTAACGTTTTTTAAAATGTTGCTACTTGTTTTAGAATGTTCAGAGAATTTCAAAAGTAACATCCTCATAATGAAAAAATGGAATGCACAATGATGAAATGGAATGTTCCCTTAAATTTTTAAAATATTTCAATAAACTGGATGTTTTGAACATTCAGAATTAATGTTTTCATAACTTAATGTTAGCAAAATGCAGTGGTGGACAGTAACGATCTTGGTTACTGTACTTAAGTACATTTTTCAAGTATTTTACTGGAGTATTTTTACAGTATTTTGAGCAACTTTTACTTCACTACATTCCAAAGCTTAAAGGGTTAGTTCACCCAAAAATGAAAACTCCATCATTAATTACTCACCCTCATGTCGTTCCACACCTGTAAGACCTTCGTTCATCTTCAGAACACAAATTAAGATTTTTGATGAAATCCGATGGCTCAGTGAGGCTGCATTGACAGCAAGATCATTAACACTTTCAATGCCCAGAAAGCTACTAAAGAGTATTTAAATCAGTCAGTGGTTCAACCTTAATGTTATGAAGCGACCAGAATACTTTTTGTGTGCCAAAAAAACAAATAACGACTTTATTCAACAATATCTAATGATTTCAAAACGCTGCTTCATGAAGCTTTATGAATCTTTTGTTTGGAATCAGTGGATTCAGAGCATGTATCAAACTGCCAAAGTTACGTGATTTCAGTAAACGAGGCTTCGTTACATTATGTTGTTTCGAAATTTCAATGGTTCACCACTGGGGGGCGTGACTTTGGCAGTTTGATACACACTCTGAACCACTGATTCGAAACAAAAGATTCGTAAAGCTTCATGAAGCAGCGTTTTGAAATCGCCCATCACTAGATATTGTTGAATAAAGTCGTTATTTGTTTTTTTGGCACACAAAAAGTATTCTCGTCGCTTCATAACATTAAGGTTGAACCACTGTAGTCACATGACCTGTTTTAAATATGTCTTTAGTAGCTTTCTGGGCATTGAAAGTGTTAATCTTGCTGTCAATGCAGGCCTCACTGAGCCATCAGATTTTTCAAAAATATCTTAATTTGTGTTCTGAAGATGAATGAAGGTATTTAATGACAGAACTTTCATTTTGGGGTGAACTAACCCTTTAATATCGTACTATTTACTTCACTAAATTTCATAAAAACATATCATTACTCATTATTTTGAAGTGAAGAAATCGTCACATGCTCTGATATGCAGTCTTTTCAATAACCTGTTAAACCGTTCACAAATCGCACCGAATGATTCATTTGTGAATTAGACTGATATGATTGCAGCTGTCCTGAGTCAACAACTCACCGATTCAATGATCCGCTCAGAGCGAGAAAAATTAGAAATGAATGAATGAGTCAAGAACCAGGAGATCATCAGTGCATGAGTGTTCTGCAAAGTTCAGTGCAAAGGGAGATATTTTCTTTAACAGAAATCACTTTTTAATGACTACAACAAACGGCTGGTAGGGACTACAACAAGCTTCTTCTTGGGTTGGGGACATCACTAACCCTAAAATTTACATAAACTCCGCACCCTGACAATCTCATTTTGGCTGCGTGAGATTCTCCAGCTTTGTTGTTGTTGAGCTGTTAAAGCTCCGCCCTCTTCTGGAAAGGGGGCGGGAGCAGCAGCTCATTTGCATTTAAAGGGACACACACAAAAACGGTGTGTTTTTGCTCACACCCAAATAGGGGCAAATTTGACAAGCTATAATAAATGATCTGTGGAGGATTTTGGTTTCAGGGCCTGATGTGGAGTCACACACACCTTGAAGCTGAGGCTCGTTCCTCCTCGTGTGAGGCAGTCGAGGACGTTCAGCTCAGACGCGCTGATGACGTCACACTCTCCTCCGCCCCGGAACGGCGAGCGAGAGCGACGGGAGCCCTGGAAGTGTTTGCTGGTCACCGCGTTCAGAAGAACTTCATGTGCTGTGAAAGATGAGAATCAGAGACACGAGGTGAATACTTCCACAAAAATATGAATCAGAACTGTTTCTTGAGCAGCAAATCAGCATATCAGAATGATTTCTGAAGGATCATGTGACACTGAAGTATGTATTCTTGCCTGTGCGTTCAGTCCATCTCTCCGCTGACGTCCACAGCTGATCCACTGATTGATCTTCAGACGGTCGACACACTCCAGAATTACTCCTGAAAGAGTTTTGTGCTTGTGCTTCTATCTGAACCACGGCTGCTAACTCTGAACACACACACAGGTTTTGCTCACTTCTGGGTACAAAATATGGTTAAGTAGGTACACACACACACCACTGACTTTTTCAAAGTGTGTATTACCGCATATGATCTGTCTCTGAGGGATCCTGCGTGCGACCGGCGGCAGACCCTCGCAGCTCAGCGTCTGATTGGCTATTTCACACTGCCAGCCTCTGTGCAGCTCCGACAGGAACAAATGCAGCAGCTTTTTGTAGTTACGGCTGGACAGCACCATCTTCCTCAGCTCGTCCAGTGACCCGCGGCCCGACCGGCCGACCTGCAGGAAGTCATTGAGGCAGAAGAGGTCAGGAGGTCGGCGACCCGCGGGCGTGCGCTGAGGCTGATGAGGGAAACCTCTGAGGATTCTGGGTAATGTGATCTGGCCAACACGACACGTTACACAATCCTCAAGATAAGTTTGTGGACTGCAAACGGACTCGCTCGGTTCCTGGTCTAGAAACACAGAGATGATCATCATATTCATATTGTTATAATAACAGTGAAATCACTCAGATGGAATAATGTAGATATCAAATTAAAACTCTTATATTTGGGCTTCTTCTTTGTCTACACTAAAAATACAGTTAGGAGTGAATTTAAGATTTATTTTTTTAAATGGCATATAAATTTCCATCCATTTGAATTACACAATTTAGCATGACCAATCTAATAAACTTAAATCATGGCATAGTTTATTATCAACTACTGAATCTATTTAAATAATCAGATTTTCGAATCTGAACGAACGTTCTATTAATGTTACTGGAAGAACGTTTGATCATGACGTTTCCAGAACATTAGCCAAAGTTCTGAGAACGTTCCCGGTTGGCGGGAATGATCACATGATGCCATGTGTAAATATAATAAATATATGACGAGTCACCTGTGGTTCTGGGCGCAGGCGGTGTGCTGTAGTGTGCTGTCTTTATAGGGGGCAGGGGTCTTCTCAACAGCTTCATTTCTGATCAGTGTCTATGAACATCAGCGATAAACATGTACAAGACACATTTCACCTCAGAAACAACAGAAATAAGACAGATGCAGATGAAGATATGTTGCATAAAGAAAATGAAGCCCTTTTCAGGACTATTAATATTTTTTTGCAGCAGTATAAGGGTATTATATATGTATATATAGTGCAACAAATATTAATGCAGAAATATTTACATTTTAAATATATTATTTATTGATTTTGCATTACAGTAAAGAGAAATCAAGCGTCATGAAAATAATCTCATAGCATGTATTTATTATTATTAATTGTTATATAAGGATCAAACTGCAAATGTCCTGCTAAATAAGTTCTGAAATAGCGAAACCTAAGACACATCGTTCATATCTGATCGCGTTTTAAAGCCATATAAACATCTATTAGCTTATATCCTGATCCACCTTCAATACTCTATGTTTCATTTTCTCCGTTATTCGCAGATTTTTGCAAACTTTAAACCATGAAAAACACCAGAAAACTCACCAGAGATCCGCATCTGAGTCTCTAGCAACCGCCCTAGCAACCGCCTGTCAACTCACGGCGCGCGTAAAGATCAAAGCCGCTTTGTGACAAGTGTGTGACGTCACCTGCCGCTTTCATGCGCGTTGAACAATTTGCATTCTAACTTCAGTTTTCATACTCTAGTAAAGCGCGTTTGACTCGTGTTTAAGAGTGACACTGTATTCCCAGCTAAAAAATATGCTCTAAACATGTTTTTTTCCCCAACTTTATATTTTCAAGGAAACAGAAGTAACAACAGAACTTCGTAGAACAGAAGTTTGGACACACATACATCCATCATAATCAAACATAAAGTAAATCATACCAGAGAGCTTTTCCTGATCCCATGAACACAATCCATTTTTCCTCAGTGTTGCAAATATTTATCAGCTGCTTGCTGATTTCATCTAAGATATCATGTATTAGGGCAGGTTCACACTGAATGTTAGCCTACTGAATAAAAAAATTAAAAAGGTAATTGCAACTTTTTATCTCACAATTCTGACTTTTTTCTTGCAAATTTACATCTCGCAATTTACTTTTAAAGTCTTTTTACTTAGAATTGGACTTTATAACTCACAATTGTGTTTTTATCTCAAATTCTGAGAAAAAATTCAGAATTGCAAGGAAAAAGTCAGAATTGCAAGTTTATATCTTGCAATTCTGACTTTATATCTCGCAATTGCGACTTTATATTAGAATTATTTTGCAGTTACATCAAAAAAATCAATGTGATTACGTAATGTATGTTACTTGTAAAGCATTACTTGTTACATCAGAAAAGTAATCTGATTACATAACACATCAAAAAGTAATCTGATTACGTTATGCATGTTACCTCTAATGTGTTACTTTATGTAATCAGATTACTTTTTCATGTAATGAGTAAAGTAATGCATGTAAAGAGTAAAGTAACACATTACAGGTAACAGCATAAGGTAATCATTACTTTTTATGTAACGAGTAAAGTAATGCATGTAATGAATAAAGGAACACATTACAGGTAACATGCATAAGGTAATCATTACTTTTTTATGTAACGAGTAAAGTAATGCATGTAATGAATAAAGGAACACATTACAGGTAACATGCATAAGGATCATTACTTTTTCATGTAACGAGTAAAGTAATGCATGTAACGAATAAAGGAACACATTACAGGTAACATGCATAAGGTAATCATTACTTTTTTATGTAACGAGTAATGCGTTACCTGTATGCGTTACTTTACTCATTGCTGCGTTACTTACTCGTTACATGAAAGTAATCTGATTACCTTATGCATGTTACCTGTAATGTTATTTACTCGTTACATGTGTTACTTTACTCGTTACATGAAAAAGTAATGATTACCTTATGCATGTTACCTGTAATGCGTTACAAACCATAAACGCATACTGTCCACTCAAGTGGACATCTGAAAATCTCTTTGTAAAATATGTGTAACCAAAAATTTTAAATCTTGTTTTTCATGCCCTTAGAGCAATAAAACATTCCTGTCTGAGGTTGTCATAATTCATGAAAGGGTTAAAAAGGTTAGTGGAACATCCAATGAAAAGTTTCAGAAAAAAAAAACCATTCATCAATAATGTTTTTGTTTTAACGTTTTATTAAAGACCAGATTAAAATTAACGAATGTTCTATTAATGTTACTGGAAGAACGTTTGTTCTTAACTTTGAGATAACCTTGCCTGTACAGAACATTCTCTGTTAGATGGGTTATTTCTGGGGGTAAATCACTGCACTGTATGAGCGGTACATGAAACAGGAGGGGACCTAATGACACTCAGTACTGATAATCATGCATGTATTATATTTATCAAATGTGGATTACAATTCTTAAACGATGACGTCTCTACGCACAAAATTGTGGTTACATTGTTGAATGGACCATTTCACAAGATCAAACCTCAGCATTGTTAAATCTCAGAACAGTGTCAGAAGTCCATCATGTTTGTTACTGTGTGCAGAAGTCAAGCATTTTACCTTATAAAGACATAGACCTTCTGTGTTCCTGTTTCGTTTTGTGGTGCTGAACGCTGTATGACACTTCCTTCCTCTCACATTTGAATTGAGTTACAGCTGCAGCAGCCCAGAATCTCACCAGAGACAGATACACCACCAAGTCCACCATCCATCTGTAGGTAAGAGATGCAGAACACAGTTTGCATTTGTCTGTAGAGTGAGAGAAAAAACAAGAACTAATGAAATGAGAAACAGCCTGATCCTGATCCTTTCAGATCTTGATCACATGATGTGTACTGAACATATAACAGCTTTAGATGATGAATGTGCATGTTTGTGCTTCATACATTAGAGTCTTTACCTCTCAACAGTTACTCCACAGATTTTGGTTGAATATTAATGTTATTTATATATAAATATTATTCAATATTAAGGGAACTTTCTGGCAAGTTATGAGCAAATGTTCATCCAGTAACATTAATAGAACGTCATCTGGTCTGTAATTATGTTCTCAAAACGTTAGCACAAAAACATTATTTATACATGTTTTGTGGAACATTGTAGTTGAACGTTTGTCATTTTTTAAATGTTACTTCTAGTTTCGGAATGTTCAGAGAACATTCAAAAGTAACGTTCCATGATGTTTTCAAAATGGAATGTTCCATTAATGTTCGCATAAGCAACCTTCAGAGAACATTCAGAAATAACGTTTCCATAACTTCAATGCAAAATGTTCTTAAAATATATTTTTGTTAGCTGGGAATACAGTCGAGCTCAAACATCTGAGAGTGAAAAGGCTTATATTTGTCATTGCCATTTAACTGAATAACTTTGCTTGTCCAATGCACATGATATTACCAGCATGGCAGTATGAGAAATTCATTTTCATTCGATTTTGAATCCCAGTTTTCAGGTTCAGACCCCGCTGTGTGTCTTAATCATGATAGTAGCTGTTTGCATGAAGCGTTGGGGGATTTTTGAGCCTTTGGTGTAATCTGAAGCAGAAGTGAAGCTTTGCTCTGCTGTTAAATTGAAACAGGAAACTGTGGTTTAGCTGTGCAACAAGTGCATGAAGTTACAGATCATTCTCAAGCATCTGTGCTCCATCTTACATCTCAGTAAAAGGCCTTAAAGTTTTATTCACACCTTTGCAAAGTCAAAGTGTGGAATGGTGCAGCAGCAGAATCGATTATATCATATATATTTCTAGGCTGAGCTAAAACAAATGCAGAATGAACATTTGAAAGAGGAAGATCAGAGCACATGTGGAAGGCAGACATTTTGAAATGATACTGAAATAAGCAATAGTTGTTCCATTGCTCAAGTCAAAGAAAAAGACAATAAAGTTACTGCATAAATTTAGAATGAGCAATTGTTAATAAAAGTGTTTATATTCATGTTACTTCACAGTGCATTAACTAATGTTAATCCTAAAAATGTATTAATAAATGTAAAACCGAGATGCTGAACAGAAGTATTGTTCATTGTTAGTTCATGTTAACAAATGAAAGCTTATTGTAAAGTGTGACCAAAACAGTTTTCAGTGAAACATGATGCTCAGATTTGTGCTGATAAAAAGCAGTTATCATTGTCATGAAGATGCAAATGTGCAGCAGACATCACTTTAAACAGAGCAATTATTTGCATGTTAAATGCAGTGATAATGAGCGTCCTTTTCATAGAATTTGCATGAATAAAACACAGACGAGCCCCTCTTCGTCATCCACACAACTACATGTGTTTAGTTTTGTTACAAGAAAGAAATGTATAGGTTGTTTTCTGGAGATTTAAACTCAGCGAACAGGGAACGTTCTGGCAAGGTTCTCTCAAAGTTATGAACAAACGTTCTTCCTGTAACGTTAATAGAATGTTTGTTCAGAGAGAATAGACATTTTTTAAATGTAACAACTTGTTTTGGAATGTCCAGAGAACATTCAAATGTAACATTCTCATAATGTGTGCAAAATGGAATGTTCCATTAACTTTCTCATAACCAGTGTTGGGGAAAGTTACTTTTAAAAGTAATGCATTACAATATTGCGTTACTCTCTTTAAAAGTAACTAATTGCATTACTTTTAATGACAAGTAATGCGTTACATTACTTTTACATTACTTTTTCCTCACCTGGGCTGGGCTTGCTTGTATTTTTAATAACAAAAAAGTTCTATTTTTGGCAAATGTTAAGGCCCTTTCACACCAAAAGTGAAATGAATAAGCCTCAGGTTGAAGGAAGTGCATATTTACGCCTGTACAATAGAGGGCGCAACTCAAAACAAACCTTTCAGCTGTGCTGCAGTTCTGAATTAAAGAAGAAGAGGATACAGGAGAAGTAAGTTAAAGTAATTTTTGCTCATTAGTATGGTTGAATTAGATCATTGAAGGTCAGCAGCAAAGCCATTGGATAATAAAGTGAGATTAAATACAAAAAGTATATTTGTGTAATTTAATATAGTTAATTATTAAAGGTTTGCATGCAATTCTGCGAATGCATTTCACTGTTTTTTATTCATTTTGAGGAATACTGAATGTTTTCAGAACTACAGTAACCATCATGTTCACACAGCACACACAACTTTATTTCTCTCAACATGAGGACAGGAGAGCTGTCAGTCAATAAATGTGAAAAAATAACTTCGATATTTTGTTGTAAACTGGAAAAGTAATGCGTTACTTTACTAGTTACTTGTAATGCGTCACCACCAACACTGCTCATATCTAAGAAAATGTTTTTAAAACATTTTTTAAAAAAACTGGAATGTTCAGAGAACATTCATAAATAATGTTTTCATGACTTAATGGGAACATTAGCAAAACGTAAAGCTTGATCATGAGGTGAAGTAGCTGGAGGCACATTTAAAACCATGAGCTTCAAACCTCCTCCATGATTACTGACATCCTGTTGACGTTCAGAGGACTCATCTCACACCTTCAGAAGCAGGAAGTCAGTTTCATTGACTGAAACTGATGTTTCATTCGATTGTTTATCTATGCATAACTGCTGTAAACGTACTGCAACGTTCGCTGCCATTGCTCAAGGTCACAATAACCATGTATACTTCTCATCCGGATACTATGATTATGCTCTGCTGAGCTGTATTTTTTAATTTCTCCTCCTAAAACCACATGTTGTTACTCAAAAACCAGAAAAAGCAGCCACTTCCTGTGTGAAAGGTCTTGCACAAGCCTCTGGATGGCATGTTCACATCTTCAGATCACGTCGTTACAAAAGCCCACGTTGAATGACGTTTTTAACAGCTAACATTCTTCTCAAAGTTATGAACGTTCTTCTAGTAACATTAATAGAATGTTCGTTTTAAAGTTATCTGGTCTTTAATAATGTTCTCAAAACTTTAGAACAGAAGCATTAATTATGCATTGGTCATGAAATGTTTTTTCTTTTCTGAAATGTTCTGTGAGTTAAAAGGTCATCTAACATTGTTTAAATGTTACTACTTGTTTCGGAATGTTCAGAAAACATTCAAAAGTAACATTCACATCATGTTTGCAAAATGGAACGTTCCATTAATGTTCGCATAACCAAAAACATTTAAAATACTGGATGTTTTGATTGTTCAGAGAACATTCAGAAATAACGTTTTCATAACTTATTGGGAACGTTGGCAAAAAGTTTTTAGAAAATATTTTTGTAAACAGAGGATTGTTTCTTCTCAAACAGCACGATTTCACTTCATCACAGACACATCTCGTTGTTCTCCATCAGTGGAGAGACACAAGCGGAAGGTGTTTGTGTATCACCTGCTTCAAACACACTCTCGCTTTTGTTCACAGGTGATCTATTGTGACAGTGAAAGATGGCGGGCACATCACACATCCCAGGGGACGAGATGGAGGAACTGAGAGAGGCCTTCAGCAAAGTCGGTGAGTGAAGAGCCAAATCCCTTTACATTCAGATGCAGTGTAAAGATGGAGCAGATTTAACTGGATCATAATGTGTTGCAAATCTGATTCCTCTTTACACTTCTGGTTCCTCTGCAATTTTATTAGTAATCCTTTTTAGTACTTTTCAGGGCCCCAAATAATTGGACCACATTTCTTAACAAAAATAATAGTACTTTAAAAAATAATATAAATGAAATTTGCATTTATTGCACTGAAACCTTTTGAATGATTCATGAAAAGTTATGTTCAATAACTGTTTTTCAATGATTCATTAAAATAATTAGTTTATTCAACTGATTTAAACCAGTGTAGTTAGTGTTAACTAAAACTAAAAACTATTAAAATTAACTATTATTAATTGAAATAAAGCTGAAATAAAATAAAATGTAAACATTTGAAAAAAAAAAAAACAAATGAAAAACTTGCAGTTGAAAATGAAATATAATTACTAAAACTGAAATATAAATAAATAAAAACATAACAAAATCACTAAAACAAACAAAAATTAAAATGACTGAAAAAAAATAAAAATAAAAGCTAATTCAAATTACTATCACAGTATATAAAAAATGCTAAAATAACACTGATTCAAACCAATCTAAATCTACTTTTGAGAAATTTTGAGCGATTCATTTTTAAAGAATCAGTTCATTAGAGTGAATCGGACTACACTGATCATGAAACAACTGAAATAAATAAGTTTAATTAGTAAAATTACTAAAACTGAAATAAAAATCAATTAAAGCTAAATAGAAATATAAACAAAAACAAATGAAAATGGCAAAATGACTGAAATTAAAATGAAAACTGAAAATATAAAATAAAAGCTAATTAAAAATAGTAAAAAAAAATACTATAATAGAATATAAATTATACTAAAACAACACTGATTCAAACCAATCTGAATCAACATTTGAGATATTTTGAGTCTTTTTGAGTGATTCATTAAAAGAATCAGTTCATTAGAGTGATTCGGACTACACTGGTCACGAAAAAACTGAGAAATAAATAAGTTTATGTAGTAAAATTACTAAAACTGAAAAATAAATTAAAGCAAAGTAAACAAATGAAGATGGTAAAATGACTAAAAGAAATTAAAATGAAAACTGAAAATGTAAAAATAAAATTTAATTAAAAGTAGTAAAAAAAATCCTATAAAATAATATAAATAATACTAAAATCTACATTTGAGTCAGAACTACATTTGTGAGTTCATTAGAGTGATTCGGACTACACTGGTCATGCTGTATATTTGCTGTTACGCTACTGTGCAGTGGGACTGACCTTTGACCTTTTCTTGAAGATGTGGACGGTAACGGTTACATCAGCACAGACGAGCTGAACAACCTCTTCAAAGCAGCCAACCTCCCGCTGCCAGGATACCGCATCCGCGAGATCGTACAGGAGCTCAGCAGGACCATGGACCTCAACCAGGATGGAAAGATCACCTTCGATGAGTTTGCCAAGGTCAGGTCAAAGGTCAAAGGTCACCTCTCTATCAGATGGGAGAGAAAACCAAAGGCCCCTTATATAATATTTACATTTATTCATTTTGCAGATGCCTTTATCTAATACAACTTATAATAATATATGAATTTAAATGATTTTAAGTCGTTCTGAGACCCTAGCTGAGAACTGTCACCTGTCCAGTCATCCTAAAGGTCGTCCATGTGCATCTGTCACAGGTGGTTCATGACTTGAAGAGCTCAGAAGTGGCCAAGACTTTCCGTAAAGCCATTAATAAGAAGGAGGGAATCTGTTCAGTGGCTGGAACCTCGGAACAGTCTGGAACGCAGCACTCGTACTCCGGTGAGTCAAAACACATCAGACACTGAGACTAGAGATGCAGAAATAATACAAAAATAACAATACTAACAGCATTACATGCAAGATCCTTTGATAAACGTGATGCTGTGTGTGTGTGTGCAGAGGAGGAGAAAGTGGCTTTTGTGAACTGGGTCAATAAAGCCTTGGAGAAAGATCCGGACTGCCAGCATGTCCTTCCCATGGATCCCAGCTCCAACGATCTGTTCACCGCGGTGGGAGACGGCATCGTACTCTGGTACGTGCAGCACAAACCCAGCTAACATTCTCTGAACGTTCTGGCAAGGTTCTCTTAGAGTTATGAACAAACATTCTTCTGGTAACATTAATAGAATGTTCGTTCTAAGTTATCTGGTCTTTAATAATGTTCTCAAAATGTTACAAAAACATCTATACATCATTCATGGAATGTTTTTTAAAAGTTACTTGTTTCGGAATGTTAATAGAACATTCAAAAGTAACATTCAAATGAAGTCTGGAAAATGGAATGTTCCCTTAAGGGTCACGAAACCAAGAAAAAACACTTTTAAAACGTAAAAAAAAAATGTATGAATGTTTTCATAACTTAATGCGAATATCAGCGAAACATTCTCAGAACATATTTTTGTTAGCTGGGAAAGAACATTACATACGGAAGCTTGTTTGCACCACTAAATAAAAAATAAAAAAGGTAATAGCTACTTTTTATTTCGCAATTCTGACTTTATAACTCGCAATTCTGACTTTATATCTCGCAATGCTGACTTTATAACTCGCAATTCTGACTTTATAACTCGCAATTCTGACTTTATAACTCGCAATTCTGACTTTAAACTCCAATTCTGTACTCGCAATTCTGACTTTATACTCGCAATTCTGACTTTATATCTCGCAATTCTGACTTTATATCTCGCAATTCTGACTTTATCTCGCAATTCTGACTTTATAACTCGCAATTCTGACTTTATGTCACGCAATTCTGACGAATTCTGACTTTATAACTCGCAATTCTGACTTTATACTCGGACTCGCAATTCTGACTTTATATCTATTCTTTATAATCGCAATTCTGACTTATATCTCGCAACTCGCAATTCTGACTTTATATCTCGCAATTCTGACTTTATAACTCGCATTCTGACTTATATCTCGCAATTCTGACTTCTCGCAATTCTGACTTTATATCTCGCAATTCTGACTTTATATCTCGCAATTCTGACTTTATATCTCGCAATTCTGACTTTATATCTCGCATTCTGACTTTATAACTCGCATTCTGACTTTATCTCGCAATTCTGACTTTATAACTCGCAATTCTGACTTTATTCGCAATTCTGACTTTATAACTCGCAATTCTGACTTATATCTCGCAATTCTGATTTATACAATTCTGACTTTACTCGCAATTCTGACTTATCTCGCAATTTGACTTTATGTCTCGCAATTCTGACTTTATAACTCGCAATTCTGACTTTATTCTCGCAATTCTGATTTATATCGCAATTCTGACTTTATAACTCGCAATTCTGACTCTGCAATTTGATATCTCGCAATTCTGACTTTATAACTCGCAATTCTGACTTTATCTCGCAATTCTGACTTTGATCTCGCATTCTGACTTTAAACTCGCAATTCTGACTTAATCTCGCAATTCTGACTTTACTTTCTGACTTTATATCGCAATCTGACTTCTGAATTCTGACTTTATAACTCGCAATCTGAATTCTGACTTTATAACTCGCAATTCTGACTTTATATCTCGCAATTCTGACTTTATAACTCGCAATTCTGACTTTATAATTGACTTTATAGCAATTCTGACTTTCGCATTCTGACTTTATAACAATTCTGACTTTTATATCTCGCAATTCTGACTTTATAACTTCTGACTCGCATTCTGACTTTATAACTCGATCGCAATTCACTTTATCTCGCAATTCTGACTTTATAACTCGCAATTCTGACTTTATAACTCGCAATTCTGACTTTATATCTCGCAATTTCTGACTTTATTCGCAGACTTTATAACTCGCGCAATTCTGACTTTATATCTCGCAATTCTGACTTTATTCTCGCAATTCTGACTTTATAAACTCGCAATTCTGACTTTATTATCTCGCCATTCTGACTTTATATCTCGCAATTCTGACTTATCTCGCATTCTGCAATTCTGACATCTCGCAATTCTGACTTTATAACTCGCAATTCCTGACATTCTCGCAATTCTGACTTTATACTCGCAATTCTGACTTTATATCTCGCAATTCTGACTTTATATCGCAATTCTGAGAAAAAAAATCTGAATTGTGAGATAAAAAGTCGCAATTAACTTTTTTATTTTTTATTTTATGGCGGAAACAAGCTTCCATACATACATGTTCAGTATTTCAGTAGTCAGAAATAAGGTAAATATTACTCTTTGCAGTAAAATGATCAACTTGTCTGTGGCGGACACTATCGACGAGAGAACCATCAATAAGAAGAAGCTCACGCCCTTCACTATCCAGGTGAGTTGACGAACGCTCATTCCTGATTGGGTGGTTTGTTTCATACACTGCTGTGATGGGATTTTAATACTCATGTTCATGTTTGAATGTTCAGGAGAATCTGAACCTCGCGCTGAACTCCGCCTCTGCTATTGGCTGCCATGTGGTGAACATCGGAGCAGAGGACCTGAAAGAGGGCAGGCAGCATTTAGTGCTGGGACTCTTGTGGCAAGTCATCAAAATTGGCCTGTTTGCCGACATTGAAATTAGTAGAAACGAAGGTACAAATTACTACAAAATAATCACACACACACACGGCCAACATGAGCTGCTGCTACAGCAACAGTAACAATTTTCAGGATGTTCTGGGAATGTTAGTTTTTGGTTTTTTAGTTATTCATGAAAGGTTTCTTTAGAGATAGAATGTTCTTTCTAGGTTTGCAGAACATTAGGCTGTATTTCTGCACAGTAAATGACACTTGTGCCAATCTAATGAATGACATTCAGACATTATAAGTGTCCACATACTGAATGTTTCTCTTTGTTGAGTCACATGATTGTGTGTGTGTGTAGCTCTGATCGCACTGCTCAGGGATGGAGAGGTCTGGAGGATCTGGTCAAACTGTCTCCTGAGGACTGCTGCTGCGCTGGGCTAAACTACCACCTGGAGGAGGCCGGGATGTCCCAAAATTAACAACTTCAGCTCAGATATTAAGGTACAATAGGAGCAAAATCACAATGATCTATCTATCTATCTATCTATCTATCTATCTATCATTTATTCCATCCATCATCATCTCTCATTTATTCCATCCATGCCTTATACACAACCACCAGTCTATCCATTTTGTCATTTATTCTACCCTCCACTCTCTTTTAATTCCATCCATCGCATACTCGCAGGACCTATACCCTCCAATCTCTATCATTTATCTTTCATCCATCCATCCATCATCTCATCAGTTTTCATCCATAGCCATCCAATCCATCCATCTCATCATATATTCTTTATTCCACATCATCTATACTTCCATCCATCCATTGCTCTCCTTTACTCTCATACCAGGCGCATCCATCCTTACATCATATTATTATCACAGCACCACTTACCATCCTATACCAAATGTGTTCCTCATCCCTGCTGCATATAGTTCATGCCAATGCCCATACCATTCTTCAATCATTCTATTCATATCCATATACCTATAAACCATTGCCTATCTCCATGACATATTCCACCCATCACCATTACCAATCCATCTTCTCTCGTTATTCACATCCATACCATCCATCCATCGCATAAATTGGCCTCTCATAGCATATATCATACCATCCTTCTACATCCACATTGTCTTCTTGCAAATTTATATTCATCACCATCAATCCATCCATACCACGTCCCACAAGTCTCCCTCATTTATATCATCCATATCCATCGCCATTGCCTACTCCATCTCATCCTCTATTCACCTAATACCCATCCTATCCATGCCATCTCTCATATATTCTACCATACTAAACCATCACCAATCCATCTCCATTCCATGCTCTCATATTATTCCTTCCCTCATCATCCATACTGCTCAACTCATAACTATTCCTACCATGACGCATTACCATTCCTATCGCATCACTTTACTTACCACCTCCTCCAGTCTCTCATTTAATATCCTATCCATACCATCCATACAAAAAATCCATTGATCCTTCATCCATCTCAATGCACATTTCAATCCCTCTTCCTATCCAATAACGCAATCATTATATACCCGTCCAGTCCCTCCCACATTTATTCAATACCATAGAAAACCATCCATCCATACCATCACATTCTCATCTTATAATCCAATCCATCAATTCTGACATCATTATGATCTCATCCATGCCATGCCAATGAAGCCCTAGACGCATCATCCATCTCATTTATCCACCATCCTAATCCTCTCCATCCTCCATATGCCAAACCATCTATCATTCCATATGCAACCATCTCTCATTTTTTTATTCTCATCGCATCCTCTATTCCATCCATCACATAACTCTCATTACTTCATGGATCATCATCATCCATCTCCTCATTTATTCCATCCTCCATACTTCCTCAATTTATTCACTGTGCCCATTTAGAACATCCATCCTCATCATTTCTTCCATCCATCATCCCCTACGCATTCAATCTAGCATTTGATTCATCCATCACATGTCATCATTCTCTCATATTCCAACTTTACTATACCTATCTCTCATTTATTGCCATCCAGCCATCCAATCCATCCATCTCTCATCTATTTCTCCCACCATATTCCATCCAGCCATCCTCCCTCTCATCAGTTATTGCATGCCATCCATCCATCCATCCATCTCTCATTTATTCCATCCACCATCCTCTCATTTATTCATCCATCCATCCACTCTCATTATTCATCCATCCATCCATACGTCTTTTATTATTCCCTTCATCCATCGTCCACTATTCCATCCATCCTCATCCCATCTCTCAGTTATTCATTCCATCCTCATCCATCCATTTCTCTTTATCCCATCATCCACCTCATTTTATCACAAAAATACAACATAACCATCCATAACATCCTCCATCTCTCATTCATAAACGATCTCATCTGCCCCCCCCCCATTTATCCATCCCATCCTTCTCATTCATCCACTCTCATTGATTCCATCCATCATCATTATTCCCTCCATCCTTCCTCTGGCATCCATCCATCCTCTTCATTATTCCATCCTCCCATTCCCTCTCATCCAATATCTTTATTCCTTTCATCATTTCATCTCTCATTTATTTCCTCCCATCATGCTTTATTCCAATCGCTACTTCCTTACCATCATCCATACTCTCCTTTATTCATCCTAATCCAGCCCATACCATCATTTATTCCATCCAACTTCGACTGTCGCTTCCATCCATCATAATCTATTTATTTCCATCCATCCTCCTTCACAGCATCCATTCGCTCCATTTATCCATTCCAATAATCCAGCATCATATTCCGATCCATACCCATCCCATCCTTCCTTCTCAGCCATCCATACTCTCATTTATTTCCATCCTCCGCATAATACATCCAAATCCCTCCATGGGGCCTATTCCATCTCATCGCTTCCCCTCTCGCATCTATCCAATCTCATCATTTATTGTCCATCCATACTCTCCATCCATTATCCATTCAATCGCTCATTTATTGTTAGATATCGCATCCATCCTTCCTTCCATCCACATTCCTATCTCTCATTATTCATCGCATAGCACTCATCCATTACCCTCCAAATACATCCATACCATAACCCTCCATCCATGCAATTGCATCCCATCCATCCTCATATCCATTCTAATCATCGCAATGGCCAATACTACACTCGGAAGTGAGCAACAACCCTAGCAAACATATCCGATGAACTTAAAACTCTTCAAACTTAAAGATTAAAAGAATTTTCAACCTTCAGGGCCAGGCTGTTCTCAAGCCAACATCAAAGTTTGTCATGACACACTTTACTCCTCTAGTTCACATGTGATGTTGTAAATTCCCAAAAAATGTATAATTTGAAGTTGTTCTGTGGATGCAAATGGCTAAATATGAACAACAGAACGCATGTAACCTCACCGTTATCTGTCATCCTGAAGGACTCCAAGGCCTATTACAACATCCTGAACCAGGTGGCACCTAAAGGAGATGAAGAAGGCATCCCGCCATCCCTGTTGACATGACTGGAATACGGGTGAGAACATAATCTCATATGCAATTCAAAACTGTAAATCTTAAATTTAGGCCTAAACATCAACTCATAGCAAGAGACATCTGTCACACTGCAGGATCATTTAAGATGAACTAGACAAAAAAGAACCAGTTATTTGAACCTTCAATGTTGATGAAAAAGGTTTGGATTAGTGTTAGTGTTCAGCAGGTTTCAGAAGAACCTCAAACACTCATCGTTTGTATTGTGACAGGAAAAAGACGACCTGAAGAGAGCCGAGTGCATGCTGGAACAGGCTGACCGGCTCGGCTGCCGGCAGTTCGTCACGGCCACAGACGTGGTCCGAGGAAACCCTAAACTCAATCTGGCTTATGTGGCCAATCTGTTCAACAAGTATCCTGCTCTGAAGAAGCCGGAAAACCAGGACATTGACTGGAGCTCTATTGAGGGTAAGTGAATCTGAACCGTCTTTAAAGGGATAGATCATTCTGTCATCATTTACTCATGTTGTTCCAAACCTGTTGTTCTCAGAAAGTCCAGTAAACATTCTTCCAGTAACGTTAATGGAATGTTCGTTCAATGTTATCTGGTCTCTAATAATGTCATCATTCATGGAATGTTTTTTCTGAAATTTTTAAATGTTACTATTTGTTTCGGAATGTTCTGAGAACATTCAAATGTAACATTCCCATAATAAAAACATAAAAAACTGGAAGTTTTGAATAGAAGTCAATAGAAACTTGTTACCAACAATCCTCAAAATCTCTTCTTTTGTGTTCAGCAGACAGAAAGAAAGTCATAAAGGTTTGGAACAACATGAGTAAATGATAACTGAATGATTTTTATGTGGACTATCCCTTTAAGATCTCTTTAATATCTCAAAAATTTTAGATTAATGAGATTAAATGGAGGCTTTTGCTGAAGTCTCTTGCTTCTCCTAAGATAAAGACCTATAAATAACTATATTTACTTATATTACATTCAGCAAATAGTAAATATTATATATCTAATCCATATCTCATGTTCTGTCTCTGTCAGGAGAGACCAGAGAGGAACGCACCTTCAGAAACTGGATGAACTCACTGGGCGTTAATCCACGTGTCAATCATCTCTATGTGTAAGTAAAGTACCGCCTCAAAAATACTCGGGCAACTAAAGCTCTATTGATGCACTGAAACTTAAGAAACAGAAAATTAATCTTCGGCCTGAGCATTTTTGTAGAGCTAAAATCATTGACTGAAAAGGTGACGTTTAATTGCTGCTTCTCTGATGGCGTGTTTGTGTCAGTGTCTACTTCATGCACACAAAGTGGATAAACTACAACAGCATATCGCTCAATCAGTGCTTCAAACATGGAAAGACAGCAATAAAGAAGCATGTAAACAGTCACATAACGTTACCCTAGTAAAAAAGTAATATATTTGACCTATACTTAATATGAATTAAATGTATTTTAAATATATTACCAAAAAAAAGCAGCAAACCATACTTCGAAACATTAATCATTTCTGCTTGACTTATTCAGATAAAGTAGACTGTACTGTGCAGTATTCAGTAAACAGCCGAAGCCACTTAAACCGTCTCTTTTCCAAAATGTCTCTGTCACTGGGACTCGTGTGATTTCTCACCTACTTAACTGAGACCTGTAACACTTTCTGCATGTAATACTGGAGGTTGTTCCAGCAGAGGGCGCTGCTGCTGCGTGTTCTCACTGTGATCGTGTTCTTCTAGGGATCTGGCTGATGCGCTGGTGATCTTCCAGCTGTATGAGAAGATCAAGGTTCCTGTGGACTGGGACAGAGTGAACAAACCACCGTACACCAAACTGGGCAGCAACATGAAAAAGGTACAGCTGTGTTATGAAAGAGATTGGTGTTTCCCTGTGTTGAAGTTACACCTGGGAAGATTCTGCTTCAGGGTTCAGCATTCATTTTTACGACATTTAAGTTGGATAATGTATATTTTGTACATATATTTTTACATTTATAAAATATTTTATTTACATATTATTTTATGAATTAAAATTATTTATAATTTTAAATTTTATACAATTTTAATTTATATTAAATATTATGTTTATACTATTTATATTATATTATTTATCACTTTTTACGCACGGAATTTAACTAATATAACTTTACATTTATGTCTGATGTCTTTCGGATATACAGCACAGAAAAAGATTTTGCAAAATCATTAATTACCAACAACAAAAAAAAAAGAAAAAAAAACAACTAATTAAAACAATAAAAATGACAAACACAAAAATTTAACTAAAATTAACAAAAACTAATATATTAATAGGAAAATAAAGGTATATTATTTATATATAATAATTATACAATTTTATTATGAAATAATATTCTTAAAATATTAATAAAACTATAATATATAATTGATACTAAACTAAAAGAGCTAAAGAGAAACATGCAAATAAAAGTGAGTTTTCCTCAACACACACGTAATAAATGTCTTATGAATTAAAATAAAAGCCGAAATAAAACAAAATATAAATATTAGATGATAAACTTATTCAGTTAATTGTCAAGGCAATATTTTTAATTTCCATTTAGTTTAAGCTGAAGCATTAAACTTATAACTGTAAAATAAAATAGTAATATTTAAATTAAAAAAACTAAAAAAATGACAAAAAAACCCATAAATTTCTAAAAGAAATTGATACTAAAATTAATTAATTTTTAATATTATAATATAAATATTAAATCTAATATTATTATTAATTTTTCATATTAAATAATATTCTTAAAATATTAATAAAAACTAAAATAGTATATAATCAATACTAAACTAAAAGAACTAAAAGAGAGAAACCTCCAAATATAAGTGATTTTTCCTCTCACACACCACACACACACACACACACACACACACACACACGTGTAACAAAAGTCTTATGAATTAAAATAAAGCTGAAATAAAACAAAATATAAATATTAGATGAAAAACTTCTCAAGGCAATATTTTTAATTTCCATTTAGTTTAAGCTGAAGCATTAAACTTCTAACTGCAAAATAAAATAAAATAAAATAAAATAAATAAACCTAAATAGTAATATTTTGAATAAAAAAAGCTAATAAAAATGACAAAAGCACAAAACAAAATTACAAAAAATAAATTACTATAGTTAATTAAAGATAAAAGCTAATATTATTAATATTATAACATAAACATTAAAGCCAATATTATTCAATTTTAATATTAATTAGTATTCTTAAAATAACAAGTCTAACGAGAGTCTGATGAATTGCAGTTTAAGATGAAGCATTTAATAAAATAAAAATTTAACAAATATTAATATTTTGAATAAAAAAACTAATAAAAATGACAAAAGCACATAACAAAATTACTAAAAAAAATATTAAAATGAATTAAAAGATAACATTATTAATATAACAAATATTAATAATATTATTACATTTAATATTAACTAGTATTCTTAACGAGAGTCTTGTGAATTGCAGCTGGAGAACTGTAACTACGCAGTGGAGTTGGGAAAGAAGGAGGCTAAATTCTCTCTGGTGGGAATCGCCGGACAGGATCTGAACGAAGGCAATCGCACGCTCACACTTGCTCTGCTCTGGCAGCTCATGAGGAGGTAAAACAATCACACACACACACGATCACACGTTTGTGACATACACACCTCTCACCATCCTCCGTCCGTCTGCAGGTACACGCTGAACATCCTGGAGGATCTGGGCGACGGGCAGAAGGTCACCGACGACACCATCGTGACCTGGGTGAACGACGCGCTGGCACAAGCGGGCAAAGGCACCATCAGCGGCTTTAAAGTAAGCAGCATGCGTTCACGCTGGAGAAATGCCGGTGATGTCCTGCTTGACCTCTGACCTCTTCGTGCGTTGTGATTCTTTAGGACGGATCCATAAGCACCAGCATGCCAGTCTTGGACCTGATTGACGCCATCCAGCCCGGCTCCATCCGCTACGACCTTCTCAAGACAGAAGACTTGACAGAGGAAGAGAAAACTCAATAACGCCAAGTATGTCATCCTCATTAGCATATTAATGAATATTCAATGAACTGTGCTGACCCAAACTCACTGTTGTCATTTCGTGTTTTTAAAGGTACGCCATCTCCATGGCGAGGAAGATCGGAGCCCGTGTGTACGCGCTGCCGGAGGATCTGGTGGAGGTGAAGCCGAAGATGGTGATGACGGTGTTCGCCTGCCTCATGGCTCGAGGAATGAGACGAATCTAGAACCCATCATCCACTCAACTGAGATTATACGCCTGCGCTCTTTTATATTTCCTTAAAGGGACTTTTATTATCAGCTCAATTATTGTGTTCTTTCCGTGAAGCATAAAGATGTGTTGTTTTTCATACAAATATCTAAACATTCTCATTTTTTCTCTCTTGAATCGATTCTGAGCTCAGTTTTTAACAGCAGATGGTGCTCTAGGCTAGTTTTTAACCGTAGGCTAAATTGCTCATGAAGAAGAGCACTCGTGCATTCGGCTATGTACTTGCACCTCAGAATGCTTAATGCAGAATGTAATACACTTCAACTTTTTCTAACTTTATGAATGATTATTTTACAGGAGGTTCAAGTGGTATGTGTAAGAGTACGGCTGTTTCTAAAGCATGCAGTGCCATCTGCTGTTAAGCTCAGAATCGATTCGAGAGACAATCTTGATGCATTCAGAAAATCTTAGAATCGATTCAGAATCATTTCTCGATTCGCGATTCAATGATTTATTGTCTTACTTTATAGTCAAAACTGATCTAATCTTCACAAAACACATATTGTTGGAAAGGTCTGATATTTGGTGTCTATTTTTGTACTTTTGGAAAAAATATATTTGGACAGAAATGTATTAATTTGTTACAGTAGAATCCAAAAAATTTCAATGGAATGTTGGTGACACCCGGTGGATATTTATGGTACAACGCCTAAATAAAATCACATGGGTACTCATGGCAATCTCATGGCTTTGATTTTATATCAATTTTACAGTAAAAATTATTTTGTAAAATATATATTTTATATAAAATAAAAACTTATCTATAGTACATTTGATTAAATAGTTACATTTAAGGGGTTAAATCCAGTTAAGGGGTTAAATCGAGTTACATTTAAGGGGTTAAATCCAGTTAAGGGGTTAAATCGAGTTCCATTTAAGGGGTTAAATCCAGTTAAGGGGTTAAATCAAGTTAAGGGGTTAAATCGAGATTCATTTAAGGGGTTAAATCAAGTTAAGGGTTAAATCGGGGGGCAGGGGTTAAGGTTAAGGGGTTAAGGGGTTAAATCGAAGGGGTTAAATCCAGTTAAAATTCATTTAAGGGGTTAAATCAGTTAAGGTTAATCGAGTTACATTTAGGGTTATCAGTTAAGGGGTTAAATCGAGGGGGTTAAGGGGTTAAATCGAGTTACATTTAAGGGGTTAATCCAGTTAAGGGGGGGGTTAATCAGTTAAGGGTTAAATCGAGAGGGGTTATCAGTTAAGGGGTTAAATCGGGGTTAAATCAGTTAAGGGGTTAAATCGGATTCATTTAAGGGGTTAAATCAGTTAAAATCGACATTTAAGGGTTAAATCCAGTTAAAATCGAGATTCATTTAAGGGTTAAATCAAGTTAAGGGGTTAAATCGAGTTCATTTAAGGGTTAATCAAGTTAAGGGGTTAAATGTTAAGGGGTTAAATCCAGTTAAGGGGTTAAATCGAGTAAGGGTTAAATCCAGTTAAGGGGTTAAATCGAGATTCATTTAAGGGGTTAAATCAAGTTAAGGGGTTAAATCGAGATTAAGGGGTTAATCAGTTAAGGGGTTAAATCGAGTAAGGGGTTAAATCCAGTTAAGGGGGAGATTCATTTAAGGGGTTAAATCAAGTTAAGGGGTTATTCATCAAGTTAGGGTTAAATCGTTAAGGGTTACATCAAGTTAAGGGGTTTAAATCGAGGGTTAATTCGGGGTTAATCCAGTTAAGGGGTTAAATCGAGATTCATTTTAAGGGGTTACATCAAGTTAAGGGGTTAAATTAACATTTACTGGAGTAGCAAAATAACTTAAAATATTAAGTCTTGTTTTCTGAACAATGTGTTAAAATAAAGTGAGTTTATACTTATTAAAAAAAAAAAAAATCAAATCTGCCAGTGGAGAAAATTCTGTGGTTTACTTTTCTTACTCTGTTGGCAGATATGTTTGTTTTCAGCAAAACCTCACTTAATTAAGACTTAATATCTTATGTAAAGTAAATGTATCTTGATTAAAGAATGTTCATCTAATAGATATTTGTACTGGAAAAAGAAAATACTGAGGAAGAACCTTTTTTTACACTGTGAAAGTGCCTGTATTAATGACACGGGAACTCACTGGGTCTTCATTTACCTCTAGATAATGTGCCTAGACCTATGAGAGGAGGCTCAAAGGTCACGTCTATTTATGCCTGTGTTTATGTACATCACTGTGGTGAAACGAGGCGAAATAAAGCCAGACCAGTTTTGCTCTTTTAAATGTTCAGGTACTTCAGGCTATAAATGACAGTAAACACATTCAGATTCATATATCAAATGTACATCTTCAAATGTCACAGTGCAAATAAAAACAGAAAGTTTTGTAACTCGAGTGATTGTGCTTGTTTCATAATCTGATAATAAAACTCATTTTAGCTGACAACTATTATATGTTAATCCAGCTTTACTCATATACATACAGAACACTTAAATAAAGTAATATACTATTAGGTAACAGTTTACAATAAAGTCCCATTAGTTATACAGTGTATAATAATCTTTAACGTTAATAATCATACAACTGTTTTTTAGTCAGCTCAGGTCTGATATTAATAGATACAACTTTTGATTTTAAAGGGGTGGTTGATCATGATTTCACTTTTTTAACTTTAGTTAGTGTGTAATGCTGTTGTTTGAGCATAAACAACATCTGCAAAGTTATGACGCTCAAAGTTTTTTTTTTTTAAAGTATTCTCTGTTTAAGGACTACAACAAACGGCTGGTAGGGACTACAAAGAGCTTCTTCCTGGGTTTGTGACATCACAAACCCTAAAATTTACATAAACTCCGCCCCCGAGAACACACAACAAAGGGGGCGGGGGCCATGCTGGGCTGCTTTAGAGAAGAGGAAGAGTTGTTGTAGTAGAATGTTGTTGTCATGCCGTCATTTTACGCCGGACTGCTTCACAAACGAGGGTCAATTCAACACAAAAGATGAACATGACGGCACATGCTAGTGGATGAGTTGAATCAACTCCACAGCAACTACATAAATTTATCCACTAACCATTCAGAAACGTCCAGTTTCATTCTAAAAGTTGTAACTTCTTCCTGAGTCTCTCCATCAGTGTCGACTCCGGTTTGAACAATGTAAGGCTGAACACCGTTACTGACAATCCTCATTTTGGCTGCGTGAGATTCTCCAGCTTTGTTGTTGTTGAGCTGTTAAAGCTCCGCCCTCTTCTGGAAAGTGAGCGGGAAGCAGCAGCTCATTTGCATTTAAAGGGACACACACAAAAATGACATGTTTTTGCTCACACCCAAATAGGGGCAAATTTGGGAATATAATAAATGATCTGTGTCATGTTAAGTAATGCAGTTAACTAAACATTATTGTAAAGTGTAACCAGCAAACCTCATCTGGTTGATGGTTTATATCGTCCTCAAATGTAAATTATCCCATCTCTAAACTGACTGTTAAGACATTCCTATATTATAAACGATAACATTATGAATTTCTGCAAAGCTGATACAAAACAATGTGTAACGTGAAAAGATATACAAATAAAATTTGACCTGTTTTAGTGCAATACATGGAAGCTTTAAAAATGATTCGTCTCTTAAACATAAACATTTCATTTTAATTTGTGTTGAAAGAATATGAAACAACAAACATCGTTAACATTTTACTTAAAGCCTTTATAAATAATGCATTTTAAAGGTATTCATAATGTTCGTTAAAATGCATTAAATATTTTCTAGTTAAATGCAGTACAATATTTCCAAAATTGGTAGTTTTATACTTTCTAAAGGTGTAACAATGAATAGATAAGTATTATAATATATTATAATTGTGGTTACATTATTATTCATGAGATCATACAACGCATTATAATATAAGGTGTCTAATTAATGCATTAAAAATACTTTTTTATAATGCATTACACATAAAGGCCTTAAGTAAAATGTTACCCAAAAATCCAAATGTCACGCAGTCAAACGAACACATTCCGCTCAACATCATTGTCACTCATTAATTAATGGTGATCATAAAGTTGAATGGATTTCAATGAGATCACACTCACATGACGGCATGACTGTGACACAATGAAGAACGTCGTCTGAAAACATGTTAGTAACCATCGCTTTAATGGACAAAAAAAACGCAGTAATCGGGATCAAAACAAAGACACAAGAGTTGAACATGTTGTACATGTAGGAACAGAAAACACGAGGAAGTTCATATGCTGTGAACTGAAAGGCTTTCATAGAGAGACTCAGCTTTAGTCCTGGAGTTCATGCACTCCGTCTGCATCATTTGGCCATCTTGCCCTCGGCAGGCGTCTCTCCGTTATCGAGGGTCTTGAGGAGGCGAAACAGGCCCGCGGCCTCACGGATCCGGCTGAACTCGATGCAGAAGGCTTGAACTTCAATGAACAGATCTTGAACGTTAATGATCTTATTCCTGATGAGGGACTGGAGGAACACGCACACCAGACGCACCAGACGGTTCTTCAGGAGACAGAATGAGAGAATGATCACTTTTGATCAATTTAATGCATCCTTGCTGAATAAAAGTATTCATTTCTACATATAAAAGTATGAAATGCTGCTCACACAGATGCATCATGGTACATTTGTTTACCTGCATGTATTTGTCTTTGATCTGCTCACATGTGGAGATGCAGTTGGAGATGTAGAGATGGATGAACTCAGGTGGAAGATCTACTGCTGTTGTTAACCTATAGTCGAACAAATAATGAAGCGCTTACACATACAGCACACACATCCACAAACAAAACACTTCGTAGATCAGGGAATCAAGTTTTATGCCCCGTCTGCACTGCCACAAACATGATCAGAGAAAGAGATACCTGTTGACCACCTCCATGGAGTGCAGCGACATGTCCATGTTGACCAGGACAGAGAAATACTCCGTGATCTGGTTGGATGACATCAGCTTCAGGAGCATCTCAATGGCCACTAGAGGGTTGTTCTCCACCAGGTCTGGTAGTTTGGCTGGTGTCAGTCCAATATGGTAAACCAGCTTTGGATCCTTCTCCAGTTCACCAAGCAGCTGACGAGAGAGAGAGAGTTAACTGTGAGAAACACATTTCACTTCAACATCAGAGGAGAAATCAAAGAAAACACACAAGTGTTCAAATGTTTGAGATCGGTAAGATTTTTTTACATGCTTTTGAAAGACTCTTCTGCTCACAAAGGCTGCATTTATTTAATCAAAAATACAGTAAAAATTGAGAATCACAATATTTTTGTTTCAAATAGAGATCACGATTATCTTATGATTCTTAACAGACAACTAAACTCGGGTTGAATGAATGATTCAATGACTTACTCAGAAAGATTTCACTTGTTTCATTACTGGATGAATCAGCATTTCTGAACAAATATCTTGAATGAATGATTCAATGACTCTCTCATAAATACTTTACTTGTTTCATTATTGGATGAATCAACGTTTCTAAACAAATTAGGGCTGGGCGATATGACGATATTATCGTATATCGACGATGTGTAATCATGTGAATCGTGTAAAGTGAGTAATGTGCAATGTGAAGTGTGTACAATAATTGTGGATCGTGCAACATGAGCTTGTGCAATAATGTGATTGTGTAAATTTTTTTTTTTTTTTTTTTGTATATGAAACTTGGTTGTTTATGTATTGGCTCTTGTGATTACAGTCCTGGGGACAACGGATGGAAATTAGCCTTTGGCTACAATCCGGTGTGTTTACATCCATGTATTATCAATGTTTGTTCATTAACACACACTGTCCCTATTAAATAAATAAAATTAAAAAATTTAAAATGTCTTGGAAGTATCACAATGTCGATATTAAAAGTCAGTTAGAGACGATAATCGCCAATATCGAGAGAAAAAAAAATAAAAATGTATTTAACATAGTCCCGTAGTTACCATTCACATATTTATTCACATGCAATAGCATAAATAAAATATTTTGTAGCCTATAGTATTTAATAGGGTTAAGAATAAAAAAAATCTATTCTGGAATCACATTTACTTATAAGGCCAGGAATCGAATAGGCCTCTTTATATATAGAAAAGCTACTCTTTATAAAATTAACATTTTGATTTTGCTTATTAACAATGTATTTTTATTTTTAAAACATTCCCGTAAACACAGTTTTGTCACCCATGAGTGTGTAACAGACTATATTGGATTCGTGCATTGACATCAACCTAGACCTATTCCGCGGCGCTAATAATGTAGGCTACATTTCTGTTTAAACCGCCATGATTATTAAATTAGAATGAAAAGGCTAAATTAAATTAGAATGGATAGCCTAAATGTCTATAACTCGTTAAAAATAACCACATTTGTTTTCCAGTGGTTTCGTTTTACACGCGCCAACAGAAAAGGATTCACATCACGCACCTGCAGCAAAATAAACTCATATAGCCTAAATATAACGAATAAATACACAAAATATATCCACTTAAACAATTAACAGATTAACAAAACGAAAGAAAAAAAACTGAAGCCATATGCTGTTTCAATTGATTTATTTTTTGCGACGCTCTCCACATAAACACGTTCAAAAGGAAACTAAGACGGAAGAAAGTGGTAGGCCTACCTGTTTTCTTTATTTTACAAAAACAAAATGTTTTGATTTTATTTTTAGTGTACACAGATATGATTAAACTCTTTACAGTTCATGTATGACCAAAAATGTGTAGGTCTAGGCTATTTTAAGTTGTTTTCACCGGTGTAAGGAAGCAGTTCTTGTGATCACGCCGGCGCCTCGCGCGCACACGTCAATAGCACTGCTTGACATCGCAGCCTGTCCATTATCAAAATAAATTTCGTTATAAGAGGCCTGTAAGGAGGACACATCGGAGCTCTAAAACATGAGAAAAAAATAACCTTTCCGTTTCTGGTCATGCAAAACGAATCAAACTGTTTTTAATCGCTTTTAGACAAATAACAAATATATTATAGCTTAACTAGAAGTTTAAAAAACAGCGCTACGCGTTTAAAATGAAATAAATTAAACGTATCATCATGATATGTGTTCGACGTTTCTCTTCCAAAAATGAAAGCGAAACATCGGACCTTAAGAAAAAATAGGCAAGACACATTTGACATCAACATGCATCATTCTTACAATCACCACCAGAATGTCCACCTTCACAATGAACTCCGTTAAACTCTGATCAATTCAACAGTTCTCTTCACGAAACGATTTTCATTTCAAACACTTGAGCAGTGTGGAAATGATTAACATAAAGCTAATGTTTTTATATTAAAGCACAAACTAAGAAAAGAAAAAACCTTTAACCTTTAATTAAATTAAGTTTATGCCTACTGATTTGCAGGCTATTGTCAGATAAAGTGCAACCAAACTGATGTGTGTTTACAGTGCGTGTCGGCTATGTTGTCTCCGACGGGGAATGGGCGGGGCTCGGCGAGGCGATATTATCGGATATCGCGATATTTTTTAAGGCGATTATCGCCTCAAATAGGCGCCCAGCCCTAAAACAAATATCTTGAATGAATGATTCACGCTGCATTCACATGGTGCGTCAGGGTCAACGCTTGACGGAGGGCGTGTCTGAAGCTTGTGTTGACGCGACCGTTATAGTGATGACAGCCAATCACTTTACTTTCCGGTGTTGCACGAACGTAATTGGTTAGCGACTGCTCTAGGATGTTTGCATAAAGCGATCTGATTGGCTGATGCCTGCGTTGGTGCTTGAAAAGTTGAGAAATCTTCAACTTCTGCCGCTTGCAACGCGAGTGAAGCAATGCGACGGAACCCACAATTCAGTTCGGCAACACATGACATCACCCATTCAAACTAAATGAGAAGCATTAACGCCGACGCCCTGTGTGAATGCAGCGTCAATGACTCACACATAAATACTCAACTTGTTTCATTACTGGATGAATCAGCGTTTCTGAACAAATCTCTTGAATGAATGATTCAATGACTCACTCACTCAACTTCACTTATTTCATTACTGAATGAATCAGCGTTTTTGAATGAATCTCTTGAATGAATGATTCAATGACTTACTCATAAAGACTTCACTTGTTTCATTACTGAAAGAATCAGTGTTTTTGAACAAATCTCTTGAATGAATGATTCAATGACTCACTCATAAAGACTTCACTTGCCTTGCATCCCAATGTGCATACTATCCACCCTAAATAGTATTACTAATGTCTAAATTACTAATGAATATTACTAATGTCACATACTATTTAGGATGGATAGTATGGACATTGGGACACAAGGTTGTTTCATTACTAGATGAATCAGTATTTCTGACCGAATCTCTTGAATGAATGATTCAATGACAAATACATTTTTTAACAGTCACTTGATTCGTTCACTTATCGCCACCTAGTGGTGTAAAGATGTAATTGATACCAATCTTTATTTGAAGAGCAGCTTTCATATGTAACACGGAAATAATGATACTGTGTGTGTGTGTGGTTGAAAAGACAGTTCGTGAAGCGGTTTCATATCTAGATAACTGCTTTTTTCTGGGTCGAACACAGATTTGAATGCTCAACGGTGATTTTGTCAAAGGTTTAATAGACACCGGCGAATAGTTATCATTTAGGAATTATATTGTGTTGGTGTTTGAATCGAGATAGCAATCTTTTTAATGATTAATCATGCAGCTCTAATCACAATGAAACATTTTTTTTTTCATAACTGTGGTGAAATGTGAGCCGGAAAGGTATCTTGAGATTCACCCACATGTGATTCTCCGTCTCAGCTGTGTGTTGTGTCGTACCTGCGTCTGCTGTGCCGCTGATAGTGGACTCTTGAAGGCTTTGGCCATGATGCGCTTGATTTCCACGCCTGTGCCGTTCCGCACACACATGGATCGATCCCACTGAATCCGATGATCCGGTTCACACGGGTTGAGCCAGGACAGCTCATCCTCACACACCAGAAGAGGCGGAGCGGGCCGGATAAACTCAGGACGAAAGTGACCTGACAGAGAACCAGACTGTTTAATCACAGCATCACAATAAAAACAAACCAAAAACAGCAGCATCACACTCACTCTCCAGAGGAGGACGTGGTCCCGTCACTAGCGACTCTGTGATCTGATTGGCCACGGAGCTGTCGAAACCCGAGTTGGAGGAGTCTGGATCAGGGTCGCTAAGCAGGCTGGGAAAACTGGCCTTGCTCTGAGTGGGCAGCTCCGACTGACGCTCTGAAGGAAAAGACACAAGATGTTTGTTATATCTCAGCTATTTACATAAAGTTGGATATATATGTATTTGCACCTAAAGCGACGTATATTATATAGCAAATCGGCTCAGTTGTATGATTGTTTATATCGTCATAAAATGCAAGTATATTATTGCTCAGCTCTAATATGCTAAATGAAGAAAAATATGAACCGTTTTCAACATTGATAATCTTTCCAACGTGATTACGTAATGCCTGGAGCATCACAGAGCAGTGCAAGATGAGCATTTGTGGTTAAAAAGTATATAATTTTTATTTTTTTTCGAAAATGAGCGATGGTTTCACTAGATAAGACTCTTATTCCTCTCGTCTGGGATCATGTAGAGCTCTTTGAAGCTGCTCTGAAACTGACATTTGGACCTTCAACCCGTTGAACCCCAGTGAAGTCCACTATATGGAGAAAAATCCTGGAATGTTTTCCTTCATTTCTTTTCCACTGAAGAAAGACAGACATGAACATCTATAACTTCATAAACACCATCTGTGGATTGATTCATACCAGCGAGGGCGAGCTGCAGTCCGCTGATGTCGATGGTCTGCGGCGTGGCGCTCACGTCCATGGAGGACACCTGTCTCGGCGTCTTCTTGAAGAGCTCTCGTGGAGGGGCGAGCATCAGCTGCGACAGGAAGAACTTCTCCGGCAGTGTGATGGGAGGAAGAAAACCTGCAAAAAAGCTGGCTTTTAAATTTTAAAATGGGATCCCTCACATGAGGAAGATCATAATTGGAGGTCCATGGCATCTAAAAGATTGAAAACTAATAAACCTGCCATTGTACATTATGAATATTGTCGGCTCAATGACAAACTGACTTTGTTCCTGTTTTGTAAATAAAAGTGTCTGCTAAGTGCTTAAAGGGTTTCACACAAAAATGAAAATAATGTCATTTATTATTCACTCATCATGCCGTTCCACACCCGTAAGACCTTCGGATCACAAATTAAGATATTTTTGATGAAATCCGATGGCTCTGTGAGGCCTGAGCAATGACATTTCCTCTCTCAAGATCCATTAATGTACTAAAAACATATTTAAATCAGTTCATGTGAGTACAGTGGTTCAATATTAATATTATAAAGCCACGAGAATATTTTTGGTGCACCAAAAAAAACTAAATAACGACTTATTTAGTGATGGCCGATTTCAAAACACTGCTTCAAGAAGCTTTGGAGCATAAATGAATCAGCGTATCGAATCAGCGGTTCGGAGCGCCAAAGTCACGTGATTTCAGCAGTTTGACACGTGATCCGAATCATGATTCGACACACTGATTCATAACGCTCCGAAGCTTCCTGAAGCAGTGTTTTAAGTCGTTTAAGTCGTTATTTTGGGGTTTTTTTGGCGCACCAAAAATATTCTCGTGGCTTTATAATATTAATATTGAACCACTGTACTCACATGAACTGATTTAAATATGTTTTTAGTGCATTAATGGATCTTGAGAGAGGAAATGTCATTGCTGGCTATGCAGGCCTCACTGAGCCATCGGATTTCATCAAAAATATCTTAATTTGTGTTCTGAAGATGAATGAAGGTCTTACAGGTGTGGAACGGCATGAGGGTGAGTAATAAATTACATTATTTTAATTTTTGGGTGAACTAACCCTTTAAATGTAAATAATCTTTCACGGACAGCCATCTATGAACGTCCTAAGCGAGTGATGCAAGACAAACACAACCAGAAGAGGAGGAGAACGTACCCGAGAGCGGTTTCTCCTGCTCCTCTCCTGTGGGCGATGGGTTCAGCAGGTGGGCAAACACCGCGGCGAAGGGGTTAGCGGCCAGCGGCTCGGTGCGGTACATCTCCCACAGCAGGTAGAGCGCCGTGAGCCGCTGCGGAGCGCTTGGCAGCAGGTCGGGCTGCTGCAGCAACATCACCAGAACCGAACCCACCCGGAAGTGCTCGGCTTTACCGAAGCAGTGGTGGAAGGCGGTGGACAGCTGCTCGAAGCTGTTGCTGCAGGCGTCCTCCGACATGATGCCCAGCAGGTTCGACAGCTCTTTAGGAGCCAGCGTCATGATGCTTCTCACGCAGGCCACTGGATCAACGAGAAAGCTAGAAAGAGACAGACAACGATAGATGTATTAGGTTTAAAGTCCGCATGAAATGTCTTTTCTTCCCTATTCTGATGTATATACAGTGAAACTGCTTCGCAAACAAGAATAAATGTAGATTGATTTTGTCTGTAGGGAACTGATTGGATGGTTGTGGTTTGCTATTGGTGGATCTCATGTGAGTGACAGGTTGCCCCGCCCTCATCATCAGAGAGAGGGAGGGGAAGATAATCTGATTCAAGATTATGAGGAACATGAATTAAAAACAATAATGATGCGCACCAATAAATCATATATAATAAATACTGCAATATTCCATAAAAAAATAGTTAATTTTGACTTCTTGATGAGTTAAATGACAATACTAGATCTAATATAGTGAGAATATGAAGGAAAGAGATTCAAAGTGAGCAAAAAATGCAATTTTGGTGCAAATGCTGATATTAATATGGCCAAAAGTGATGAAATTCTGATGCTTGTAATGGAAATCAATGAGAAAAGTATAGCAGATACTTACATAAAATGCATTTAAAATGCAAATAACATGTCTTAGTAAAATGATATTTAATTGTTTAGTTTTATGATCAAAGCCTTGTTTTTAAAACATATAATGCAATACAATAATGATTAAGAGATGAACAAATAAACCTTCCTCAAAAGATGATGATCATATTTGATACTATATGATGTCTGGATAATAAAGTAAACTGCACTTGCTTTAGTCCAGTTGAAATATTACGAACAATATCAAAGTTATTCTTATGTTTACTTAATAAAATCAGCAAAGATTATCAGCTACGATTATACTACTTGCTGAAAAAGTCTAAAACTATCAATTTAGACGACAGAAGGCAAGTAGTAGATTGTGTGAGAGTTTTTACAGCAAAGTTTTGATCATTTATAGGCCTCAGAAATGTGCTACAAATATCACACACAAAGATTTATGGAGTTATTTTGCGGTAACTGTTACTATATTCTAATTATTTCACAACATAACTGGATTATTCATCTTAATGAAGCACATTAGATGAAAATCAAATACTACAAGCACTTTTTCCACATGCTAAACTCCTCAAACCGCTGTCTATGTAGGGAACTCAGTAGGTTTTGAGACACAGTCAGTAACAACAACATTACCTGAGTGGAGCTCATTTATTCCGTCCCGTCAGCTCATGAATATTCAATAAAAAAAACAGACGCGGTGACGCTCCAGCACCGATACAACGTTTATCTGCGAGATTATACAGGTAATAATATTTTTAATCATTAAACTATTTCTGTTTCATAATCCGAATCTTCTTCACTTCTTCCACTCATAACCGTCGCGGCTATCCGTGAGCGCTTCCGGTGAAGCAGACGGAATTATGGGAGATGTAGTTTCCAAATAAATCAATACGGAAAACGTTTAAAATCACATACTTGCGTTTTAAAATAAAAGATATGTTTTTTAAATATAATTCACTCACGTATACGTCACAAAAAAAAAAAAAAAAAAAATACACAAAACAGTAGAATGACCCGGATGTGAACGCGTATTCCGCCTTGTATGTGACCCATAATCCACCGCTCTTCCTTTCCCACATTCTCCATTCAGAGTGAGTATCTCCCTCTCGTTCATCGTCTATAAATCCAGCATCATCCGCGTTATTAATCCCTAATAATCATGTTTAATGTCACATTTGAGTTTACAGACACATTATGAATCATTATGATGCGTTTTGGTGCGTTTAAAACGCTGATGTGAGCGATTACACACTTAATGCTAATGCGGCCGTGAGAGTATCTGCGAAAGCGGTAAATTACACTGATTTTAAGTGTAAATGTTGTTTTTACGTGATGTGAAACTCAATAAAGTTGCATATATGAATAATGTAGCTCATTAGCTCGTGATTATATATTTAAATGTTGTTTTACGCGATGTGAAACTCAATAAAGTTGCATATATGAATAATGTAGCTCATTAGCTCGTGATTATATTATTTACAGTTGTTTTTACGCGATGTGAAACTCAATAAAGTTGCATATTTAATAATAACTCATTAGCTCGTGATTATATTATTTACAGTTGCAACACGGATGCATTAATGTATTATACAGGTGTGTGTCTCTCCAATCAGAGTTTAGACTCAGAACAGTATATAAGCATGTTTTTATAATGAGAAATGACATAAAATGTGTTATTAGAGAAAGTTAGCTGGTTGTTTTGGTGAATGAATGACTTGCATCATGATTGTGTGTGTTTTTGTGCAGATGGCACCGAAGAAGGGCGAGAAGAAGAAGGGCCGCTCCGCCATCAATGAGGTGGTGACCCGCGAGTACACCATCAACATCCACAAGCGCATCCACGGCATGTAAGTCACTCCTGGAACGAGTAACCGCTCATCCCTGATCCGTACCGGAGTATTAACGCATCTTTCCGCTCCTCCAGCTCTTTCAAGAGGAGAGCTCCTCGTGCTCTGAAGGAGATCCGCAAGTTTGCCATGAAGGAGATGGGCACGCCTGACGTTCGCATCGATACCCGTCTCAACAAGGCCGTGTGGGCCAAAGGTGTCAGGTGAGATGCGTCCTGATGGCTGGAGTCTACTTTCCGAAATGTAGTGTGATCAGGGCTAGAGCTGAACTTCTCCAGGAATGGGGTTGGACACTCCTGGCCCAAGTAAAGATGCTGTCAGTTTAAACCCAGCCAGTGGAAGCTTTCAAAAACATGTTTATAACAACTGCAAGGCATCCAATATGGCATATTTTTAAATGCTCAAGACTGACGTCACTTCCTGGACTGAACAGCGATTGGCTGCTGCCTGAGTTTTCTGCATTAAAGGGTTAGTTCACCTAAAAATGAAAATGTCATTTATTATACTCACCCTCATGTCGTTCCACACCCGTTAGACCATTTATAATCTTCAGAACACAAATTAAGATATTTTTGATGAAATCCGATGGCTCAGTGAGGCCTGAGCAATGACATTTCCTCTCTCAAGATCCATTAATGCACTAAAAACATATTTAAATCAGTTCATGTGAGTACAGTGGTTCAATATTGGGTCTTACGGGTGTGGAACGACATGATGGTGAGTAATAAATGACATTATTTTCATTTTTGGTTGAACTAAACTTTTAAGTTGAAAATTGCCCAACCTTTTCACACACTCTGCCGTTACAGTGTGTGTCCGCTGGCGCCGAACAGAGCAAGCGTTTTAAATTCTTTCCTATGGAAAGGCTGTGAATTGTGTGATTGAGAGCGGCCGAGAATGTCAAAAGGTTGGGGACTTTATCCGAATATCAAGCGAAACACATGGGCAGCCAATCGCTTTGAGGTTCAGGTTGTCTTGAGTGTCTATAAATATGCAGGTTGTGACATTTAATTTCTCAAACGTCCATGTAGGAAGACATATCATGGCCATATTCCAGGATGACAATGTCAAGATTTATCAGGCTTGGATGCATGAAGAATCACTTTCACACTTCTGAGTCTAGACCTGAAATTCATCTAAAGACTTTGGGATGTGCTGGAGGAGACTCTTGCATTGTCAATACAAGATCTTGACCAAAAATGAAGCTCTTGTATTGTCAGTGTAAGAGGTGAGCACTCTGTAAAGTCTCCTCCAGCACATTCACAAAGACTTTCAATGAATTTAAGGTCCCAACCATTCTTTCACAGCTTGAGCCTGATGAATCTTGTGCTGCGTCTCAATTCGCCTACTTATACTACGCCCTAAAAGTATGTACTCTTTTTGTGAACAAAAAGTACTTTCTTTTGAGTGTGTAGACAAGCTTTGGGACATACTATCACGTCATACAATCGCTTCTTTTCTCCCTGTTGCATCCTGTCAATCATCTTACATCCTCCACATTTCATTTAGCTAATTTCCTACCATATCTGAGAGAAATGCAGCATGTTGATCTGCAGTCGCGGGTCTTTCATGTGGAGAACTGTCCTCATATTTATGCATAATGATGCATTTAAAAGTGGCCATTCGGATCTTTATAAAAGTCCACATTGGTATTTGCAGATGAAAAATAACACGGATAACATTAAATAAATATTTTCTATCAGGTGAACTGATTATTAGTCACTCAACCTCTCAGCGTCGCGCATATCCGCCCTGTTTTTTAACACTTTTTACTCAGGTTTGTAGTTCTGAACTGAATCCTCGTCCAACGTGCAATGGGTTGTGGGCAATATTAGCCTTTATAGTGTGCACGGATCCACATTTCAAAATCTACCGGAAATAGTAGACCATCCGGGGACTTTTGGCATACTCTTTTCAACATACTATGCTTTGGGACACACTTATTTTAATCTCATACTATTTAGGATGGATAGTATGGACATTGGGATGCAGGCTTGGTTTTGTCATCCTGGAATATGGTCATGATGTGTCTTCCTACATGGATGTTTGAGAAATGAAAAGCTACACACTTCCATTAGGGTTTGAAGAACTGTTTGCCAAACATGCTGGAATATAATAATCACAGCAATAATGATCTAATCATAGACTCTTAAAGGTGTAATATGTACGATTTTTGCAGTAAAATATCCAAAAACCACTAGGCCAGTGTTATATAGTTTGTTCACTTGAGTACTTACATCCCAATGTTTGCAACTATTTGTAAATCAAAAGAAAATTGCATTTTAACCAAGGCTCCGGGAGGGTCACCTGTCATGGCGTCATAACCCGCGTTACCCTCGGTTTTCCGGTTTTATTTTGTAGAAACCATGGAAACACCAAAGATGCTTTAATATTACATGTTTTAATAGACAAGAGAACAACTGTTTTGATATATTTATAGACCGAAACGAATTATTGTTATATAGCTCAACACGTTTAGTCTTAATGTTTAAATCTAATTTTCTTGATGTTTTGCGAGTCTCATGCTTTCATGCCTCAGAGAAAAACACTATTTTGTGAAGTAGCTAACATAGCATAATCAGATGCAGCTTTATTTTTAGTTACAGTAATACAGCATTTATGCGTCATACAATAAGTTTTAAAATTAATTGCATGCCATTTATCAACACAATCATCCAGCATTTAATATGATATTGTAAAATCGATCTATCTTACTGCAGTGTGTAACAGTGTCTCACAGCAGCCGCCGAGCGAACGCACAGTAACGTTATAACATCATTTTCAACACTCTCAAATGTATCTAATATGATAAACAGAGCTGCGTTACCTCATCTCATGACCGAAAAGCGGAAGCAGCGCCTAATTTACCCGATTCATTCAAAACGCAGATTTGGAAATGAAATTTCATATTTTCATTGGCAAAATTGAGCAAAACAGATTGAGCAACTTATAAATTGAACTGTTGTATAAAATCAGTATCACATTTGCATTCGTGTGACACTGTTCTTGTTGCTCGTGATATTCCTTAACTATATCATATGATGTAAATATGAGACGACAACTCAAACAGGCGTTTTTGCACCATATCTTGATTATAGGCTATAGCACACAGGAGTTTTGCCCTGCATCATATTCGTCATCAATCAACAGTATGAAATGTCAGATGACCTGCGTATGTCTGGGACGGGGGAAGTGCATTAATTTTAACATGTTATTCACCATGATTAATCTAATTAATGCATTAAATCGACAGCCCTAATGTATATGTGTGTGTGTTAAATGAAGTTTGAAAGCTTTTGTTGTAGTTACACTGGCTGTGTTTACAAAATTGACTGACAGAACAACTTTATTGGGTCACAAAGCTCGCCTGTTTCTAACTGCAGTCACTTGAAACTGATTATATTGTCTGTTTGTTGACAAGAACAGATTAAAACACTCCTACACACATTAGCGGAGGCTTTCTGCTAGTGGAGTCATTCATCGTTACCCATCCGATGCTTAACAGCGACGTCTTGTGTTTGGCAGGAATGTGCCGTACCGCATGCGTGTGCGTCTGTCCAGGAAACGCAATGAAGACGAAGATTCTCCAAACAAGCTGTACACCCTCGTCACATACGTCCCAGTCACCACGTACAAAGGTGAGGATGATGATCGTGTCATTTGCCCTCACACCTGTACATGCATGTTTCTCTGAGATCATGCAGGAAATCTGAAGTTGTTTGACTTCAACAATAGATCCAGTTTGTGTATCTTTAAAAAAAACATCTCTAACATTTCAAACTTTGTGCTTTTTTTGTGTTTGCAGGTCTTCAGACTGTAAATGTGGATGAAAATTAATTCTCTTCATGCTTGTTGGAATAAAAACATAAAAGGATTTTTGTTGTGGATGATTTATTTCTTGTCAGATGAATTATGTGCAGATATTGACAGACTGTAGAGAATAAAATCAACATGCGCAATATGTAAACTTAAGATGCTGCGACATCACATTGCATTTGTACAGCAAACAACATCTTGACTTAAAGCTGATTATTTCTTCAGAAAGGCTTGAGGTGAGATTGTGCAGATAGAGCAGAGCGTTTGGCAAATCTGATTGGTTCCTCCAACCAAGAAAATCATCTAATGCTACATGTTCCGTTAAGAGATCAAGATATACATTCACAACCACAGTATAATGATTTGATCATTGAACAGCTGTCAGAAATGGAAACCAGATGTTTCATTTGGATAAACTCACTGCAGTGAAATATTAAACCTGGTCCCTTTGGATTTCAAATATATATGAAAGTTTTCTGTGGCACAATAATCTGAGGATCAGTCATGTGACTTGTTTTTAAGGCACTTTATACATAGATATAAGAAACACTTTAAAGTTTCTCTTTAAGACTGACTGGAAGTGATGAAACCGGATCCGTTTGTTCAGATAATGTCGTCAGGATCTAGTACAGATAGTCAAACAAAACTGCATATTTCAAATAATAAATAAAATGAGCATTTGTGGCATAATGATGATCATAACTTGTGTCTAAAAAAACAAAAATCGGGGTTACAGTGAAGCACTTACAATAGAAGTGAATCTGATATGCATTATTTCAACCGTATGAATGGAAAACACTTGATAACCTTTTTGTTGTAGTTTTACAATTTTGTTTCCATCACAATGCAATGCCATTCACCTTGAAACACTAAAATGATTAAACAGTTTTAACAGAAGAATGTAATATTATAAGCATTGCATTTCAGGTTTTAAACTACAAAAAATTTGCTTTTTTAAAGAAAATTAGTCAAAATTGCTGGCAAGCATCATGTTGCCTCAAATGCTGCTGATCGAGCTTAACTAGTAAATATTCCTATAGAAAACATCAAATCAAAATCATTTCACTGTACATTCACTATATCTGCTTTCTAAATGCATGATTTTGATCTTGGTGAACAATATATTTCATAAAAAAAAAAAAATTGACCTCATAATTTTTAATCAAAATGATTAAGACGCTGAACGCCGCAGCATCAGATCAGATATTCAGCTGCTGGAACAGGTGCAATAATCATAATGATCAATATTTCCTTCACGTGAGTCTCGTTTATACAGTCAGAAACATGTAACAATCCCATCAGACTGAACTTACATGGTATTTAATGGCTATAGTGAGAATTCACATAAAAAAAGCTTAAAATCTGATGTGACAAACACACTTTCCTCATGTGTGTGTGAAGGACAGAAGCAGATGTCGGTGAGAGGAGATGCGTTTGAATACTGATTCATAAACACAACGCTGATGATCATCTAAATCACTTCACAGTTAGTTCACTTCAGAATTCAAATTCTGATAATTTACTCACCTCCATGTCATCCAAGATGTTTTTTGTCTTTCTTCTTCAGTTGAAAGAATTTGATGAAAACATTCCAGGATTTTTCTCCATATAGTGGACTTCACTGGGGTTCAACGGTTGAAGGTCCAAATGTCAGTTTCAGAGCAGCTTCAAAGAGCTCTACATGATCCCAGACGAGGAATAAGAGTCTTATCTAAAACCATTATAAAAAAAAAAAAAGATATACACTTTTTAACCACAATGCTCGCTTGCACTGCTCTGATGCGCACGCATATGTAATCGTTGGAAAGGTCCGCGAAGTACCAAGTAGGGCGAAAAACTTTAATATCCAACATCATTTTTTTACCTTTTTTTCGAAAGGCGTTTGACTTAGTCTTTGCACTTTGTGACCTTTCCAACATGATTACATCATGCCTGGAGCATCAGAGCATGCAAGATGCAATGTGTTAAAAAGTGTATATTTTTTTTTTTTTTTAAAAATGTCCGATGGTTTCTCTAGATAAGATCTTATTCCTCGTCTGGATCATGTAGAGCTCTTTGAAGCTGCACTGAAACTGACATTTGGACCTCAACCTGTTGAACCCCAGTGAAGTCCACTATATGGAGAAAAATCCTGGAATGTTTTCCTCATAAACCTTCATTTCTTTTCAACTGAAGAAAGAAAGACATGAACATCTTGGATGACATGGAGGAGAGTAAATTATCAGGAAGCTGAAACATTAACTAATCCTTTAACTAAGATTAATAAATGCTTAACCAATGTTCACAAATGAAACCTAACTGTAAAGTGTGAGCAGTAAAGCTGTACTAAAACACTCTCAGATCAATGAGGCTCAGCTGCACGAGACTTCGGTTCACGACATCCTACATTAAAGCATTCAGTGAGGGGAGTCCAGCTCACCCCAGATATTTTATAGACGTCACACTGCAAAAAATGATGTTCTTCCTCAGTATTTCTGTCTTGTTTTCCAGCACAAATATCTAAACATTCTTAAATCAAGATCATTTACTGGAGAAGAGAAATGACTGAAGATATTTAGATATTAAGAACAAATATCTGCCAATGGGGTCAGAAAAATAAATTTAAAAGGAACACTTCCCTTTATTTTGAAAATAGGCTAATTTTCCAACTCTCCTAGAGTTAAACAGTTGAGTTTTACAGTTTTCGAATTCATTCAGCTGATCTTCGGGTCTGGCGGTAGCACTTTTAGCATAGCTTAGCATAGTTCATTGAATCTGATTAGACCGTTAGCATCTCGCTCAAAAATGACCAAAGAGTTTCGATATTTTTCCTGTTTAAAACTTTTCTCTTCTGTAGTTGCATCGTGTACTAAGACTGACGGAAAATGAAAAGTTGTGATTTTCTCTCATTCCAGCGTAATAATCAAGGAGTAATATGCATATATCATCACCCGTGGTACGGCAGCGAAGTTCTTTGATCATTACGCCGGAATGAGAGTATAGTTCCTAGCCATATCGGCCTAGAAAATCACAACTTTTCATTTTCTGTCAGTCTTAGTACACGATGTAACTACAGAAGAGTCGAGTTTTAAATAGGAAAAATATCAAAACTCTTTGGTCATTTTTGAGAGAGATGCTAACGGTCTAATCAGATTCAATGAAGTATGCTAAGCTATGCTAAAAGTGGTACCGCCAGACCCGGAGATCGGCTCAATGGATTCGAAAATGGTAAAACTCAACTGTTTAACTCTAGGGGAGTTGGGAAATGAGCCTATTTTCAAAAAAAGTGGAGTGTTCCTTTCATTCAAAAGGGAAAACAAAATTATTCTTACTGTATTGGCAGACATTTTTTTAGTCATTTTGCTGTTCCAGTAAATGTATCTTGATTTAAGATTGTTTAGATGTTTGTGCTGGAAAACAAGACATCATTTTTTGCCTGTTTGGTCCTCCATACGCTCGTGAATCATCACGATCAAGGCACACGTGAGGTCGTGGTCTGGAGCTCATCACCTGCCCGCTGCATGCTGGATCATGAGCAGACCGGCGCGCTCCTGATACTGCTGAGTCTTTGCGGACACGATCTTTGCGCTCAGGTCGACGGGCCGCTCCAGGAAGTTGACCAGCACCTGCTCGGTCAGTAAGGAGGCCAGAATCTGCTCGAAGCTCACCGACCAGTGAGCGTCCGACTCGCCGGCGTCTCTCGAAGCGTCCTCGCGGTGTCGCGCCTCTCCGATCTGCAGCACGAGACTGGTGACCATCCCGATGGCCTGGAAGAGCTCGGCCTCACACGGCTCGCCTTGAAACATGCTGTACAGCGTCTTACAAAACTGGATGAACTCCCGCTGACCAGACAAAACACACAACAGTAGACTTCTGAGTTACTGCATTCACAGTGAATGCTGCTCTGAGTTGAGTCGCATTCATACAGGTGTGGAACGACATGAGGGAGAGTAAATGATGGGTGAACTGTCCCTTTAAGAGCTCACTGCGGTTTTCCGGTTTAGAGTTTAAAAATAAAGACCGCCATAAACAAGTACTGTAATTTCAGAGTTGTAATGTAAAATACTAATAATAATAATTACATTTATATTATTTAAATACTCAACTTTATTTTACAGTGAAATATTGCAATAGTAATATTTCTTATATTGTTTTGACTTATTAATATTAACAATAATAACTAGAATGTAGATTTCCTGAAGAAGATGAGTGGTGCTCGCTGTGCGCAACTACACTGCCCCTACACTGATAGCATGTTTTTAGCAAATGCTTACATGATTAGCATGTTGCTAGCATGTTTTCAGCAAGATGCTAACACAATTAGCATTTTTTGCTAGCATGTTTTTAAGATGCTAACACGATTAGCATGTTCGCTAACATTATTTTAACATGATAAGCATGTTGATAACATGTTTTCAGCAAGATACTAACATGATTAGCATAATGCTAGTCTGTTTTCAGCAAAATTCTAACACGATTAGCATGTTGCTAACATTATTTTAACATAAGCATGTTGCTACCATATTTTCAACAAGATGCAACCACGATTAGCATGTTGTTAACATGATGCTAACACGGTGATTATCATGTTTGCTAACATGTTTTTATTAAGATGCTAACACGATTAGCATGTTGGCTAGCATTATTTTAACATGATTAGCATGTTGGTAGCATAATACTAATATGATTAGCATGTTAACAGCAAAATGTTAACACGATTAACATGTTGCTAGCATTTTTTTTATTAAGATACTAACACGATTAACATGTTGTTAACATGATTTTAACATGACTAGCATGTTGCTAACATGTTTTCAGCAAGATGCTAACACGATTAGCATGTTGTTAGCATTATGCTAACATGATTAGCATGTTTGCTAGCCTGGTTTCAGCAAAAAAAAAATGCTAACATAATTAACATGTTGCTAGCATATTTTCAACAAGATGCTAACACGAACATGTTGCTAGCATTATGCTAACACAGTGATTATCATGTTTGCAAACATGTTTTTAAAAAGATGTTAACAAGATCAGCACGTTACTAACATGTTACCACAATCAGCTTCTTGTTAGCATGAGGCTAACATAAGCATGTTATTGCATGTTTTCAACAAGATGCTAACACGATTAGCATGCTGCTAACATGATTTTAAAATGATTAGCATGTTGCTAACATGTCTTCAGCAAGATGTTAACACAATTAGCATGTTGGCATGTTGTTACCATGATGCTAAAAGGATTAGCATGTTGCTAACATGATGTAAACACAGTTAGAATGTTGTTAACATGCTAACATGATTAGCATGTTTGCTAACATGATGTTACCACAATTAGCGTCTTGTTAGCATTAGGCCAACATGATTAACATGTTGCTTGCATGTTTTCAACAAAGATGCTAACACAATTAGCATGTTGCTAGCATGATGTTAACACAGTTAGAATGTTGTTAGCATGATGCTAACACAATTAGCATGTTGCTTGCATGTTTTTAGGAAAATCCTAACACAATTAACATTGTTAGCAAATAAAATTTATTTATTTGACACCTCATTCATGGGTCTATGACAAACGGTGCGGAGCAAGTAGCGGGACAAAGTTGTCCAGAAGAATAATAATAAGTATGACGGATAACAATAGTGATGCTCTGCCTTTGACAAGCACCACTAATAATAAAAGTAAAGCTGACAAAGACAGCCAATCACAGCGAGGATCTTCACTTGTATATGAGCGAGTTTTGTGACTCTCATCAGCTAAATATCCAAAACAAACACATGCATTAACATATTAATGCCAGTCCATAAACTGAAGATTCACCTGGTTCATGTGAGGAAGAGGCTTCCTCCTCATCCTTCTCTTTGCCTTTGTTCAAGTCCTGAAGCATCTGCTGCAGCTGCTCCTCATAACTCTTACTCTCACCTTCAAACACATGATGCAGTGATCATCATCACAGGAGCATTGAGCAGAAAACACCATCAAAACACTCGAAAAACTCACCATTGGGCAGGTTGACATAGAGAGGTCTGGTGCTGGACAGAACTGGACTCTTCAGAGGGGACGAGTCTTCTTCATTCTCACTCAAGGCTGTGAAGAAAAGTGGAGAATAAAGGAAAACAATGAACATTCAAACATGAAAACCTGCTCTAGTGGAGCCCCAAAACAACATCAAGGCTTTGAAAAAGGGTCATTTTGCTTCTCTTGATATGAAAAATGATAATCCAGTAGTGAATGAACCTGGTGGGATGTGCAGTCGATACAGCAGCCTGATCTTCTCATTCAGCTCCTCACAGTACAGAACGTCTGCAGAGAAAGAGCGCACGACTGAGACACGAGGCGACGATGAGTATTTCTTGAATAAACCTCAAGCACACGGTCCTACCGAGCATCTGAGCGAACTGAGAGAAGTTTATGAGGTTGTCTCGGTCCTGGTCCAGCAGTGTGAAGGTGCGCTGGGCGACAGTATCAGTGTGCGTCCCACAGATCCACGGCGCCAGCAGCTCATACAGGCTCTTGAACTGAGCTCGATCCACGAAGTAGCGCTCAGCGCAGCCGCCCGTCGCAGGGAAGAACGGCGCCGGAGCTGCACACGCCGTCACCCCAGTACAGACTGATGAAGTGCTCTGTCTGAATGACACACCATTATTCATTTATAATCATTTAATCTTTAATCATTTATTAATTGAATAGGGTAAAACGTTAATTAATAGATATCACCATACTTCACCAGATGATTGATTACATTAAAGGGTTAGTTCACCCAAAAATGATTACTCACCCTCATGTCGTTTCACACCCGTAAGACCTTCGTTCATCTTCAGAACACAAATTAAGATATTTTTGATGAAATCCGATGGCTCCATGAGGCCTGAGCAATGACATTTCCTCTCTCAAGATCCATTAATGTACTAAAAACATATTTAAATCAGTTCATGTGAGTACAGTGGTTCAATATTAATATTATAAAGCCACGAAATATTTTTTGGTGCGCCAAAAAAAAAAAAAAAAAATAACGAAAAAAAAATATAAAAAAAATAACGACTTATTTAGTGATGGCTGATTTCAAAAACACTGCTTCAGGAAGTTTATGAGCATTATGAATCAGTGTGTTGAATCATGATTCGGATCACGTGTCAAACTGCTGAAATCACGTGACTTTGGCACTCCGAACTGCTGATTCGACACACTGATTCATAACGCTCCGAAGCTTCCTGAAGCAGTGTTTTGAAATCGGCCATCACTAAATAAGTCGTTATTTTGTTTTTTTGGTGCACCAAAAATATTCTCAGCGCTTTATAATATTAATATTGAGCCACTGTACTCACATGAACTGATTTAAATATGTTTTTAGTGCATTAATGGATCTTGAGAGAGGAAATGTCATTGCTCAGGCCTCACTGAGCCATCGGATTTCATCAAAAATATATTAATTTGTGTTCTGAAGATGAATGAAGGTCTTACGGGTGTGGAACGGCATGAGGGTGAGTAATAAATGACAGAATTTTCATTTTTGGGTGAACTAACCCTTTAACACTTCTCATTTTACTTTGAATGGGTGACATCATGCGTTGCCGAACTGAATTGTGGGTTCCGCTGCATCACTTCGCTCGCATTGCTCGCGGCAGAAGTTGAAGATTTCTCAACCTTTCAAGCGCCAATGCAGGCGTCAGCCAATCAGATCGCCTTATGCAAACACCCTAGTGCAGTCGCTAGCCAATTGCATTCATGCAACACCGGAAAGTAATATGATTGGCTGTTATCACTATAACGGTCGCGTCAACACAAGCTTCAGACACGCCCACTGTCAAGCGTTGACGCCCTGTGTGAATGCAGCGTAAAAGGTGCAATATGTAAGATTACTAGAGGTCGCTAGAAGCCTGTTCATTTGTTCGGACAGTTAGACATTTTGCCAAATAATTTTGTCAGATAAATACCTTAACCAAGTTTAGTGTTTTGTTCTTCCCTCATATTTAAAATATTTAAAAAATATCATTTTGTCAGTGAAAACAAACATCCCCTCTGGACATCACTTTTGGCCACTAGTGTATATACAATCAGACAGATTGAAGCAATGTAAACGCACAGTTTGAAGATGAAAAGATCTACTCAGACTCTATACATGTGATCACACACCTTGAAGAGGTCGTAGAGCTCAGACAGGTTCTCCTGTGACAGTGACACGTCTGGAGTGACCAACCGCAACTGAAAACACACCACAAACATTTAACCGCAAGAAAAACACATGCAGAAGCATTTCAGAGAGAAACTCGAGGCGAATGAAAGTCTCACCGCGTTGTCTTTGGTGGTGTCCTCATGCGCCTGCAGCACCTGAACACGGTGGCGGCACCTCAACATCTCCAGATGCTTCACTGTCACACTCCCAAATTTCTAGCAAGAAGGAAAGAGGAAGATGAAGGATTAGTGAGCTTTTACTGACACGAGGAACAGATCACATTAAAATGACACTTTTCAAAGTCTTGATTGTGTTTTGGGCTCATATTTGATGTTTGCATCATAGATTAGAATTAATTTTTTGCTTTGTGTCCCTGCCTGTGAGAATTTAAAAATACTACAAAAATTAAAAATAATGCAAACTACAGTCTCATGACGGTAAATATTTACAGTCTTTTTCATTTCAGGTGTGCAGTGTGTGTAACTGTGTCCCGTGATGATGCGGTTCGGCAGACACACACACCTCGTACGCTTCAGTAATGAGAGTGGTGATGTGGAGATGCTGAGAAGCTCCTGCGTCTTCAGGACAAACATGTGACTCGTCCTCATGTCTGACCTGCTCAAGGAAACTAACAAACACACGAGATCACATCACCTGTTTAAAACTACACAAACAGATGGAGGGAAGATACACTGTAAATATGTGTTTTTATTGATCTGAAAGTTGGATCATTAATGCACGTTTATGAGAGTCTTCAGACAGAGAGGATTTGATCACTCATTTACACTTCAGCAGAACAAAAGTTAAGATTAATTCATTTGTGTGAATTATTTCAAAATGTCCATTTCAATTAATTGATTAATAACTCGTTATTATTAAAAAATGATCGTGTGTCATTTTTCATATATTAAAATGTTTAGTAAATATCTGTTGGTAAACTTTGCTGTGTATGACTATGTATAGTTATCTTGGTGCATATAAATTAAAATGATTAAAAATTAAATATTTAATGATAATAAAATATTAATGAAAATGATTATTATAAAATATTGATGAAATGTTGGTGCATATCATGATTAATGAAATGATGAAATGAAAAAGATTAAATATAATGAAGTGTATAATTTAAAAAAATAATAATTTAATGATTTATGAAAAAATGATTAAATATGAAAAACCAATGCATATAAATGAAAATTTGAATATAAATATTGGTGCATTTAAATGAATGATTCATATGAATATTTAATGAAATGATTAATGAAAAATGATTAAATATAAATAAAATAATGAAAATGGGTGCATTAAATTTAAAAAAAAAAGATTAAATATTGAATGATTAATTGAAATGAATTATGAAAAAATGATTAAATACGAAAAGCCGGTGGATGTAAATGAAATGAAAATGATTAAATATGAAATAATGATTAATTGAATATGAGATATTGGCACATATAAATAGAAATATTTAATGAAATGATTAATGAAAAAGATTAAATATAAAATAATGTAAAGTGATTAAATATGATGAAAAATGATTAAATATAATGAAATATTGGTGCATTAAATTAAAAAAAGATTAAATATTGAATGATTAATTGAAATGAATTATGAAAAAATGATTAAATATGAAAAGCCGGTGGATGTAAATGAAATTAAATATAAAAAAATTGATGCATGTAAATGAAAATGATTAAATATGAAATATTTAATGATTAAATGAAAAGATTAATGAAAAATATTTAAATATAAAATATTGGTGCATATAAATGAAAATGATTAAATATGATTCTTCCTTGAGTTCATTTAGTGAAAACATGCCTTGATTATTACTGTATTTTACTTCTTTACATGAAGCATTTTGAATCTACTTGAACTCAATGACTGATTGGTTCAAATGCTTCCTCTCCTCTGACTGGAATATGACAAATATATCAATATGAGCACACTGAACATCATGATGCCCGAGGTTATTTTAGCAGGCAGTGAATCACCTGGTCAGTATCATCAGGGCGTGTCCGTCATCCGTGCACGAGCTCAGCTCGGCTACATTAGCGTCCAGCACCGCCAGGCCGATCTGGAAGATTGATCTGATCCCGCAGTAGAAGAAGCAGTCGAGGACACACAGAGCGCTGCGGAACGGGAGCACGCTCACGAACAGAGTCAGGAACCACGTGAGGGACGCCGACGCCAGCGGGGAGAGGTCAGGGACGTGGTCAGCCAGCTCCGGCAGCCGTTCACGAACCAGCTCCTCAAACACAGACTGATCCACCTGAGCTCCTGAGCGAGAGGAAGTGACATCACAGAGGATCGTGAAGAGCCGAACCAACACAGACCAAAACACACTCCTAGTTTCTGTATTTGGGTTTCAGGATTTTCACACTTTTTTAAAACAATAAACTAAAGATAACTTTTCTGGTTCCCATTCACTGAAGGAAAAGGATTTTTACAAATGTTTACATGACTGGAAAAATGTTTCAAGATTTGTTTAATTTCCATGACTGTTCCAGGCTTCCTCTAATATTCATGTTTTCTAAGACTGTTTGAATCCTGGTTCTTCAATGACAAAACAGTTGGAGAGAAGGTTAATTAAAATAAGAAATATCTTGCTTTTTAATTGTTTTATCTTATTTCAATGCTTTTTTTGTCTCACTTGAGGCCCTCTAGTGGAGAAACACTTCTTAGCAAAAGCAAAATATCACTTTTTTCCCACTTTTTTCCCAATAACAGTGTTATTTTAGTATCATTGATATACTATTATACTTATCAATAGTTTGAATTAGGGATGTGCAACGATTAATCATTTGCAAAATAAAAGTCTGTGTTTACATAATATATGTGGTGTTCTGTGTATAATATATATATATATATATATATATATATATATATATATATATATAATATATAAATACAGACACATACATGTATATATTTAAAAAAATGTTAGATTTATATATAAAATATTTATATGTAATAAAATATATAGAAATGTATATATTTATTTAAACATGCATATATTTCTTAAGTTTATACATGCATGTGTGTGTATTTATATATACATAATTAAATACATAAAACATTTTATTTTGCAAATGATTAATCGCGATTAATCGTTGCACATCCCTAGTTTGAATTAGTTGTTTTTTTCTGTTTTTCTTTTTTGTTCTCATTTTAGTAATTTTCTTGTGTTTTTGTGATTTTTATTAGTTTTTAATTTTTGTCTTTTTAAATAATAGGTCTTTATTTTAGTATTTTTAGTACATCGAAAAAAAAGAAAAAAAAATGTTTCTTTGGGAACTAGCTGAAATAAAATAAATGTATGTTTTTTGTAATATTTTATAATTTCAGTTCAAATGTATTTAATTTCAAGGAACAAAACATGTTCTCTTTATGGATTGAGTTTAACTACAAGAAAACGAGAAATGTTTCCTTAACTGGCAACTAGCTGAAATAAAATAAATGTAATTTTTTATGTTTTATTTCAGTTTATTTCACATTTTTATGTCAGTTAATTTGATTTGATTTCAAGTAACCATTTTTATTTAGTTTTAGTTAACTATCAAAACCTCATTTCTGAAATTGATCTGAATCAGTTCCCTTCAAAACATTTCAAAGGCATTTCCTACCTCATATCGGCAGATACAGAGAGATAATAATCACACACAGACACACACCGATGACTCTGCGGTTGAAGTAGTCGGGCAGCATCCGCTCACACACAGTGACCAGCAGCCAGAAAGCTTCTTCTTCTTTAGTGTACAACAGCATCACAGACGCCAAGATGTTCATGGACTACAGAGAAGACAAATTTAATGCACAAGGTTTATGTAACATCCATGTGTAGAGCTTTTATAATCACTTTTATGGCTTTTTAAGACCTTTTTTAAGACAAAGTAGGGAAATGTCTATGGTAACATCCTAAAGAAATCATGTGACTTCCACATGATCATGTGACTTTAGTATGTGTATATTTGCTAGAGTTGTGATTTTACAAGTGAGGATGCGAAACGTCTTGTCGTTTCTTTTTTTGTAGTCCAGTGATTTTAAATAAAGAGTTTTTTTGAACATTTTATTACCTAAATGTTTTAAAAAGTCTTAAACCATAAAATGACAGTAAAAACCATGATTTACAGTTCATATAATACAGGTTTAGACAAAAATAGAAAGTTTTAATTGTGAGTCTAAACCTCACATTTTAGCCTTTAAACTATTTAAGAAAAGGGATGAGTACAAATTTTAAAATGATTATATTTATTCTCTGATGAATATACAGTATTTAATACATATATAATGGCTGTCATTATTATTAAATTTTATAAAAATATATACTTTTTTAAATCTAATTGTGCCGATTAATCACAAATTAATCACATTTGGCAGAGAAATAACCCCCAAAAGATCATTTAAAGTCATTATTGTGTTAAATGAGAAAAGCATCAAATAGACAATACAAAAAGTAGCTTTAGAAAGAAATATTTTATTTTGATTTAACATAGTATTTATTACAAATAAACGTTTAGGCTACAACAGTCATGAATTGCTGCATCTGAATATATTTACAGACCAAAATATACAAATATCCTTCAAAATATCTTCTTTCATGTTGCGCAAAAGAAATAAAGTCAGGTTTGAAACGACATGAAGGTGAGCAAATATAAATAAACAGAATTTTCATTTTTGGTCAAACTATTCCCAAAATATGAAATTATTTATTTTAATGAAATGATACTAAAACTGCCAGTAGGTGGCGGTAATGAGTGAGTCATTGAGTCGATTCATTCAAACGGCTGATTCATTTAAGAATGAAGTAAACGGCTCTCTTTATGAATGAGTCATTGAATCACTCGTTCACTCGATTGATTCACTGATTCATTCAGAAACTAAACTGCATTCAGAAACAGTTCTGCTCTGGTTATATATGTAATATTTTCCTTGGAAAAAACAGACAATATTGTGTCTAAAATATTAACTTCTTATTTATTGAACTTTTGTGGTGTGTAAGAGTTTTTTTGCTTCAACCTGCAGCAACCCTGATTACAGTGGCTTATCATAATTATCTAATTAGTGCACAAGTGTTTTGGCATCTCACTCATCACTCGTGCTAATGAGCAAACTCACCTGACAGTATCCGATGGTGGGGTTTCGGTAGGCGTAGGCGGTGAGGACCCTGCGGAGGGCGGAGATTCCCGTTTCGTTCTGGAAGGCCGGATGCTCCGGCAGTGAGCGATGCAGATCTCGCTCTATTTCCTCTGTGGCGATGCTCGTTTCCCCCCTGCATTTCTCCAGCAGATCAGCGTAGTAGTTCGGATGAGCTGCCAGCGAGGAACTCGCGTCTGAGGGTCAGATGTTACACACACATAAAAATAAGATCAAGTAATAATTCTAACAAATAAGGCAAAGTTTCATGGCTATAAGAAGACAATTTTAATCTATGGACACTCCTAGTTTCTGTATGTTGAATTTCAGGATTCCAGTTTTTAGAATGTTTAGAATGTTCTTCCCACTCTTTTTAAACATTGAATTTAAAGGTGCAATATGTAATATTTTCTGTCTGCTAGAGGCCTATTCAAAACAAAGGTGTAGCTTGATGACGGCAAGTTTGAACACGGAATCTTGGGACATGTGGTCTTCACCTCAACAGCCGGTGGAAACAATCGGGATTGGACTCGGGAAGAAATCATGTTCATGGATGTGATTATTAACGTTACTGTAGTATGAAGCAGAGTGTTGTGGAGCTGAACGAGGAGCTGGAGCGATTGATCAACACACGCCTCACGAGCAGCGGGACTTTTATTATGACACAGTCGCCGGCGCCGCTTCCGCTTCCGCTTTTCCGGTCATGAGTATGAGGTAACACAGCTCTGTTTATCATATTAGATACATTTGAGAGTGTTGAAAATGATGTTATAACGTTACTCTGTGCGTTCGCTCGGCGGCTGCTGTGAGACACTGTTACACACTGCAGTAAGATAGATCGATTTTACAATATCATATTAAATGCTGGATGATTGTGTTGATAAATGGCATGCAATTCATTTTAAAACGTATTGTATGATGGAGAAAATGCTGTATTACTGTTACTAAAAATAAACCTGCATGTTAGCTACTTCACAAAATAGTGTTTTTCTCTGAGGCATGGTAAAGCATGAGACTCGCAAAAAATCAAGAAAATTAGATTTAAACAATAAGACTAAACGTGTTGAGCTATATAACAATAATTAGTTTTCTGTCTATAAATATATCAAAACGGGATTGACAGGCGACTCCTCACACGTCCTGCAGCCTTGATTAAAAGTGCATTTTTCTCACGATTTACAAATAGTTGGAAACATTTGGGATATTGTAAGTACTCAAGTGAACAAAATATATATAACACTGGCCTAGTGGTTTTTGGATATTTTACTGCAAAAAATCTTACATATTGCACCTTTAAAAGGACTTTTCTGGTCATTTGTGATTTACTGAAAATGATTGAAGATAAAAATATTTTATATCGCAATTTCTACCCAAGTGAGAGCATGACTGGAAAAAAATGCATATTCGTATTAAAAAATGATTTGATTAATTTCTAAGACTTTTCCAGGTTTCCTGGATATTCAAGTGTATGAATCCAGGTTCTTGAAAGGCAAAAACAGTCGATGAGAGGGTGAATTAAAATAAGAAAGGTGCAACAAACAGTACATTTTGATGCACACAACACATATGCAGAGGAATATTAATGACTAATGTAAATTTTCCATGCTATTTTAAAATGAGTTAAATAATTGTGTAACATATGGGAGATTACATTAAACTAGATGAGCGTGCTGCATGTAATAAAACTCCAGACTGTGTGTTTATATAAACACTTCTACAGAAGGGGAAGTGAGACGCTGCACAGATGCTTGAGGTGCACATATATAGAGTAACTATAAACAACACTATGAAAGTGACTTTCTTTTGTTCTGTGTCACCCGGCCGGTCTAGTCCGGTCAACTTCTCTCTCGCATCTTTCCCATCTCTCACCTGAGAAATGGAGCCACAGCTCCCCGCGCAGAGACTCCGGGATCCCCAGCGCCACCAGATTGCGGATTTTATCGGTGCGGAACATATGAACGCCACGACCAAACTCAGTGAAGTGATCGTCCCATAAACGCTCTCTGACCTGCTCTGTGTTCTGATGGAGACAAAAACACGTTCACATTTCACACCAAGATCCAACAAGAAATTATTTGCATGAATAGCATGTGCACTTTGCATAAAGCATATTTTTAGATGCGTTTCCAATGCTGTTAACCAAGACCTTGGCATTAAATTACAGTAAACTAGTCGATGTGATGACATCTTTCCCTCTTCTGACCAACGTAATTAATCTCTCATTATTTTTTCCTCTTTTATAAAGTTATAGAAATACTATCACGCATTTTTTTCTTTTGCTTTTGGAGCAAATTGGAACGCAAAAAAACGTGTTTGTTGTAGTTTCTGTTCACCACTATAGAAGATAACCCAATTATTGTAATAAATATAACCCAATTAACCTTTTTCCAATCTTGACAAAACACGTATCATTGGAAAGATATGAGACTCAAGATTTCCTATTTGGCCACTGTTTTGTGATAGAAGTGACATTGTGACAAAAATGGCTATTTTTGGTATAGCGCCTAAACAAAATCTCAATTTTTGTGATGTTATGGAGCCCCTAAAGAGACATGGTGATGGAAAACAATATGACATGGGAGGAAAAATTACATTTCAATGCTTTTGCATTCTCCCAAGAAACTTTGCCTTCACTCGTAAACATTTTGAGTTCTTTGCAAGCGAATGCAAAAGCATTAAAATATATTTCTTCCTCCCAACTCATATTTTTTCCATCACAATGTCCCTTTAGGGGTACGATATCAACTTTTAGAACACAACTTTGTAAATCGGTACTTCCGCCTACGTCATTCGTGACCTTTCCAACATGATTACGTAATGCGTGGCAAATCGCAGAGCAGTACAAGATGAGCATTTGTGGTTAAAAAGTATATATATATATATATATATATATATATTTTTTTAGAAAATGAGCGATGGTTTCTCTAGATAAGACTCTTATTCCTCGTCTGGGATCATGTAGAGCTCTTTGAAGCTGCACTGAAACTGACATTTGGACCTTCAACCCGTTGAACCCCAGTGAAGTCCACTATATGGAGAAAAATCCTGTAATGTTTTCCTCAAAACCCTCAATTTCTTTTCAACTGAAGAAAGAAAGACATGAACATCTTGGATGACATGGAGGTGAGCAAATTATCAGGAAATTTTCATTTGAAACTGAACTAATGCTTTTAACCAAACAGTTGATGGACCCCATTGACTTCCATAGTAGGAAAAAAAATACTATGGAAGTCCACTGTCGACCTTCTTCAAAATATCTTCTTTTGTGTTCAGCAGAAGAAAGAAACTCATACAGGTTTGGAACAACTTGAGGGTGAGTAAATGATGACCGAAGTTTCATGTTTGGGTGAACTATCCCTTTAAGTTCAGATCTACACGTATGTGTAAAAGTGGGTGATAGTTAACAGGTTCACTCCATCTGTTCAGATATTTGATGCAAATGATCTTCACCACAGCAAAGACAATCTCAGGCTTGTGTACTCACACATGTTTTGTGGTTGGAGTCTGATTGACTGGGGTGGAATGTGGAAATGAGGGCGTCCGTGAGGACAGTGTGACGCAGAGCTTTATCAGAGATGATGACGCTGCTGTCCTCTTCGTCAGACTGGACGGTGTCGTAACAGAAGGTGTAATACGGTGTGGTGGAGATCTAGAAGACAGAAAACACACACTGCAGTCTAAAGCATGGTTTTTGCGGGCATAATTGATTGTCATTTTCCTGTTTATTACCGTGAAGCTGCTTTGAAATGATCTGCATTGTATAAAACGCTTCAGAAGTAAAGCTGACTAAAACATACTTAATGTTGCATGACAACTGTTATGAAAACTGCCATGCTTAATACCTCTCAACAACTGTTCTAAATTAAGAAAGTGAATATTTAATCAACCAGAAAGAGTTTCACTTCCTGAGATGAGCTAAAAGCACAGGAAGTGATGTTCTGTAAAATAGACACAAATAGTAAAATAAATGATTGTGCTTTAGTTTCACTATTATATCACGGTAACTGTAGATCAGCAGAAATCACCATATAGATAAGAGATAATAAAAATATAGAAAATATAGTAAAAATAAATGATTTTGCTTCAGTTTCACCATTATGTCACAGTATCTGTAGATCAGCAGAACTGTGTTGAAAGCAACATATCATGAAAATCTGACTTTTTCCGTGTTTAAGTGATATAATCGGGTCCCCGGTGCATCAACTCCAACTCCACAGCAACTACATCAATTTATCCACTAACCATTCAGAAACGTTTAAAAGTTGTAACTTCTTCCTGAGTCTCTCCATCAGTATCGACTCGGTTTGAACAATGTAAGACTGAAAATTTTTGTCATTTTTGGCTGCGTGAGATTCTCCAGCTTTGTTGTTGTTGAGCTGTTAAAGCTCCGCCCTCTTCTGGAGCAGCAGCTCATTTGCATTTAAAGGGACACACACAAAAATGGCGTGTTTTTTCTCACACCCAAATAGGGGCAAATTTGACAAGCTATAATAAATGATCTGTGGGGGATTTTGAGCTGAAACTTCAGACACATTCTGGAGATCTTATATTACATCTTGTGAAAGGGGCATTATAGGTCCCATTTATCAATACTGTTCCACCTTTTGATGATATTAATATCTATAGGGCTGCCCGACTAACTAACTAATAAAATTTTGGTCGACTAAGCCTTTTCTAGTTGACTAACGAACTAGGGGGCAACCCTAAATACCTCCATATTTATTTGCTAAAAGTGCATGTATCATGTGCAGAGATGAACAAGCGTTCATATCTCCCATGCACTGATGAATTATTACTTGTGACCTATTCTAATATGTACAAAGGTTTGAAGTAGGCACAGGGCAGTTTGTAAATGTCAAAGATTGAATATCACGGATCAGGAGCATCTCACTGATATCTATTAAAGGGCTCCTATTCTGCTTTTTTCCACGTTTATCTTTCTAGTTATTCTCTAAATCAGTGTAGTCTTGAGTTTTCTTCCAGGATTGAACACGTCACAATATTCCTCATTAAAATAATTAATATGCAGAATAAAGGGGCGGGGCCTGGTTGAGTTAGTTAAGTAGTGGTTTGAAACTGGCAGGTCATTTCCCAAACACCAATCACAACACACTGCTCCAGCCGACCAATCAGAACATATTGTGCTTTTCAGAAGGAGGGGCTTCATAGAGACAGGAACTAAACAGAGCGTTACTGACAGACTGGGAAGAGAGGAGCTGCAACAACTGAGAATATGAGGAAAATAATCACATTCAAGCATGAAAACCTGCTCTAGTAGAGCCCAAAAACAACATCAACAGACTAAACTGGGATGATACACGGTATGATGTTAAGAGTACCGTGGATTTCTTGCGTTGGTCGTGTCCACGGATCATATTCTGTTCCCAGTGCAGAGCTCGCAGTCGGTCTCTGACGTTCTCCACCAACTCATCACGATGAAGCAGCTCGATTAGCTGGAACGCACGCTTACACCGTACGCTAATGATGACAGGGTTGGGCAGAGCGCTGGTGCTCTCAGCCTTCTCAATGCAGAGGATCTGCACAAACACACACAGATTTCATTAATACATCATCTCTGCTAATGGATAAAATCACACAATTCCGACTTTATATCACGCAATTCCGACTTCATATCTCGCAATTCCGACTTCATATCTCGCAATTCCGACTTCATATCTCGCAATTCCGACTTCATAACTCACAATTCCGACTTCATATCTCGCAATTCTGACTTCATATCTCGCAATTCTGACTTCATAACTCGCAATTCCGACTTCATATCTCGCAATTCTGACTTCATAACTCGCAATTCCGACTTCATATCTCGCAATTTCGACTTTATATCACGCAATTCCGACTTTATATCTCGGAATTTGCTGATATCTCGCAATTCTGACTTCATATCTCACAATTTCGACTTTATATCACGCAATTCCGACTTTATATCTATTCATCTTCCGACTTTATATCTCGCATTTTATATCATGCATTTTATATCTCGCAATTTCATCATCAATTCTGAGTTTATAACTCACAATTCCGACTTCATATCTCGCAATTCGACTTCATATCCGCAATTCCGACTTATTCTCGCAATTCCGACTTCATAACTCGCAATTTCGACTTCATAACTCGCAATTTCGACTTTATATCTCGCAATTCGACTTCCGCAATTCCGACTTCATAACTCGCAATTCCGACGCAATTCCGACTTATATCCGGAATTTTGACCATCACTCAATTCTGAGTTTATATCTCGCAATTCCGACTTCATAACTCGCAATTCCAACTTTATATCACGCAATTCCGACTTTATATCTCGGAATTTTGACCATCACTCAATTCTGAGTTTATATCTCGCAATTCCGACTTCATATCTCGCAATTCCGACTTCATATCTCACAATTCCGACTTCATATCTCGCAATTCCGACTTTTTCTCTCAATTCGTTCCGACTTCATATCTCACAATTCCGACTTTATATCTCGCAAATCTGACTTCATATCTCGCAATTCAGACTTCATAACTTGCAATTCCGACTTTATAACTCGCAATTGTGAGATAAAAAGTCGCAATTACCTTTTTTTTGTATGGAAACAAGCTTCCATACAAAAGGGCATTACTGATACATTTATATGATACTTATATGGTGCATTTTTCATGCTTTTTGGCGCTTGAAAGTTGAGTTGAAACAAACAGCTCTGACATACTACTAAACATTCACACACACAAAAATAATAATACAGCCTGGATAAATGATGACAGAATGTTAATTTTGGGTGAACTATTCCTACATTTACATGTATGCATTTACCAGACGCTTTTATCCAAAGTGACAATTCCTATAACATGGTTACCAAGCAGTTCATAAGCTTGAATGACATGTAATGGCGTTCGCACCTCTGCGAGGGTATGATGAGAGTACACGGGCCCTCCTCACGGCTGCTAAAGCACAAATACCCGTCTGTGGTGTAGACAGTGCCCGGCGTGTGGCAGCGGGCATGAGGAGTCCAAACCGAGCATGACATCACTTCCCGTAGACGCTCGGACCGCGGCAAGCCAAAGAGAGAGAGCACGTACTGACGGAGAGCCTGCTCCTCCAAAACCCTGAAACCGACACAAACAGAAACAACTTCATGCAACGTTTCCGAAACATCAAAGCAGCAGAGACAGAACAAACCCTGCTGCGCTATAAATACACACGTGCTGCTTTCACACACACATCACACACCCCACAACAACTCATGACCTAAATGTTTATTTCACATGCTTCAGGTTTATGGTTTAAAGCTGACTTGAAATATTGTACATATAAATAAAGTTTATTGTTATCATTATTAATCATCCATTAACAGATTTAATGCAACTGCTGTTCTAAATCTCTATGAAACACCAGAAGACACTTTAACATCTCTTTATTTCTGTTGTTTTCATTTCTGCTTTACTTGTTTTCACTCTTTCTCATACATCTACTTCCCCTTTAGCAGAGGAAGTATATTAGAATCAAAACCCTGCTGATGATTGGCTGGATGGAAGATGGATGCAACAGATGGTTCACTGAAGCTAAACATGATGATTATGTTCTCCAGCATGATGGAAGAAGAACAAAGACACACATAAGCTAATCTAGTATCTGAAGTATATGTGAAGCATTACCTCTTGGTAATGTTCGTGGAGTCCTGCAGGGATTTGTCGAGTGTGAGTCCGCCGCTGTCCAGCAGCCTGCGGAGGGCGATATCAGCCAGCTGACACATGACCTTCATCACCTCCTCCACGTTCAGAAACATGGAGAATTCCCTCTGTTTCCGTCTCGTGTGAACGCGAATCACGTCCGTCAGCAAACCCACCGACACGCGTTCCAGCCGCGTCACTTCGGCCCAGGGAACTAACAGCTTCACTGCGCACAAAAACAACGCTTGAGTTACACATAGTTTTTTTTCCGTAACTAATTAAAGGTGCCCAAGAATGCTTTTTCACAAGATGTAATATAAGTCTAAGGTGTCTCCTGAATGTGTCTGTGAAGTTTCAGCTCAAAATACCCCATAGATTTTTTTAATTAATTTTTTTAACTGCCTATTTTGGGGCATCATTAACTATACACTGATTTTGGCAGCGCCGCCCCTTTAATTCGCCTGCTCCCTGCCACACGAGCTCTCGACTATATTACAGTGCATTTACAAAGTTCACACAGCTAATATAACCCTCAAATGGATCTTTACAAGATGTTCGTCATGCATGCTGTATGCATGCTTCGAATTATGTGAGTAAAGTATTTATTTTGATGTTTACGTTTGATTCTGAATGAGTTTGATAGTGCTTCGTGGCTAAAGCTAACATTACACACTGTTGGAGAGATTTATAAAGAATGAAGTTGTGTTTATGAATTATACAGACTGCAAGTGTTTAAAAATGAAAATAGCGACGGCTCTTGTCTCTGTGAATACAGTAAGAAACGATGGTAACTTTAACCACATTTAACAGTACATTAGCAACATGCTAACGAAACATTTAGAAAGACAATTTACAAATATCACTAAAAATATCATGATATCATGGATCATGTCAGTTATTATTGCTCCATCTGCCATTTTTCGCTGTTGTTCTTGCTTGCTTACCTTGTCTGTGCACAGATCCAGATGTTAATACTGGCTGCCCTTGTCTAATGCCTTGAACATGAGCTGGCATATGCAAATATTGGGGTCATATATTAATGATCCCGACTGTTACGTAACAGTCGGTGTTATGTTGAGATTCGTGTGTTTTCCGGAAGTCTTTTAAACAAATGAGATTTACATAAGAAGGAGGAAGCAATGGGGTTTGAAACTCAATGTATGTCTTTTCCATGTACTGAACTCTTGTTATTTAACTATGCCGAGGTAAATTCAAATTTTGATTCTAGGGCACCTTTAATTAAATTAATGCGTTAAAATCGATAGCCCAGAATTCATATACATTCTGCCCATTACATCATTGCTAAATCATGATGTGTCTGGTCTACTTTCATTTAAATCATCTTTTATCACTAAAGTTCAAAAGATTTTTTTTAAATATATTTGAAAATCTGCTCACTGCATTTATTTGATTAAAAATTGTGAAATATTTTTACAATTTCAAATAACTGTTTTCTATGCGAATATCTAGTAAAGTGTAATTTATTCCTGTGATCAAAGCTGAATTTTCAGCATCATTACTCCAGTCTTCAGTGTCACATGATCCTTCAGAAATCATTCTAACATGTTAATTTGCTGCTCAAGAAACATTTATGATTACTATCACTGTTAAAAACAGTTGTGTACAATTATTTATATTTATAAAGTTCTCACCTTCTTTGCCCAGCAGGAAGGAGTAGAAGGCGATGTGGTTGGTGGTGAGGTACAGTGATCCCTGACGCGGCACATGACCCTTCCAGCAGCAGCAGGAGTAATGCGTGACCAGTTTCTCTCGCTGAGGGAGACCGAAGCGCTGCTCGAACCTCGCCAGGTCTTCCCGGAAGCGTGCCGGATCATCCTCGCCTGCAGCCTGACCGCCCAAAACCTCCTCAGCTATTAAACCCTGTGAGCATGCATAAAAACATCAACTGAACTGATGGCCTCTTAAAGGGGTCATGAACTGCATTGTTTTATAATGTTTCCTGCGGTGCACTTATAATGTTAGTATGCTTTTTACATCAAAAATGATCACAATTTAGAAATAAAAGGCATTTTTCCTACCCTGATTTTATCCTCTGGTTTGAACGCTCTGTTTTAAGGGGCGTGTCTGCTGTGAGACTTCAGTGTAAACGCCCACTGCTGTGATTGGCTGACATCTTTGCATATGAAATAGCTAAATATTACTCTCTTGAAAACTTTAAGCATGTTTTTACGATTACAGCTCTCAAGGTTAACTAATCGTGAAAAGTGTTGCATTATATTTAGATCGTGGCATGAAAGGTTGCAGTGATGAACATGTAGTTGATCACAGACATGTTGTTGAGCTCATGAAAGCAGTGATCTTGTCAATTCTGCACACTAACGAATGCTTTCATCATAACTAACAGTGCAAACTCGATATAACTAAGAGATTTGTTGAATAAAATGGGAGTTTTGGCGCGAGTCACTGATAAACTCGTGCTGTTTGATTGACAGCTCCAGCGATTGTAAAGAGAGCGTTCTTTGATTGCTTTCTATATATAATTTAATCACAGTTTAAATAACTGATTATTTTCATCCTACTAAGAGAAACAAGGTGAAGTTGAGCGTTTAGTCGCTGGTTTGATTTACTGACACATCTGACTGTACATGAATCATTAATATCAGATCAGGCATTAGAATGAACACAGTTACTGACATGTTGTTGCATTACTGTCGAGTCCATATCGTAAAAGTCTGTTTGCACCGAAATGCGATTGATTTACCAAAGAATCCACAGTGAAATGTGCCGAATACAAATAAATAAAGCTCAACTGAGACATTCACATTGTTGACAATATTCCTAGCATTAGGATCCTTTGAAAGGTAATGTTATTTTAGTCCTGTATCACTCTTCTCTGTCATCTCACTAACACACCAGTGGGCGGGGCTAACGTTGCAATGATGAAGTAGGCGTTGATTTTCTTCTGCAGAGGTGGTGTTTTGTTGCACTATTACGTAATAAACCAACACATTCCACAACGAGACGTTTTATTCGTTAAACTTACAGGATATTCTTATAGTATGACGACCTCTTGTATATATCAAAAGCTCAAGGAAAATTTGATTTCTCAGATCATGACCCTTTTAAATTTCCCTTATTCGGATGGCAAAATGTGATTGAAATGCACAATTATTGCTATTATCTCAAATAAGTACCTTCACTTTGCCCTGTACAAAACTCGCAGCGTCTTCTTTTATTCTCAAACACTGCCATGTACGGCAGTATGTTCTGATCCAGCCATTTCCAGTGTTTCAGCACCTCCTCTATCGTGGCTCCTGCAAACACACACAGATAATAACATCACACACATGTGCGAGTGACTGCATAACATGCTCGTGTTTATGACGGGAGTGTGTCACACGAGCGCGAGAGATGAAATCACACTGAGAATAAGAGGAGACGAGCTCTCACCGCTGGCGATGACCCAGCTGACCTGTGACCCGGGCACATGCAGAACGATCCGGAACGGGGCCGCTCGCGCATTTGAGTCCAACACGGTGTCCAACGCGCCCACCAGCAAACCTGCAATACAAACAGACCTCATAGATTATGCTATCGAAGGGTTTGATGCTTACTTTTTCCCCCCAAGGAGCACATGTGTTCCTAAGTTTAAAAATGGAAATGTATCTAATAATGTTTTTCCTTAATATCAATATAATAATAATATAGCTGCGGGCAGCAATTGTCGGGGTTCAAGCGCTTTAAGGCCTTTAAGCACATGCATAAAAAGGCAGTTTACCATAGAAAATACATGGTTTTTAAACCTTTTTAACAGTTATAGCGCCACCTATGATCCGATCATCATAAAGGTTTGCATGCTTGTTTAGAATCTTATATGCTCATCTATTTTTGCTTAGTTCTGAGTTTTCGTTTAGGATTTATTGGCTTTTGAGTATATTTTGCCACGCCCCTTTTCTAAATGACTCAGTTATAGCAACCCAAAGGGTAAAGTTCGACTTTTTTTTTTTGGGTAGTTATTGATCTAGAGAGTCCAGAGAATTGTACGACCTCTAGGGCCATGAGCGAAAATACCATTCCGATCAGTTAACTTGTCTAATAGGTGCTCAAAATTCATTGGCCGATGGCAGTCATGTTTTTCGAGATATGCCAATGTCCGCACAGACAATCATGGCTCTTTGGACCAAAAACACTGCATGCCAAATTTCAAGTCAATCGGACTAATGGTTGGGTGGTTATAGCCATTTTCATGCTTTTTTCCCCGTTGTAGCGCCACCAAGTGTCTAATCACTGCGATTATTTTTTTACATGTAACCAAAGATTGAACCCATACACATGTGTACAAAGTTTGGTGAAAATATCGCATGTCATTTTCAAGTTATAGCTATTTTAGTAAAAGTGGCTCCGCCCACTTAGAACATTTTTGCACCCCTTAGCGCCTGTGAATCGAAATTTCGACTTTTTTTGATCAATATTGATATTTAGACTCCAGAGAATCTTTCTGAACTGGTTTGGTTCCGATTGGGTGAAAAACATAGGACGAGTTCGCAAAAGTACATTTTGGACAAAATTAAAAATGGCGGATTTTGTCCGTCTTGAGGCACGGATTCCAATGATATAAGACATTTGAGTCTACGACAAACGGTCAAGGAGTTATGAACGGTTTCAAACTTTTGATTGCTGTAGCGCCCCCTATTGGCCGATTGGGGTGATATCATGTCAGTCTCTCCCCAAATTGAGATCTACCATCTGACCAAGTCTGCACGATCAGTTTTACAGCAGAAGAAAAATAATAAAAATCCTTACAATTACAATAAATATAGAAAAGTTAAACTAGGTTTTTAAATATTTCTGCTTCAAACTGTATCTAATAATTATGTAAAATGCATAAACTACTATATACACACACATATATGCACATGCACATAATATATATATACACATACATAATATATATACACACGTACAGAGTATGTCAGGGTCTGTTTTGAGTTAGTTCTTGATCTGTTTTCATGCTTTTTCCGTGTCTTCAGTTTTCCAGTGTGTTAATTGTTTCAGTTCTCCTTGTGTGCCTGCCTGTTTGTCTCCTTGGTTACTGATTTGATTAGTGTCTTCAGTTCAGGTGTTTCTTGTTAATTAGTCTCGTTTACTCCTCAGTTCTCTGCATGTGTATATATTCCCTTAGTTTCAGTCCGTCCTTTGTCTAGCTCTGATTACATTACATGGTGTTTGTGAGTTCCTTTCCTGGTGTTTTTTCCTGTTCCTAGTCCTCCATTAAACGTTATAGAAGATACCTCCTTCGTCGTGCATTCATATCTACAACCCATCTTGACAGAGTACACATACACATAAGGACCTGCAGGAAGTTTTTTTTTTATTTGCACACATGCTGCTAAATAGATTTGAAAGTTCACACATATCTATTTTTAATCGCAAATGCAAGTGAAAGGCTTGCACTTTTGAGCCCTGCATCACACACAGAAAGACAGAACAACATGCACTGTAAATCTACATTAAATTCACTAGTTTCACCATGTTGTCCACTGCTTTTCTCTAAAATCTTAGCCTCCAAAAGCATGTCAGTATCAGATGCAAATTTCACTGACATCTGTCAGTATTATACATGAGTTCAGTACTGCTTTATTGCATGCAACTTTTGTCTGTTTATAGGTGCACAGCTGTGACCGTCCCTGTGAGCTGCACGACACGAGTTATTAATTTAATGTACTTCATATGGCCTGATTTAACACCAGCATGACAAAAGTTTCACTTTCCTATTTGAGCTGCAGCCACTCGAATCAGCACAAATGAAAAAAAGAGACAACTGCTGATAATATGACAGATACAGAGCATGTCTGAGGTGGAAGTTTCTCAAGGAATAAAGCACTATAGATTTGTTTTGTCAGGATCTGCCTGTTCTGAAACAAACAGCAGATAATAGAGTAAAGGTCGGGTTTCCTTAAGTAAAACACCTTTGTTTATGCAAAATCTGATTTAAAACCTGAAAACATTTAAATCATTCTATGAGCTCCACGAAAACACACAGCATGAGCTGTCAAATGACTCTTATGAGCTGATTTCTTTAAATGAATCATTCAAAAGACTCACTTACAAACTCGGGAGTTGTTAGTTTGAACGATTCCTTCACTGAATGAACTCATGAATCCATGAATATTTTGCAAAAACTAGAGGCACATGGTGTTTATTTTTATAAATCAATTTAATATTCAGTAATAGTATTGATTTGACTGCAATGACACTATCAGATGAAAACAAAATCTGAAATGAATTGAGCTGAATAATGACACTATTGTCTTTTTCTAGAGCCGCTTTACAGCTGAATTGAATTTGTTTTCCAATTGATTACCTCTGCAAATTTAACACTGTTATTTTCATGTTTATTACTGTGAAGCTCCTTTGAAACAGTCTGTATTATATAAAACGCTATAGAAATAACTGACTTGACGTAGTTTTATATTGCATTATTGATTGTGAATTGATTACATCACTCTCTGTGCTTCATAAGCAGGTCATTTACTTACAAAAACTTTGAACACACAGACTTGTCTTCGTTCGTGTCTTCATTTTACAGCTCTGCAGTAACATTATCGTCCAGCTCAGATCAGTTCTCATCCTAACCCGGTGCAGTCAAATCAATAATTGCAAAATATTAAGTGTCGCCAACTAAGCAAACCAGAGGCAACAGTGGCAAGAAAACCAACTCCATCGGTGACAGAAATGGAGATAAAAACCCTTTATCATCCTGCTGCAAACAAGCAATGCTGATAAATTGAAAGGAAAGAAAAACAAAAGCATTTCAGCAACAAGAGCTAATAACACCACAATCAAAATGAAAACAGTTAAAGTTCATTACGGACCCATGATCTCTCTTTAACACGGGCTAATGCAAATCACACTCTTTCGCTTACGGCTCTCGCGACGGCTTTTAATATATATTTCCTCTCTGCAGAACTTTTCCAGCTGATAAAGTGGTATAAGCTATTAAAGCACCTGTTAAACAGATTAGACTAAACATGAATAGTGCAAAATAAACCGTACTGAGCTCGAATGAGACAGAAACAGAGAAAGTACAGATCGTTCTATTGCTTAAGACTTTATTTGACATGTTATAAAATTGACTGTACAAATATTTGGTTTTGGTTGTAAATATACTCCAAGATGCCAATATGAAATGTAAATTGTTTAATAATTTTACTATAGGCATGACAAATTGCCATCTATATATTAGCAGTAAAGAAAAATGAGAAAAGTGATTATAATGTTGTAACAGAAACAGAAAAGTGATTATAATGTTGTAATGGTGTTTGCAGCTATGATAAAATCAAGAATTATAATTTATTTTTATAAAGCTATGGATTGTCTGGTTAGTAGTTTGTTTTTTTAAGTCGAGATGCACAGATACTAAATTTCTCCACCGATAATAACCGATTATTCAGAGTGATATCAGCCGATACAGATAACGATACAGATAGTTTGGGGGTTCTGCCTTTTATACCTTCTTATAAATGAATGATAATTTCATTATAATTAATCATTATATTTTATATTTTTATATTTAATATATATTTTATATTATAATTATTATATTTTGAAAGAAATGCATATAAAAACTTTATTCTCTCCATATTATCAACTTGAGTAACTGGTATCACTTTATAAACAAACACATTACTCAAATTAATATTAACACACTAACTACATTCTGAAGATTAAATAAATATTTCTTAGCTTTCTGAATGTTATTAATTCATATAATTACCATTAATATCGAACATCAAACTGATTTCTTAGCATTTTCTTTACACAAAGCACAAATGCATTGACAGGATATATTGGCCCTGACTATTGCCTGTTTTTAGACTATAAATAGAGATGCACCGATATATCGGCCAATAATCGGTATCGGCTGATAAAAGCAAATTTTCACACTATCGGTTAAAAATTGAGATGCACCGATATATCGGCCAATAATCGGTATCGGCCGCTAAAAGCAAATTTTCACATTATCAGTTAAAAATTAAGATGCACCGATATATCGGCCAATAATCGGTATCGGCCATTAAAAGCAAATTTTCACATTATCAGTTTTCACACTATTGGTTAAAATTAGAGATGCATGATATATCGGAATAAAAGCAAATTTTCACATTATCGGTTAAAAATAGAGATGCACGGTAAAAGCAAATTTTCACACTATCAGTTAAAAATTGAGATGCACCGGCATGTATCGGCCAATAATCGGTATCGGCTGATAAAAGCAAATTTTCACACTATCGGTTAAAAATTGATATGTACCGATATATCGGCCAATAATCGGTATCAGCCGATAAAAGCAAATTTTCACATTATCAGTTAAAAAGAGAGATGCACCGATATATATCGGCCAATAATCCGTATCGGCCAATAAAAGCAAGTTTTCAGACTATTAGTTAAAATTAGAGATGCACGATATATCGGCCAATAATCGGTATCGGCTGATAAAAGCAAATTTTCACATTATTGGTTAAAAATAGAGATGCGCTGATATATTGGCTAATATATCAGTGCATCTCTATTTTTAAGTATATTATAATAGAGGAATTTTGTGTTCTGTTGCTGAAAATTATAATCATTTTTCACATTTTCTCTAATTTTATAAAAATATTTAAGATCTTGTGATTTTTCTGTCTCTTAAAAACAAAAAAGTTTGCAAAATTGGCTCTACTAGAGCAGGTTTTCCTGCTTGAATGTTGATTATTTTCCTCATATTCTCCATTGTTCATCTCCTCTCTTCCCAGTCTGTCAGTAACGCTCTGTTTAGTTCCTGTCTCTATGAAGCCCCTCCTTCTGAAAAGCATAATGTGTTCTGATTGGTCGGCTGGAGCAGTGTGTTGTGATTGGTCAAGCGCTTTGAGTGTGTTTGAGAAATGTCCCGCCCCTTACCATAACCGCCAGTTTCAACACACTACTAACTAACTCAACCAGGCCCCGCCCCTTTATTCTGCATATGAATTATTTAAATGAGGAATTTTGTGAAGAAAACTCAAGACTACAATGGAGGCGTTTCAGGGAGTTCAGAAACACTGACACTGATATAGAGAAGAACTTTCCAGAGATTTTTCATGCATAAACAGCAACATTACACACTAAAGAAAGATGAACATGTAAAAAAGCAGAATAAAGTTCTTCATGGAACTACAGATGCCAATAAGGAAGAGCACAAAAAAAATGCTTTTGCTCACTACAAGAGATTACAGTAAATCACAGACGCGGATAATGATGTCAGTTATAATCCATGAGCTCATGTTATCCTGAGCCAATCAAACATGCTCAAATCTGCTGAACTTTCACTGGCAGTAAAAAGCCCTTCAATAAATGCACAAGACTGAAGAAGATCGAGTTAACTTCATGTTAAGCATAATAAAGTACGAGGAGGAGCTGGAAGCGTGTGAAGTTCTCCTCTTTCAACAGCTCTGTGTACTCAGCTGAAGAGTCGGGAGATGATAAGCGTCTAATGTTTGCCATTCCTGCTCCGGTCGACACAGCAGAGAAAGAGAAAGAGTAGAAGACAAATAACCGGCTCTCCTGGAATGTGTCCCAGTTCCAAACACAAACGTCCTCAGGGTAACATTACCCTTTACAGTCCAGCTCTGATGTGGAAAGCTAACTAAAACACAGAAAACTAACTGATTTATAAGTGTCAAACAAACCCAAACAACATTGATACTGATATTAAGTCAAATCTGTATTTGTAAATAAAACAAAGCATGGCAGACACATAAGTGGCAAGGATTTCTGATATGATAAAAGATTTTTATATATATTATATTATATATACATATACATATATACACACACAACAGTTCTTTCTGGTTCTCGAATCTGATTGGTTGAGAGCCGTGTGATATTCTAGTGATAACAGCACTCCTAGCTTTTCACTGTTTGTATCAGTCCACTTGAAGCGACCGTCATTGCGGCCGAGCAAATCCACCAAATTTTTTTACAAATATTACACTTCTTGTACCACGAACTGTAGTTTTAAGAGTTTTTAGGTGAGAATTTAGTTGTTTAGACCTGAAACATGTGACTCATATTTAATCATAGTGCCTATTTTACAATTTGTTTAGACGTTTTCGGAGATGCGAGCTCCAGGCCGTCAGCGGCCGTTCAGTGCTCGAGTACCCGCTGAGAACAGCTGCATCTCGGCCAGTGCTTCGGGGATTTGCTGCTGTCTATTATAGTGTTTAAACATGAGATATAATTCATTTTGGGTATAAAACGGCAATCTTTGCTCTTATTAATCTATTACTTGTTCCTGAGCAAATTGAATCGGGCTATGTTAAATTTAATAATTTAATATTAAGGCTATATTTAACTTACACCCTGTAGAGCACTGCTTTTGTACGTTTGACGTTTCCTATTGTTATTTATAAAGGCAATTGTTTGTCATTTAAATATTATTGTTTAATAAATATTATTTTATAGAAATAATTTGTTGTTTTTGGTATTGAGAAAGGGTCCATTAGTGCGCAATATGAACTGAGTAAAGTTACATTAATACGCCATTAGATGGCGGCAAACTTTACGAGTGAACGGTCAGGCTTTTAAATTGAAAGGGACTTTTGTAAATGTGTAAACACTGTTATGGAAAATTCCCTTAGCTGTAAAAAGGACAAATACAAAGATCGCTTTCCTCAGCGGACAGTCAAACGGATTTTTATAATGGATATAATATTATGGACAACGACCTGGAGAATTAATGTTATATCAGACACAGGTAATGCTCGCTCAGGCGATCTCCCTCTCTCTCTCAATAATATTGTACAAAATACAATGAGTTTCAATGGAGGGACTCAACATTCCTTCGTTACTAGTTCTAAAGTGACGTTTTAGAATGGACTATATGCACGGAACATTCTTTAGAACTTCCGCATTAATATAAGCCAGCTCGAAAACTTCCGGTGAGAGTCATCTGTTGGTGTGTTGAGCATCAGTAGTGAAATACTTAGTTTATAATCAGAATATAGTCACTTAAATAGTCAGGCATAGCATTAATTTAGTTATTCAAACGTAAGACAGCATAAAAAATAAATAAATAAAGTCGTACCTCATTGTTCGTTCTCAGCTAAATTCAATTCGACCATCAGTTTTCACACTTTTGTGTGAAAAAAAGCTTCAAAAATTAAATATTTATTGTGCACTTTAGTTAGATTAATTGAATAAAATATGTGTTTTTACAAGTGTGCTGAAATCATTGATCTGACAGCTTCAGTGATTATAAAGGGAGAGCGCGGTGCTCGCTTTCTATGTCATTCATTCACAAGAAAAGTTATTGTTTTTCATGAGATTTGAGTATCAAACATTCACTGATGCTTCAGAAGAAAACACGATGCATTAACAGCCGGGGGGTGAAAACATTTTGAACAGGATGAAAAAGTCAAAATTTTTCTTATTTTATTTAAATATTAGATTTTTTCATTTAGTACTGCCCTCCGGAAGCAAAAGAAGATATTTTCACATTTCCTGGAAGACAAATTAAGTACAATTTACCTCGATATTCAAATTCAAAAAGTTTTCACCCCCGGCTCTCAATGCATCGTGTTTCCTTCTGGAGCATCAGTGAATGTTTGAACCTTTTTTAATAGTTGAGCTTGAGTCCTTCAGTTGCCCTCAGTGTGAAAACACAGATCTCAAAATCATTCAGTCACTGCTGGAAAGGGTTCAAATATGCAAAAATGCTTGAAAACTGATGAATCTGCAGGAGCTGGAGGATTTTTCTGAAGAACAGAGCTCAGTTTAACTGCTCAGGACAAACAAGAGACTCATGAACAACCATCACACAACAAACAAACAGTCGTGGATCATCCAGGAAACCACACACAGTATTGAGAACCAATGCTATGTACATTTTTAAACAGGGTCATTTTTATAAATTCAGCTTTTTTTTGTCTTGTGGACCATATGTAAATATCTTTTATGTAAAATATCTTACTTAAGACAGTACTAAATTAAAAATAACATGCATTTTGTATAATCCCTCTTATTTTGTTAAAATTATTCACATTTTCAAAGATTCTGCAAGGGGTATGTAAACTGTGTATATATATTCAACAAGCTACAGTGAAAAGAAAACACTTTTATGCAAAAAAGGTTGTAGAGCTGGTTTCCAGTGGAGCAAGATTCAGATGTGTGATTAGTTACTAAACAGAACACAAGTCTGTTGTCCTGATCCTACATAATCCAGTTTGGAAACTGAATTACAGCAGATCTGCTGTAATAGAATCAATCCCCCATCAATCTCTGCATCATAAAGTGATTCGTTCAGCTATAAACACACAATCGTTCAGGGTAACTAGTAACTGAAACAACAGCTTTTACAGAAGAGAACTGTACGTTTGACGGCTCAAATCATTAAACAATAACAATGAAGTCATGCATTCTTCAAAATAAAAGTTCCAAAAGGGGATTTTCACCTTTGATGCCATAGAAAAAACACTTTTCTGAGAACATTTCAGTGATCAGTTTTTAAATGAACCATGTTTTTTTAATACATTTTAAAAATCTAAAGGACCTTTTTCCACTATTTAGACTCCTTTAGTGGTTCTGTGTATGTTAAAGGTTCTCCAAGGAAACACTGCTGCCTTTATTATTAAGTGTATTAAATATCACTGAGAGCAAAGGTTTGGTGTCAGTTACAGACACAATAAAGTGAAAGTATGATGTTTGAGCTTCATCATCTCCTCATTTTAACAAGGCCGTAAAAAAGACAAGAGATAATTCTGTGAACTGCACAACTCAAATAAACTATAAAGCAAGAGAACATTGTTCATCTTCACTGAGCTTCAGTCATCTGTGTCCTCGCTCAAGTTTTGCAAGAACTTTGACCTTAAAACTGCGTAAGTGGGAAGCAAAGTGGAAAGAGAACAGTGCAAATGAATGAATCTCTATTGTTTTGTAAGAGGGAATGTTTATAGCCGTGTTTTGCTTCCTTGTCGTCTGTCAAAAACTTTCCCACTTTTTTCCAGCTGTCGTGCAGCCACACGAACTTTTGTAAAATCATAATTATGACATGAAAAGTCAAAATTATGACATACTAAGTCATATTTATGACATAAAAATTCAAAATTATAACATGATACCAAGACGACATTGACATAGAAATTAATCATTTCTCTTTATCTCATGATAACTTATTTCATGACTGTGCCTTAGTCATAATTAATGTCATCATTCTGATTATATCATAATTTTGACTGTCATAATTATGACTTAGTATATCATAATTTCATTTTATGTTGACTTATCTGATGATTATGACTTACAATTTCGACTTTTTGTCATAATTAATTTTGACTTTTTTTATCATGACATAAAATAAGTCATAATTTTGACTTTTTATATCAAAATTTCTACTTCTATCTCATTATTATGACATAGTAAGTCAGTGTCGACTATGACAAACAAAAATCATTCATTTTATGTTGACTTATCTCATGATTATGACTTAGTAAGTCACAGTTTTGATTTTTTTTTTAATCTTAGTCATAATTAGAATGTCTTAATTTTGACTTTATTACATAATTTGACTTTTTATATCATTATGACATAAAATAAGTCATAATTGTGACTTTTTATGTCATAATTTGGATTTTTGTCATTATTATGACAGACAAAATTATGACTTAGTCACAATTTCGATTTTTTTTAATCTTTTTTAATCTCTTAGTCCTAATTAATTTTGACTTTACATCATAATTTTGACTTTTTATATCATAATTTGGATTTTTATATCATGATTATTACAGACAAAATAACTTGTCATACTTTCGTCTTGTTATGTTGACTTATCTCTTGATTATGACTTACAATTTCTATTTTTTAAATCTTAGTCATAATTAATTTTGACTTTATATCATAATTGTGACTTTTTATATCAAAATTTCTACTTTTATCTCATGATTATGACAGTAAGTCAATTTTGACTTTTTAATCTCATAACTATGACAGACAAAATGACTTATGTCATAATTTCATCTTATGTTGTCTTATCTCATGATTATGACTTACAATTTTGATTTTTTTTTAACTATTAGTCAATTAATTTTGACTTTATATCATAATTGTGACTCTTTATGTCAATCATTATGACAAAATAAGTCATAATTGACTTTTTATATCAAAATTTCTACTTTTATCTCATTATTATGACATAGTAAGTCAGTGTCGACTTTTAATCTCATAACTATGACAGACAAAAATGACGTCATAATTTCATTTTATGTTGACTTATCTCACGATTATGACTTAGTAAGTCACAGTTTTGATTTTTTTAATCTTAGTCATAATTAGAATGTCTTAATTTTGACTTTATATCATAATTTTGACTTTTTATATCATGACATAGTCAAGTTATGACTTGGTATGTCATATTTTCTTCTTGTTATGTCAAAATTATGACTATGTATGTCATAATTTTGACTTTTTGTCATAAATTAGACTTATCTCATGATTATGACTTAGTAAGTCACAATTTCAATTTTTTAATCTTTTTTAATCTCTTAGTCCTAATTAATTTTGACTTTTTATATCATTATGACATAAAATAAGTCATAACTTTGACTTTTTATTCATAATTTGGATATGTCATGATTATGACAGACAAAATGACTTGTCATAATTTCGTCTTATGTTGACGAAGTCACAGTTTTGATTTTTTTTTTTAATCTTAGTCATAATTAGAATATCTTAATTTTGTCTTTTTATATCATTATGACAATTTATGACTTAGTATGTCATATTTTTTTCTTATGTCACACTCATAATTATGACTTGGTATATCATAATTTTACAATTTTATGTCATAATTTAGACATTTACCTCATGATTATGACTTAGTAAGTCACAATTTCGACTTTAAATCTCATAATTGTGACTTAGTCATGATTACTTTATATCATAAGTTGGACTTCTTATATCACTATGACATAAAAAGTCAAAATTATGACTTAGCATGTCATAATTTCGTTTTTTTTGTGCCATAAGTAAGATTTACAAAGGCATTTTTTCCTTTTGTGGCGCAAACAGGCTTCCATACAAAGTGTTCTGAATGTTTGTTTTGATATTTTCCATGTAATTCTCTTGGAAGGAAACTCCCAGCAGAGACAAAAGGAAAACCAGGATGCAACTGTTGCCTCAGATCCAGACAAAAGACTGAACTTTACTTCAGAGCGAGTGTTTATGATCCCAAAGCGAGCAAGTTTTGATCCACAGAGTCATATTCTGACATGTTCTGATGTTCGGACTCACCTGTGATTTTCCCCCCGGAGTCTCCGTGTCCTCTCCGGTGCTGCAGCAGGAAATAATCGTTGGATTTGTCCGTCACCCAAAGCTTGAGCGCGTTTTTCAGCACGACTTCTTCAGGAGTGATCCACATCCTCACTCACGCTCGCGCTGCGGCTCGTGTTGTTGTTTCTAGTACGTACTCTCGCGCTCTCATATTCCGCCCAGAGCTGCAGTTCCTCTTTCTGCGTGTTTATTTCCGCTTTTTCCAGCCTTTCCTGCTCGCGGTTCCGGCGAGGGAAGTTTCATTTCACGTCTATCTTTCACGTATCCTCGAAGTAATGTTCTTTAATCCTTTCTAATGTATTAACTGATCCGTGTGTCTGTGGTGAAATAAAAAGCCTACCTTCATATTAAAGCTGATCGAAGTGTTCTTGATTTCACAAATATACTGTCACTGACAGACTTCAGTGATAATCTCAACCGCTCCAATCACACAAACTCTCTGCCTGTCAATCATTTGCTCGATTGAATATGGGGCGGGGCTTAAAGGGGCGGGGACGACAACGAGATGGGCGGTCTCATAGATGTCTATGGGCGGGATACAAACTACATTACCCATGATGCTGTATAGATAATTAAGCCAATCAGAGTGCTGAAAAGAACACACTCCAAAATAGCTCTTTAGCCCCGCCCACTCACGCTCTCTAAATACTGAAATGTTTGTGTGTGTGTATACATATATATTCATATTTTGCAATAAAATATAATCAACATTTGTTAATGAGTAATTTTATATTTCTCCATTTAAATTTGATTATGCTGTTCGCAATGGTTCATGGGATTGTAGTTCTTTCCCTTATTAAAACAGTATTGTGTCTTTTTGTCTGATTTTCAAAAGCTTTTATGCTTCAAATCAAAGTTTGTAGTGTTGTGATTTACCTCGTAGCTCATTGGCTTGGTTCAGGGCTTTAATAAAGACTACTTTAAAATCCCTATGGAAAAAATGAATGGAAAATAATACTTCGAGAACCAGCGCCTCTGAAAAAGGGGTGGCACTGTTGCACTTTGTTCAGTGACAGATTAACAGCTGTTCCAATCACAAAAACTCTCTTTGCCTGTCAATCATTTGCTCACTTGGGTTTGCTGACCTGTATCAGAGGGCGGGGCTTTATAGAAAGGGGCGGGGCAACAACGAGATGGGTGGTCTAATTCAGTGCTCCAATCACAGAAACTCTGCCTGTCAATCATTTGTACGCTCGGGTTTGCTGACCTGCATCTGAGGGCGGGCTTTATAGAAAGGGGCGGGACAACAACAAGATGGGCGGTCTAATTCAGTGACAGATTAACAGCTGCTCCAATCACAGAAACTCTCTGCCTGTCAATCATTTGCTCACTCTGGTTTGCTGACCTGTATCTGAGGGCGGGGCTTTATAGAAAGGGGCGGGGCGTTCACAGGATGGGCAGTCTAATTCAGTGACAGATTAACAGCCGCTCCAATCACAGAAACTCTCTGCCAGTCAATCATTTGCTCGCTCGGGTTTGCTGACCTGTATCTGAGGGCGGGGCTTTATAGAAAGGGGCGGGGCTTCACAGGATGGGCGTCTAATTCAGTGGATTAACAGCGCTCCAATCACAGAACTCTCTGCCTGTCAATCATTTGCTCGCTCGGGTTTGCTGACCTGTATCTGAGGGCGGGGGTTTAGAGAAAGGGGCGGGGCATTCACAGGATGGGCGGTCTAATTCAGTGACAATTAACAGCTGCTCCAATCACAGAAACTCTCTGCCTGTCAATCATTTCCTCGCTCAGGTTTGTTGACCTGTATCTGAGGGCGGGGCTTTAGAGAAAGGGGCGGGGCAACAACAAGATGGGCGGTCTAATTCAGTGACCAATTAACAGCTGCTCCAATCACAGAAACTCTCTGCCTGTCAATCATTTCCTCGCTCAGGTTTGTTGACCTGTATCTGAGGGCGGGGCTTTATAGAAAGGGGCGGGGCAACAACAGATGGGCGGTCTAATTCAGTGACCAATTAACAGCTGCTCCAATCACAGAAACTCTCTGCCTGTCAATCATTTGCTCGCTCAGGTTTGCTGACCTGTATCTGAGGGCGGGGCTTTAGAGAAAGGGGCGGGATGACAATGAGATGGGCAGTCTAATTCAGCGACCAATTAACAGCCAGTCAAATCACAGAAAGTCTGCCTGTCAATCATTTGTTCGCTCGGGTTTGCTGACCTGTATCTGAGGGCGGGGTTTAAAGTAAGGGGCGCGGCAACAACGAGATGGGTGGTCTAATTCAGTGACAGATTAACAGCTGCTCCAATCACAGAAACTCTCTGCCTGTCAATCATTTGTGTGCTCAGGTTTGCTGACCTGTATCTGAGGGCGGGGCTTTATGGAAAGGGGCGAGGCAACAACGAGATGGGCGGTCTAATTCAGTAAACAATTAAGCACATTTATTTCCATATATTTTTATTAATAATTTTATTTTATTACTATCATATTTATATATGCAAATTAACAGAGGGAAACGAGAGAAGCGTGCATTTATTTTATGATTGTATACAAAATTATTTTGGTAAGATTTAAGATTTTCTTAAAAAGAATTCAAACATTGAAATGCAACTCAGGGAAAAATATGTTTTATTTTTCTATGATACTGATGTTGAATTTTAAATATGGTATGTTTATATATATACTTATTATATAATAACAAAATTCCTTATCCACAAATCTAACTGAGCATCACAAAAACCTACTTTTAGCCATTATAAAAATAAAAATATATCTCTACCTTATATTTGATTTGTTTAACTTTCATAAAGCATCACAATAAGTCTGAAATTACAGAGTTGGCAACATATTCAAGAGATAAATGATTAGGGTTTTCATAATAAAAATATCTTTGAGAACAAATGAGTGATTTACTTCTGTAGGGCTAAAATAAAGGAACTTAAATCAGCCCAAATTGATTGGTTATATTTTAAAATAAATCAAAGTAAATGGACAGTGAATGCATGTCTGTCACGCCTGTCACGTGGTTTGATTGACAGCGCTATCTGGACATTAGGTGCGCCGCACTACAACGCCATATATGGGCATTCAGAAACAAGGCGGAAAACGGTGCGACCCTAATTATTGTCCTGCACACTTTTGTTCCGCTCGGGTTTAAATGTTCGCATTAATCGTCTCGTGTAAATATATATATTATTATCGTAAGGTTAAAGTATTTATTTTGATTTAACAGCCGACTTTTGTTCATAAAAAGGTTGAAAAGGCGGATGTTTTATATTTCATGTAACGGACGCAGCTTGTGTTCGGCCGGAGGAGAATGAGGAGCGCTCCTTTCCGGCGCTGTGAGAGCAGAGGTGTGATTCACACAGCAGAACAAACAGCACAAAGATGCAGGTTTGTGTGTTTTTAACGAAATTTGTTGTTTATTTCACGTTATATTGGACTTGAAATGGTCGTTGATTTATTGTTGTTGCTTATGATGATGAGGATGATGGTTTAGTTAAGATCTTTTGAGTAGTAACTGGTTTAATCTACACCTAACGTTACAGCCTGAGAAAAGTGATCTGTAGGTTTACATTGTGTATATATTATTCTTGGGTTAATATTATACTGTAAAAAAAGATTTTTCGAGTGTGTTTGACAAGAAAATGGTATGATGTTCTACATTCAGTTATGTCAAGTTTAATTCAACTGTTCGTGAAATTTACTAGCGATTTCTGAGTGAAAATTGATCTAAAATAAAAATTTTTCTTCATTGTAGTAGTGGAATATGATCAAGGAAGATTAAAATGTCATTTCCAGGCCGGAATCAATTATTAGTAGATAAAACTTGCAAAAACCTGTCTGTTGAGTTATTATACTAAACTAAAAACATCTTTTTTTTAATTAATTGAAATAATATACAAAAAGCAATAAAACTTATTTATTCAGCTAGTTGCCAAAGCAACGTCTCATTTTTGTTTAGTTTATATCGATGTACTAAAATAACTAAAACTATATCTGAAATAAAAGTTAGTAAAAACTATATATAGACACTTTTTTTTTTAAGAATTAAAAATGGCAAAAACAATAAAATGGTTAAAATGTAACAAATGAAAAAGTATTAAACTATATGATACAAAGTAACACTGTGGACCTTATTAAGAGACACAGATAAATGTATTTATTTTAATAAATTAAGTCATTAATATTATTCTCGAAGTCATGTAAACTCTGAAGTTGTGGTTTTCACTGCGATATCATCATGTCTGAATGTGTTTTATTGTGAATGCAGGACCCAAACGCAGACACCGAGTGGAATGACATCCTCAGGAGAAGGGCATTCTGCCTCCTAAAGAAGCCGGCAGAGGAGGAAGAGGACGAGCAGCTTCATCAGCCTCAGTCTGTTGGTAAGATGAGTTTTTACTCGGTTTCCAATAGTTTCACCCTTGTGCGGTCTTCCTTTGGGAAGTACACTCAGGGTCTTTGGGGACCCCAGGCAAAAAAAATGTAATTTTGTAATAAAATTGTTTTTTTTTAAACAAATGTAATTTTACTGTTTATTAATGTTTTTATTCAACATTTGTGCAGTTTTTTTTTAATTTATATAAATAAATAATATAAATATATATATTTTTAAATAGTTTTTATACAAAAACAGCTTTTTATGTAAATTCACTTTATAAAACCCACATTTCTAACTTTCATTCATGGGGATAACATGGATAATTTGACATGGTTTAGTGTGAGATTTTTGCCATTTTGGAAAATGCAGTTTTAAAAGTAAAAAATGATCACTTTATCCAACAGATGCTGCAGAGCTCCACTATTTGCTGTTTGACTGACTGAAAGACTCTTTACACAAGTATTTTGATAATCAATCTAAATATTATCAAATCACAATTATAACAAAAAATACTTTTTGTCAAAGTTTAGCATTGTAATGAAAAAATCAGTTTTTCAATATTGTTATCATGATGAGACCCGCTTACAAAATGGAAAAAATTCATCATCAAAATCAACATTTTTGAAAAACTTATTTTTTCAGCAAAAAAATACTAAACTTTGACAAAAAGTAGTTTATTGTTAATTGTGATTTCATAATATTAGATATTGATCCTACTAAAATACTTTTTCAAAAGATGGCAAAAATCTCACACTAAACCATGTCAAATTATCCATGTTATCCCCATGAATGAAAGTTAGAAATGTGGGTCTTTTATAAAGTGAATTTTCATAAAAAGCTGTTTTGTATAAAAACCTATTCAACAAAATATTTATTTTATTTATATAAATTTAAAAGATATGAAAAATCCTCCAAAAACTGCACAAATATGAAGTAAAAACATTAATAAACTGAGTAAAATTACATTGTTTTTTTTTAAAAAAAAAAAAAAAAAAAAACTTTTGTTACAAAATTACATTTTGTTGCCTGTCTGGAGACCCCAAAGACCCTGAGTGTGTGTGTTTTTTTCTGCACTAACATAAAAACAAGATATCACTCCAATTTCTTTTAATTTGTAGATCTAAAACTGTTAACAACTGTACAAAGTTTCATGTTATTTGGACAAAGAGAACTTTTTTTTTTTATTTTAGCAAACCTCGTTTGGGGTCTAAGAAGACCCTAAAGACCCTATAAGGGTTAAATATGGATTTTGTTCCTCCTTGTCATCAGATGATCAGTTTTGTTTATCCTGAAGCATAAATATGTGACCTCATATTCTGTTCTTTTGCAGTGAAGACCTATGAGAGCATGACTCTAGAGGAGCTGGAGGAAAATGAAGATGAGTTTAATGATGAGGAGGATGAACTCGCCATAGAGATGTACAGGTACATATGTGTGCCTTACTGATGAAATCCATTTCATTATGTTTTAGTCCTATGGCATTTTTTTTGTCACTCTTAACAGTGAGTAACAAATAAAGAACAGTGTTTTTGTGCAGCAAGTAATATCTCTGATTAATTGAGAAGAATATTGTGGCTCATTTCAGTCTTTGCCCATTCATAGAATGAAAATATTTGAATACTGATTGTAATTTGGCCTTTTTGTTCTTGAATCTGTTTAACTCTCTGTAGTCACCTTTACACTTCAAAGACGGTGTTTAATTATGCTGATTGTCAACTGAAAAAAAAACAACATTTCACAATATTAGTAAAAGACTAAACGCGAACTATTACACCGTTCTACAGCTGCTGCACAAACACTATTCAGGTGATGAAAGTGCAGTTAATAATCGTGTATCGTCTCTCTGGCAGACAGAAGAGGCTTGCGGAGTGGAAAGCGAACCAGATCAAGAACGCGTTCGGGGAGTTGAATGAGATCTCGGGTCAGGATTACGTGCAGGAGGTGAACAAAGCTGGAGCTGGAATCTGGGTGGTGCTGCATCTCTACAAACCGGGGTGATTTTACATTGACCTTTGCACTCAGATCACTTTTCAGACATTGATTTATATATATATGCATGTATTAGTAAAGGATTAGTTCACTTCAGAATTAAAATTTCCTGATAATTTACTCACCCCCATGTCATCCAAGATGTTCATGTCTTTCTTTAGTGGAAAAGAAATGAAGGTTTTTGAGGAAAACATTCCAGGATTTTTCTCCATATAGTGGACTTCACTGGGTTTCAACGGGTTGAAGGTCCAAATGTCAGTTTCAGTGCAGCTTCAAAGAGCTCTACATGATCCCAGACGAGGAATAAGAGTCTGATCTAGAGAAATGTTTTCCTCAAAAACCTTCATTTCTTTTCGACTGAAGAAAGAAAGACATGAACATCATGGATGACATGGGGGTGAGAATTTTAATTCTGAAGTGAATTTTATGTGCGCTGTATAATTACTTGCCTAAATGAAATGAGTCATACAGTACCTTGACTATTAAATCTGGTTGTTATCCCACAGAATCCCGTTGTGCACGCTGATAAACCAGCATCTGTCACATCTGGCCAACAAGTTTCCTCAAACCAAGTTCCTCAAATCTATTTCCAACACCTGCATTCCCAACTACCCCGACCGCAACCTGCCCACGGTGTTCGTCTACTACGAGGGCGAGATGAAGGCCCAGTACATCGGCCCTCTGGTTTTTGGTGGCATGAACCTGAAGTGTGACGGTGAGAAGGATTTTCTTGCTTAATGTTGTGGTTGAGTCACTGTTTCAATCCTTTATGTCTTATTAAACACTTATGAACACATGCCATTTATTGATCTATAATATGAATTGACAGTCTGATTATAGTACAAATAATACTTTTAAATAGGATTCAAGAATCTTACATGAATAAAATGTAACAGAATCTAAATACTACGGAAGAGGATTAGGGCCAAGAAATAATAAAAAAATAAAACCATCTCGAGATTAAAGTTGTTAAATTTCGAGAAAAAACTCGTTAAATTTTGAGAAAAAAGTCGAGATAAAATGTTGAGAATAAAATCATTAAATTATGAGTTTTTTCTCATAATTTAACGAATTTGTTCTCGTAATTTAAACTTTTTCTCAACAGTTTATTTCAACTTTTTTTCTCGTAATTTAATAACTTTAATCTCGAGATGGTTTATTTTTTTTTATTGCTGGCCCCTAATCCTCTCGTAAAAATACATCTCATGCAGCCATATTAGTATTATTATTATTATTTTATTATTATTATTTATTTTAAAATGAGTAAAATAAGTTTTTTTTTGTGATGCCCATTTAGATTTGTGGATAACAAATTGTAATATGTATTTTGTATTAATATTAATTGTAAATTAGCAATATAGTAAAAAAAAATGTATGAAAATAATATATATTATTATTATATAATAGCTTACTATTTATTTAAAATGAGTAAAAATAGGTTTGTGATTCTCATTGTGGTTGTGGATAATTGTTATATATTTTATTAAATTTATATATATCTATATATATATTATTATATATTATTTAATATTTTATTAATATATTAAAAATATTAAATATTTTATGCAATTTAATAGGATTTTATTTTAAAATGAATATAAAATATATATAAATTAAATTAATGTTATATGATATTAAATGTAATATATATATTTATAAATAAAGTTAATAAATATTAAATTTGTGTGGTAAAATATATATATATATGTGTGTGTGTGTTATATAAGCATGCAATTTTTTTAATTATTTTAAATGGTAACACATAGGTTTTGTGATTCTCATTTGGATTGTAGTAATCTTTTTATATATATTATATATATATAACATTTAATTATTATATATTTTGTTATATTAAATATAACTAAATTATTAAATTTGAATGCATTTTTTTTAATTGGTTATTTATTTTAACTGAGTAAAAGTAGGGTTTGTGATGCCCATTTATAGATAAGGAATTTAGTAATATTAAATTATTAAATTTATTATCTATAAGTGAATCGTCACGCAGCTTTTGGTTTTAAAATGAGTACAATTTGGTATCCATATATCTATAATATAAACATTAAATAAATAATTTTTTCTCCATACATGAGTTCATACTGACTGTCCTGCACCAGAAATATAAAATACACATTTCACATTTCCTTTCCAGAGATGTATGTAAATGAACAGTTGTTTTGTTTGTTCCAGAGTTGGAGTGGCGTTTATCTGAATCCGGTGCTATAAAGACCGACCTGGAGGAAAACCCCAGGAAACAGATCCAGGATCAGCTGATGACGTCCATTCGCTGCTCGGCGCCCAACCACAGAGCCGGTGATGAGGACTCTGACGAGGACTGAAGCGCCACACTAACATTATATCAGAATCACAGCTGGACTTCACCTGCAACAACAGCTCGACCGCCACAGAGTCGTTTGCGGCGACTCAAACACATGAGAAAGACTGTTGCTGAGCAGACTGAAATTTAAACTTTTACTATTTGCCATATTAAAAAGACGTGCGCTCTTCTGGAGGACAAGGACTCCTGCTTGTCTTGCACTCGGAAACATTTTTAAACCTGCCATCATTTAATGGATTATTCACCGGAAATTTGCATTGTTTTGTTTTATATAAGATTTCTAATAATACAGCCTTTGTAAGTTCAATGCTTGTCATCATTTATTATATAAAAACATATATTGATTTGAGTGCATTTTACTTCTTTTGTTTGTGCGTTAATGTTGTTTCCACTCACCCATGGCCCTCTAAACAGGCTGTGATATTATTATGTGATATTTAGGGATATGTCACGAACAATTTCAGGCTATTTCCCATCAATTTCCTTTAACATTGTGATTTGCACCCACATACTGAAAAGGCTTCGTCTCTGGTTCGTGTTTTAGCAATAATACATAAACCGTCACAAGCATGAGGTTACATTTATTAAAAGAGGTTTTAATGAAATCTGGTCGTTTTTGTAGTTTGACAGCAACACTAATGCAGCTTTAACACATTTCAGGCATTACGGTGTCAGAGAGAATCCCAGATAAGAACAGAGGACGTCTGTAGGAGGAGAAACCACACTGCGTTATATCCATCAGTTTACATGGAAATGAATCAAAGCTTTAAACAATCGCTCATGCTTGTTATTTCCATCTCTGTCACTCTATAGTCCCATAAATAACAGCAAAAACTTCAATTTGTATGTATATCTTCAAGCTTGAAAGTAAATTATCTGCTATGATTTGATTTTTGTGAGTGCTCTCTATTACAGTTTTTTGCAATCGCTAGGACACATTTCTCAATACTTGGGTCACTTTTTCTGTGTGAGCTCAATTGAGGGTCACTTATTTCTTTTTGCACAAAATGCATTCAATGACGACATCTTTCAATTTACATGAATTCTTTTCTCACTCAAACACCACCAAAACTCAATGTACATACAGGTCAATTTGCACATTTACATACACACTAAAAAATGCTGGGTTAAATATGGACAGGTTGTTTTCACCCAGACTTTTTTTTTTTTTTTCCAACCAATTTTGGGTTAATTTTAAGCCATATATATAGTAATCAATAGTTGCATTAAATAAACTGCTTCACAAACCAGGGTCAATTTTCTCTTGGCATGCAGCTCCTATCTCTCTTTGAATGGGAAAACATAAAATTCTCCAAAGCTGTTCAACAAGCTTTCGATTAAATTTCATATTTGAAATCAACAATGAAATCTGACAACTGTCTCATAAATTTAGTTTCTAAACGCTCGAATCATGACAAAATGGCATTTTTTCAAGCTGGATGAAGATAATGTGCATGCGCATGTGTCTGACTGTTTCTATTGGAACCGGAGCTTCTAATGCAACCCGTAACCCGTGTTTTTCCAACCTTCTACACATGAAAGTGCACGGGAACGGCAGTCAAACCCGTGACTTCCCACCCGTGAACTCGTACTAGATCGACGTACTCCCAGTTCTGCGCTCTGACGTCACATAGCCCGCGAAAAACAACAATGGCAGCCCCTACGGATGCGGTGTTTATGCATGTGGTACACGGTGAGAAATAGACTTAAAGGATTAGTTCACTTTCAAATAAAATGTTCCTGATAATTTACTCACCCCTATTTCATCCAAGATGTTCATGTCTTTCTTTCTTCAGTTGAAAAGAAATGAAGGTTTTTCATGAAAACATTCCAGGATTTTTCTCCATATGGTGGAGTTCACTGGGGTTCACGGTTGAAGGTCAAAATTACAGTTTCAGAGCAGCTTCAAAGGGCTTTAAACGATACCAGACGAGGAATAAGAGTCTTATCTAGAGCAGTGTTAATTTCGTTGACGAATAATTTTCGTCATAATTTTCGTCAACGACATTTTTTCACGGACGAAAACGAGACGATGACTAAATAAAAATACGTTTTGAATGACTAAAACTATAACTAAAATCTACTCTAATTTTCGTCAACGGATAAAAACGAGACGACAATGAAAGAGAGGGACGATTTGGGAAGATATCCAGTCAAGACTGCTGTCCTGTGTGGAAGATGCGCACATTTGAAGTGTAACGTCACGTGCTGATCTAACCGCGGGAAAAGCGGCGCTGTTGCGCGCTCTACAGGCTCGTGCAGCAGCACATCTGACTGCTACACAATTAATAGCGCACGTTTATGCAAGCGATTGCTTATAAGCTAATGTTGATGAATTATGACAATGTTTACTACACAATGTTTATATTATAGTATGTTTTAGACGGTTGTAAGAATGCATATTTTATCTCCCTCATGAGCAGCCTGCTACAGTGCAGACTGCAGACATTTCAGAATAAGAGTCACGGTGTATTTCAGTATGGTTTAAAATTATTATTTTTTTCCTGGTCATTATTGTCATTTTGTTTACATAATAAACTATTTAATTTAATTTCTATTTAATTCACAGAAAACTACTGTATCTTCTGTCACAGGAAGGAAAGACTAAGAACATTATTTGACACATTATTCAATATATTTTACAAGTATAAGGGTTATTATAGTTAACTAAAACCATAAAAAATCTCCTTACTTGAAATAAACGTTAACTGAAATAAAAAAATATAGCCTATATATAAAAATGTAAGCTTATTTTCTTTCATCTAGTTTCCAAGCTTTAGCTTAACCTCATGTATTACACTAACAAAAATAAAAATAATAACAAAACAACAACAACAAAACAACTATACAGACATTTAAAAGCAAAAAAAAAAACATAAACACCAAAATTACTAAAACTTTTAACTAAACTTGCTATGGCGGTAAAGTACAGTTGGTTGTCTTAAGTGAACAGAAACAGTTTGGAGAATATCAGATGTACCTATATCAGTGTATTGGATCTGTGTATTGTTAGAGAAATGCCTAATGCATTACAATTTAACTAAATTAAATTTTAGTTGACTAAATCTACTGTTGATTTAGTCGACTAAAATCTTTTGATATTTAGTCGACTAAAAATAGACTAAAACAAAACAATTTCCGATTTAAAATATGGCTAAAACTAAATGGCATTTTAGTCAGAAGACTATGACTAAAACTAAATCAAAATTTGCTGTCAAAATTAACACTGATCTAGAGAAAAACGATCAATCAAAATACAACTGTATATGCTTTATATAAACAAATGATCACTTACACGTGCTTCCGCTTTCGTATTCTTCAAAAAGCTTACGCTGTAGTCCTACGCCTTTCCTATTCTACAGAACACGCGCCAGTTCCGTTTTTTTCCGTAAGTAGAATAGGGAAGGCGTAGGACATACAGCGTAAGCTTTTTGAAGAGTACGGAAAGCGGATAAACGCGCAAGGCAATATTTTGTGTTTATAAAGCATATACAGTTGTATTTTTATCGAAAATGAGCAATGGTTTCTCTAGATAAGACTCTTATTCCTCGTCTGGGATCATGTAGAGCTCTTTGAAGCTGCACTGAAACTGTAATTTTGACCTTCAACCGTTTGGAGTCCATTGAAGTCCACTATAAGGCGAAAAATCCTGTTATGAGAAAAATGTTATGTGTCTAAGCCCCATACAGTCCGCCATGCTGGTTTGTTTACATCTAGCTACCACAATTCCCTGCGCTCAGGCAGTTTGGCATGACTTGCCTGGAACGCTACGAAGTTGTGACTGAATCGTTGTTTGAAGTCGGGCTCAAAAACATGCCTGGAACGCAGCATAATGCATGCAGTGATACGATGACTTTACCAATCAGCGATTGGCTCTTATTTAGAAGGCGGGACTTATTCCGCATTGCACTTTCTCCCATTCATAATAATATGAGTCTTTATATATATAAAGTCTTTGATGCTAGTGGATGAGTTGAATCAACTCCACAGCAACTACATCAATTTATCCACTAACCATTCAGAAACGTCCAGTTTCATTCTAAAAGTTGTAACTTCTTCCTGAGTCTCTCCATCAGTGTCGACTCCGGTCCGTTTGAACAATGTAAGGCTGAAACTTAGTCATTTTGGCTGCGTGAGATTCTCCAGCTTTGTTGGTTGAGCTGATAAAGCTCCGCCCTCTTCTGGAAAGCGGAGCTCATTTGCATTTAAAGGGGACCACACAAAAACGGCGTGTTTTTGCTCACCAAATAGGGGCAAATTTGACAAGCTATAATAAATGATCTGTGGGGTATTTTGAGCTGAAACTTCACAGACACATTCTGGAGACACCAGAGACTTATATTACATCTTGTGAAAAGGGGCATTATAGGTCCACTTAAACACAAACGCTGGGTTTGTCCATATTTACCTAACCAAAGCATTTTTTAGTGTACTCTTTCAAAACATAATACAAAACTGAATAACACAGCAATTTGCTACAATCAGTTACTATTTCTACAGTAATACCATACTGAAGTCTATTTTGAATCTAAAAAAATTAAATTAGACGGCTGTTGCACTTTCAATTTCATTATTATCTCTACAAAAGAGGAAACTTGGGAATGATTTTGCACTGTAAAATAAACATGGATCATGTAACAAACTGCAGTGAATTCTGATTTGTGTTTTACAAAGAAATTTTATACAAGAAAACATTATATAATGCTCCTGTTGTTATGAGTGACAAAGTGTGTTTGTTGAGTCAAGCCTTTGCAAGTGAAATGGAAAAATTTGAGACATAAATGAAGCGTTTTTAGTAAATTTTGAATGTGAAATTTACTGCTGTGCCAAACTGAAAGATGGTTATGAGAACTGTGTAAAGAGAAAATGTCCTATCAATTGTAAAAATCCTGTAATCATAACTGACTGGGAAAATTATGCAATTTTTACTGGTCAAAAATGCTGATTTTACTTCAGTTTTTAAGCTGTGGTTTTGTTTTCACGCACCTCGAATGTTTCTTCCAGGAGTAGCGCCAAACGTCTTCCAGCTTCTCTAAGAGAAAGACACACGTTACTCAAAAAGACACTGTTTAATATGATCATCACTTCAGCATGAAAATATCTCCCAGTGTTTTCATGATCACAATGCGAAGTTGATCTCCAGCCTAACACCTTTAACCAAGCGTCTCACAGACAATAACAGCAACCCAAAGAAAATTGCCTCCACACCTGTTTCTTCCTGCGCAGAGAGAGTTTCGGCGAGAGACGCATCAACGGATGAACCGAATGAGACTGAAGACAAGGAGAAAACAACATATTCATATACAGCAGTGGCCAAAAGTGATGATTATTTGTTGTTAATGACCCAAGTTTGATTAAACATCAGAATACAGTAACATGAGATACTCATACCTCTCTCTCTACTGAGCCGACTGAGTGTGTGCTTGGAATAATGAAACAGGAACTGAAGAGCAAATAAAAACTTGTTATAGAAACGAACAGGGCATCAGTCTGACATCATACAGAGAGCTGGCTATATGAATACCTTTAAAAAATTCTGAATCTGCTCTGTAGAAATTCACACGAGAGGTTCAGACAACACCGGTCACAGTGAACTCACACGTGTGGGAAAATGTCACTCACCCTGGTCCTGGTTCCTCCAATGCACACACCAGAGAAAATTAGCAACGCCGAGCCCTAAAAACTATGATCAGCCATACGTTATCATGACTGGAAATTAAGCAGGAATGATGTCTATAATCTATTTTGGATACACAGTGGAGTCCAACGGTTGGAAATCAATCAGTTTCAATGTATTCACGTGTTCTCAGATTTTCAACTCCTTTATGTGAGAGAGATAGATAGATAGATAGATATTAAATTAAAAAAAATAATGCCCAAATAAAATAATTAATTCATACCTGAACATAATCTCCATAATCGTCACCAATCTGTCAGTGGACTTGGATAGCTTTCTGCAATCATACAAAGATATTACTTATTACCTATACCCTATACGACCTATACTACCTATATATAAATAACTAAAATATCTTATATAATACCCCTTTTACACCATTCTTGAGTATATATACGACTACTATCTTATCACGATCCCTAGATATACTATACTCACACCCACAAAAACCCCCAAGGTTGGATTGCGGAGCAATTTTTCCAATTAATCCATCAACCTGGTCAAAAGTGTCACCAACACACCACCTGAAATTCCCTATATCCCCTATATTATATCTACATCATCTACTACACTATACTTATACCCTATATAAATTTGTTTTTATATTATAATTTGGAAACCATAATTATTACACAGGTATACAGGATTTCAACGAAACTGCAATGACTACCCATTTTAATAAAAATAACCCCCAATATACTCCTACCTTATACATTATAATGATATATATATATATATCTTATTGACTGGGACAAATTTTCCAATTCCTCTCATGAAATCACCTCCCCCTGAATTCCCCTATATATACTATAGATATATACTATATATAAGAAAGGTTTTTTTGGTAATTTACAATAAGGTTTCATTTGTTAACCTTATATAACTACCATTAGTTAACATGAACTAAGAATAAACAATACTTCTACAATCATTTATTAATCTAATTCAGTTAATTTCAACATTTAATAATAGGCTTCATTATTAAAATCAAAGGTTATAACATAGTAATCAACCCATTAACAGATTAAGATATAAATACTATATATATTGTATTGCTTCTTTGAAACTCTACATGCAGTTTCTAAAAAATACTCAACAGAGAAGCAAATATGAATTCATTTGATTCCCTTAGGATCCTTAAAATTGATTCCCATTTCAAATTATCAAAATTCCAACAGCAATCTTAAATAAATTAGCGTGAATTTAGATTTTGATTGAGACACTTTTCCAAGTCATCTCAACTGGCAAAAAGTGAATCAACCTGAATTCACCCTACAGGGTAAACACTCAGTAGTCTAAAGCTGATAAACTAACTTTATGCATCTTGTCATCTGTTGACACACTCACAAAAAATTTTTTTTTTATTAAATTTAAATACATTTAAGTCTAAATAATATTTACAGAATCTAAAGTCAGCTGAAATGAACTGCTGAAGTTACTCACCAACAGCTGAATAAAAGCTGCCGATAGCCCAAACTAAACAGCAAATCACCGAAAAGTGCTGATAACACGCGCTCCCCATATCCGTGTGATGGTGCTGGTTCTGCTGTTCTGGAGAACTGAAGTCATGCTGATGCAGACGGGATAAAGTCTCTCATAGCGGGTGACCAATCAACACCGAGATCCAGTCCCCGCGCGCATCATTACCAGAGCGCGCTCTCGACCTGCGCGCGCGCCACACACACTGTGGAAATAAACACGGATCGAAAGTCACGTGTCAGGGACACAAAATTCAATTATGCGGGATTCGACCTTCTTAATGAGGACTCGAAAAGACGTCAAAACACAAGGTTGGTGGTGTTAGAAATAGTAGCCACAAAAGTTAGTTAAAGGGTTATTTCACCTAAAAATGAAAATAATGTCATTAATTACTCACCCTCATGCCGTTCCAGGGCAAATTAAGATATTTTTGTTGAAATCCGATGGCTCAGTGAGGCCTGCATAGCCAGCAATGACATTTCCTCTCTCAAGATCCATTAATGTACTAAAAACATATTTAATCAGTTCATGTAAGTACAGTGGTTCACATATTAATATTATAAAGCCACGAGAATATTTTGGTGCGCCAAAAAAAAAAAAAATAAACTATATTAGTGATGGCCGATTTTTAAAACACTGTTTCATGAAGCTTCTGAGCGTTATGAATCAGTGTGTCGAATCATCTGTTCGGAGCACCAAAGTCACGTGATTTCAGCAGTTTGGCGGTTTGACACACGATGAACGAATGATTCGACACGTGATTCCAAAGCTTCCTGAAGCAGTGTTTTGAAATCGGCCATCACTAAATAATCGTTATTTGGTTTTTTTTGGTTCACCAAAATATTCTGGTCGCTTTATAATATTATTAATATTGAACCACTGTACTCACATGAACTGATTTAAATATGTTTTTAGTACATTAATGGATCTTGAGAGAGGAAATGTCATTGCTGGCTATGCAGGCCTCACTGAGCCATCGGATTTCAACAAAAATACCTTAATTTGTGTTCTAAGATGAATGAAGGTCTTAGGGTGTGGAACGGCATGAGGGTGAGTAATTAATGACAGAATTTTCATTTTTGGGTGAACTAACCCTTTAAACTGCCTTGTTGATTATATTTCTTAAAGGTAGGCCTTAACTAGTTATGTCATTATTAATCACTTCAGACAAAAACATTGGAGATTTTTTTTCATGCACTGCTCAATTTTGAGATTTTGGGCTATTTGACTTTTCACACTAGTACACATTTAATTGTTTATTTTATTGCACTTTATCTATTTGCGTTTAAATTTTAATCCATTTTTTTTAAAGGCGGTGAATTTGAGCATATTTACATACACCGTTTTATTCCTAACTATATTCTGGTTTGTTCATATGTCTACACCTGATTAATACAACATTTTACTCCTAAAAACACGTGAAGAAGAAAATTCTGCCTGTTGACAATATTTTCTGATTTCTGGAGTGAAAAACAAACAAGCAAAAAAAAAAAAAACCCTCTGTAAAAACTTCATTTTAATTTGTCAAAAAAAGAGAGTTTTGAACCTGGATTTATCCAATGCTGTATGCAAATGAGCGCATATTTAATTAGATATACGCTCTCGCTCTCCTCTCCCGAATCCGACTCCCGCGCATTCGCATTTGAATTCTCCATACCAACGGTTTTCCTCAGGCGCATTTTGCGCATGCGTATATAGTTTCCCATACAGTTAGCCAACACAGAATTTAACTTAGACTTGATAGATTTACTGAAAACAATCAAATTTGTTGGGTGAATATATACATTTTTTTATTTTAACTGTTCACCTTAAGCTAATATTACTACAATTCGTCTTTTTAAATGAGGATAATTATTTGGAAGTCATTTATTGAGCCAATATGTTTCCACAATTTTTCAAAATTACTATTTTTTTTTACGGTGTACTCACCTGTGCTGTCAAGCCTTAAAAACTTGTAGTTCATACAGGGACAGAAACAACTTGAAACAAAAGTGTCCTATATTTTATAAAGTGATCTGCAGTGGCAGCTGCTCTTTTTTATTTATTTATTTGACTTTTTTTAGGAGGTCACATTCAGAATCCACTACACTTCTGTTATTTACTGTGTTTACTCATCTGTTAAATTGTAGTTCAGTGTTATAAATAAATATAAAAGCACATCATTCATCTGTGTTCTGCACTGATAAAATTAATGGGAATTGAAAAATATTAAAAGAAGGAGCTAAGGAAATAGTTGAGACTATATATATATAACCAATACAGCCACATCAGAGAGGTTCTTATTCATTTAACCTGTTCAGATTGAAAGAAAAATATAATACAATCACCGCAATGGATGTTGATGTTTTTACCAGTGAAAAAAAAAAAAAAATCACAAGATTAGAATAACATGTGGGCTCATCTCACAACTGGAGCTAGTTAATTTATTCCAGATTGGATCAAGCCGTTTTTTCCATAAACGGTGACGCCACCGGTTCCGCTGTTGATCGTGTTTCCAGTGTGTCGTCTTTGATGCATCAATAAGGAATTACACAGTGGATGGAGGTGTAGTTAACGACATGTTACGGCAGCTTTACACGGACAGCTGAGCAGAGACGAGACCCATGTGACATTTACCTTTTCCATTTACGCAGGGCTTTCACTCATTTAGTCTATCTCTCACCTCCCGTGCACGGGGGACCTTCAGGTTACCGTCATCATCGAAGCAGAGGATTGTGGGTGCACTCATAATTGGGTTTTATTAGTTCAAATCTAATTGGATTACAAGACGTATACCCGGCACCGACCTGAAAGCATAATTTTTCACATGTGTAGATGGTCAATTGCTTTGAAGGTGGCGAAAGAGATTTATATAGTTAATAACTTGTACATTAAACAAGTTGTAGTGGGTTAAAGGGATCGATGATGTGAACAATAACTGGAATGTTTTAGCAGATATTATGTTGGTGTGACATATATTGGTCTAACAGAATTAAACAAGGGAAAAGTTCTCAAAGAAGTTGAAGAAGTCAAAGAAGAGTGTCTTCACTGTAAAAATGATCAATTTTATGGTACAAAATGCTGCGGAAAAACCTGTTAATTGGTTAATGGTAAGTTCACTTATGGTGAAAACCTATAAATCTAATGGTACATTTCATGTAATTTTACAGTTTTTGGGAAAGAAGTCATCTTATAATTTACAGTGAAAAACCATAAATTGATATTCCCAGAATTCTCACACTTGATGTTTTTTCTTAGTTTTTTGTTATATATTATATATGTTACATCTTATGTTGTTAAATTAATGTTTATTGCATTTTTCCTAACACACAAACACAAAACACCATCATGGTAAGACACCATGGTAAAACCTAAAATACTGTTACTTTAGAAAAGAAAAAAAAAACAACAACAGTTGTTTACTGGGATCAATGATTCACTCTAAAAAATGAGTGAATGGGTTGTTTTAACCTGGTGGTTGGGTTGTTTTAACTCGGCAATTGTTGTTTTAATCCTGTGAAAACCCGGCGATTGGGTTGTTTTATCCCGGCGATTGGGCTGTTTTAACCCAGCGATTGGCCTGTTTTAGCCAAACAAATGGGCTATTTTAACCCAGCGATTGGGCTGTTTTAACCCAGTGAATGGGTTGTTTTAACCCAGTGATTGGGCTGTTTTAACCCAGCGAATGGGTTGTTTTAACCCAGTGATTGGGTTGTTTTAACCCGGTGACTGGGTTGTTTTAACCCGGTGATTGGGTTGTTTTAACCCAGCGATTGGGCTGTTTTAACCCAGCGAATGTTTTAACCCAGTGATTGGGCTGTTTTAACCCAGCGAATGGGTTGTTTTAACCCAGTGATTGGGTTGTTTTAACCAGTGAATGGGTTGTTTTAACCCGGTGATTGGGTTGTTTAAACCCAGCGATTGGGTTGTTTTAACCTGTTGATTGAGTTGTTTTAACCCAGCAAATGGGTTTAACCAGTGGGTTTTTAGTGATTGTTTAACCAGCGATGGGCTGTTTAACCCAAAATGGTTGTTTAACCCATTAACCGGCGTTGTTTTATCCCGGCGATTGGGCTGTTTTAACCCAGCGATTGGGCTGTTTAAACAATGGGTATTGTTTTAACCCGTGATTGGGTGTTTTAACCCGGTGATTGGGTTGTTTTAACCAGCGATTGGGCTGTTTTAACCCAGCGAATGGGTTGTTTTAACCCAGTGATTGGGTTGTTTTAACCCGGCGTGAGTTGTTTTTAACCCAGCAAATGGGTTGTTCAAACCCAGCGATTGGGTTGTTTTGACCTGTTGATTGAGTTTTAACCAGCAATTATTTTAAACCCAGCGTTGGGCTGTTTTAAACCCAGCGAATGGGTTGTTTAACCCAGTGATTGGGTGGCGATTGGGATGTTTTAATCCAGTGAATTGGTTGGGCTGTTTTAAGTGATGGGTTGTTTTAACCCAGCTGGGCTGAAGCGAATGGTTGTTTTAACCCAGTGAGTGGGTTGTTTAACCTGGCGATTGAGTTGTTTTTAACCCAGCAAATGGGTTGTTCAAACCCAGCGATTGGGTTGTTTTGACCTGTTGATTGAGTTGTTTTAACCCAGCAAATGGGCTATTTTAACCCAGCGATTGGGCTGTTTTAACCCAGCGAATGGGTTGTTTTAACCCAGTGATTGGGTTGTTTTAACCTGGCGATTGAGTTGTTTTAACCCAGCAAATGGGCTATTTTAACCCAGCGATTGGGCTGTTTTAACCCAGCGAATGGGTGTTTTAAACCAGTGATTGGGTTGTTTTAACCTGGTGATTGGGTTGTTTTAACCTGGCGATTGGGTTGTTTTAACCTGGTGATTGGGTTGTTTTAACCCAGCAAATGGGTTGTTTTAACCCGGCGATTGGGTTGTTTTAACCTGGTGATTGGGTTGGTTTAACCCAGCAAATGGGTTGTTTTAACCCTAGCCATAGTCATTTTTAAACAATAGTTGAGTTAAATAAAACTACCCAGCAGGTTGGGCAAACATTTAACCCAACCACTGGTTCTTCTATGGCATTTGGTGCAACAACAACAAAAACCTCTTAGAACATTTATTTTCAAGAATGTACCTTTTTTTTAGGGTAAAGTTCTGGCAACCACAGCTGCCATTTTTTACCATAAATTTTGATCACTGAATTTTTTCCTCATGCATGACTCTGCTGTGAGCATCTGAAGGGCTTTTAAGAGATGATCTCTTCTCATTTCTTCTGAAATGAATAAACACATCATGCAGCCAATAACTGCAAAACAATTGCATCACAAAATGTCATGTTCTCCCAATTGGCCTATCAAAGTGCAGGCAGATTGACTCCCGTAGTCTGTGGACCTCCATGTGCTTTTTTATTGCAGATAGATACTCGTCCGCCTGGAAACAGTTAGACGCTCTTCATGTCATCTTATTGATTGAAAATAACAGTGGTAGTGGAGCATATTATCGTCAGAGGAGCTGATGTGCTCCAGGCCACAGATGGCTTAAAGAAAGACCAGGGACCAGAGAAGTTTGTAAGTGCTTTTATGGTCAAAGTGATTGTTATTCTCAAACTAGAATGTGCATGATGTAGTTTGTAATGCCAAGAGAGAGAGATCAAATGTCGGACCACCAAGAGCTCGCCACACTTCTCGTTTAGATCTTATTTCCAAAACAGATGAATTAATTTACCGGAAGCCAATTTGTGCGAAAGCCACTCCAATGACTGAAAAGAAAAGTTTCCTGCATTGTTACCAGCTGTCAGGAGAAATGTGCAAGAACAATCAAACAAGAGGTGCGAAAGTCTCTGGTCTCGACAGGTTTAACGATGTCATGTTGTTCTGCTGGATGACAGGCCACCATAATGAGCCAATCGGACGTCAGATGGGACACATGGAGGTGAGACGTCTGAATCACTGTGTTCTTAATCAGCCAGGCACACATGTGCATGAGAGAAGACATATTTAGCTTTGACTTTCTAATGTTGGTTTGATGAATAGATGACTGGGCAGTGACTGAGAGATTCACTTGATACAATAGGCTGATGCCCAAATCGCTTTAGACTACACTGTAAAAAATTATTTTCATGATTTATCACAACATTTTTTCTTTTGTCAAATCAACTTCAATAATTAATGTGGTTCAGATAACATAATATTTTGAGTTTCTGTTGAATAAACCAATCGCCTTAATTGTGTGAATTTAAATTTTTAATTTCAGTTAACTCAAAATTTTAAGGCAACTTACTTTTTTAAGTTAAACCAACAATTCTTTTTTACAGTAGTTATGTTTTCATCAAAAATTGCACAATTTAACTTGTGCGAAAAAGCAGCGATTCCGATCAGCCACTTTGGTTTGAGAATTTAAGCGCATCTTTGTGTTTCCATCGAGCATTTTTTTTTTTTTTGCAATATGCCAAAATTCGCATAAAAACAGGTGGATGGAAACATAGCTATTAATACACTCTAAAAAAATGCTGGGTTGTTTCAACCCAAATTTGGGTCAAATATAGACAAACCCAACCGTTGTGTTAAAAATTTAGTTTACAAATTTAACCCATCAGTTGGGTTTGTCCATTTTTGACCCAAATTTGGGTTGAAACAACCCAGCATTTTTTAGAGTGTAGATTGTCTAAGAATCTTGTAGGCTACTTCACCACATCGTTTTCCATCATGCCATATTTATTTTGCATTTAAAATTTGTAAAAAGCTCTAATAAGAATTATTACAAAATTAGTTCAAAGCTTTATTATTCCCCAAATTGGTTATGACTACAGTGGTGCTTCACATAATTTCTAATGAAAGTAGTTTTTCTGACCATCTGACTATAAAGGACTTTTTCATACTTTTTATTGTTTTAAAATCACAGACTGATGCAGTGAGACCCAGGCAGAGATGTCAAATTTGAATGAAAGACAAATTTTAATAGCAAATAAGTTTCAAGATAAGTAAAATCTAGTATAATATCCTATTTATAGTATCGTATCTAACAGATGAAGTTTGTGAAGATCAGACTATAGAGAAATAAAGGCCCAAAAGAAGTAAGATATTTGCAGAATGAAAAGAGAGAAGAAAGAAGCCCAGAGTCTTCTGAAATGAAACATTTTATATGCTGTGCTTAAGTAACAGGAAGGGGCTGGAAAGTACCTATTGAAGTTCTCTTGCAACCATTTAAAGACTTAATGTATGCACTTAATGCACTTAAGACAAAATGTACCCTAGCAGGTCTGATTAGGTCACCATGGTCTTATAAGGCATACAGAACAACTTAAGAAGCAATTGTGGTTTTAACACCTCTAAGACCTTGAAGAGAATATTGCAGATCTTGCAATATGCAGAGATAGAAACAGACATATTCTGATACCAAGGTACATCACGTAATCAATTCTGATGGAAAATACTCTCCCTCAACTCTGGATGAACCCCTCAGTCTTACAGCACAGAGACGACACAAAAAAAGATCTTACATTTGAGAATAAACAAACAGAGTATATGGTAGAATACATGTAAAATGAGAAATCAATAACGTAAAAGAATAATCATGTAACATGAGGCATAAGAAGGATCTAAAATTCATAAAGAAAAGATTACTAAGATTCAGAACAAGGAAAAATGAATAAAGACATTAATTAAAATAATAAAATTCAAATATGAAAGATTTTGCACATTTTTGGCATTAATCAACAAAAAAAGTGTGATAATTTAAGTTATCTTTAACTATTTAAAATAAATGTGACAAACCTAAATCATTGTGCTGACAACTGGAAATCACATAAATGTGTAATTGAGGGGTTTCGATGTCTTTTAGAACAAGTACAAACATGCATGGAAAGAAATTAGATATAATGGAGACCTGCAATATAACACAAGGCTGGAAATGCTGCTCAATGTGCATCTGCTCAGTATTTTATATTGACATGTATTCGTTCAGAACACACTTTTATCCAGTGAGTTCAAGCTTTACATTTCATCAGTATATCATCTTAATGCATACTCGGGTTTGTATGTGAAAAGGAGGAAATCATGTTTGGATGTTTTCCTCTGTCCTGTCTTGCAGATCAGCCACTTTGGTATGAGAGAATTGTTGTGATTGTTTTTTTGTTTTTTTTCCAAAAATACAAAATTCTATGGAAGCTTGTTTTCGGCACTAAATAAAAAGGTAATTGCGACTCACAATTCTGACTTCTTTTCATAAATTGATGTGTACTGACTTCTTTCTGTGGTTGAAATGTGATTCATTCATGTTTATTTGATGATATAAAACAACTAAGAAGAGATGATCGGTTTATGAGCCGCTTGATCTGAGACGCTACAGCAATCTGTCACGGCACATTAAAGAGCCGCAAAATGGTATTTATTGTTTAAATTTCTTTAAAAATTACAAAATTTGAGACTTTGTTTCATATCAAAAGTAACCTGCTCTGTCTTGCCTGTCCATAAGTTGTCAGTGTCCTCTTTGATCCGCGATGTATTTTTCACTGTGTGAGAACGCGTGGCGTGAGAGCAGCATGGTTTGTCAGACATAGCAACAGTAACTAAAGGAGGCGGGTCTTTGCAAACGGTCAATAGAGGGTATGCACGTGACGTCACTGTCGACCGTTACGACTGTGGTCTCGGGGTCTCGCCCGCAAAAGACTGAGCGGCAGCATTGGTTTTCAGCGTGAATTCCGCGAAAAACACACAAGACACATCCAAAACGGGAAAGAGCTTTGTGATTGACTGTACAAATAGCTTTGGCACAAAATCTGAGGTATATATTTAAAGACTGCCGAAAGCTACAGAAAAATTTAACAGTTTTCCCTGTTAAATCCAGTCATGCAGCAGGTTCTTTTACCACTCAGTCCAGCTGAGGGAGCGCGCTTTCGGCGGGAAAGTGACGTCGATGCATACCTTCTATTGCAGTTTATATCACACAATTCTGACTTTATAATTGCGAGTTTAAATCACAATTCTGACTAAATTCGCAATTGCGAGTTTATCACACAATGGCTTTATCATAACTTCGAATTTATATCACACAATTCTTAGAAAAAAAAGTAAGAATTGCGAGATGAAAGGTCTCCATACCTTTTTTATTTTTTATTCTGTGGCGGAAACGCTTCCATACAATATGACCCTTTTTCACATTTTCTGGTTTCTCAGAAGCAGAAGTCATCATAGTTGGGTAAATGAGACTTCATTAAAAATATTTTTTGTTTCCATTTGCACAAATAGCAAAAATCCACAATAGTGTTTTCAAAACTTTCAAAACGAGAGAAAAAATAGAGAGCGATTGATAACAGCAGTTAGAAGAAAGATGTCATTTTTACCGTCACTCCCTGACAGAACTAGTTTTTTTGTCATTTGATTAAATGGTAATATAGTTGTACAATGTGTTGTGTGTCTATATATATATATATATAAACTTTACGGAACACGTCACTATTTTTTTGTAATTTGATGTAACTGTAATATAATACTTAGTATAGTGTTATATATATACATATATTTAAAAAAAAAAAAAAAACTAAAAAAACTATTGCAGGATTTACGATATTGACGACCGTTAAATCGCGTCATCGCAGTCTCAAAAGGGTCTGTTAGGTTTTCAAGACATGATTTAACAAATCCAAATAAGGATTAACTACACATCACTAACATCGCCTATATTAAATCCTTTTAACAGAAAGGATTTTTTTTTGTTCAAAAGCAATTGTTGCTCTTCTCTGAAGCTTAAACCTGAGTTCAGCTGCAAGACACTGAGTCCATCTACTGGAAACACGCGGTAATACAGCAGGTAAATACACAGTTGAAAATCGAAAGAGTGGCACAACAAAACACAGTTTCGCGTTTGATGTTCGTCGAATATTCTCCTGCATTGGAAAATGAATGTTTTCTGACTGTATTAGCTACAGTGGGTGCATAAAATGTAAGAATAACAGAGTAATAAAAAGAGATTCCTTCCTTCGGGAATTGCCTGTTGAGTCACTAGTTTCCAAACAAACGAAACTTACGCTTCTAAGTTTCATTTTAATGCAGCAAAATGGCAGATGAAGCTTTCCTCGATCGGGAATCTCTCAGATGCTCCATTTGTCAGGATCTCTTCAGAAATCCAGTGATTATTCCCTGCGGACACAGCTTCTGTAAGGACTGCATTACACGTCTGTGGGAACAGGATGTGAGCAGATGCCCTCAATGCAAACAGACCTTTAACAACAAACCTGCTCTCAAAGACTGGCTACACGCGAAGGAACTTTCTGAGAAGCTGATGAAGATGAGAACACGGGCTGAGGAGGAAGCCGAAGATGTGAGCTGTGACTCCTGCACCTCCAGAACAACCAAAGCCATCCGATCCTGCCTCACCTGTCTCGCCTCTTACTGCAGCTCTCACCTGGAGCAACACGATGAGCTTCACGCGCGGAGAAAACACCAGCTGACTGATGCCACGGATCTCCAGAATAAAATCTGCTCTCAGCACGGGAAACTCATCGATATTTTCTGCCGTACTGATCAGCAGTGTGTCTGTGTGCTGTGTGCAATACATGAACACAAGAGTCACGACACCATCTCAGCTTCTGATGAAAGAGCAGACAGACAGGTAGGTCCTGGCAGATTGATAGTGGCTTACAGTCTGTGTGTCAGATAGCTACCCAATTAACACAAATATGTTGTGAGGATTTCGCTAACTTTCCCATTAAAGTTCCCCGGAATGTTCTTGGAACGTCCAGGTTTTCATTGAAATGTTTAAAAAAAACGTTAAAGGGGACCTATTTTCACAAGATGTAATATCAGTCTCTGGTGTCTCCAGAATGTGTCTGTGAAGTTTCAGCTCAAAATCCCCACAGATCATTTATTATAGCTTGTCAAATTTGCCCCTATTTGGGTGTGAGCAAAAACACGCCGTTTTTATGTGTGTCCCTTTAAATGCAAATGAGCTGCCGCTTTCCAGAAGAGGGCGGAGCTTTAACAGCTCAACAACAACAAAGCTGGAGAATCTCAGGCAGCCAAAATGAGGATTGTCAGTAACGGTGTTCAGCCTTACATTGTTCAAACCGGAGTCGACACTGATGGAGAGACTCAGGAAGAAGTTACAACTTTTAGAATGAAACTGGACGTTTCTGAATGGTTAGTGGATAAATTTATGTAGTTGCTGTGGAGTTGATTCAACTCATCCACTAGCATGTGCCGTCATGTTCATCTTTTGTGTTGAATTGACCCTCGTTTGTGAAGCAGTCCGGCGTAAAATGACGGCATGACAACAACACTCTACTACAACAACTCTTCCTCTTCTCTAAAGCAGCCCAACATGGCCCCCCCTTTGTTGTGTGTTCTTGGGGGCGGGGTTTATGCAAATTTGAGGGTTTGTGATGTCATTAACCAGGGAAGAAGCTCATTGTATTCCTAGTAGTGATTTCTGTAAAAAAAATATCTCTCTTTGCATTGAACTTTGAGCGTCGTAACTTTGCAGATGTTGTTTATGCTCAAACAGAAACTTTACACACTAACTAAAGTTAAACAAGTGAAATCATAACCATAATTAACCACCCTTTAATAATCTAAAGACCCTTTGATGACATTTGTTAAAATGAGTTAACATGAACTAACATGAAAAATAGTAGGTCTAAAGTATTAATAATCTTAGCTAATGTTAATTTTGACATTAACATTTTTATTAACTAACATTACAAAAGGTTAATAAATACTTTTAAAATATATTGTTTGTATTGTGTATTTGCAAGGTGTTATCAAGAGCCTTTATCGGTTAATGGATGTTAGAAGTTCCTAACTGGAACCATTGATGCTGATAAAGAACCTTTATTTTTAAGACTTTTATTTCATTAATTTTAATATCTCAATCCTGGGTCCCAAAGCTAATTATGGTCGCAAGTTCCGTCGTTACCAATAGAGTTCAATGGGACTTACGACATAGTTAGCTAACGATGCTTTCGGGAAATGCACCCCAGGTCTCTAAAAGTTTTATCTGTGGTTAAAAACTAAAATATATAACTATTTTCTGTTGACAGAGGAAGTTGATGGAAACACGTGTGAAGTTTCTACAGAACATCCAAGACAGAGAGAAGGATTATAAAGAGCTAATGCAGACTGAGGAGTCGATCCGGGTGAGTATTGATCACAGATCTCTCTAACTCTCTAACTACTTTAGAACGTTATTAAAAAGATGTTTATACGAACATTCTATTAACGCTACTGTAACATTTGTTCATAACTTTGAGAGAACTTCGCCAGAACGTTCTGAGAACATTCCCTGTTAGCTGGCCACAGACTCACTTTAGTCTAGGAGAAACATCTAATTTGTTAATTAAACTCTAGTTTGTTCAATTCAGTTCACATTAGGCAGAAATAACGCACTTGTTAAAGCAATCATTACAAGTTGTGATTGTTCTTCCTGGACCAGCGTTCAGCACAGACAGCAGTCACAGAAAGCGAACGAATCTTCAGCGAGGTGCTGCAGTCTCTTCAGAAAACAAGCTGCCGCATGAAAGAACTGATTGCAGATCAACAGAGAACTGAACTCAATCATATTGAAGGACTTCAGGAGAAAGTCCTGCAGAAGATCGCTGACATGAAGATGAAGGTGTCTGAGCTCGATCAGTTTATGACCACTGAAGATCACATTCATTTCCTGCAGGTTTGAACACACAATCATATGCTGATCAAGAGACTGACATTAATAAAACTCAAATTTCTTAAGTTGATAAAATAACAGAATTGTTTGATGAAGAAACCACTCGATTATATTTACTTTTCGATATCATAAAAATAAAAAATAGGTTATTGACAAAGTTTCTAAAGAATATATGTAGATTTTTGTATTGAAATATATTTTCATTCTGCATTATTTGTTAGAAGTACCCGTCTGACTGTGAAGAATTAATGTCTGAAGAATTTGAAGATCTTTCCAGCATTTCTGAACATCCAGATGCTTTTTTTCACAACGTGACGATGCTGCTTGCTAAAATGCAAGAGCGTTTGTTGGATGTCACCAAAACGACAGAGATCGAGATCAAGATCAAGTCTGTAAAAGGTTGGAAGACTTTATTAGAGATTCTCCTTTTTTTTCTTTTTTTTTTGTAGCACCAAAGTATAATGCATGTTTGAGTTCTTTCCACATCTCTGTTACACTGTAAAACATGTGATATGATCAATCAGTCATGACAACATATGATTTTACATTACTTTAACTTTTTTTAATAGGATTAGTTCACTTCTGAATTCAAATTTCCTGATAATTTACTGTCCTCCAGGATGTCTTTCTTTCTTCAGTTGAAAAGAAATGAAGGTTTTTGAGGAAAACATTCCAGGATTTTTCTCCATATAGTGGACTTCACTGGGGTTCAACGGGTTGAATGTCCAAAAAAAAAAGAGATCCGCCATGCATTACGTAATCACGTTGGAAAGGTCTCGCGTGACGTAGGCGGAAGTACCAAGCAAGTGTCTACAAAGTCTACATCACACGTGACCTTTCCAACATGATTACGTAATGCGTGGCGCATCACAGAGCAGTGCAAGATGAGCATTTGTGGTTAAAAAGTATATAATTTTAATTTCTTTTTAGAAAATGAGCGATGGTTTCTCTAGATAAGACTCTTATTCCTCGTCTGGGATCATGTAGAGCTCTTTGAAGCTGCACTGAAACTGACATTTGGACCTTCAACCCGTTGAACCCCAGTGAAGTCACTATATGGAGAAAAATCCTGGAATGTTTTCCTCTTAATTTCTTTTCCACTGAAGAAAGAAAGACATGAACATCTTGGATGATATGGGGGTGAGGAAATTATCAGGAAATTTTAATTCTGAAGTGAACTAATCCTTTAAGGAAGACACTGTTAAAGTAAAGAAAGTTTTAAAAGTGAATAAGAAAAACGGTTATAGAAGTTTAAGTTTATGCAAATGTTCAACCTTTTACAAACAATCAAAAGACGTGGAAAGCAACCGCACGTGTGTTATAGTTTGCATGATCCATCATAAATGGACAATCAGAATGAAGTGAGTTTTTACTTAAAACAAGAACAAATATCTGCCAATAGGGTCAGAAAAATAAACTTAATTCAAATGGAAAACAGATTTTTTTTGAGCCCACTGCCAGATATTTGTTCATAAATTCACTTAATTTTGAGATATTTTTCTGAAAACAATGTAATTTTGCTTCTCTAGTAAATGTATTTTGATTTAAGAATGTTTAGATATTTGTACTGGAAAACAAGACAGAAATACTAAGTAAGAAATTCATTGAGCAGGTCTGAATGCGCCTTATGCATCTAGTTTTTTATGCATCTAGTCTAGTAGTTTGGGTGTGACAGTGACAGTTAACAGATTTAAGTGCACTAAATGAGAAATCCTACATTTCATGTACTAAAAATGATTCTGTGTAGGAAGTAAACATGTCATTTGCTTTCCTCCTCAGTTTTGCCTCCTGTTGGTGGAACTGTGAAACTGTTTGCAACTCCAGCATTTGGTAAAAAAAGATGAGCGGTGGAATTGTGACATCTGCCTGGTGACAAATGAAGGCACAACTAGCCATTGTGTTGCATGCTATGAGCCAAAGCCAAATATGAAAAGCAAGTTTTGTTTTGGTAGTTTTGCCAACCAACATGCTGCAACACTTTTTAAAGACTCTGGTCTTTGTTTTCAGAAAGATCAGAGTAAAGGTAATGCATCGACAGCGATTGAGTCCTGTACCATCCAAACTGATTTAACATGTTCAATCTCTTCTCTAGCATCTACTTGTGGATTTGATTTTGGCAACGCGTCTTCATCTGTTTTCAAATTTGATGTTGAACAGTACAAGAAGAAAGAAAACGAGGCTGTTGCAACTGCAGACAAGACTAGTCATGATGGTAATCCCCTTTCAACTAGCAGCGACTTGTGTGGTTCTGTTCAGCTTGACCAGAAGAATGTTTTCCGTTTTGGGGAATTAGTTAAAGGATTTAACTTCAGTTTTCAGTATGTTCCCTCTAAATCCACATCTGTGCTAAATCAAAGTGAAGCTTCTTGCCCAGATGATGAAGAAGAAACATACGAGCCAGCTGTACCATTACCTGATGTTATTGAGATCTCAACTGGAGAGGAAAATGAACAAGTAGTTTTTAGTCACAAAGCCAAACTATACCGCTTTGACAAAGAATTACTCCAGTGGAAGGAAAGAGGCGTAGGTGAACTCAAAATACTTGAAAATGATAAACCCAGACGGGCAAGACTCGTGATGAGGAGAGAGCAGGTTCTGAAGTTATGTGCAAACCACTGGATTACTCCAAATATGAAGCTCGAGCCAATGAAAGCGACCGAGAATGCGTGGACGTGGAACGCCTTTGATTTTGCTGATGGAGAAGGCAGGGATCAGACGTTAGCGGTGCGGTTTAAACTGCAGGAGTCTGCGGATGCTTTCAGGAAAATCTTGAAGAAGCAGTGGCCACTGCCTCTAGTTTACCAGAGAGAGGTGAGCATGTAATCCATCATATTTGCTAAATAAAGCAGGCTAATTGTTTCTTAATCATTTTGGGGTGCTGATTCCAAAAATAGTGCCTGTTTTGTTTTAGCACATCACTTTCTCAAAAAATACACTCTTAGAAGAGAAGATTCTATATAGAATCTTAGAGGGTTCCGTCAGGCGCCTCATATATGGAAACTTTCAGGGGTTCCCATCATGGGATCATTTTATGGATTTAGTTTTAATTATTTTTTTATTTTGATTATAATTACCATACTTTATCATTAGAGAAAAAAAATAAATAACCCAAAAATATTATGAAAGTCTTCATATATACAAAGACGATGTGCTATAAATGGGAGATAGTATATTGTGGAATAAGTCCGGCCTTCTAAATAAAAGAACCAATCGCCAGTTGATAAAGTCATTGCATCACTGCAGCTGCTGTTAGAATCTCAGTTTAATCATAAGCTTGATGAACAGCTTTGGAGAATTTGATGTTTCCCCATTCAGAGAGATAGAAGCTTGCATGACTGAAATAGCTGCCCGAGAGGCGTTTCAAAGATGGCCGTCGAATCAAATGACTTGCCTTAAAGTGACTTGTTATGTCCCTTGTTATGGTGTTATGCAATCATTTAAGACATTTCTTCTTTTTGACATAAATGGTTCTTTAACATTGAATCAAGAATTCTAGAGTTCTATATAGAACTCCATTGAACCTTATTTTTCTAGCAGTGCATGATGTGCATTTCCTAGCATTTTTGTTTTCGACAACCATTTGTAAGGTGAAGAAGTCTTGCATGATCCCTGAATCACCAGACAAACTGGTGATTCCTGTCTTACTCTGAGCCAGGTTACAACTATTCATTCAGCTCTCAGACTCTCAATATTTTTCCACTATAAAGAACCTTTAGTGCAATGGAAAGATTGATGGATATTAAAGGATCTTCATTTAACCATTGATGCTGATAAAGAACTTTATGGACAGGTTTATTGATATTTTTGAACTCAGTATCATCAGATTAGGTAATATTATGCCTTTTTTGCAAATCAGCAGAATTTTTTTCTCAACATGCTGTGTTATGAATTATTTTCAAAGTTCTGTCATGAAACTCTAGATGGCACAGGCTGACAGGTCCTTAGCAGCAACAGCAATAACAGTAGCAGCAAAAACAGCGGCAGCAATAACAGCAGCAGCAATAACAGCAGCAGCAAAAACAATAGGAGCAATAACAGTAGCAACAGCAGCAATAACAGCAGCTGCAATAATAGCAGCAGCAAAAACAGTAGTAGCAGCAGCAACAATAACAGCAGCAGCAGCAAAAACAGTAGCAGCGGCAACAAACATTAACAGCAGCAGCAATAACCGTAGCAGCATTAACAACAGCAGCAGCAATAACAGCAGCAACAATAACAGCAGCAGCAATAACAGCAGCATAACAGCAGCAGCAGCAGCAACAATAACGGCAGCAGCAATAACAGTAGCAGCAATAACAGCAGCAATAACGGCTGCAGCAATAACGGCAACAGCAGCAGCAAAAACTGCAGCAGAAATAACAGCAGCAGCAATAACAGCAGCAACAATAACGGCAGCAGCATTAACAGCAGCAGCAATAACAGCAGCAATAACGGCAGCAGCAGCAGCAAAAACTGCAGCAGAAATAACAGCAGCAACAATAACAGCAGCAGCAATAACAGCAGCAATAGCTGCAGCAGCAAAAACAGTAGCAGCGGCAACAAACATTAACAGCAGCAGCAATAACAGCAGCGGCAACAAACATTAACATCAGCAGCAATAGCAGCAGCATTAACGGCGACAGCAATAACAGCAGCTGCAATAACGGCAGCAGCAATAACAGCAGCAGCAATAACAGCAGCAGCAACAGCAGCAACAATAACGGCAGCAGCAATAACAGCAGCAGCAGCATAACAGCAGCAATAACAATAACGGCAGCAGCAAAAACTGCAGCAGAAATAACAGCAGCAACAATAACAGCAGCAGCAATAACAGCAGCAATAGCTGCAGCAGCAAACAGTAGCAGCGGCAACAAACATAACAGCAGCAGCATAACAGCAGCGGCAAAAAACACATTCAGCAGCAAAACAGCAATAACAGCAGCTGCAATAATAGCAGCAGCAAAAACAGCAGCAGCAACAATAACAGCAGCAGCAATAACAGCAGCAGCAGCAAAAACAGTAGCAGCGGCAACAAACGTTAACAGCAGCAGCAATAACCGTAGCAGCAATAACAGCAGCAGCAGCAAAACAGTAGCAACAATAACAGCAGCAGCAATAGCAGCAGCAGCAATAACGGCAGCAGCAATAACAGCAGCAATAACGGCAGCAGCAATAACGGCTGCAGCAATAACGGCAACAGCAGCAGCAAAACTGCAGCAATAACAGCAGCAGCAATAACAGCAGCAACAATAACAGCAGCAGCAATAACAGTAGCAGCAATAACAGCAGCAATAACGGCAGCAGCAGCAGCAAAAACTGCAGCAGAAATAACAGCAGCAACAATAACAGCAGCAGCAATAACAGCAGCAATAGCTGCAGCAGCAAAAACAGTAGCAGCGGCAACAAACATTAACAGCAGCAGCAATAACAGCAGCGGCACAAACATTAACATCAGCAGCAATAGCAGCAGCATTAACGGCGACAGCAATAACAGCAGCTGCAATAATAGCAGCAGCAAAAACAGTAGTAGCAGCAGCAACAATAACAGCAGCAGCAATAACAGCAGCAGCAGCAAAAACAGTAGCAGCGGCAACAAACGTTAACAGCAGCAGCAATAACCGTAGCAGCAATAACAGCAGCAGCAGCAAAAACAGTAGCAACAATAACAGCAGCAGCAATAACAGCAGCAGCAATAACAGCAGCAGCAATAACAGCAGCAGCAATAACAGCAGCAACAATAACGGCAGCAGCAATAACAGTAGCAGCAATAACAGCAGCAATAACAGCAGCAGCAATAACAGCAGCAGTAAAAACAGTAGCAACAATAACAGCAGCAGCAGCAGCAATAACAGTAGCAGCAATAACAGCAGCAGCAATAACAGCAGCAGCAGCAATAACAGCAGCAATGCAGCAATAAACAGCAGCAAAAACAGTAGCAACAATAACAGCAGCAACAATAAAGGCAGCAGCAATAACAGTAGCAGCAATAACAGCAGCAGCAATAACAGTAGCAGCATAACAGCAGCAGCAGCATAACGGCAGCAGCAATACAGTAGCAGCAATAACGTCAGCAGCTGCAATAACAGCAGCTGCAATAACAGTAGGAGCAGCAAAAACAGTAGCAGCGGCAACAAACATTAACAGCAGCAGCAATAACAGCAGCGGCAACAAACATTAACATCAGCAGCAATAGCAGCAGCATTAACAGTGACAGCAATAACAGCAACGGCAACAAACATTAACAGAAGCAACAATAACTGCAGCAGCAATAGCAGCAGCAATAATGGTAGCAGCAATAACAGCAGCAATAACAGCAGCAGCAATAATAGTAGGAGCAGCAAAAACAGTAGCAGCAGCAGCAACAATAACATCAGCAGCAATTACAGTAGCAACAATAGCAGCAGCAGCAGCAATAACTGTAGCAGCAGCAAAAACAGTAGCAGCAGCAACAAACATTAACAGCAGCAGCAATAACCGTAGCAGCAATAACCGCAGCAGCAAAAACAGTAGCAGTAGCAGCAACAATAACATCAGCAGCAATTACGGCAGCAGCAGCAATAATAGTAGGAGCAGCAAAAACAGTAGCAGTAGCAGCAGCAATAACAGCAGCAGCAATAACAGCAGCAGCAATAATAGTAGGAGCAGCAAAAACAGTAGCAGTAGCAGCAACAATAACATCAGCAGCAATTACCGTAGCAGCAATAGCAGCAGCAGCAGCAATAACAGTAGCAGCAGCAAAAACAGTAGCAGCGGCAACAAACATTAACAGCAGCAGCAATAACCATAGCAGCAATAACCGCAGCAGCAATAACAGCAGCAGCAGCAAAAACAGTAACAGTAGGCAACAAACATTAACAGCAGCAGCAATAACCGTAGCAGCGTAGCAGATGTATTCCGCCAAGACCAAACATATTAACATTATCATACTCATTACCATGCCAAACAGAAATGCTTTCATTTCTAAATGTATGGATCAACTGTTCTGTTAAAGTCTGGTTCAGTAAGCAGCACATTGACCTATTGTTGTTTATGGTTATTTAAATCATTATATTGATAAAACATAGTATCATTACTCTCATCTAAATGTGTCATTTGTTTTCTCAATGAGAAGGAAAGAGCACCCAGGACCAGTGTGACGCTGATGTTGAGATCGTGTTTGAGCGTAAGCCAACAGCAGAACAAGCTGAACTGGCGGCCAGACTGATGCTTCCTCACACATTCTTCTGTTACAGAAACCAGCTGGGATACTTAAGTGATGAGGATGACGGTAAGAAATATAAACTGCTGGAACCATTTTTACATACTTAGTTGCATTGCTAAGGCAAGCATCACTATTGTTATTGCTCTTACATTTAACTCCCTCAACCGGCAACTGTTATTTGAAGGACCTGTTTTCTTGATTGAATTACTTCTTATTCTTATTCAGATGAAGATTTTGAGGAGGCAGTCAAATCTTTGAAAGGAAAGTTGTATCCTGGTCTGTCCGTCCAAGGAGATGCATCTGCAGGTCATGGTAGGTTGTTCTAGTTGCAGTTTACTTAAGTACTGCCAAAAATGCACATCTTTACGTCACACAGCAGATATAAATCTGACAGCAGTGTGCGCTGAAAACAAGACCATCAGTCATCATTAAGGCTCTGTCATCGGCTGCTTCCAGTCTTGTCTTTGTGTTAAAAATAAAGTCTTGTTTATTTCTATAGATGCGAATATTCCCCAGGACAATGCTGGAGCCGCAACAGAGACGCAAAGTGATGGAGAGGAAGAGGATGATGATGATGATGAAGCACCTGTACATGTAGATAGCACTTCCCTTTTAGTTTTGCCTGTGTAAAGGTGTATTGAAGTAATATTGAAGTGTACTGAATTTTTTTTCATTTAACAAAAATGTTTTGATAGTTTTAATTTTAGTTAACAATAATAACCCTGCTTGAACCTCTGTCAAGCCAGCGTATAGTTTTTCTTAACACACATTTGTATTTTCATTATAAAACGGATAGTTCCGTTCATTGATTCTGATTGGTTGACTCTGCCTCTTAGCTGTTCTAAATTCACTGTAAACCACAGCTTCTTGGGGTTTATTGGTTTATTATGTCATTGCTTCTTTCAAGGTGGAACTACCATCGGTTGAGGAGAATGAAGAGGAGATGTTGTTCAAGGAGTGGACCAAACTTTACCGCTGGGACTGTGATATTAAGAAGTGGAAAGCCCGCAGTGAAGGAGACATTAAGATCCTTTTCCATCCCTCGAGGAAGCTCTACCGCGTGTTTATGTGGCAAGAAGGGGATAAAAAGGTGTGTGTAAACCACTGTATCACCAAAGCCATTCATCTGAAACGGCTGAACACCTCCACAAGCGCAGTGACATGGACAGCTGCTGACTCCTCAGGTATACAAACTACTAAATATCTACAATAACATCTTTAAAGAAAAGTTGTTGATCTTTTTTGTTAGTTCTTTAAAAGTTTAAAGACACTTAATATTCAGTGTATTATTGATTTGACTGCACTGACACATGTGTTTGTATTTCCCACAGAGGGAGATGCTGTGTTACGGCAGTTTGCTGTCAAGTTTAAGACTCCAGAACTGGCTGTTTCCTTCACACAAACCTTTACAGACTGTCAAAGTCGCATGTCAGAGTTTATGCAACCCTTGAAAAAGTAAAGCTGGTAATGACCGGTGTCAGAGGTCACACTGAAAGAATATTAATGTTAGAACAATGATATGTTTGAAGATGAGAGCTAAAGCCATTATTTTTCTATGTATTTTTCTCGGTTTGAATGTAAACAGTGATGTAAACAACACTACTATTTGTTGAACACTAGTAAACTTGTTGAAATCATTTGCGCAATAACAAATTTATTTTTGTTAAATATATGTAAAGGTCTTGGGTTGTTTCAGAATATGCTAATGGAGAAACGAGATTATTATGTAATCTTTGAATAAATAAGATTATAAACACATTTACTGTTTCTTTTTTTGTGTATCAAGGTTGTTATTCAGTGTATATATATATATATATATATATATATATATATATATATATATATATATATATAATCTCAAATCATAGTTTACTAATTTTTTAGGGTCGTTGTGTAAATACAGGAACTCGTGACTTTTATTTTGACACTGTGGCGCGTTCACTTCCGGTGACTGGTGTGAGTGTTTTGGAGACGAGCGGCGGCTGTTTTGAAAGAACATGAGTAACGAATCTGATTCTGATCTCGATGAAAGAATCGAGTTATTAAAACAGAAATATTTGCAGAGGAGGAATCAGGTGAGATCCGGTGAATTAAAAAGCGTGTATTCGCTCATGGTTCACTTTCTGTTGGATGTTGTGTGTGTTTATATCAGAACTTGTGTTGACAGAACAGCGAATGACATCACAGATCACGAGAAGCTCTGCTAAATCATAATTAAGACATGAGTAATGTCTTTTTCGTTATAATTACGACTTTATTTCATAAATATGACTTTGTATTCCATAATTTCTACTTTTTTGCATAAATATGATTTTTTTAAGTTTTAATTTTGACTTTTACGTCATAACTGACAAAAAAAAATCAAAATTATGATATACTTATAGCATAAGTCATGACAATTATCAAGACACAAGTCATAATTTTAATCTTTTTACATCATAATTATGACAAAAAGTCCAAATTATGAGATATTTTGTCAAAGTTTCGACTTAATATGTGATGTCTGCTTTTATGTTATAATTATGACTTCTTAAGTTATAATTTGAATGAATGAATGAATGAATGAGGCATTTATATAGCGCTTTCATATGTACTACTGTACACCCAAAGCGCTTTACAATCATATCAGGGGTCTCTCCTCATCCACCACCAGTGTGCAGCATCCACTTGGATGATAAAAATAATTTAGATTTTTACATCATAATTATGACTTTTCCCCCTTAAATATGACCTAGTATAATCATAATTTACTTTTTTCGTCATAATTACTACTTTATTTCATAAATATGACTTTGTATTTCATAATTTCTACTTTTTTTGCATAAATGTGATTTTTTTTAAGTTTTAATTTGACTTTTATGTCATAACTGACAAAAAAAAAATCAAAATTATGATATACTTATAGCATGTCACAAGTCATAATTTTTATCTTTTTACATCATAATTATGACAAAAAGTACAAATTATGAGATATTTTGTTGAAGTTTCGACTTAATATGTGAAAATGTCTACTTGTTATAATTATGACTTCTTAAGTTATAATTTAGATTTTTTTTTACATAATAATAGACTTTTTCCCCTTAAATATGATCTAGTATGATCATAATTTACTTTTTTCGTCATAATTACTACTTTATTTCATAAATATGACTTTGTATTTTATAATTTCTACTTTTTTTGCATAATTATGACTTGTTTTAATTTTGACTTTTATGTCATAACTGACAAAAAAAATCAAAATTATGATATACTTATATATCACAAGTCACATAAGTCACAAGTCATAATTTTTATCTTTTTACATCAAAATTATGACAAAAAGTCCAAATTATGAGATATTTTGTTGAAGTTTCAACTTAATATGGGATTATGTCTGCTTGTATGTTATAATTATGACTTCTTAAGTTTTAATTTTGACTTTTACATCATAACTGACAAAAAAATCTAAATTATGATATACTTATAGCATAAGTCATGACAATTATCAAGAAGCAAGTCATAATTTTTATCTCTTTACATCATAATTATGACAAAAAGTCCAAATTATGAGATATTTTGTTGAAGTTTCAGCTTAACATGTGAAAATGTCTACTTGTTATAATTTAGATTTTTTTTTACCTAATAATAGACTTTTTCCCCTTAAATATGACCTAGTATAATCATAATTTACTTTTTTCGTCATAATTACTACTTTATTTCATAAATACGACTTTGTATTTCATAATTTCTACTTTTTTTGCATAATTATGACTTTTTAAGTTTTAATTTTGACTTTTACGTCATAACTGACAAAAAAAATCAAAATTATGATATACTTATAGCATAAGTCATGACAATTATCAAGACACAAGTCATAATTTTTATCTTTTTACATCAAAATTCACAAAAAGTCCAAATTATGATATATTTTGTCAAAGTTTCGACTTAATAAGTGATTATGTCTGCTTTTATGTTATAATTATGACTTTTAAAATGTTAATTTTTTGGATTTTTACATCATAATTATGACTTTTTCCCCTTAAATATGACCTAGTATAATCATAATTTACTTTTTTCATCATAATTACGACTTTATTTCATAAATATGACTTAGTGTGTCATAATGTCGACTTTTATGTCATAATTATGACTTAAGTAATAATTTACTTTTTTCATCATAATTACGACTTTATTTCGTAAATATTACTTTGTATTTCATAATTTCTACTTTTTTTGCATAATTATGACTTTTTAAGTTTTAATTTTGACTTTTACGTCATAACTGAGAAAAAAAAATCAAAATTATGATATAGCATAAGTCATAATTTTTATCTATTTACATCATAATTATGACAAAAAGTCCAAATTATGAGATATTTTCTCAAAGTTTCGACTTAATATGTGATAATTTCGACTTTTATGTCATAATTATGACTTAAGTAATAATTTACTTTTTTCGTCATAATTACGACTTTATTTCATATATATGTCATAATTTCTACTTTTTTGCTTAATTATGACTTTTCAAGTTATAATTTGGACTTATGTTATAAATATGACTTTTTAAGTCATACTTTTGATTTTCATCTCGTAAATTACTTAGTATGTCATAATTTCAGCTTTTTATGTCATAATTATGACTTTTTATCTCATAAATACAATTTGGTCTTAGTATGTCATATCAACATTTTATGTCATAATTAATTATGATTTACAAAAGCATGTGTTTTTTCTAATTTGTCAGAAATGTGCTTCCATACAGATGAGATATTAAAGTTTACAGCCTTAAATGAGTGTTTTATTCAGTTGAGAGTCATGATAGTGTTATTAGCAACTTTGTGTTCTTATAGTTTTTCCCGTTAGGATCCTTGATTATTATTCCTCTATTATTGTTATTATTTTATCTTAAAAATAACCCAAACTGACGTGTCTCAGCAGGTTCCAGACACATTTGCCCTGCCGTCAGCTGATGATGGAGGTCGAGGTGAGTGTAATGATGAAGTGGATCTCACACATCTTACCTGTTGAGTCCCTCAGCAGTGTGTGTTTCATGTGTTTCTGCAGTGAGGAGTCAGACGCGCAGAGACATGAGAGATTATAAGAAAGCCCTCAGAGAGATCTACAGGACTCGAAGGTCAGGGGTCAAATATGATCTGCTCAAATTATTATTATTATTATTATTGCAATGAATTTACCTGTCTTCTTATGTTCCAGGAGACCTGACAGTGCTGAAGATGATTCTCCCGAAGAAACGAACGTATTATGCACAGAGACAGGTCACACGGCATAAAGAATCAAATCAGAGAACAGAGAGTCATCTTCATCTAATACTGAATCATGTTCATTTGTGCCTTTCCAGATGTGACCTTGCCATCAAATCTGGCTCGTTCATCAAGTTCCTCTGTGTTGAACGGAAGAGGGAAGGACGTCACGGAAGAAACCCCGAGCCCGAGCAGCGGCGCAGCGGCAGCCGTTCACGTCTATCAGGAGATGCTGCACATTTATGAGAAGCTGCAGGTAATGTTCATTCATATCTGCATGTAGAAGAAGTGTTAAATGACCTGTGTGTCAATCTGGGTTATTGTAATTAAATGGTTAGTTCAACCAAAAATGAAAAAATGTCATTAATTACTCCCTCATGTCGTTCCACACCCGTAAGACCTTCATTCATCTTCAGAACGCAAATTAAGATATTTTTGATGAAATCCGATGGCTCAGTGAGGCCTGCATAGGGAGCAATGACATTTCCTCTCTCAAGATCCAATAATTAGGGCCCTATGATTTCCGAGATGCAGAAAACGTGGACGGAATCGCGGAATCCATTCATAAAAACGGAATTTACTATATAACGCGGAATGTCACGGAATTTGTAAAATTTTTATGAATGAATTAAAAGCAGGTCAGTACACTTAAATTAAATTGCAAAATAGACTAGTGTCTGAATATTAAACTGCAAAAAGACTATTTAAATATGAATCCTGCATGTCTGTGTGTCTCTGAAATTAATGCAATGGCACAGAAGCGCGGTTTCATTTACCACACACACACACACACACACACACACACACACACTGTGTTTTCATCCTCATGAACGCACAAAATTCATCTTCAAAAGTCACTTCATCAGCATTTTATTGCTTTATTTGAGAAAATCTACATAAACACACTGAAACTCAAAGCTCTTGGCAAACCGTCAAAATAAAAGCTCGATTTAACTTGATAGAAACATATTACTGTTGTACAGTAGAATTTAGATACGTTCAATGTAATAATAATATTAACACTAACAGACTTAAAAATAATAATAAATTATTAAAACTATATTTTTAAGGAACAATCTCAGTTTTTCTTCCATGTTTTAATTTTTAACATAGTGCTCTGTTGTGCAGCACTTTGTTTTATAAAAAAAGTTTAATTTCATGATTAAAAGATAAATTAAATTAATGTTTTCCGTTCGTTTGATTGCCAGAATTTCAATTTCAAAATTAAAATACTCAACAGAATTTCTGAAAAAAACAAAAATAAAAAAATTAATTTTTTAATGAATACATTTGTTGTTTTTAAGAATTCAATTAATTAGACATTCTTTTTGATTATTAAAATTTAATTTAACCATTAAAATCGAGTCCAAAAAACTAAAATGGAAAAAAAACCGAATCCAGAAAAATTAAAACAGAAAACGGAATTTGGAAAACAATAAAATGGATTTTGGGAAAAAATAAAACAGATTTCATAGGGCCCTAATTAATGTACTAAAAACATATTTAAATCAGTTCATGTGAGTACAGTGGTTCAATATTAATATTATAAAGTGACGAGAATATTTTTGGTGCACCAAAAAAACAAAATAACGACTTATATAGTGATGGCCGATTTCAAAACACTGCTTCAGGAAGCTTCGGAGCGTTATGAATCAGTGTTTTGAAATCGGCCATCACTATATAAGTCGTTATTTTGTTTTTTTGGCGCACCAAAAATATTCTCGTGGCTTTCATTGGATTTCATCAAAAATATCTTAATTTGTGTTCTGAAGATGAATGAAGGTCTTACGGGTGTGGAACGGCATGAGGGTGAGTAATAAATGACATTATTTTCATTTTTGGGTGAACTAATGCTTTATTTTATTTTATTCTTATTTTATTTCACCTAGTTGCCAATGCAGCATTTCTAATTTTATTTAGTTTAAATTGATGTATTAAAATAGCTAATACTGAAAACTGATATAAAAATATATAGACACATTTTTAAAAAAAGACATAATAATAATAAAATTGACAACACACAACAAAATGCTGAAACTTCAGATAAAATTAAAAAAAATGACTCTTAATACTTTAAAAAAAATGACATTTATCGGTGGTCCAGATATTAAAGATCCAGTACAAAAGTTTTAATATCAGTTAAAAATATCACTTGATTATCAGCCTCTAGTTATCATATTGTTAATGGTTATTGTGTGTGTGTGTGTGTGTGTGTGTGTGGAGGCGGAGCGGCTCAGTCAGCAGGTGTGGGCGGCAGAACTGTGTGAGCGCGAGCGTGAGCTCCAGCAGAGAGAAAACACACTACTGCAGCACCAGCGCAGCGTTCACAGACTCAAAGCAGTGGAGGAGGAAGTGCTCAGACGCGTCCACTCGCTGCAGCAGGTCTCGCATCACAGTCAAGCCAAGCAACATTTATTTCTATAGCGCTTTATACAATACAGATCGTTTCAGTGCAGCTTCACAGTAACATTCCATAACAAATAACAGCAAACTTCATCAAATATGAGGCTAATTCCAAATATGCTTTTTTCTACAGCAATATCAGCAAGAGACAAATGAGCTGGAAGCTGCTCTGAAGCAGAAGACCAAAGAGAACAAGAGGATGAAGTCCAGTTTTGATTCCATGAAGGAATTAAATGATTCTATGAAGAAACAGGTGTGTGATAAATATATATATATATATCTTTTGTAACATTATAAATCTTTTGTAGTATGAGATAAATCTGGTGTCAGTCGTCATCACACTGTATATTTCGCTCAGTTGCATTGCTGCACGTGCGTTTGTTTCTGTCTCTCATGATGAGTAACGAGTTTGTTTGTGCAGCTTAATGAGGTCAGTGAGCAGAACAGGAAGTTGGAATGTCAGTCTCGGAAAGTTCAAGCTCGGCTGGAGAACCTGCAGGTACGTGACAAGCACTTGCACATTTTATGATTATTAATGCAGTTTTTACTGCTTCATATTTTTGTGGAAACTATGATACATTACCATTCAAAAGTTTAGGGTAAATAAGATATAAAAAAAAGAGAAATTCATATTTTTATTCACCAAGGGCACATTAAATTGATCAAAAATAACTGTAAAACATTTATAATGTTACAAAAGATTTCTGTTTTAAAGTCCCCCTGTGGTGAAAATCAAGTTTTTAATGTTGTTTATATGTCTATGTGGTGTTTTTAATATGTTTTAAAGACAAACCATGTGCAAATTAATAAGTCAGCACTTTAAAACTGCAATAAACCAAAGACAGTCTCAAACCTGTAATCGTTAGTGTTTCTTATGTCACAAACTACCTTGTAACCAATTAAATCTACATGCCGGCGGGCTTTAGCATATCATTAACTATGACGCATTATTAGCTGTATATATAACATAGTCAAGCAAAAGACTAATCATATTAATTACCGTTATGTGTCCGATGTTGTAAAAAGCGATACCATTGTGCAGCGTTTACCTCAGTAAGTTGACCTAGTGGATCTCGTCTGAGCTTGTGAGAGTGAGTGGAGGCGGGGCTAATTAGCATATTCATAGATCCGCATATATTAAATATAGAGTTACTATTTTAAGGCATGAAGAACTTTTTTTCACTGGAAAAAAACGTTTAAATATGTCATCTTGGTGATCAAAGATGAGTTTTAATGGATACAATTATTGACTGCAGGAGGACTTAAAGGTGCCCTAGAATCAAAATTTGAATTTACCTCGGCATAGTTAAATAACAAGAGTTCAGTACATGGAAAAGACATACAGTGAGTCTCAAACTCCATTGTTTCCTACTTCTTATCAAAATCTCATGTGTTTAAAAGACTTCCGGAAAACACGCAGATCTCAACATAACACCGACTGTTACATAACAGTCGGGATCATTAATATGTATGACCCCAATATTTGCATATGCCAGCCCATGTTCAATTAGACAAGGAAAGGCAGTATTAACATCTGGATCTGTGCACAGACAAGGTAAGCAAGCAAGAACAATAGAGAAAAATGGCAGATGGAGCAATAATAACTGACATGATCCATGATATCATGATATTTTTAGTGATATTTGTAAATTGTCTTTTTAAATGTTTCATTAGCATGTTGCTAATGTACTGTTAAATGTGGTTAAAGTTACCATCGTTTCTTACTGTATTCACGGAGACAAGCTATTTTCATTATTAAACACTTGCAGTCTGTATAATTCATAAACACAACTTCATTCTTTATAAATCTCTCCAACAGTGTAGCATTAGCTGTTAGCCACGGAGCACAGCCTCAAACTCATACAGAATCAAACCTAAACATCAAAATAAGTACTTTACTCACATAATTCGAAGCATGCATACAGCATGCATGACGAACATCTTGTAAAGATCCATTTGAGGGTTATATTAGCTATATTGAACTTTGTAAATGCACTGTAATATAGTCGAGAGCTCGTGTGGCAGGGAGCAGGCGAATTAAAGGGGCGGCGCGCTGCCAAAATCAGTGTATAGTTAATGATGCCCCAAAATAGGCAGTTAAAAAAATTAATTAAAAAAAATCTATGGGGTATTTTGAGCTGAAACTTCACAGACACATTCAGGAGACACCTTAGACTTATATTACATCTTGTGAAAAAGCATTCTTGGGCACCTTTAAAATAAATGCTGTTCTTTTGAACTTTCTATTAATCAAAAAATCCTGAAAATAACAAATTATCACAATTTCCACAAAAAATTTAACTGTTTTCAACATTGATAATAATCATGAATATTTCTTGAGCAGCAAATCATCCTATTAGAATGATTTCTGAAGGATCATGTGACACTGAAGACTGATAAAAAATTCAGCTTTGATCACAGGAATAAATTACACTTTACTATATATTCACATAGAAACAGCTGATTTACATTGTAATAATATTTCACAATTTTTACTGTATTTTTGATCAATAAATGCAGCCTTGATGAGCAGAAGAGACTCTTTCAAAAACTTCAAAATCTTAATTATTTCAAACTTCAGCACAGTTGAACTCTAGAAAGCTCCTCTGGGACATTTCTCTGTGTTTGGTGAAGCTTTGAGCTCATGCATCACTAATATAAACCTGTGTTTTTGTGCTCACAGAGAAAGTACGAGTCCTTCACGACACACCGGGGCCGAGAACCTGCAGTTCCCAAAGCCTGCAAACCTGAAAATCCTCCGTCAAATAAAGCAGCAGGCAAGGTAAATCGAGCACAAGCTCTGTTCTCAGTTCACAGTCATGGGTTTGATTTAATGAAAGTGTGACGCAGCGTAAATTTGCCTTGATCTTTTGACATTCAAGAAGTACCATTAAAACATCCTGCAAGTTTCAGAGCTTAAAACGTCCTCCTCATTATAAACAAGGCATTTATTTAATCAAGCTCCAAAAATGGTTGGTTTTGATATTGCAGGATCTGTGACGTCACATGGGCAAATACAGAGCAAGACATCGACAATATTCAAAACCTAATGTTCCCATAATGTTTGTGAAATTATAAAATGAAATGTTTTTGCTAACCTTCGCTTAAACAAGAAAACATTTTTAAAACATTTAAAAAAACATTCAGAATAACATTTCCATAACTTAATCATGTTTTTGTCTGACATCAGGCCGGCGTTCACGGCCCCTCGGTGAAGCTGCTGGCGCTTCTGTTGGATTGGGTTGTGGACGGTCAGCTGGTAGAGGTCAGAGACGGGTCAAACCTCACCGGCCGCGAGCCGTACGCCACACTGCGCCCTTCACTGCATGAGAGATGTGCCAAGGTTCGTCTAACGTGTTTTATTACAGACTTTCACTGAGCTTTGCTGTTAAAAAACTTCATGAAAACATGTCCAGATCACATTTCACATATTTTGCAATGAAAATGAATCAGTAACACTTTACAATAAGGTTTCATTTGTTAACATGTATAAGCGACTTTAGTTAAAATGAACTAACAATAAACAATACTGCAGGATTTATTAATCTGAAAGGGTTAGTTCACCCAAAAATGAAGCTTCTGTCATTTATTACTCACCTTCATGTCATTCCACACCTGAATAGACATCCTGCGGTGCGATTTGCGCAAATGAGGTGGTGCGAATTGAGTATTTCGGGCGTTTGACGCGAATCGTGAGTTGAAAAATCTGAACTTTGGCAAATATTCACGCTGTGTTAACCAATCAGGAGCTTGCTCTAGTGGTGACGTGATTACGGCGTAGCGAGCAGAGGCAGAAATCTGAAACAACAATGGAGGACAAAATCATCGTCGCTGTACGATACATCTTTGTAGTTTTATAGAAACAGGAATAAAAAGGATCTTGCTTGGAAGAAAGTGAGTGAGGAGGTCGGACTATCTGGTAAGTTGTAAAAAACGCTCTACTTAATTTGAGCTATATATATACACTACTGTTCAAAAGTTTGGGATCGGTAAAATTTTTAATATTTTTAAAAGAAGTTTCGTCTGCTCACCAAGATTGCATTTATTTAATTAAAAATACAGTAAAAACAGTAATATTGTGAAATAATATTACAATTTAAAATAACTGTTTTCTATTTGAAAATACTTTAAAATGTAATTTATTCTTGTGTTGGCAAAGCTGAATTTTCAGCATCATTACTCCAGTCTTCAGTGTCACATGATCCTTCAGAAATCATTCTAATATGCTGATTTGCTGCTCAAGAAAATTTATGATTATTTTCAATGTTGAAAACAGTTGTGTACTTTTTTTCAGGATTCCTTGATGAATAGAAAGTTCAAAAGAACAGCATTTATCTGAAATACAAGCTTCTGTAGCATACACTACCGTTCAAAAGTTTGGGGTCAGTAAGAATTTTATTTTTATTTTTTGAGAAGAATTTAAAGAAATTAATATTTTTTTTCAGCAAGGATGCATTAAATCAATCAAAAGTGGCAGTAAAGACATTTATAATGTTACAAAAGATTAGATTTCAGATAAACACTGTTCTTTTGAACTTTCTATTCATCAAATAATCCTGAAAAAAATATTGTACACAAATATTTTGTACAACTGTAAACAATAAATGTTTCTTGAGCAGCAAATCAGCATATTAGAATGATTTCTGAAGGATCATGTGACACTGAAGACTGGAGTAATGATGCTGAAAATTCAGCTTTTCCAACACAGAAATAAATTACATTTTATATTATATTCCAATAGAAAACAGTTATTTTAAATTGTAATAATATTTCACAATATTACTGTTTTTACTGTATTTTTAATTAAATAAATGCAATCTTGGTGAGCAGACGAAACTTCTTTTAAAGACATTAAAAATCTTACAGATCCCAAACTTTTGAACGGTAGTGTATATATTGAGACTACAAGCTAGCTAAAGCCGGCAAATTGAGCTTATTCGTCGTACTTTACAACTACTTTCCCGCTGACGAGTTGATGTGTTTATTCAGAGGAAGTGTGCAGAAACGAGACTGGAGCCTCTCATGACACAAATTCGCGTCTGTTGTGAAGTGAATTTCACGCGCGAATGAAGCGAGTGAACTCAAAATGTTCAAGCGTCCAACTACGCGCGAATAGGGCGATTTATTCGCGCAAGTCGCATCTGGTGTGAACATTTCACAATTCACGTCATGAGAGGGGCTTCTGCCAGGCGGCTCCAGTCTCGTTTCCTCTGAATAAACACATCAACTCGTCAGTGGGAAAGTAGTTGTAAAATATGGCGAATTTGCCGGCTAGCTTGTAGTCTCAATATGTATATATATACAGTATCTCAAATTGAGTAAAGAGCGTTTTTTACAACTTACCAGATTGTCAGACCTCCTCACTCACTTTCTTCCAAGCAAGATCCTTTTTATTCCTGTTTCTATAAAACTACAAAGATGTATCGTACAGCGACGATGGTTTTGTCCTCCATTGTTGTTTCGTATTTCTGCCTCCGCTCGCTACGCCGTAATCACGTCACTACTAGAGCAAGCTCCTGATTGGTTAACACGGCGCGAATATTCGCCAAGGTTCAGATTTTTCAACTTGTGCGATTAGCGCGAATCACTCGTTGTGTACGTCAAACGCCTGAAACGCTCAGTTCGCGCCGCGTCATTCACGCGAATCGCGTCGCAGGATGTCTAACGCGTCTTTCCATTGACTTAACATGTAAATCACTCGCGCTTAAAGGGTTAGTTCACCCAAAAATGAAAATGATGTCATTAATGACTCACCCTAATGTCGTTCCAAACCTGTAAGACCTCCGTTCATCTCCGGAACACAGTTTAAGATATTTTAGATTTAGTCCGAGAGCTTTCTGTCCCTCCATTGAAAATGTCTGTACGGTTGACTGTCCATGTCCAGAAAGGTAATAAAAACATCATCAAAGTAGTCCATGTGACATCAGTGGGTTAGTTAGAATTTGTTGAAGCATCGAAAATACATTTTGGTCCAAAAATAACAAAAACTACGACTTTATTCAGCATTGTCTTCTCTTCCGGAATCCTTTCCATTTTCCATTGAACTGATTTGAACTGATTCCCCATTGTGATTCCCTTCCATTGAATTGATTCCATTGAATCCTTTCATCTGTCGGCGTTGGTAATGCACTTTTACGTCACCGTGGTTGTTTTTGGCGATTAGGACATCCGTGACATTTTGAAGCATCGAAAATACATTTTGGTCCAAAAATAACAAAAACTACGACTTTATTCAGCATTGTATTCTCTTCCGGGTCTGTTGTCAATCTGCGTTCATGACTCCGCTTCTTCTTCTTCTTCTTTCCTGTTTTACGGCGGTTGGCATCCAGCTTATTGGTGCATTACCGCCCCCTTCTGCTCCGGAGTGTGGTTCACGACTCCGCAGTGACGCTGCTGACGTGTTATCTGGTGCGCCAGAGCTTCGTTTACAGTCTGAGGGAGACGCACGCTGTATTCAAGCTATTCTACATTGTTTGTATTTTGGTATTGCTATATTTTTAAAATGGTGGCAAGTGTGCATGTGCGGATGTCCTAATCGCCAAAAACAACCATGGCGACGTAAAAGTGCATTACCAACGCCGACAGATGAAAGTATTCAATGGAATCAGTTCAATGGAATCAGTTCAATGGAATCAGTTCAATGGAAAGGATTCCGGAAGAGAAGACAATGCTGAATAAAGTCGTGGTTTTTGTTATTTTTGGACCAAAATGTATTTTCGATGCTTCAAAAACTTCTAACTAACCCACTGATGTCACATGGACTACTTTGATGATGTTTTTATTACCTTTCTGGACATGAACAGTATACCGTACATACATTTTCAATGGAGGGACAGAAAGCTCTCGGACTAAATCTAAAATATCTTAAACTGTGTTCTGAAGATGAACGGAGGTCTTACGGGTGTGGAACAGCATGAGGGTGAGTCATTAATGACAGAATTTTCATTTTTGGGTGAACTAACCCTTAATGTTAGTCTCAACATTTACTAATAAATTTAAAAAATCAAAAGTTGTACTCGCATGAACATTAACAAAGGTTATGATGTTTTGAAGCGGCTGTCATCATTCTCATGTTGTGTTGTCAGGCGTTGCCTGTGCTGGTGGAGCAGCTTCATCAGACCCCTGCGATGGAGCCGTCACTGCTGCTGTCTCTGCTCCGCTGCGTCTACTGCTGCCTGCTGCTTCTGGAGCGCAGCTCACAGGTACCAGACACACCCCGCGTCTCATCACAGTACCATAGCATCTTACATTATCAACAAATGGCCAAATTAATGGGATCTCATTAAAAATTGTGTCTAGCTGCATCTGCAGCAGGAGACGCTTCATCGTCATCTTCATCTCTCACAGTTCAGTGTGTTTCCATATGCTTTAGTTCGAAGGGAGCTGCTTACATTTTTTTCGTCTGCTGCATGTCCAAGAACTAGCTTTGTCTGAAGTTTTGCACATAAAATGGACACGTTTCCTAATTTGCTAGCTGTTTTTTTTCTTTCAGGCTGTAGAGTGTGTTTTGATGCCACATCTCTGTCACTCTCTTCCAGCACTCTGTCCTGACCTCCACGCTGAGGAGGCTGGGTGAGGAGGTGTCTCGTGGATCATGTGACCCGGCTCGCCCGCGGGCCTGTCCGCTGTTTAAGAGCTCCTGTCTCCACACGCGCTTCCTGTGCAGCCTCATCATCATCAAAACCATCAGTCAAGGTCATCCATGTCTGAGCAAATGTGTTATTTTGTCCTGAAATGAGTCTAATGGTCAAGAATCACTCAGAATTATCATGCAGTATCTGTAGTTTTCATATTGTGCTAAAAGATCTGTTTTCTGTTTACACTTTACAGTAAGGTTTCATTTGTTAGCTTTAGTTAACTTGAACTAACAATGAAAAATACTTCTAAAGCAGTTATTAATCTTAGTTAATGTTACTTTGAAGATTTAGTAATGCATTATTAAAATCAAAAGTTGTCTTTTTGTGCTCATATATACCAGTAATTAAATAATTGAACATTGTTTATTACAATGTTAAGATAAATAGACGATCACTATATGCATTAATATTAATATTTGTGATTATTATGTGTATATATATACACACACAGTAGTGGCCAAAAGTCCAGAGGGGATATTTGTTTTTAATGAGCCTACAAGTTCAATTAAACCATCAAAATATGAGAGAAATATTTGATATTTTTTCTAAATATTTAAAATATGAGAGAATAACAAAACACTAAACTTGGTTAAGGTATTTGTCTGGCAAAATTATTTGGGAAAAAAAGTCAAACTACAACTAAAGGTTTTATTTTACTATGCAGAACAAATGCATAAATAAACAAAAAGCTGACAGGAAAAAGCAAACATTGACTACAACAATAATATTTCATTGTTTTTGCATGTGTTCATAATTTCTTTGTATGACAGTCTGGATAAAAATGATTTTGGCGCAATGTTTCATTGCATTATTATCACAAATAAAACAATCGACTCCATGCACAACTATGCAATTTTTTAATAATATTTGAATAAAGGGTGGATATGTCAATTTTCCTAGGCTGGACATCACTTTTGGCCACTACTGAATATATATATATATATGTATGTACATATAAAAATAGTAATTTTATATATATGTAAGCAATAAGGTACTCGAGGCTGTGCTGTATCATGAATAAGTCACGGCTGAAGGGCGTTGTTAGGCACGACGTGAAACGGAGTGTGTCTTATTCCCAATACAGCACTAGCCTCGAGTACCTTATTGCTTTTATAAAACAGTTACCACACAATACAAATATTAAAGCCAGAAATATGCATCAATGCAACTTTCATGAAGTAAACGTTCACTAAAAGCCTTCCTTCCGCCGGAAAAAATAGTCCCTGACTGTGAACTGCAACAGAAATTACATTATTACGCCATTAGATGGCAGCAAAGACTGTCTTTACGAGTGTGTCAGTCAGTAGCGAAGACTTTATATTGAAAAGACTGAATTTTTTGAAAACAGAACAAGACGCAACTGATAAATGCTTTGACTAGCGCTGTCAGTCACGGGAAAACCCCAGAACTGTTAAAAGGACAAGATATTGCAGCGGATATTTAAACAGATTTTTTATTATGAACATAGGACTGACCTGAAGGACAATGCTAAATCTGAAGGCAGGTAATAAACTCGATCTCTTTCTCACAATACTCTTCTACATAATACAGTAAGATTCAATGAACAATATCAATCGTTTACGTTGCTAAGAGTGGTGTTGTGTAGTGATACACAGAACCGTTGGGTGAAGCGGTCATAGCCGTGTTTTATCGTGAATAAAACACAGCTATTGACCAATCAGAATCAAAGACAGGAACAAATCGTTTTATAAATATATATTTCATATATAAAACAATTTAAAATAACCTTTTTCTTAATTTAAGCTAGAATTTAAGAATTTATGAAGTGGACTTTTTTGTGTATGGACGTTTTATAAATGATTCATGCAGGAATTGTAGGTTCACATTTAGGATCTTTCTGTGCATGTCTATAAATGAGGTCTGCTCACATTCACATTCTGCTCTTTCACGGTGTCTGCAGCAGGTGGCAGTGTTGTACACCAGTCTGCAGTTCATCTCATACTTTATTTGCTTTGCTTTTATATGCTTAAAAAGCCACAGAAAGTCAGTTTCCCATTAATAAATAGTTTATTCCTGACACAGAAAGTCATGGAAAACCTGGAGATACTTCATGGAAATCAATAACATGTTGAAGTCATGAACATTCCTTTAGTCAGTATATAAACTGATGTCTAAAACATCTCAATAACATTAATCTGATCTCTATTAGAGCGTTTCTGCGGGTCTTAAATTCACCCTTCCATAAATTAAGGTCTTAAAACAAGAACAAGTATTTGTCAGTGGGGCACAAAAACTTTCCCCTTTTGATCCAGTTGATTTTTCAGACTGCATTGGCAGATATTTGTTCTTGTTTTAAGAATAAACTCAGAAAACGAGACCTTACATCATCTTAAGTCTTCTTAACCCTTATAGGGTCTTTGGGGTCTTACAAACAACGTTTGCTAAAATAAAAAACAAATCTTCTCTTTGTCCAAATGACATGAAACTTTGTACAGTTGTTAACACTTTCTAGATCTACAAATTAAAAAAAATTGGAGTGATATCTTGTTTTCATGTTAGTGCAGAAAAAAAACACACACACTCAGGGTCTTTGGGGTCTCCAGACAGGCAACAAAATGTAATTTTGTAACAAAATAATTGTTTTTTAAAAAACAAATGTAATTTTACTTTGTTTATTAATGTTTTTACTCAACATTTGTGGAGTTTTTGGAGGATTTATCTTTTTTTAATTTATATAAATAAATTAAACAATATTTTTTTAAATAAGTTTTTATACAAAAACAGCTTTTTACGGAAGAGGATTAGGGCCAAGCAATAATAAAAAAATAAAACCATCTCGAGATTAAAGTTGTTAAATTTCGAGAAAAAACTTGTTAAATTTCGAGAAAAAAGTCGAGATAAAATGTTGAGAATAAAGTCATTACATTATGAGAAAAAAAGTCGTTAAATTACGAGAAAAATGTCGTTAAAATTCGAGAAAAAAGTCAAGATAAAATGTTGAGAATAAACTCGTTAAATTACGAGAAAAAACACGTTAAATTATGAGAACAATTTCGTTAAATTACGACTTTGTTCTCATAATTTAACAACTTTTTCTCGTAATTTAATGACTTTTCTCATAATTTAATGAGTTATTCTCAACATTTTATTTCGACTTTTTTCTCGAAATTTAACAAGTTTTTCTCGAATTTTAACAACTTTAATCTCGAGATGGTTTTAATTTTTTTATTATTGCTTCGCCCTAATCCTCTTCCGTAGCTTTTTATGTAAAATTCACTTTATAAAAGAGCCTCATTTCTAACTTTTATTCATGGGGATAACATGGATAATTTTTAGCGTGAGATTTTTGCCCATCTTTTGGAAAATGCAGTTTTAAAAGTAAAAAATGATCACTTATCCAGTAGATGGCAGCAGAGCTCCACTATTGCTATTGACTGATTGAAAGACTCTTTTCACAAGTATTTTCAGCTGGATTCATATCTAAATATTATGAAATCACATTATGACAATAAAAATTACTTTTTGTCAAAGTTTAGTATTTTTCGTAATGAAAAAAAAAAAAACAGTTTTTCAATATTGTTACATTATGATGAAACCCCGCTTAGAAAATGGACAAAATTCATCCTCAAAATCAACATTATTGAAAAAAATTATTTTTTCAGTACAAAAAAAATACTAAACTTTGACAAAAGTAGCTTTATTGTCATAATTGTGATTTCATAATATTTAGATATGAATCCATCTGAAAATACTTGTGAAAAGAGTCTTTCAGTCAGTCAAATAGCAAATAGTGGAGCTCTGCTGCCATCTACTGGATAAAGTGATCATTTTTTTACTTTTAAAACTGCATTTTCCAAAAGATGGGCAAAAATCTCACACTAAACCATGTCAAATTATCCGTGTTATCCCCATGAATGAAAGTTAGAAATGTGGGTCTGTTATAAAGTGAATTTTACATAAAAAGCTGTTTTTGTATAAAAACCTATTTAAAAAATATTTTAATTTATTTATATAAATTAAAAAAAAAAAAAAAAGATAAATCCTCCAAAAACTGCACAAATGTGAAGTAAAAACATTAATAAACAGAGTAAAATTACATTTGTTTAAAAAAAAATAAAATTATTTTGTTACAAAATTACATTTTGTTGCCTGGGGTCTGTGGAGACCCCAAAGACCCTGAGTGTGACTTCCCAAAGGAAGACCGCACAAGGGTTAAGTCATTTTGCATCTCCAATAAATGTATGTTGGACGTTGCAGAATCCCTGTATTACATGAATCACTAATCCACTGTTATTAGTTATGAAGTTAAGAATCCTCATCCAGTAATCCTACAGGAATCTGTGAGTGTGACGGAGAAGTGCGTGATGTAGTTTGTGTTTGTGTTGAGTGAGGATGAGTGTGTGTCTCACGGCTCTGCACACATGTGGCTCTTTAACACTGGTGACGGGTTCGAGCCGTTGTTTGTTGTGCTGCGAGTGAAGCTGAGCAGATCTGTCGGCTCACTGAGATCAACACACTCCTTCACTGACTTCTGGGATGATGCTCCTGCACTCGTTTAGCAGTTTGGGTTCACTTCTTGTAACATGATAATATTTTTTAGCAGGTTTCAGGTCATTGAACATCAAGTGGCGACCGAGTCAAATCAAGTCAAGTCAGCTTTATTTCTACAGCGCTTTATACAGTACAGATCGTTTCAGAGCAGCTTTACAGTGAATAACATGAAATAACAGAATCAATAATGCAAACTACATCAAATATCAGATGAATTCAAATTCTGCTTTAAAGCAGCTCTAAAAGACAATTTTAAACTTAAGTATTTGTTTATTTATTTATTTAAATCAAATGTTTATTTAGTTATTTATTGAAATTCAATTTTGTTCATTTGTTTGTTTCAATCTATTTATTTTAATAAAATGTATTACTTATTTAAATCAAATTGAATCTATTTATTGAAGTAAACTTATTTATTTTTTCATTTATTTAAATGTAGTTATTTAAATCAAATTGAATTTATTTAAATCATTTAAATAAAAACATGTATGTATTCATTTGTTTATTTAATTAATTTTAATTAAATGTGTTAGTTATTTTAAAAAATTGAATTTATTTATTTAAATAATCTAATACTTGAATTTATTTTTATTTATTTAAATAATTTTAAATATTTTTAGTTATTTATTTAAATCAAATTTAATTTATTTAAATAAAAACGTATTTATTCATTTTTATTTATTAATTTAATAATTTTAATTAAATGTTCAGCTATTTAAATCAAATTGCATTTATTTAAATTTAAATAAACTTATTTAGTTATTTTTATTTATTTAAACAATTTTAATTGAATGTTTTTAGTTTAAATAAAACATGTATTTATTCATTTATATTTAAATAATTTTAATTAAATGTGTTCAGTTATTTAAATCAAATTGCATTTATTTATTTAAATAATTTTAATTAAATGTGTTTAGTTATGTATTTAAATCAAATTGAATTTATTTATTTAAATCATTTAAATAAAACATGTATTCCTTTTTATTTAAATAATTTTAAATAAATGTGTTTATTTCAATCAAATTGAATTAATTTATTTAAAAAATTTAAATACAACTTTTTGGTTAATTTTATGTATTTAAATAATTTAATAATAGTTATTTAAATCAACTTTTATTATATATATATATTTTTTATTTAATCAAATGTATTTATTTAGCCATTGTCTTTATTCAGCCTAATTCAGTTCAGTGTTGATTCAGTTTAGTATAATACGTTTTATCATACAAAAGTAAATGAAGATTCCTTGTAATTGCAGTGCTAAATATGAACTATTCTGTGTTTATTTGTATTTTATTATTTGCATGTAGCATATAGTTTCAAGTCAGCTTTATTTCTACAGCGCTTTATACAATACAGATCGTTTCAAAGCAGCTTCACAGTGATAAACAGGAAAATAACAGAATCAATGATTCAAACTTCATCAGAAACGAGTTGAATTCAGCTGTAAGCCGCTCTACAGAAGACAGTAGTGTCGTTGTTCAGCTCGAGTCAGTTCAGTGTTGATTCAGTTTGGTTCAGTAACGGTGTCGATGTTGCATCATTTCTCCTTCCTGAACTGTTGTTTTTCTTCTTCTCTCCGTCCTGTAGTGGACGTTCTGGCTCAGGCTGTGGACGTTGTGTCCTGTGCGGTGCGGACCGATGAAGGACAGACGCTCTTCCTGGAGTACCGGGCTCTGCCGGCGGTTCTGGCTCTGCTGAGAGGTGGCAGTCTCGGCCTGCTGGCTCCGTCCGTAGACGTCCTGCTACAGATGAGCTCAGAATCACGTGAGGAACCCTTCTTGTTGCTCAGCATCATGTGATGTGTGTCATGTGAATCTGCTGAGTCACAACACTGATGATCCTTTAGTCCAGAAACAGGGTTTTCAGGGTGATCATCATCCTTAAGCGAGGGTATAATCCTACATCCTAAAATTTAAAACACAATTAAATATTTTTATGTATAAAGACCCAGTTAATACTGTGAAAAAATAATGTTTTTACTCACTGTACTGTACTATTAGATGTGTTGTTTTATTAATTTTATTGTTCATTTTAAATCAATTAATTTATTTATATATTTTTAATTTATTTTAATCCAATTTATTGATTTATTACTTATTTAAATCAAATGTATTTATTTTAATTTATTTTAATCAAATCCATTTGTTTTTTTATTTAAATAAATGTTTTTTATTTATTCAAAACAAAGATAATTTATTTGTTTGTCTATTTATTTTCAAATTATTTCTTTTAATTATCTTTATAATAAATAATTATTTAATTATTTGTTATTTTATCAGTTAATTTATATATTTTCAATTTTATTTATTTGTTTTAATCTAATTATTTTAATCATATTTGTTAATTTATTACTTATTTAAATCAAATTGTATGTATTTATTTTAATTTATTTTAATCAAATCCATTTATATATTTAAGTATTTTTATTTATTTAAATAAATGTTTATTTATTTGTTATTTATTGAAAACAAAATGTTAATTTGTTTCAGTCTGTTTATTTTTAAATTAATTATTTAAAATATTCATTTTATTAACTTTATAATAAATAATTATTTAATTTATTTATTATTTGATCAATTAATTTATTTAAATATTTTTTAATTTAATCAAATTTAGTTTTAATCTAATTATTTATTTTATTTTATTTATTTTAACAAAATGCTTTTATGCATTTAAGTATTTTATTTATTTAAATAACTGTTTATTTATTTATTTATTATTTATTGAAAACAAATTTATTTATTTGTTTCAGTCTATTTATTTTAAAGTTATTTATTTTTGTTTTTATCGTTTATTTTAATTATTTATTTGTTTTTTATTGTTTATAAATATATTATATACATATATTATATATTAAACTATATGTATATTTTTAGTTATTTATTTTTATTATCTATTATTTATAAAATATATTATTTAATTTGAATCAAATTGAATTTATTTAAATAATTTAAATAAAACATTATTTTTTTAATTATTTAAATAACCTTAATAAAATGTTTTATTTAGTTGTTTTTATTTATTTAAATGATAATGATATTTGATAATTTTTTATATAGTTTTTTTTTTTATTTAATCAAATTTATTTTAGTTTAATCTTATTTCTTAAACTCCTCCATGGACCCTCAAGCGATCCTGCGGGTCAGTAAACCAGCGCATGCTTTCTTTAATTCAATCATGGTTTTTGTGGTTCAATAATGGGTTGAATTAAATTCCCATCACAGTAATGGCGGCGTACACGTATCAGGTCACTGATGTGATTTTGATGTGGCGTTGCACATTCTCAGCCCCGCTGGACTGTGAGTTGGTGAGAAACACTCGTGAGTCGTTAAAGCGAGCGCGTTTACGAGACGGGCCAGGAATGTGCCTTTCACTTTCTTGCGCAGTGACACTGAACAGACGTGAGCAGCGCAGCGCCAAGCGCTTTACAGTGAGCTGGTCTGGCAATTAGGGAGCTTTACAGGAGGATAATTATGGGAACGTGTGAAGGGTGGAGCGGGAGGTCACGTCTGAGGTCAGCTGCGGTTGTCTGGTCGAAGCTCTGCCGTCCGCTTTAATGCGCTCCATGTGTCCATGTGCAGCTCCTAAATCAGCTCAGACAAAAGACTTTAACAGACTCACGTTAGACCTGTAAGAGACAGTGGAATTTCTCATTTGCAGAAATGTCTTGCCTTTTCAAGCACTGGTCAAGTTTTAACCTATACTGGATATAAACTATACAGCAGCATTTCACGCACACGATTTAAAGCCATAAATCCACTCGAGAATCACTTTTCCACAATGAGAATCACAGACTAATGTTCCTCTGTCCATCAGGGATGCTGTCGGCTTTTCTGGATCAGTGCAGCACTGAAGATTTCTTCCGCTGCGCCTCGACGTTCCTCCGTAACCCTCGTCTGGAGCCGCCGCTGATGGAGAAGATGCTCATGCTCCTGCAGAAGCTCTCCAGTGTCCGGTTAGTCTCTCACACTTCCCTCATCTAACTCAGGGGATCCAGGGGCCCGCAGGAGGCCACAAGGGACAAACGTTCAGAGAAAAATTGTGTAGCAATAAATAAATAAATAATACAAATAACTAATTACCTGACTAAATAAATAAACAAATTTGATTAAAATATTTAAATAAATCACATTTGATTCAAGTAACTAAGAAATTAATATATTTGAATCAAATAAATTTAAATAATAAATAGCCAATTAACTAAACAAATATGTTTGATTAAAATAAAATTAAAATAAATCATATTTGATTCAAATAATTAATAAATGTATATATTTTAATAAAATAAAAAAATACATATATATAAATAATATATAATAAATACATATTGAAATAATTAATAAATAAAATAAGTTTAGAACAATTAAATAACTAAATAAATAAATACATGATTAAATAAAAAAAATGATTAAAATAAATCACATTTCAAATGACTAAAAAAATAATCCATATGAATCAAATACATTTAAATAAATATTTTTTAATATAATAAGATTAAACCAATTAAGTAACTAAATAAATATAATATAAATAAATAAAATAAAGTTTGATAAAATATTAAAATAAATCACAGATTTTAATAAAATAAAAATAAAAAAAATATATAAATATAAATTATATAAATATACAAAATATTGAAATAAATAAAAATATTAAACCAATTAACTAAATACATTTGATTAAAATAAAAAATGATTAAAATAACTAATAAATTAATACATTTGAATAAAAAAAAATAAATATTAAAAATATTATTTAAATAAAAAAACTTAACTAATACATTAATGCATTTGAATACAATAAATTAAAATAAATTAATAAAAAAAAATTAAAATAAGATGAGGTTAATTAACTAACTAAATACATTTGAATAAAAATAAATAAAATATTTTAATAAATAACAAAGAATAAAACATGATTTAAATAAAAAACATTCAAATAAATTAATAAATGTGATTAAAAATAAATGCATTAATAAAAATAAATATTAATAAAATTTGATTTAAATAACACATCTAACAGTACAGTGCAATGATGTAACAAACTAAATATTTTTCAAATTATATTTTACACATTTATACTATCAGTTTTTCACATTATATTTTATATATGAGAATATATAGCTGCCTTTTCAGTTTTAGGATGGGGGTCCCTCGCACGAGGATGATTATATTTGGGGATCCGTGGCATCTAAAGATTGAAAACCCCTGATCCAATCAGCCATCATCATATTGGTTGTTTCTACAAGGGAAAAGCGACTCATTAGTTTAGTTTGGTTTTTCTAAACAGTGTCAGAAGATCTCTAGAGTGCAGTGACTTCACTGGAAAACCTTCTTCCTGTCGGTCCAGTTAAAGAGGGATCAGCTGTAGGTCATGTGTGTATTGGGAGGTTCAGCTGTGATTCTGTTGTGTGTGTTTTTGGGTGCAGGAAGAACAAGCGTCTGTTTGAAGTGTCGTCGCTGCATTTGTTGCTGCAGGAGATGCACAGAACCGCTGACCGCTCTCAAGCCTTCCTCAACATCAACCTCAGCTCCATCCTGCTCAACCTGGGCCTGCTCACACGCTCATAACACACTCAAAACACGATCATTACACACTCATAACGCTCAACACACTCATAACACGCTCATATAACACACTCATAACGTTCATAACACACTCATAACAAGCTCATAACACACACTCATAATGCTCATAACACGCTCATAACGTTCATAACATGCTCATAACACAATCATAATGCTCATAACACGCTCATAACGCTCATAACACGCTCATAACGTTCATAACAAGCTCATAACATGATCATAATGCGCTCACAACACTCATAACATGCTCATAACACGCTCATAACACGATCATAACACTCATAACGCGCTCATAACGCTCATAACACTCATAACGATCATAACGCTCATAACAAGCTCATAACACGCTCATAACATGATCATAACGCTCATAATGCGCCCACAACACTCATAACATGCTAATAACACACTCATAACATTCATAACATGCTCATAACACGCTCATAACGCCCACAACACTCATAACATGCTAATAACACACTCATAACATTCATAACACGATCATAACGTTCATAACATAACGCGCTCATAACATGCTCATTACACATGCTCTTTACACATGCTCTTTACACGCGCTCATTACACTAACACGCTCATAAAGCTAATAACGCTCATAGCACGCTCAATGCTAATAACATGCTCATGGCGCTAATAACACGCTCATAACATGCTCATAACGTTCATAACATGCTCATAACAAGCTCATAACACGATCATAGCGCTCATAACGTTCATAACATGCTCATTACATGTGCTCATTACACACTCATTACGCTCATAACGCTCATAACACGCTCATAATGCTAATAACATGCTCATAACGCTCATAACATGCTCATAACACGTTAATAACACACTCATAACATGCTAATAATGCTAATAACATGCTCATAACACTCATAATGCTAATAACACACTCATAATGCTAATAACGCTCATAGCACGCTCATAATGCTAATAACACGCTCATAACACGCTAATAACGCTAATAACATGCTCATAACGCTAATAACACGCTCATAACATGCTCATAACGCTATTAACACGCTAATAACACACTCATAACACGCTCATAACGCTATTAACACGCTAATAACACACTCATAACGCTCATAACATGCTTATAGCGCTATTAACGCTCATAAAGCGCTCATAACACGCTCATAACGCTATTAACACGCTAATAACACGCTAATAACACTAATAACACACTCATAACGCTCATAACATGCTTATAACGCTAACACGCTCATAACACACTTAACACTCATTACACGCTCATAACATGCTCATAACGTGCTCATAACGCGCTCATTACACGATTATTACATGCTCATAATGCTCAAAATGCTCATAATGCGCTCATGACGTGCTCATTACACACTCATTACATGCTCATAAACACGCTCATAATGCTCAAAACGCTCATAACACACTCAGATCGTCATTATTCATCACACCTCTGTGCCTTGATGTTTTTTGTGTTGTGCAGAATGTCCGAGCTGCAGTTTTCCACACTGAACTGGATGATTTTATACTATCAAGCTCCAAAAAGAACGTTGCACTGTATTTCAAGTCTTCTGGAGAGGAAGATTATCAGTGAACAATAATCAGTGAGGATTATGGATCTATGTATGGATGCTGTTATGATACTTAAATGGTGTTTTTGGCCTTTTTAAAACATCATCCACTGCAAAGAGCAGTTAATATTAGGAAAATAGCAGGATTTTATGCAGTGCAATTTTATTTATTTTTTTTGTATACATTGGAATAATGAATTTGATGTTTTATGCTTCAGTGATTCAATACATTTTAACTCAATTAAACTTGTCTCTGGTTAGTGATGTGGAGAGAATGTGCCTGGTTTGATTTGATCATTTAGGCCTAAATTTAAGTTTTATATATTTGAATTGCATATAAAATTTCCATCCATTTGGTTTACGCCATTTTAAAACGTAATGTGATGCATATTTGTCAGTCATGCATAAATGAAACTGGTACGATTTCTGTTATAGCACTGTTATAACTGTTTTAATATATTTATCATCAGTAAATATAATATCTTAATCTAAAACTGAATATTGCTTGTTCCACAGCTAGCCATATTTCTTCATACTTTTTAACTAAATTTAATTGTTTTCACAATAAACAATTTTGAAGCAATTTGAATAAATACATTTGAAAATATGAGTATTTAAATAAAATCAAATAGGTAGAAATAATGAATAAACTGTGCCATATATATAAACCTGATTCCAATAAAGTTGGGACACTGTACAAATTGTGAATAAAAAAGGAATGCAATAATTTGCAAATCTCATAAACTTACACACTTCACAATAGAATATAGATAACATATCAAATGTTGAAAGTGAGACATTTTGAAATGTCATGCCAAATATTGGCTCATTTTGGATTTCATGAGAGCTACACATTCCAAAAAAGTTGGGACAAGTAGCAATAAGAGGCCGGAAAAGTTAAATGTACATATAAGGAACAGCTGGAGGACCAATTTGCAACTTATTAGGTCAATTGGCAACATGATTGGGTATAAAAAGAGCCTCTCAGAGTGGCAGTGTCTCTCAGAAGTCAAGATGGGCAGAAGATCACCAATTCCCATACAGGAATGCTACTGTAATGGAAATCACAACATGTGCTCAGGAATACTTCCAGAAAACATTGTCGGTGAACACAACCTGCCATTCGCCGTTGCCGGCTAAAACTCTATAGGTCAAAAAAGAAGCCATATCTAAACATGATCCAGAAGCGCAGGCGTTTCTCTGGGCCAAGGCTCGTTTAAAATGGACTGTGGCAAAGTGGAAAACTGTTCTGTGGTCAGACGAATCAAAATTTGAAGTTCTTTTTGGAAAACTGGGACGCCATGTCATCCGGACTAAAGAGGACAAGGACAACCCAAGTTGTTATCAGCGCTCAATTCAGAAGCCTGCATCTCTGATGGTATGGGGTTGCATGAGTGCGTGTGGCATGGGCAGCTTACACATCTGGAAAGGCACCATCAATGCTGAAAGGTATATCCAAGTTCTAGAACAGCATATGCTCCCATCCAGACGTCGTCTCTTTCAGGGAAGACCTTGCATTTTCCAACATGACAATGCCAGACCACATACTGCATCGATTACAACATCATGGCTGCGTAGAAGAAGGATCCGGATACTGAAATGGCCAGCCTGCAGTCCAGATCTTTCACCCATAGAAAACATTTGGTGCATCATAAAGAGGAAGATGCGACAAAGAAGACCTAAGACAGTTGAGCAACTAGAAGCCTGTATTAGACAAGAATGGGACAACATTCCTATTCCTAAACTTGAGCAACTTGTCTCCTCAGTCCCCAGACGTTTGCAGACTGTTATAAAAAGAAGAGGGGATGCCACACAGTGGTAAACATGGCCTTGTCCCAACTTTTTTGAGATGTGTTGATGCCATGAAATTTAAAATCAACTTATTTTTCTCTTAAAATGATACATTTTCTCAGTTTAAACATTTGATATGTCATCTATGTTGTATTTTGAATAAAATATTGAAATTTGAAACTTCCACATCATTGCATTCTGGTTTTATTCACAATTTGTACAGTGTCCCAACTTTTTTGGAATCGGGTTTGTATTTCTGAGTACATTTGTTTCATTTATGTACGACTGGCAAATATGCTTCACCTTAAGTTTGTTAAAGTTTGTTAAAACTGTGTAATCCAAATGCATAGAAATTTACAATTCAGAAATCTTACATTTCTGACTGCATATGACTCTAGTATGGTTAATTTTTCACATTACTGTTCTATAGCATGATTGTTTTAAAGTATTACAGTGTTTTAACCCTAGCGCTATTGCAATAATGGCTGTTTTCAAACAGGTTTCCTGATGATACTCCCCCATCATTGGTCCGTTAAAACGGGTGAGCTCACATGATTGGTTGAGTCAGAAGTGGATCTGTCAGATTAATATTGTGAAACATGAATTTAATTATGTACATCCATTTCGTTGCGAGTGCCGTTGGAGGTTGCCACGAGACTCCGCCCATGCGCTCTTCTGATTGGCTGTGATTTTTGATTGACTGCATCGCTTGGCATCTGGTTAGGACACGGTATTACAATGACTCTGAACATTAAACTCTTTCACCACAAACTATCTGAACAGAATTACTCACACCAGTTTCTCTTGCACACGTGTTTAGAATTTATTCTCTCCAAATATTGTTTTAACTGGCATTTATTTGTTTAAGACGTTCCTCGTTGCATTTCAAAGTTTTCTGTTAGTATTAAAATCCTGTAACCTTGAAAGCACGTGCGTCGAGGGGTCTGTTCGTCCTCCTTCGGTCGGATGTTGTGCGCCGTTTCTGTTGGATTGTGTTTTCAAGATGGTCCGGTCGAGCTGGACTGGTGTTTCTTTTTTTCCCTCTTCTGTCACATTGTTTATCAGCATGATGAATGTTTGCTTGAGCTGAATGAGTTCCAGGCCTGAGCGCACTGATGTTTAGTCCAGATGGAGCTGGATTTGGTTTGGACTGGACCGAATGTCTCTGCGAGTCTGTTCTCAATCACACGTCCAGGAAACATGTTCCTGTTGTAATGAAGAAAACCTCTGCTAGATACTGTCGCTCACACCGGCTCTCTTCAGCGAAGCCCCATGATCCTTCTATAACGGCAGAGTGTTGGTTTAATGCTGTATTACGCACATGTGGTGTAATACTTCAGGCAGAATATTAGAGATTTTAAGTCTATTGACTGTCTGAGAAAGGACTTAATTCTCCATCCCGTCGTCTTTTGCAGCGTTTCTTTAAGGTGATCTGCGTCATTCCTAGCGTCACTAAACAGAACTCCAAAAATAATGACTGTTTTCTGAAGTGTTTGGTGTCAGGTTCGGCTAGTTAGCATAGGTTGGCGAGTCCTTGCTGGTAACTAGAGTCATTTATGACAAGATATTTGGAAGAATGTTTGGAAGTAAACAGATCTCGCCCCCCATTGACTACCATAGTAGGAAAAAAGGCCGTTCTACAGAATTGGTGCAAACTGCTGTCCAACAACCATAAAAAACAATTAAAAAGCATTTAAGTATTCAAATTTTACAAACCCGATTCCAAAAAAGTTGGGACACTGTACAAATTGTGAATAAAAAAGGAATGCAATAATTTACAAATCTCATAAACTTATATTTTATTCACAATAAAATATATAGATAACATATCAAATGTATAAAGTGAGACATTTGGAAATGTCATGCCAAATATTGGCTCATTTTTGATTTCATGAGAGCTATACATTCCAAAAAAGACAGGTAGCAATAAGAGGCCGGAAAAGTTAAATGTACATATAAGGAACAGCTGGAGGACCAATTTGCAACTTATTAGGTCAATTGGCAACATGATTGGGTATAAAAAGAGCCTCTCAGAGTGGCAGTGTCTCTCAGAAGTCAAGATGGGCAGAGGATCACCAATTCCCCCAATGCTGCGGCGAAAAATTGTGGAGCAATATCAGAAAGGAGTTTCTCAGAGAAAAATTGTCAAGAAAAGTTATCATCATCTACAGTGCATAATATCATCCAAAGATTCAGAGAATCTGGAACAATCTCTGTGCGTAAGGGTCAAGGCCGGAAAACCATACTGGATGCCCGTGATCTTCGGGCCCTTAGACGGCACTGCATCACATACAGGAATGCTACTGTAATGGAAATCACAACATGGGCTCAGGAATACTTCCAGAAAACATTGTCATGAACACAATCCACCGTGCCATTCGCCATTGCCGGCTAAAACTCTATAGGTCAAAAAAGAAGCCATATCTAAACATGATCCAGAAGCGCAGGCGTTTTCTCTGGACCAAGGCTCATTTAAAATGGACTGTGGCAAAGTGGAAAACTGTTCTGTGGTCAGACGAATCAAAATTTGAAGTTCTTTTTGGAAAACTGGGACGCCATGTCATCCGGACTAAAGAGGACAAGGACAACCCAAGTTGTTATCAGCGCTCAGTTCAGAAGCCTGCATCTCTGATGGTATGGGGTTGCATGAGTGCGTGTGGCATGGGCAGCTTACACATCTGGAAAGGCACCATCAATGCTGAAAGGTATATCCAAGTTCTAGAACAACATATGCTCCCATCCAGACGTCGTCTCTTTCAGGGAAGACCTTGCATTTTCCAACATGACAATGCCAGACCACATACTGCATCAATTACAACATCATGGCTGCGTAGAAGAAGGATCCGGATACTGAAATGGCCAGCCTGCAGTCCAGATCTTTCACCCATAGAAAACATTTGGCGCATCATAAAGAGGAAGATGCGACAAAGAAGACCTAAGACAGTTGAGCAACTAGAAGCCTGTATTAGACAAGAATGGGCAACATTCCTATTCCTAAACTTGAGCAACTTGTCTCCTCAGTCCCCAGACGTTTGCAGACTGTTATAAAAAGAAGAGGGGATGCCACACAGTGGTGAACATGGCCTTGTCCCAACTTTTTTGAGATGTGTTGATGCCCTGAAATTTAAAATCAACTTATTTTTCCCTTAAAATGATACATTTTCTCAGTTTAAACATTTGATGTGTCATCTATGTTGTATTCTGAATAAAATATTGAAATTTGAAACTTCCACATCATTGCATTCTGTTTTTATTCACAATTTGTACAGTGTCCCAACTTTTTTGGTATCGGTTTGTAGATGTTAACTAAGATCCTTCTATTATTGAATCCCACAATAATATTTAAAAGCTTAATATATATATAAAATCATCATTTATTGGGTTTTTTCAATTGGGAGGTGGCTGTCCCGAACCCTAACCCCTAAATTTCAACTTGTGAAATTATATTGAAATATTTTTTTAATTTTTTTCCATTGTTTTTTTTTTTTAAATATCTTTTTGTTTTTTTAAAACAAGTTAAAAAAATATATTTATTTTATATTTTATCTTTGTAAATCGAGTCATTTGTAAAAAGTGTCCCGCATTTTCATGTCACTACCGAAACAGTGTGTGTTTGAGTCATTGTCTGAGACTGATTTTAACACACTTCTACATTTCTGATCAGGAAATATTCCTGTGTTCCTCCTCTCACAGCAGATAGATCATCATTCTGAGTTAAATGTGTTCAAAAGTCTGAAAATCTGTGTGCAACTTTATGGAACGTATTTTTTTCTGCAATTAAGCAAACTTTTTTGGCTGTTATTCCATAAAATGTCGTTGCTGATGCTGATTAGCATCTTTGAGCGGCTCAAAAGTATCTAAAATTTCACTACCGAAACAGTCAGAAACATGTGGTGAAGTTTCGGTTGTGACATTGTTTTTTGGTGGTTATTTGATAAATTTTTTTTTTTTTTTTTTTTTTTTTTTTCTGTGCCAACTGTTCAGGACTGTGCTAGATAACCATGTGCTGATTATCATCTTTGAGCGGCTCAAAGTGTCTGAAGTGTCTGAAAACTTTGAAATCAGTTTGATAAACTTTATGCCAAGAAAAATTTAATTCTAAATATAACAAATTTCATAAATTACACTGGAAATATTGTTAAAATTGTAATTGTTATTGATTTACCTGTAAAAAATGTTTAATAAAATAGCAAAAAATATATATATTTACAAGGTAGATGTGAACAAAAGCTTAATAGGTCAATATAACTCTTATTAAATTGTTAATTATTGTGTTTGGGTAGTGACAAATTTGGGGAGAGGAAAAATATTCCAAAACTTTCTGAAAATTAACTGCACAATTTTACACACACACACACACACATATATATATGTTAATGATTATTGTTCCCAGGTGCACATGTAGTTATTAATGTAGTCAGATGTAATTTAGTCATGCTGAAGTCAGGCTTAAATTAGTATTTATAGTGTTTTTTACTGATTTGTGGTGTCAGTGACACATCATGATTTTATGCAGTTAAAATGAGAAAAAGACGGACCCAAAAAAAATGCCAGGGCAGTGAATATTTTATAGGCGCAGTATTGCGTTTCAGAGCATCTTTCATTAGTTTTAATAAGCAGCCCAAAGGTTATAAGTAGCTCTGATTCCCTCCCTGAACTGTCACAGGCTGATTTATTCCTTTTCATTATTTTAAGGCTGGTGTTTAAGTGCTTCAGCGTATATAAGCTCTGTTTAATATCTCCATTTGAGACGTCTGCGACAGAACGCTGGTTTGTGTGATTTATATTTGTAGACTCTTGGCTGACCGTAACGGCAGTGGAAGCCATGTTTCAGGCTGTTTGTCCTCATTAAACATTTATTTACATTTTAAAGTGTTCATGCTTCAGCAGTCAGATCGTTATAGTTCACCATCTCTGTAACAACAATGACCACTGCGCATATAAAGCCACACACAGTCTGACACTGATTACAGGCTCTGTGCTGTCAGACCTCAGTGTTATGAACTGAAGGAGGACGTTTTTTGAAATGAGACTAATCTTAGTTAGCACTAAATTGTTAGTTATAGGCTACTTGTGAACTTTGACAGGTTGATGATGATGATGCATTACAGCTGTACAATATTTACTTGAGCACTGAACTTTCAAAAATGAACACAATGATCACATGAACTGATGGAGATGAGCCTTCAGTGGACATTTATGCTATACATATGTATATGCAACACATCTGCATAAATAATAAAAAAATGTGAATAATGACTTTTACTTCAGCAGCTAATTAGTTATTTTTCATTTATAATTCAGGCCAATCAAATGAGTCAAGAAAGTACAAAAAAGAAGCTTATATCACGTCCTGTTCATTTGCAAATCAAAGTCGAATGCACAGCAGTCTGGGATACAGTACCCCTGTGTTGCATTGTGGGATACAGTACCCCTGCTCATGCATATGCATTGTTGATACAACCGTAAATTGTGGGATACAGTACCCTGTGTAGTGTGCATTGCATTGTGGGATACAGTACCCTGTGAAGTGTGCATTGCATTGTGAGATACAGTACCCTGTGTAGTGTGCATTGCAGATACAGTACCCAGTGTGCATTGCATTGTGGGATACAGTACCCCCTTGCATTGTGGGATACAGTATAGTGTGCATTGCATTGTGGATACAGTACCCTGTGTAGTGTGCATTGCATTGTGGGATACAGTACCCTGTGCATTGCATTGTGGGATACAGTACCCAGTGTAGTGTGCATTGCATTGTGGGATACAGTACCCTGTGAAGTGTGCATTGCATTGTGAGATACAGTACCCTGTGCATTGCAATTTGCATTGTGGGACAGTAAGTGTGATGCATTGTGGGATACAGTACCCTGGTGCATTGCATTGTGGGCTACAGTACCCTGGTGCATTGCATTGTGGGATACAGTGTGCATTGCATTGTGGGGCCAACCCGGTGCATTGCATTGTGGGATACAGTACCCTGTGCATTGTGGGATACAGTACCGGTGATTGCATACAGTACCTGTGCAGATATTGTGGGCCTGCATTGTGGGGATACAGTACCATTGCATTGTGGGATACAGTAAGTGCATTGCATACAACCCTGGTGTGGTATTGTGGTAAGTACCCAGTGAAGTGTGCATTGTTGTCTGGTGCATTGCATTGTGGCTACAGTATGCATTGCATTGTGGGATCAGTACATTGCAACAGTACCCTGGTGCATTGCATTGTGGGATACAGATTGCATTGTTAGTCCAGTGAATTGCACAGTGTGTGCATTGTGGGCTACAGTACCCTGGTGCATGTGGGTTGCATTGCATTGTGGATACAGTACCCCCATTGCATTGTGGGATACAGGTGCATTGTGGGATACAGTACCCAGTGTAGTGTGCGTTGCATTGTGGGATACAGTACCCCATTGCATTGTGGGGTACCCTACAGGGTGTAGTGTGCCAGTACAGCACCATTGCATTGTGGGATGTACCTGCATTGCAGTGTGCTTTGTAGTATACTGCAGTGTAGAGAACCCATACAGAACGTCCACGTAGTGTGCACAGCATGCATACTAAATAGTGTGATTAGTATGTTAGTATGAAGTTGTGAACACAGCCTGAATCAGTGTGAGGAGCAGAACACTGAGCTGTGCTACAGGTGTTTGTGTGTACCATCACTGGACGCCAGAAGATTGAGTGTGACTTCAACAAACACAAGTGAGTGTTTTTATCTCCACACTGAACAACTGTGCGCATTTTAACTCAGGAAATGTAAACCATTTCCCATGTTTGTTCGGAAGTGATTGATGATGTTCATGGCAGGCGGCAGGTCACTGCATGCAGGCTGCTTCATACCATTATGTCTTTGAGTTTATTTCTGTTACCCTTAAAGGAGTAGTTCATGGCCTCATATCACATGCATTTCTTTCTTCTGGTAGTGTTTTTGTCAGTGGTGTGTTTGTGTGAGCAGAAGCACATGTGCAGTGTGATTATGTAGTTCATGGTTCTTTGTGTCCTGATGCAAACAACACCCTACACTGTTGAAGTAAAGCAGTGAATTACATTTAATCATCAAGCTTTTTTTCAAATATACAAATGAAACGATGTCTTATAATTATTGTACTGTTGATCTACACAAAAACTAGATCTTTTAAGCTGTGAACAGCTGCAGTCCTCTCATTTAACATCAGAGTCTAACAGCCCCTTGCCCTCCACTACGTAATTAAAGCTGCGACAGTTGAGTGCATGAAGTGTCCAACTTCTTTTTTCCGTTAATTTAGTGCATCATCCAAGTATTCAAAGTGCACTTTTTCTTTTTGGAATTTTCTGTGTAAATGCACTCCTCATACTATACTTAAAAACATCATAGAATAGTGCATAAGTACGTGAATTGGGATGCACCTACGTACTTCTCTACTATATAGTAGACGAAAAATGACAAAAGTTTTTTTATGTGACAAAAGAAGTACGTCCAAACTCACGGATGACCTACTATATGAGAAATCGAGTCCCCATGAATCAGGTCTCATTTAGGAACCAGGTGATATGCCTGATCACAAGTTGTTATCGTAATGTCTTGACTAATTATAACCTATTTCACTATTGTATAAAGTTTATTACAGTAAGTGCACAAACAACATGCTTGAAATATAAAATGAATGCATATGTATTGCATAATAAAACAAACCGGAAACAGATATTGGAAGCAAAAAAACATACCTAATATAATATAACCTAAGCTAGCAGGCTAATTGGGTAGATGTATGCTATGCTAGTACATAAGCTAACTAAAAACGGTAAGAACGAGAAATGCTTGATTTCACAGCCTATAGCGCTTCATTTATATATATATATATATATATATATATATGATCCATGTAATTTAAAAGACATTAATAGTCATTATAACACATTTTATACAATATCAATCATAATGTGATTTTGCAGGAATCATCAATACCATAGATAGACTGTAAAAAAATATGGACGTAGTGTCCGTGACGTCACTCATAGAGTTCTGAACAGCAGTTTTGAAGCGAAAATGAGGCCGCTGCCATCTTAGCAGCGCGTCACCGAACGTCACTCCCGGATAAGTGAAAATGGGCAAAGAGGCGCTACGTGGTAGTAGCCCATGTGACTGGTTGCTGAAACCACGCCCGCCTAGCACGACGTGACCATATTAGCAGGAGCTATCTATCTTACTATCTAAAATATTAATAAAGGTAACAAGCTAAATCATTAAAAAGTTCTAAAGGTTTACTGTCAATCTATGTTGTTATTTATTTTATTTTTTCTTTTATAAGATATAGATGCTCCAACACCAGCAATTAATTTGTGTCGGGTGTGCAAATAACAACAACAAAATCAAACGGAACTTCATACCTTTATAATGAAATAGAGATCGCGAGATGAATCCAATCCGTGGCACTTGGGTAAAATGTCCATTGCAAAACAAAACACAGTACTTTTTTGTCCACAAAAGCGTTAAATCCATGAAATATTGATATATTATCCATTGTTTGCATCACATTTCTTCTGAATGATCTGCTCTCCATCATCGTTCTTCAAGAAATGATGCAACCTGAGCAGTGTTTATGTTGTAAAACTGTCTGTGATCGTATATATCTCACAAAAAAATGAGCTCGTGTCCAAAGTATAATTTTTCAAAATAGTGCAGCCGTTTTAGTTATAATATCCAAGCAGTGCTGTCAGAGTTTTATATCATCTGATATTGTCATTGTAGTAAATCTCAGGAACTTTTAGCCAATGCCAAGATGATCCAACAACGTGTTCTGTTCCACATGCAAGCAAATCCACACAGACGCACATCTGTCTCGACTATTAATGCAGCAAGCCATATTTTATAATTGTATTAAAAAAGAGAGAGGAAAAAAAGCACAAACACAGCAGAGATGCCAAATTCAGCGGCTGGAATTAGCTGAGGTAAAGTGACGGCTCACAGGCAGCAGCGGCATACCTGTCACTCAAGTGACCACGCCCTTAATTATGCAGAACTTTAAGGCTTAGTATAATTTAAATGTTTAAAATTAGCTATACAGACCAAAACCACAATTTGAACCAGACTGTAAACATGTTTTTTTCTGCTGTAAACCTGGTCATTTTAACATGGGACTCAATGAGATTCTGCTCTCTTCTGCAGCCTGTCTCTAGCGGCCAGTCGATGAATCGCAGTTTAAGTCTGTATTGGCTTCACGAGAAACTGGGGGAGGTTGCCGCTTGATCAATACACGTGTATTGTATGCGCACCGCCGGATTTTTGTAACCGCGTGTACTTTGTACGCACAGGTCGCACATGCGCATTTTTTTTTTTTTTTATCCACAAGGTGACAACCGTGCCCTGGGGGCGTTGATTCACAAGGTAGATGAAGAAAAACTGCATAAACAGAACAGACCGGAACCAAAGAATATACACTAACAAGAAGCGACAGTCAATAGAACGTTCCATTGTAACACCGGCGCCTGCTTTGTTAAAACAAAACGTACACTAAAGCTGAAATCCAACCTGAATGATGAAAACACAGTATAAAATACTATCACTAGTGATCATCAAATCCTTTTTACAGTTTTACACACTTTGTGTTTAAGTCTTCCACTTTCAACTTCAACTTTATTCATTTATATAGCACATTTTACTGCAATTCCAATTGCCCAAAGTTCTTCACAATATCACAGAGACAAAAGTAATATATCAAACCAATTAATACAAAGAAATTAAAACAAATAAAGAAATAAAGATAAAATAAAATGAAAAAAAATACATAAAGGCAAAAGAAATGAAAATCAAATGAGATAGTATAAATATATCATTCTATCTCTAAACATGGTCTATTCTCAACAAACACTAAATTAAAAAGATAAGTTTTTAACTGAGACTTAAAACTTTCTAAAGTTGAAGCCTGCCGAATCTGCAAAGGGAGGCTGTTCCACAGTTTTGGGGCGATGACCATAAAAGCTCTATCGCCCCTAGATTTTTTTAAGGAACGGGGAACTGCCAATAGAAGTTTATCTCCTGATCTCAAAGACCTAACTGGGGTATGATCCTTTAAGAGGTTGGTGATATAACTCGGGGCGATGTTGTGAAAAGCTTTAAAAACCATCAATAAAATTTTAAAATCAATTCTATACTGGACTGGAAGCCAGTGAAGAGTAGATAGTACTGGAGTTATGTGTTCTCTAATTTTTGTACCTGTTAAAAATCTTGCTGCTGCATTCTGCACTAATTGCAGACGAGATAGATTGTGTTTACTTATCCCAACGTACAGAGAGTTGCAATAATCCAATCTTGAGGTGATGAATGCATGCACTATGACCTGTAGGTCTTTAGTATTAAGGAAAGGTTTCAGCTTGGTGATCAGTCTAAGTTGATAAAGACTACTCTTTACTACAGACTTAATCTGGTTGTCAAAACTGAGAGAAGAGTCAATGATAACACCCAGATTCCTAACAGTATTTTTTTATAGGTATATCTAACGGGGCGATAGCACTAGACATAGCTTCCTTAAGATGCGATGGACCAAAGATAATTATCTCAGATTTTTTTCAGTTTAACTGAAGAAAATTTTGTGATAACCAGATTTTGACTTCATCCAGGCAAAGTATTAAAGGCTGTAGCGAATTCAAATTTTCAACTTTAAAAGGCAAATATAATTGAGTGTCGTCGGCATACATGTGATAAGAAATGTCATGATGACGGCAGATTGAGCCAAGAGGGCTCATGTACAAAGAAAATAAGATGGGCCCTAAAATAGAACCCTGAGGAAGACCATATTTTAATGATGCCAGCGAAGAAGAATTATTTGCAAAATTCACAAAGAATGATCTTTCATGCAAATATGACTTAAACCATTTTAAAGCAGACCCCTTAATACCTACTTCATCCTCCAAGCGTTTCAAAAGAATTAAATGAATTGACTTTTTTCACAAAAACTTTGCTCTCTAAAACCCAGTCAGTTTGGGTTCAAATTCTTCAAAAGGCTTATAAACACTGAATTAATACCAACATATGAAATTAAATTAAGGACATGCATCAGAAAAATTGGGAATATTGGACAATAAATATATGAATTTTAAAAGCTTGATTTTGCAGTGTTGTCTAATGTCCGTTAAAGCAAAAGTGTCCAAAAGTGGGAATTATGCGATAACGGACACAGCAATGCATCATGAATTATAAGATCATTATGTTTGTTGCGTGATCCATTAAAACGTACAATATAGCCTATTTCAATTCAGACCTAGATATTATTACTATTACTCCACTAGGTCTGAAATATATTGTTCGCTGCAAACATGATGATTTGAAATTTATTAATTATTAATTTACTATTAATAAATGTGTAAAGTTGCATAAAATGGAAATACTCAATAAAGTAGGCTAACTACGTTACCTCAGATGGATGAATGGTTGGATTCCACAACTGGTAAAATAAAACGTATATATAAGACAATACAACATTTACTGTAGGATCATACAATTTACTGGTGACTTAATTTAAAAAACTGTTCTATTGCGCTTCTGATTTGGCCGTGAAATTCGCCAATTTTGGGTGCGTAAGATGTGAAGGATACTATGGTCCAGTTAGTATTTTCACCCCATAATGGCGGTCGCGCTACCGGAGCGCCATCTAGTGACTGTTACCCAAAAAGTATCAAAGTGTCGCCTCTTGGGTTCTATACTCTATGCCAGAACACATGCAAGCTACAGTGACGATGGAGGCCTACATAGACGAGAGAATGTGTGAAGAGGTTAGAAAGTACCCTCATTTGTACAACTCTAGCATGAAAGAATACAAAGATGTTTACATGGATTGTAACTCGTGGCGAGAGATTGCTCAAAACCGCGCGTGTTTGAACGCCTGTTTACGCGTACGAGTCAAATGAAGTATACTTATATGCTACTTATACCCAGGGCTTTAGTAAACAGCACCAACCATTCCCTTTAGATCCTCTTCAGTTCTTGAACTCATCTTCAAATCGGGCCTGGTTCTGATTTCCTCTCTGACGCTGTGAAGAGAGAACCGTCTGCAGCTCCAGTTATTATTCTCAGTTCTTTAAGGAGATCTTAAAGTCCAGTCAGAATATTTCAAACTCATGAATGCATTACTGACAGATCCCATAAAACCGTGATGATTTGCGTTGTGTGTGTGAGGTAATGCCCTTCATTGATGGATCACCTTTTCAAACTGGCAGAACGGCTTATTTCATCCTCGTTCGCAGTGCTGAAACATGTGGTCTGTCTGCTGGAGCGTTCTGAGCGCTGAACCTCCACAAAACCCTCAGAATGAAGGTGTCGGGCCTGTGTGATTCTACTTCTCGTGAGAGAAACACCAAACAATCTGTCAATCAGGAGCTTCAGAAGAACTTCAGTGGTTTTGGCTGTGGCTTGTGTATCTGCTAAACATTGTGTATTGGGATAATACTATATCATTGTTTGAGAAGAAATGGTGCTGCTGGTCCTATAAAATGGCCATAATGCAGCAGCTTTTGAACCTCTTGAGTCCCCACAAGATGTAATGTAAGTCTCTGGTGTCTCCAGAATGTGTCTGTGAAGTTTCAGCTCAAAATACCCCACAGATCATTTATTATAGCTTGTCAAATTTGCCCTATTTGGGTGTGAGCAAAAACACGCCGTTTTTGTGTGTGTCCCTTTAAATGCAAATGAGCTCTGCTTTCCAGAAGAGGGCGGAGCTTTATCAGCTCAACAACAACAAAGCTGGAGAATCTCACGCAGCCAAAATGACGAAAGTGTTCAGCCTTACATTGTTCAAACCGGAGTCGACACTGATGGAGAGACTCAGGAAGAAGTTACAACTTTTAGACGTTTCTGAATGGTTAGTGGATAAATTGATGTAGTTGCTGTGGAGTTGATTCAACTCATCCACTAGCATGTGCCGTCATGTTCATCTTTTGTGTTGAATTGACCCTCGTTTGTGAAGCAGTCCGGCGTAAAATGTCGGCATGACAACAACACTCGACTACAACAACTCTTCCTCTTCTCTAAAGCAGCCCAACATGACCCCGCCCCCTTTGTTGTGTGTTCTCGGGGGCGGGGTTTATGTAAATTTTATTGTTTGTGATGTCACAAACCCAGGAAGAAGTTTGTTGTAGTCCTTAAAAAGTGATTTCTGTAAAAGAAAATATCTCCCTTTGCATTGAACTTTGAATGTCGTAACTTTGCAGATGTTGTTTATGCACAAACAGCAACATTACACACTAACTAAAGTTAAAAAGTGAAATCATAATCAAGGATCTCTTTAATCCATTGATGATCAGTTGAAGGAATCCTTCTGATTTTGAGCATCTGAAAACAGCAGTATTACATGTTCGACTTGTGTGGCACAGAATAACAAGGACAACATTATTATGATATAATTTTCTCATTTTATTTCTTAGTTGATACTTCTATACATGGTGCATATGTACAATAATAAGTTATATATACACTTGTATTTCATTTGAATGGTTGTGTTTGTTGCATCGATCCAGGTGCTCTGCTATAAACGTGTTGATGAGGTCGACGTGTCCTTTACAAGGTTTAACATAAAATAAACTCATGGTTCATTGATACTGTACAGTATATATATAAATATATGTTACCGTGGGTCATGAGGAAGGGTAAACAAACATGATGCAACAACAAAAAAGTCTAACTGTGATGCACGAATATGAAGTTGTGTGGTTCTTTGGGAAACTGGAGACCTGCTCCATTCATTCGAAATGCACCATTTCTGATGGTTTTTACTACAAAATGTCTAATCATAACTTTCAGAGTGATTCAGTCAAAAACACGAGCTGTGTGAAACACGTTAAGCAGGCATATAATGGCAAAAAAGTAATTAAACATGTTACAGAGTGGCAGATCATTAAAACAGGGTCACCCGCGGCTCACTGCACACAATCACCGGAGACTTTTCCCCCCGTTTCTACCTTTTGCATGCAGTTAAACATTTATACAGCTGCCTCGGCTTCCCATCGGACACTTTATGGCTTTTCCGTTTGGATTATTAGTTAATGAGGTGCTGGAAATCACAGGCACTTTGCACTAGGAGTCATAAACCACCAATTCCAGCCAATTAGTCCCGGCAGCAGCGGCTAGCCGCAGGACACACACACACACACACACACACACACACACACTGTTCAACAGATTTATGTCTGTGTCAGTTTGACATGTATTTCATTGAGTCCATATTCTGATTGAGTCCAGAAACTGAAGCAGATACAGCGAGTTCAGATGTGGGTCAGAAACTCAACATGCATGTGCCCTGATGCACATGTGACGTGTGTGATAGAGCTTCCTTCACATGTCTGTGACATTAATGCAAGACACTACAGGCAAAACCATAGTTTTTTTTTTAATGCACTGGTCAGTTTTGGTCTATTTTGCTTCCATAACATGTCTTCTTTCAGACTAGTGGAAAGTAAACACAAAATACACTTTCATTTTATTGCACATTTGCATCTGTAGGTTTCAGTTTTTAAAAAGGCGGTGAATTTGAGTCAGAAATCTCCACTTCAGCAGCTTTACATTCACCAAACTTTACAATTTTATTCTATATTCTGAAGGTTTGTTGAGACTCTATATCAGTCGCCCGATTTATAGAACATTTTACTTGTAAAAATATATCTTATTTTCTGATTTCTGGAGTGATGAAAAGAGAAATCTAAAATTCCCTCAGTAAAAACCTTTAACTCTAATATATATCGATAAAATCGGGTGTTTTGAACCTGGATTTATCCAATGCTTAAATTCCTATTCTGAAAAGTGCATATTTAATTAGATACTGCCTCATTTGCATATTTAAACATAACATTTCAGAAAACATACTAATTTACTGATTAATCCGTATGGTTATATGATATCTATAGGGGTGTAATCCCGAACCATATGGACAGTCAGATGACAAATACAGGATCCACACTCCAATCCAGAAGGGGGCGCACGCGGTAATGCAATGCTGTTTGCTAACCGCCCCAACAGGAAAAAGAGCAGAAGAAGAAGAACAGATGATCTAGATATGCGTGTAATCTCTCAACCAGTGTTTCTACGGAGCCCAGTACGTAATTTAAAAAAAATAGGTTAAATTGTGTGCATGATTTACTAATTCGTTCCCTCGATTTGCTAAATCAAGCGCACGATTTACAAAAAAGGGAAATAATTAGTAAATCAAGGGAATAAAATAGTAAAACGTGCGCACGATTTAGCAAATAGAGAGAACAAATAATAAATCTTGTGCACGATTTAGCAAATGTAGGGAACAAAATAGTAAATCATGGGCACAATTTACTTTTTTTTTCCCTGCACGTCATGTGCGGGGAAATATGTTTGTTTAAATGTATGTTTAAATACATTTGCGGTTTAAATATATGTTTAAACCGCAAAAAGACATCAATAAAACAGCTTGATAATAATATCTCATGTAGCATTACATTTACCTCAGGCAAGTCATTCAGTGTCCACAGCATGTTAGAAATGAACACTAGAGGGCAGCATTTCACTTAATATATGCACTATATTGGCTTATATATTCATTATATTTACTTAACCTGTTAGTAATGTCTTAATTATTTAATATATGTTTAAATAAATTTGCCATGGAAACAAGTTATGACAGTAATTGTGTTAATGAATTTGAGTAATTAATGTAAAATATGACTTATGTGCAATTTATGTTTTTTTTTAAATTTATTTATTTGAGTTTTGATTATTATATCTAAAAATAAATTGCAACTGAATGTAATAGTTTGGGCTCTGCTGTTAATTGTAACTTTTAATATTATAGTAATGTTCAAGAAAGGGCTCCCTTTATATAGTTTACAGCATTAGCTGAGATTTATCCTTAAAAAATGTTAATTATAATTTAATTTATTTAAAGAGAGACTCAGTTTAATACCACTGTTTAATAAAAAAGAAGCAATTTTATGTTTAGTTTTCTCCCCCCGCTGTACCGAACCGTGACTTCAATATTGGGGTACATAACGAACCGTCATGTTTGTGTACCGTTACACCCCTAATAGTTAACATTTTTACTCTATTCACCTGTAGTGTCTTGCCTTAAAACACACATTATAACAGTTAGTTATAGGGATGCAACATTTTGACCGATACCGATAACCGATAATTCTTTATATTTGAAAGCCGATAACCGATATATTGGCCGAAAAATCTAAATCAAAAATTTTTTTATAGCATTTTTGAGAGCCTGTTACAAAAACAAAAGTTTCACCATTAAAATCCATGTCCCAAACACACAATTATAATGTTCTCATTATAATTTTATGTAGTCTATATGACAGACTTGCGCTGAACATGTTGCACTGAACTGTATTTTGCTTTTTGAAGTGATTTCAATCATATTTCATGCAAGTCAAAACCATCATGGTGAACAGTGCACATCTGAAGTGTCTCAGCTTTAATATATCGGCCACATTTTCTTATTGGACCGATAACGATAACATTGAACACATATCAGCCGATACCGATATGGTGGCCGATATATTTTGTTAGTTATACAAAATTAGACAGTTTAACTAACTTGAACACATTCTCTTCAAACTGTTTTTGCAGTTGAAACAGAAAACCGACCTCTGAAGAGAATAAAACACGTACTTGCATTGGGTTATTAATGCAACGATGTCAGTCTTTATATGTAGAAAACGTCTGAGAGCTGGAAATGTTGCTGAACATCCACTTCAGTCAGGACCACAGAAACAAACTGGCCGGTCAAATGTACATGGGTCTGATGTTCAGGTCGGGTCCTTCATGTGTCTGTCAGACGCTGGCGCAGCGGGACGTCAGGGTCGGATGGTGGCTGGATGGGGGGACGCTGTTCTCCGGGCCGCCCAGAATGTCGAAGCAGAGGGTCTCCACCGCGTCCAGCCGCTCGATCTGGACCAGACGGGTCAGGAGGTCTGGGATGCTGTAACCCGCCGTACTGATCCGGTCGAAGAGCTGCATGCCGTCGCTCATGCCGCCGATCTCGTCGCGCTTCAGCCCGAAGCTCTCGGCGAGGTGCCGCCACGTCTTGACCACGGCCTTGTCTGTGCTGTAGGTGGCGCTGAGCATGCGGCTGGTGCGCTCCAGACAGTCGAACGGCAGCTCGGTCGGACTCAGACCTGCGCAGATGAAGAACGCGCGCCTTAGAACATCATCATCATCGGAGTAAAACGCATCACCATCACCATCATCATCGGGAAAAACATTGACAACCAACACACTACCTGAACTGTTTGTGCAAAAGTAATACAAATTTGAATTATTATTATTATTTTATATTTATTATTTTTATTATTACACTTACTTTTAAAAATTATTTTTAAGAACTATTATTTATTTTAAAAATATATCTAATAATAGTACCAGAACTGTCTATTATATTAAAAATTAAAAATTATTATTATTATTATTTTTATTATTATTATTATTTATTTTTAAAATAAATGTAGTAATAGTAGAAATAACCCGAACCAGTAGAAATATTATTAATAATAATACTTATAAATAATAGTTGAACTGCTTATTGTGCAAAAGCAGCAAAAAAATTATATTTATTTTAGTATTACAGTTACTTTTAAATTATTTAAAAATGATAATGTATTTTAAAAATAAATGTAATATAATAATAATAATAGTACCAGAACTTTTTATGCACAAAAGTAAAACAATATATATTTTTTTTTATTAAATTAATTTAAAAAATATTATTTATTTAGAAAAATAAGTATAGTAATAATAATAATTATTATTATTAGTAGTAGTAACAAAAATATTTAAAAATATATTTTATTTATTCTTTTTTAAAGATTTATTTATAAATCATTATTTTTTACATTTTTATTTTATTACACATAATGTTTAATTTACAATCATTTTTAAAATAAATGCAGTAATAATAATACTTATAATATAAGTACATTTTGAATAATTAAAAAAATATATTACTACATTTTTTATTATTTTACAATATTTTTTTTAATATATACAATAATTATAATAGTACCAGAATTGTAAAAAGGTAACAAAAATCTTTTTAAAAATTTATTTATTTATTCTTTTTTAGATTAGATTTATAAATCATTATTTTTTACATTTATTTTTATTTTATTAAACATAATGTGTAATTTACAAATATTTTTTAAAATAAATTTAGTAATAATAATACTAATAATATAAGTACATTTTAAATTATTTTAAAAAATATATATTTATTTTTTTTATTACATTTTTAATTATTTTACAATATTTTTTTTAATATATGCAATAATTATAATAGTACCAGAATTGTTTATTGTACAAAAGTATTGTATTCCTTAGAATTGAAAGATTTATTTTTTAATTATTTATTTACTATATAAATGATGCTAAAATGCATTTGACTTTATAAGAAATAAGTATTTTTGCCAACAAGAGCAACTCTTGCTCATTTGAATTCTGGATGATTTAATGTATTGTAAAATGTATTTGGGAGATAGGTCTGATATTCTCCTCAAAGCTGCAGCTGAAGTGTGAAGTGTGTTTGCAGTGATATTCGCACACACTCCTGCTCACAGTGCAGCAGCTGTCTGTGTTTTACAGGCTTCACCCAGTATTTATGAAGCCACAGCGCTGTAAAGTCTCACTCACCCTCCGCAACACTGCAGGCTTTTGAGTACAAGTCCAGGATCTTTTTCCTTCTGCTGTGAATCTGCAGAAACAGGAAATGTTTGGATGAGTCACACGGAGAAAGAGACGAATGTGAATCCACAGCACTCGTTCAGACAGAGAGCAGACGATGGGAAGATTTTAAGATGCTGTGAGGTGTGATGGGATATGCTTTATACTTTTCAGTGTTTCACATCAGTTTCACTGATTTGAGTCTTTACACTGCAAAAAGATTCTTACAAAGTATTTATTGTTTTCCAGTACAAATATCTAAACATTATATTAAGTCATAATTATGAGGTAAAAAGTAGAAATTATGACCAAAAGTCAGTTATGACTTTTTATATCATAATTTAGACTTCATGTTAGTTTCAACTTCTCTCATAATTGACTTTGTCAATTTCGACTTTGTACGTCAATTTCTACTTTTTGTTAAACTTTGTCAACTTACTATATCAATTTTGACTGTCAATTTCGACTTTTTGTCAATTTTGACTTTTCATCTTACTTTCGACTCTTCTCTCATAATCAACTTAGTATGTCATAATTTTGACTTTGAATGTCAATTTTGACTCATCATTTCAAATTAGTGTCAATTATAACTTTTTATTTTATAATTTAGACTTAATCTGATTCAACTCTTCTCTCATAATTGACTTTTTGTCAATTTTGATTGTCAATTTCAACTTAGTGTCATTATGACTTGTCAGTTTTGACTTTGAATATCAATTTTGAATTTTTATGTTATAATTTTAACTTACTATATCAATTTCAACTGTCAATTTCAACTTTTTGTCAATTTCAAATTAGTCAATTATAACTTTTTATTTTATAATTTAGAGTTAATCTGTTTCGATTCTTCTCTCATAATTGAATTTTTGTCAATTTCCGCTTTGAAAGTCAATTTCTACTTTTTATGTTATAATTTCAACTTAGTATAAGAATTTTGACTGTCAATTTTGACTTAGTAAGTCAAATTTGATTTTGTCAATTTCAGATTTTTATCTTAATTTAACTCCTCTCATAATCAACTTAGTATGTCATAATTTCGACTTTGTCAATTTTGACTATAATTCAATTTAGTATGTCAATTATGACTTTTTATCTCATAATTTAGACTTCATCTCAGTTTCGACTCTTCTCTCATAATTGACTTTTTGTTAATTTTGACTTTGAAAGTCAATTTCTACTTTTTATGTTATAATTTCAACTTAGTATATGAATTTTGACCATCAATTTCAACTTAGTATATGAGTTTTGACTTAGTAAGTGAATTTTGATTTTGTCAATTTTAACTTTTTGTCAATTTCGACTTTTAATCTTTATTTCGACTCTTCTCTTATTGACTTTAGTATGTCATAATTATGACTTAGTATGTCATAATGTCAATTTTGACTGTCCTAATTTCAAATTAGTATGTCAATTATGACTTTTTGGGCCAGATTTACTAAATGGTGCAAATTAGCGTGAGAGCGCAATTCCACAAATGCGCCGATGGGAGTGGTAAGTTATGCGCGTGATCTGCTGACACGCAAATTAAAGAACACAGACGCAGTCAAATCATTTACATAATGACCAACGCAATCTTCCAAAAGCAGCGCAAATTAGCGTTGGGTCGCAAATAAGCAGAGCTGATGCTCATCAGGTGCCCAACTTGTTACATGTAATATATAGATAACGTCTTCCTCTGGCATTCCAAAGAAATGAATATGAGTGGAAAATATTTACCACGCGCTCTCTGTTCTCTGCAGTGTCTCCTTCTAGCAGCAACAATTGCACAATGTCGCAAAATGGGTTAAGACATGCTTTTTATTTAGGTGTTAAATAATGGTGCAAATACCAGTAAATTGACTAGCTCAAACATTAGTAAATTGTGTTGCGCAATTCATTTAAATACTCTCCTCCCACAAATAATTCATTTAAATACTCTCCTCCCAAAGCAAAACAATCTTGTTTTCTGTTTGAAATAAGATTATTTTAAATACCCCATTGGCAGATTATTTTGCTTGTTTTAAGGAAAAACTCACTTAATTTTGACTTATTTTTTTCTGAAAACAAGACAATAATTTTTACTTGTCTTGAAAATGCATCTTGATTTAAGAATTTTTAGATATTTGGACTAGAAACAAGGCAAAAACTCTAAGTAAGAAAAGCATTTTTTGCAGTGTATGTCAATTTTGACCTTGAATGTCAATTTTGAATGTCATAATTTCAACTTAGTTGACTTATCATCTCAATTTTGACTCCTCTCATAATTGACGTTCTGTCAATTTTGACTTTGAATGTCAATTTTGGACTTAAGGCATAATTTCATATATTTTGCAGATATTTTTTTCTTGTTTTAAGCAAAAGCTCACATAATTTTGATGATTTTTTAATGAGTCATGTTGCTTCTCCAGTAAATGATTTGGGAATCTTTAGATTTTTGTACTGGAAAACAAGACAGAAATACTAAAGAAGAGCATCATTTTTTTGCAGTGTATTTTGAGATTCTGTTTTCTTAATGAAGATTTCAGGCTCTGGACTGCATTAGCACAGGATCATCAGATAATGTGTGTGTGGTGCTGTACTGACGCCGGTGGCTCTGCTGCAGTTGTTGTTGTTGTTGATGGTGTTGGTGGAGCAGGTTTTGTCTCGGGTCAGATGCACCAGGGACAGAAGGCAAAGGTCAGCGGCTCCCTGCTTGTCCTGCGCTGCTTCCTCGTCACTGTCGATGCTGCGACTCAAGAGCTGCTCGTTCTCTGACGACGCGTCGTTCTCGCTGCAACAGTACAAGCGGTCAGTGTTTGATTTATTCTGTAAATGTGTTTCCATTGCAGTTTATGTGCACGTCTTCTCAAAATATGTTTTTTTGCGCATTTTTAGAATTTATGCGCATCCAGCATTTTTTATGCGCTATATAAAAATGTGCATACAAATACGTGAATGGAAATTATGATTGTATGTCAAATTTGACAGTATGTCAAGTTTCGACTTATCTTAATTTTTGAGCAATTACATGAGATATGACCGTTTCAGTAAGTTGTACTGTATCTTTCAACATACCTTCAGATGTTCATTCATGTTTATTCTGTAACTGGTATTAAAGAGGAAGAGATGATCGTGTTCACCAGTTGAACTGAGGCGCCTGTACAGAGATCTGTCACGCGTCAAAACATCATTTTCTGTTTGTATTTAGTGATTTCGTGGACAGAATTTGAAGGATGACACTTTATTTCTTATCGAAAGTAACAAAACGCAGAGTTTATTGCGATTATTGGTGGTTAGGCTACAAGGTTGCAATGTAATGCTTCGGCACACACGCGCACCGAACCGAAAGCCTGTACCGAAACGGTTCGATACGAATACGAATACCTACCTTTTATCTTATAATTTAGACTTCATCTCAGTTTTGACTTATTCATTCTCAGATAATTGACTTTTCGTCAGTTTTGACTTTGAATGTCAATTTGGAGTTTTTATGTCATAATTTCAACTAGGTATGTCATGTCAGTTTTGACTTAGTATATCAATTTTGACCTTGAATGTCATAATTTTGATTTTGTTACAATTTCAAATTGCCAATTTTCATCTCAATTTCGACTCTTCTCTCATAATCAACTTTAGTATGTCATAATTTTAGAACCACCAAACCAACGAGTTTTTTGTTGCGCATCGAGAGATTTATTCAGTAAATGTGTTTCCACTGTAGTTTATGAGCATGTTTTCTCAATAAAACTTTTTTATGCATGTCTTTTGAATTTATGCACATCCTGACATTTCCATCCAGTGTTTTTTTTTTATGCAATATTTCAAAATGTGAATTTTTTTTTTTTGCTTGACATTCTTAAAACTATCAAAATGATCTTTAAAATAGATTTACTACAAAGATATTCTTGCCCTTACTGACCGTGCTGAGGTTTTTCCACAAATATCTGCAAAAATAAAACTCTTAGAAGTATTTTAAAATAATCACTGTACAAATGGCAAAAAAACACAGTTGTTTTATTGAGAAAGCATACTGTTTTTACACTTTTTAGCGACGTGAAACATAGCCTAAATTATAGAATGATTCATTTACAAATACATCATTAAAATCAAATCTTGTATCTGTTAATGTTGGTTAATGCATTAAAGGATTAGTTCACTTTCAAATTAAAATTTCCCGATAATTTACTCACCCCCATGTCATCCAAGATGTTCATGTCTTTCTTTCTTCAGTTGAAATGAAGGTTTTTGATGAAAACATTCCAGGATTTTTCTCCTTATAGTGGACTTCAATGGACTCCAAACGGTTGAAGGTCAAAATTACAGTTTACAGCAATACCAGATGTGAAATAAGGGTCTTATCTAGAGAAACCATTGCTCATTTTCTAAAAAAATTAAAATTTTATACATTTTAACCATAAATGCTCATCTTGAACTAGCTCTCTTCTTCTTCTCTATTTGAATAAGTGTATTACTGCCCTCCACAGGTCAAAGTTTGAACTAATTGTTATATACTTGCACTAGCATATTGTACATGACAACTTAGTTCAAACTTTGACCTGTGGAGGGCAGTAATACACTTAGCAGTGTCTACACTGCTGGAATTCAAATAGAGAAGAAGAAGAAGAGAGCTAGTTCAAGATGAGCATTTATGGTTAAAATGTATAAAATTTTTTAATTATTTTATTTATTTTTTTTTAGAAAATAAGTGATGGTTTCTCTAGATAAGACCCTTATTTCTCATCTGGGATCACTGTAAACTGTAATTTTGACCTTCAACTGTTTGGAGTCCATTGAAGTCCACTATATGGAGACAAATCCTGAAATGTTTTCATCAAAAACCTTCATTTCTTTTCGACTGAAGAAAGAAAGACATGAACATCTTGGATGTGGGTGAGTAAATTATCAGGAAATTTTAATTTGAAAGTGAACTAATCCTTTAACTAACAATAGCCACGTTTCCATCCAGTTTTTGCGATGTTTTGTTATCGACAAAGCAAATATGTAAATTGAATGCACTCTTTTGCTTTGATGAACTGGCATTAAAGACTGTTGCAATAAGCAAAGACTGAATATTTCACTCTACCCGTCTTTTTATGGATCCTAAATGTTTTGCATTCAGGACAAATGAGCTTCTCTGTGTCCAAACCTGCGCTTCGTCAAACAAAGGCACGCACACCAAGTCTAGTGTGTTGTTCTTCCCTCATATTAAAATATTTTGAAGGTTTAATTAAACTTGTAGGGTCATTAAAAACAAACATCCCCTCCAGACATCACTAGTGCAGCGGATCGTTTTCTTTTTCCGAGGAATAATTCATACTGAAAAAGTCATTATTTGAATGTCACTCTCGACCGGACAAGAGAGTTTATTCCTTCAGGAAAGCTGATGAAAGAGCCTGTTTTAGACGTTTGCTCTTCTGCTTCTCATGGTTGATGATCATATGCACAGACTAGCCTGTTGTTTTCAGCTCGCAGTTAAATTCCCCAGGAAGAGCTGACAAAGGCGGCTCAGAGACGCGCACAGAATGTCATTGTTTTCAGACACTCGATACCTGCGCTGGTTTGGCTCCGAGTGAAATCACCCGCTCCACACTTCTGCAGAACTCGCTGATAAACGGACACGATCTATATGAGATAATCTAACATATCTGAGCACAGTTTATGAGCTGCTGTGATGCAGTTCCAGTGTTTAGTGTTCAGAAAAGCAGTTTTATTGCTTTATTCAAGCTTCTGCTGCACCTCAAAAAGGGTTTGAGGCGAAGAAGTGTCATCTTGTGTTTGAAGCAGAGCTATTTTCACCTGGTGGTTTTTGGCTGCGCCGCTGCGTAATTATCACACGCTTGATTATGTTTGTGTGAGATGAACATCTCCTGTGGAGAGCGTCGCTGCAGGCTGGATCTGTGTTCAACTACCTCATCCGTCTGTGAGCCACATAATGTTTCCAGTCAAACGCCGCTGCACAAACACGTCCTGCGGTGGCTGGGTTACTGGCACATTCTCACATGAGACGAGGAACGTGCTTGACGCCTCTGTACTGTAGGTGAGGAGACACGGACTAACAGTTTCTGCGCACAGACTCACCTCTTTGCTGTTTTTGGAGATGAAGGTTTGAGCTTATCAAATTCATCCTTCTCTGCAAAGATCACCACGCTTTCTGGAACGACAAATGATCTCAGATCAGTTCTCAGAAACTGCAGGAATGAGATCAAGAACACGAAACGGAGCGAAATATTAGCCGTGAGAACTATAGAACTAATATTATGAATGTGACGGGATGAAATATCGTGGGGGATAATAGGGCTGCATGATTTGGGGGGAAATCCAGTTGTGATTTTTCTGATAAAAATTAGGAAAAAATTTAATCTGCTTGTTTGTAGAGCTGCACAATTTGGCCAAAATTGTTGATAATATATCAATTTGGCCATATTATAATAATAATAATAAATAATAACAAAAATAATCTTAATAATCTCAATAATAATGTTAATAATAATAAAAATAATTTTAATAATGTTAATAATAATGTTAATAATAAAAATGTGAATAATAATATTAATAATAATAATAATAATGTTAATACTACTACTACTACTACTAATGTTAATAATAACATAAAATAATATTCATAAGTTTAATAATAATATTACAGTAATAATAATGTTAATAATACAAAATAATCTTAATCTTAATTATAATGTTAATAATAATGTTAACAATAATGTTGATAATAATAATGTTACTACTATAATAATATTAATAATAATGTTAATAATGTTAATAATAATAATCTTAATTATAATGTTAATAATAATAATAATAATGTTAGTAATAATGTTTAATAACAAAAATAATCTTAATAATGTTAATAATGTCAATAATAATAATAATCTAATAATAATAATAATAATAATGTTAATAATGCTATAATAATAATAATATAAACATGTGAATTATTAATAATAATAATAATATGTTAATATACTACTACTACTAATGTTAATAATAACATAAAATAATATTCATAAGTTTAATAATATTACAGTAATAATATGTTAATAATACAAATAATCTTAATCTTAATTTAATGTAATAATAATGTTACAATAATGTTAATAATAATAAAATAATTTTAATTATAATTAATTATAATGTTAATAATAATATTAATAATAAAGTAATAATGAATCTTATAATGTTAATAATAATGTCAATAATAATAATAATAATATAATGTTATAATAATAATAATAATAATATAATAATAATAATGTTAATAATAATAATGTGAATACTATACCACTAATAATAATAATGTTACTAATGATAATCTTAATTATAATGTTAATATAATAACAATGGTTATTATTAATGTTAATAATATTAATAATAATAATAATGTTTATTATAATATCAATAATAATATTAATAATATTATAATTAAGAAATATAAAAATGACAAATAATAATGTTAATAATAAAATAATTTAATAATGTAATAATAATGTTAATAATGCTATAATAATTTAATAATAAAATGTGAATAATAATATTAATAATAAATAATGTTAATACTAATACTACTACTACTACTACTAATGTTAATAATAACATAAAATATATTCATAAGTTTAATAATAATTTACAGTAATAATAATGTTAATAATACAAATAATCTTAATCTTAATTATAATGTTAACAATAATGTTGATAATAATAATGTTACTACTACTAATAATATATTAATAATAATGTTAATAATGTTAAATAATAATAATATAATAATCTTAATTATAATAATAATAATAATAATAATAATAATAATCTTAATTATATGTTAATAATAATATAATAATAATAATGTTAGTAATAATGTTAATAATAACAAAAATATAATAATGTTAATAATGTCAATAATAATAATAATCCTAATAATAATATAATGTAATAATAAACTGAATAATAATATAATAATAATAATATAATGTTAATACTACTACTACTACTACTACTAATGTTAATAATAACATAAAATAATATTCATAAGTTTATATAATATACAGTAATAATAATGTTAATAATACGAAATAATCTTAATTAATATAATAATAATAATGTTAACAATAATGTTAATAATAATGTTAATACTACTAATAATATTAATAATAATTATCATAATAATAATAATAATAATAATAATAATGTTAATTATAATGTTAATAATAACAAAAATAATCTTAATAATGTTAATAATAATGTCAATAATAATCATAATAATAATAATAATAATGTTAGTAATAATGTTAATAATAATAATGTGAATACTACTACCACTAATAATAATAATGTTACTAATAATAATCTTATAATGTTAAAATAATAACAATGGTAATAATAATGTTAATAATAATAATAATAATAATAATAATGTTTATTATAATATCAATAATAATAATAATTATTATAATTAATATTAGAAATATAAAAATGACTAAAAAACAAAAAAAGAAATATTACTGTTTCAATATTTCACTGTAAAATTTAAAAAAATCAAGTATTTAAGAAAAATAATAAAATGAACACGTCATTGGACAATGAAACAGTGCTTCACTCTGACAAACACAGAACATATATTTATCAAATTAAATCGCAGCCTTTGCAGTTTGATAATTGCACAAATCCATATCATGATGTTATTTTGATGAATCATGCAGCGCTAATGAATGACATCAACATTTAAAAAGGACAAATTCACCATAAAACAGCCCTGAAAGTTAAAGAGCAGATGAATGAGTGTTACTGTATGTCCCAACATTAATCTGGTTTCAGACTGGATGAGCGAACACCTACTGTACACCGCTAGACGTGTGTTTATCCCCTCATTAATTCCCAGCGGATATTCTTGGCTAAGCCACTTATGATAACTGGATAGAAGGAAAAGATGGGCTCATGTGCTCACAGCTGTAACGCTGACATCTACTTCCCTCTGCTGTGAGCGTTCACACGGTCACAAATCTTTCCCTTTATTTTCCATATCAAATCAGTTTTGTTCCAGTAGCTCAACCGTCTGCCAAGTGCAAATGTACTTGAACTTGAATGTATTAGTGTGTAAACTGCTCATATAAATGAATGCATAATGTGTATTCATAATTCATGCATAAAACAATTTCACAACTCTTGTCTTGATGTCCAGAAGAGCTTTTCAAGAGGTTTCAAAAAGACATTTTTAATTGTGATGATGATTCATGCATCTTTCCCATTTTTCTTTTTACTGTAAATTTAAGTTCAAGTTTTAAAACCTAAAATGTTGCTACTGTATTTTTACAGTGAAGTTCAGCTGTTATAAATGATAAATTTCAAGGATTTTTACTAGGATTTTTTTAAAACCGTATATATTTTTACATGGTTGTTTATTAAAAGGTGAAGAACAGCCATCATACCTTCCTTATAAAAACTCCAATGAACATATAATAATAAACATTTTACTGGACTGCACTTTTTTTAATATAAATGGATAATATTTTTATTCAGAGAAATGTAAATAACTGTAAAAAAGTACACAGTAAAATACCGTTTTCCATTAAAACAGTAATATAGCATAAAAACAATGCATTCTGGGAAATATTTGTCATTTTAAGAAAAGAGGCCTATAGGATACTTTCTCAAAAATGACAAATAATATTACCCAGAATGCACTGTTTTACGGTATGTTTCAATGGAAAACGGTATTTTACTGTATTTGTTTATTTTTTTGTAGTGTATTAAATCTCAAGAGTCTTAAATCATACAATTTAAAAAAAAAACTATATTTGTTATTCACTCTGGTCTCACCATGAAGATAGTCTTGTTTAAAAATATAATTTAATTTTATTATACATAATAATAAATAAATGTTAAATAAATAAATAATAATAAAAGCTTCTTTTTTTTACTACATATCCCAAAAACTAACATGAATGTGCTGCAGTGAGCTCACTGGAAAAGGACAAATCAAAAGAAATGTTCATTATACCTAGAATTCGTTCAAATGCAAAAAAATATCAACAAAAAGTACAAACAATATTTTACTTTACGATATCTTAAACGTTCTTGGTGTGAACGGGCATTAATATGAATAGAAATACATAATGCACAAATATTGTTTGTACTTTTTGTTGATAATTTTTGCATTTGAATGACATGCATCAAATGCAAATGCAATGTATTTCTACTCATATTAAGGCCACACCAAGAACGTTTTTAGATATCGTTCCGTTTATTATAAGTGCACTGCAGTTTTGTCGTCCGCCACTTTAAATGTTCGAGCTCGTACAGCAGGATTGATTGATATTGTTTTTAGCATTCATCATTTGCAAAAAATCCAACAATATTTTTCCTCTGTGCCGCTAACGTTATAGTAGTAGTGTGGACTCTGCTACTCTTTCACATGTATAGCTATATCTTTATCTTCATAGTTATCATCTGTGGTGTGAACTTGCCGTTACAGTGATTGATTGATCACTAAATGAGCCGCAGTGAAATGTAATTTTGAGGGTTTTTTCTTCGGACTGTATGTAGAGACGTGTTGAGAACATTCAGTGCCGTCAGCGAGAGCCGCGGGCTGAACGCAACATTCCTGATTATCCCTCCTTCATGAGCGCTGGAGGTCTGGAGCGTCACTCTGATGAGCGTTCGTCTCGTCCCGTCAGATCTTCTTAAAATTAGGCTTTTTTCTGTGTTCATCTGTCTTTAGTGTGCAATGTTGCTGTTTGAGCGTGAAAAAGAAGTTATTTTCTATATCAGTGTCAGTGTTTCTGAACTCCCTGAAATGCCTGCATTGAGTTTTCTTCCGGGAACGAACACGTCACAATTTTCCTCATTTAAATAATTCATATGCAGAATAAAGGGGCGGGGCCTGGTTGAGTTAGTTAGTAGTGTGTTGAAACACCAATCACAACACACTGCTCCAGCCGACCAATCAGAGCACATTGTGCTTTTCAGAAGGAGGGGCTTCATAGAGACAGGAACTAAACAGAGCGTTACTGACAGACTGGGAAGAGAGGAGCTGCAACAATGGAGAATATGAGGAAAACCTGTTCTAGTAGAGCCCAAAAACAACATAACGCTCCTCTTAAATCAGTTTAACACCTAAAGATGTTAGCCGGAGTGTTAAACGAAGTGTTCTCTCACCTTGAACCTCTTTCTTCTCCTCCTGCTTGTTTGTTTGGGCTTCCACAGTCTTTATTATTTGTCCAGAACAGCATGCTGGGAAAAAAAAAGCGTTTGGTTAGCCTCACAGTGCACTGTTGTTCATTTAACGTCTGGAGCAATAAGAAAGACTTTGAAATATGGCAATGATCAAGCAAATGTAGAGCAGAAAGCCTCAAACTGTGGTGAGAGCTTCCCTGTGGATGAACAACACACATCATCTGTGAGGAACGTTCACAAGAGACCACACACACACACACACACACTGATTCATGATGGATTTTAGAGGAGAAACACACAACTAATCTGCTACTGAGCCGAATAATGACACTATTGTCTTTTTTGAGCTGCAGAATTTGAATTTGTCGATAAAAAAATTTTACGATAAAAGACTGTTAATTAGTTAACGGTAAAATAAGTTTATAAAGTGAAAAACTGTAATAATTTGTTGTTAAATGAACGTTTATTGCATTATTTTAGTGCACTGTGAACTTTGTTCATCATGTGGTTGTCAGTATATTATTATAACCCCTCCTGTTTGAACCACCCGCTCTAAGCGGGACTCGAACCCGGGTCTCTGGCATGGGAGGTGGGCCCTCTAACAACGAGGTTAAAGACTGCAGCCTCTAGTTGCTAGAGCAAATCTTAGGATCAGGGGAGGTTTTCATGCACAGCTCTTATCGACCTACATCTGTTACATTATAAAGCTAAAACGAATGTGTTTAGTTTTAGCAAACTAACCTTGTCCGCTCGGTTTGGCCTTCAGGATGTAGAACATAATGATCATCACTATAGCGATTGCCATGATGAAGATGGTTGACATGGCGATGATGAGGGCTGTTGCTAGATGACCTTGTCCTGTTGGATCTGGAACACATTAAAAGATTCTAAACTGATACATTTACACTAATGAAGTGTTTTAAATGATTGTTTATTTTGATGTTGTTATTAAAGGATTAGTTCACTTTCAAATTAAAATTTCCTGATAATTTACTCACCCCCATGTCATCCAAGATGTTCATGTCTTTCTTTCTTCAGTCGAAAAGAAATCAAGGTTTTTGATGAAAACATTTCAGGATTTTTCTGGGCACCAAACGGTTGAAGGTCAAAATTACAGTTTACAGCAATCCCAGATGAGAAATAAGGGTCTTATCTAGAGAAACCATTGCTCATTTTCTAAAAAAAAATTAAAATTTTATACATTTTAACCATAAATGCTCATCTTGAACTAGCTCTCTTCTTCTTCTTCTCTATTTGAATTCCAGCAGTGTAGACACTGCTAAGTGTATTACTGCCCTCCACAGGTCAAAGGTTGAACTAAATTGTCATATGCAATATGCTAGTGCAAGTATATAACAATTAGTTCAAACTTTGACCTGTGGAGGGCAGTAATACACTTAGCAGTGTCTACACTGCTGGAATTCTAATAGAAAAGAAGAGAGCTAGTTCAAGATGAGCATTTATGATTAAAATGTATAAAAATTTATTTTTTTTTAGAAAATGAGCGCTGGTTTCTCTAGATTAGACTCTTATTCCTCGTCTGGGATCATGTAGAGCTCTTTGAAGCTGCACTGAAACTGACATTTGGACCTTCAATCGTTTGGAGTCCACTGAAGTCCACTATATGGAGAAAAATCCTGGAATGTTTTCCTCAAAAACCTTAATTTCTTTTCGACTGAAGAAAGAAAGACATGAACATCTTGGATGACATGGAGGTGAGTGAATTATCAGGAAATTTTTATTTGAAAGTGAACTAATCCTTTAATACTGAATGTTGCTGCTGCTTTATTAAAGCAATTAGGCTGTATGTTACAGTTATGTTTAAGACTAAAATCTACTACATTAATATAAAATGAGAACATGTCATTGGAGATCATGTGATCAGTACGGCAGTAAAAAGTTCCCAGCATGCTTTTACCTTTCTCCGGCTGCTGAAATACAGTGGTGCTGCTGGACGAGACACTGGGAGCTTGACCTGCTGACGGCGGTGTGGATCGCATGCCTTTAAAACAACAAGCAATTTATGCAAGAGAGTTAGTGGTTAAATAAAACCACATTCATGTGATAAAGAGTCAGCTGCAGTGGCCCTCCTGATACTAGCTGGTCTACAGAGTTAAAAACAAAAGTCTTGAATAAAAGCAGTAAGTCAATGTAATAGTGCTTTTCAATAGTGCTTTTTATGTCTGTAATGCCGTAGTACTTTAGCATAGAGCATAGGTCGGGACCGGGCGAAATGATGATATATAATAATAATATCTTTTTGGATTTAGATCAATATTGTATTTATAGTCTTGTTAAGAGATTCAAATGTTGATTGTTCCATTTAAGAGATTTAAATATCGCCTGGTTTTATTCTAGTAAGTGATTTATATGTCACACAATTTTGATCTAGTCGAGATTTAAATGTCGCCCAGTTTTGTTCTAGTAGAGATTTGAATGATGCTCAGTTTTGTTTGTTCTAGTAGAGATTACACACGGTTTCAAAGCAGCTGATTCTTTATCACATTTAGTTCTAGTAGGAGATTTAAGTGTCGCCCAGTTTTTCAAATAAGTTTTGTTCTAGTCGAGATTTAAATGTCGTTACATTTTGTTCTAGTAAGAGATTTAAAGGTCGCCCAGTTTTGTTCTAGTCGAGATTTAAATGTTGTTTGGTTTTGTTTGTTCTAGTAGAGATTACACACATTTTCAAAGCAGCTGAGTCTTTATCACATTTTGTTCTAGTAGAGATTGAAATGTTGTTCAGTTTTGTTCTAGTAGAGATTTAAATGTTGCATGATTTTGTTCTAGTAGGTTTTGTTCTAGTTGAGTTTTAAATGTTGCCCGGTTTTGTTCCAGTAGAGATTTAAATGTCGTTCCATTCCATTATAGTAGAGACATTTTAATACGGTTCCATTTGGTTTTGATAGAGATTTAAACGGTTCCATTTGATCATATTAGAGATTTAAACTTGGTTCCATTCTATTATAGTAGAGATTTAAATACTGTTCCATTTTGTTTTGCTAGAGATTTAGACGGTTCCATTTTGTTCTAGTCGAGATTTAAAGGTCACCCATTTTTGTTCTAATAGAGATTTAAATGCCGTTCCATTTTGTTCTAGTAAGAGATTTAAATGTCGCCAGATTTGTTGTAGTAGAGATTAAAGCGTTCCATTTTGTTGTAGTAGAGATTTAAATGTTGTTCCATTCCATTATAGTAGAGACATTTTAATACGGTTCCATTTGGTTTTGATAGAGATTTAAACGGTTCCATTTGATCATATTAGAGATTTAAACTTGGTTCCATTCTATTATAGTAGAGATTTAAATACTGTTCCATTTTGTTTTGCTAGAGATTTAGACCGTTCCATTTTTGTTCTAGTTGAGTTTTAAATGTTGCCCGGTTTTGTTCTAGTAGAGATTTAAATGTTGCTTCATTTTGTTCTAGTAGAGATTTAAAGGTCACCCATTTTTGTTCTAGTAGAGATTTCAATACGGTTCCATTTTGTTCTAGTAAGAGATTGAAATGTTGTTTGGTTTTGTTCTAGTTGAGTTTTAAATGTCATCTGATTTGTTGTAGTAGAGATTTAAATGTCATTCCATTCCATTATAGTAGAGATTTCAATACGGTTCCATTTGGTTTTGATAGAGATTTAAACTGTTCCATTCTATTATAGTAGAGATTTAAATACTGTTCCATTTTGTTCTAGTCGAGATTTAAAGGTCGCCCATTTTTGTTCTAGTAGAGATTTAAATGTCGTTCCATTCCATTATAGTAGAGACATTTTAATACGGTTCCATTTGGTTTTGATAGAGATTTAAACGGTTCCATTTGATAATATTAGAGATTTAAACTTGGTTCCATTCTATTATAGTAAAGATTTAAATACTGTTCCATTTTGTTTTGGTAGAGATTTAGACGGTTCCATTTTTGTTCTAGTAGAGATTGAAATGTTGTTCAGTTTTGTTCTAGTTGAGTTTTAAATGTTGCCCGGTTTTGTTCTAGTAAGAGATTTAAATGTCGCCAGATTTGTTCTAGTTGAGTTTTAAATGTTGCTTCATTTTGTTCTAGTAGAGATTAAAACGTTCCATTTTGTTATAGTACAGATTTAAAGGTTGCCCATTTTTGTTCTAGTAGAGATTTCAATACGGTTCCATTTTGTTCTAGTAAGAGATTGAAATGTTGTTCGGTTTTGTTCTAGTTGAGTTTTAAATGTCATCGGATTTGCTGTAGTAGAGATTTAAATGTCGTTCCATTCCATTATAGTAGAGATTTCAATATGGTTCCATTTTGTTTTGGTAGAGATTTAAACCGTTCCATTTTATTATATTAGAGATTTAAATGGTGTTCCATTATATTATAGTAGATATTTAAATACTGTTCCATTTGGTTCTAGTAGAGATTTAAATGTCGCCCGGTTTTGTTCTAGTAAGTGATTTAATTGCCCGGTTTTGTTCCATTAAGAGATTTAAATGTTGGTCAGTTTTCTTTAGTGAAAAATAGCCGGTTGTCAAAGAGTCTGATGTGTTTAACATTTTTCCAAATGTAATTAGCCATCATTTAAGCAACAATGTTAAGAAATATAGAGTATGGCTTTCATTTCAGTCAGTAAATCTCTGATTTCAGGCAGAATTACTATAATGTGATGACATTCCTTATTGTGGTTGAAAATGACTTAATTTTTCTTCACTTTAAATGGAAATGTTGTTTGATAGAGTATAATTTGATGCAGCATGACATTTACTGTATAACAATCCATCATTACATATGGGACACTAACAGTCTTAATGGGCTCAAACACAAATCTACCTCTTCAAAAGTGTTTTAATCTACAGAAAGAGTGTTTTCAGCTACATGAGTCACTCGAAGTATTGATTTAATTATGACCTTACTGATGTGAAAAGCAAACAGCTCCCACACGAACAGCACAATTTGTCAAAGTTCTCATACATTTGACGTCTTTGCTTATTTCTTTCTCATTGAGAGTGTCAAACACATTGTAAATGAAATAAATGCCGTAAGGATCGCTCGCCGAAACCTGATCAGTCATTTGGCAGAGGGCTGAGGTCTGACTTACTCATTACGGCTCTAGGGCTGTTCATTAGAATCCATTAGAAATCTGATGTCACAGGAGAAACAGCACTCAACGACTTCATTATTTAATGCCCGCTTGTCTTTTTAAATGCACATGATCCGAAGGTTTCTGCTTGATCCCATTATACGTGACCGGCGACTGAAAACAGCGAAACATGCGATGCTGACAAAGACTCTATGCGCTTTTATTAGAATCACATGTTGGCATGTGTGAGGTCCGCTGGTGGACAGAGGATGCATGTTTTTCACCCATGTGAAATGCAAGCAGCAGCAAGTTAATAATCTTTTTATTTCCTCAAAACTCTTAATTATCAGACACAACCTGCGCTGCGGGCGAGCATAATTTGCAGATTACCTGGCGAGTGTGAGCATGTCTTCACCAGAGTGACTCTCTGCATAGTTTCAAAGCTTTAAAGGGCTGTTTGTTACGTTTTTTAAATTAAATATCATTCCCACCTACTTAATTTCTGTCACCACACAATAGAAAACAATTAAAGAGGCAGAGAAAACACCAGGACCGGCGCAGACGTGTTTCACACATCAAAAAGGTTTCTGCAATTAAAATTTTGTTTGGTTTTTATTTGTTAAAATTAGTTCGTTAACATGAACTATCAATGAACAACACTTCTGGAGCATAATGTTAATCACAAACAATCATCAAAAACAAAAGTTAACATTAGTTAGTGCACTGTAAAAAATGATTTTCTTCCTCAGTATCTTAGTCTGGTTTTCCAGTACAGATATCTAAATATTTGTAAATCAAGATACATTAACTGGAGAAGCAAGATAAAAAGATAAAAATTAAAACAAGATAAAAAAGATCAAATTTTTCTTACTCCATTCGCAGATATTTTTTTCTTGTTTTAAGCTAGACTAATCTTGATTTAAGCATGTCTAGATATTGGAAAACAAGACAAAAAATAGAGTTAGAGCATCTTTTTTTAATTCTATTTTTATAATCTAACATAAACAAATATTCATTAATTGTAACACTTTAAAATGAGGTTTCATTTCCTTTTACTCCTTTTCTGAAGAAACTTTTACTCCTTTTCTGAAGAAACATCACAGACTTGGAGTACAACATGGCCAAATCTGGTTGAGAACAAACTGGGATTTAAAAAAGAAATTAGCAAAACAAAACAATAAAAAGCCTGGCTCTCTTTCCGTCGGTGAAACCTGGAGTTAATTTGTTCCCTTTTCTTCCACAAACAATGACATTTTATCCTAAATAAAATCAAACCCCCAAAACCTGAATGGAAACCAGACGTCATTATTTACTGCACTAATTCAGAAATGAAAAATACTCGCTGCTACTTTCTGTAATGTTTTAGAGGATTACGCGGCCTTAAATCTGAGGGTTAAATGGGAACGATTTCCGCTGGTCGCGAGCGCTTCTGCTGTGTGTCACTGCGCGCCTGCGGTCTGTTCCATTCAGTCACTGCTTCAGGTATGCGCTGTTAATCAGTGAGTCAACGATGTTATGAACGATCTGCCAAACACTAAACCAAGGCCAAGAGAAGGAAAATAAATCTTAAAAATATTCATCCACCGCAAACTTGCTGGCTGATGGACTCCAGGCGGCCCCGAGCTCCTCAGCGCCGCTTTATTGATGACCTGCTATTTGTTTCACTAAAGGAACTCGGGGAACTCTGGTTTTGGTTGGGTTTTGGTTTGGGTTTAGTATCCCCGTATTCTGTGGTAAACTGTGTGTGGGC